>CM030362.1:111551136-112151136 GCA_017893485.1 Hemerocallis citrina
CTCATAATTTCGAGGATCCACAGTTGTTCCTTGTTCAATATGTACATGTTTCTTTTCAATACGAACACCTGTCTCATCATTATCAACAACATGCAATATTTCTTTTGTGAAAAGATTAGTTTCATCAAATATAATATCAATGGATTCTTGAATTGTGCATCTTCTTATATTAAATACATGATATGCCTTGCTACTTAGGGAATATAAGAATATGCCTTCCTCACTTTTACGATCAAAATTTTCCAAGTTATTTAGAGTATTTAAAATGAACATATTGCACCCAAATACATGAAAATAACTCACGTTAGGAATTTTTCCATAATATAGTTCAAAAGGCATTTTCTCAAGATATTTCCTAATGATTACATGGTTAATGGTATAACACGCTGTAGCTTCGACCCAAAAGGACTATGGTAATCATTTTCACTAAGCATGGTTCGGGCTATTTCTTGAAGAGATCGATTTTTTCCTTTCAACAACCCCATTTTGTTGGGGAGTGAGAGGACAAGCGAACTCAAATTTTATTCCTATTTTGTCACAAAATGATGTAATGCGTTCGTTTTGAAGTTCTCCACCATGATCACTATGAATAGTAACAATGGTGAGGCTTTTCTCATTTTCTACTCTACGACAGAATTTTTGAAAAACATATGATGTGTCATCCTTTTGTGACAAAAAAACAATCCAAGTGAATCTGCTATAGTCATCTACAATTACAAAGGCATATCATGCATCTCCATTACTACATGTTCGTGATGGTCCAAACAGATCCATGTGTAAGAGTTCAAGGAGTCTAGAAGTTGATACCATTTTCTTGGGCTTGTGAGAACTTTTAGTTTGCTTGCCGAATTAACACGACTTACAAGGTTTATCTTTCTCAAAATTTGATTTTGGGAATCCCCCTTATAAGCTCATTGGCGACAAGTTTGTTGAGATTATCCGTGGATGTGTGTCCAAGTCGCCGATGCCATAACTAACCATCCTCGTTTCTAGCAACAAAGCATCTCATATTTTCCTGTGCTAATTCATTAGAATTTATAACATATATATTATTACATCTGTTAGCGAGGAGTAAACATGATTTATTGCTATCTAGTACAGTGCATTCATTTTTATCCAAAGTAACAGTATAACCTTTATCACATAATTGGCTGACGCTAAGTAAATTGTTTTTCAAACCTCTTACCAATAGAACATCCTCAATGGAGCATGAAGAACCAAAGTTTATTTTACCTTTACCGATGGTCTGATCAGTGCTCTTGTCTCCAAAGATGATGTCCTTCTCTCTTTTCCTTGATAGTAATGCAAAGTATTTATTGTCACATGTCATATGGTTTGAGCATCCACTATCAAGGTACCACCGATCTTTAGTCTTGATACGTTGATGTACCTACATCAAGATTAGTAGGTCTAATTTTGGGGGCTCAAGTTTGTATTGAACCTGCATTTACATTCTTTCTCACCCAAACGAAATTAGTATTCCTCTTTAATGAACAATTATAAGAAATATGCCCTAATTTACAGCAGTAGTAACATGCGATACGATTATGCTTTGGATCATGCACACGTGCATAGTTTTGTGTTGATTTGTAGTTATTTTGATGACTATGCATGTGTATGACATGATTGCTTAGATTTTTGATGTTGTATTGGCTCATCGTAACCAGTCCTCGATTATCATGATAAGATCTTGAATCCTTTGTACTAAGATAACTGGGCCCTTCATATTTTTCAACAATTTTTTCAAGCTCAATTATTCTATTACAAAACCTTTTCCTAGTCTTCTCATCGTTTTTTGTGTTCCAACGAAGAGTGTCTAGGGTAGCATCAAGTATTCTATTTTGTTTGAGAGCCTCTTTACAACTTTCCACTACCTCATCAAATTTTCTTTTGCATTCATTTAAATCATCAGTGAGTTTAGCAATATAAACAGACTTCTCATGAATTTTTCTTAGATTTTCAGCATGTGTTGCTAAGGATTCTTGAATTTGTTGTTTCAAGTACTTATTTTTCTCTATCAACACATCATGGTATTTTCTAAATGACTCAAAATTTTCCATAATCAAAGAATTTTTATTTTTTAGCTTTTGATTTTTAGCAATGCAAGAGTCATGTGATTCATTTTATATTTGTTTATATTGTCTCAATTCACGACTTAATTTCTTAGCATAATCTTTTATTCCATTACACATGTCTACTAAATCATCATAGGTGGGTTCTTCGATTACCTCTTCTTGAGATGATGATTGCACCTCACCATTCCCAAGAGCCATGAATCCAAAGTTGTTGTGATCTTACTCTTCCTCGCTAGAGTCTGAATCTAGCCATGTTGACTTCAATGCATTCTTTCTCAATCATGGATTGGTATGGTAGTAGTCCTTGTTTCTGTCCTGTGAGATGGGACAGTTTGCACGAATATGTCCAGGCTTCGTGCATTTGTAGCATACGTTGTCTTTGTTCTTTTCTCTTTCTCTTTGAAACCTGCCAGATTTTTTGTGTTTAAGATACTTATGAAATTGCTTGGTCAACAATGCAATGTCTTCATCTGATTCTTCACGATCTGACTCTGTCTTTGAAGGTCGAGATTTTTCTGCTTTCAATCTTGATGTTCACTTCTGTTTTAAGTTTAGTCCCATCTCTTAGTTTCGGTCATCTCCATCTCATACGTCTTCAGTTTTTCTTGGAAAGTTTAGTAGTCAAACCCCTTTTCTTCGAGTGTCTCCCTTATTGCGGCGCCTTTTACATCCCATTTAGGCGTGATACAGCTTATGAGTTTTCCCGACCTTTCGGCTATCATCCAAAATGTCGAAGAGGGCAAGCATCTGATCTATATTTTCTCTTGGTAACATACGAAAAACATCAAACTTATAAAAACATAAATTAATTTTTGCTTTTACCTCAGACGCGGTTCCCTCATGCCGTTTCAGCATGTTGTTCCAAATTTCATACACCGTCTTGCATTTCCGTCCACATCGCATTAATTCTTCATTGTTCAATCCTGCATAAAGAGCTGTCATAGCTTTAGAGTGCGGTTTTTAGTGCCAACTCGGCTTTTGAGAAAGCCCTCTTTCCCTCGCTGACAGGAACACACATTCCATACTTCTTCTCCAAGCATCTGCAAAAAGTGAGACATACGAACTTTCCAAACATCATAGCATTTTCCATCAAAATAAGGTGAACGTGTTAGACTTGTCCCATTGGAGATGAATGGCTCCGATGAGTACAAGTTCTCGGGAGGAGGAATTTCGGCCATTGGAGCTTTTGCTTAAGCTTTTAAGCTTTTAATAATCATCTCGCTCTGATACCACTTTTAATCACCCTAGGGGGGATGAATAGGGTGATTGTACGGGAATTTTAAAAAATAAAAGTAGTGTGTAAAGTAAAGAGACAGAGTAATTGTAACCCTCATTCCCGTAAATACATATTTCATGAGTATTTTCTGTATTTCAATATTTATAAACTCAGTATTTGTTAAATTTGGCTTGGATTTATATTAAAGTATTTTCCAATTGACAATTATATTTATTTTCAAACAGTGGTGTATTTTAACTTTGGTTTATAATCCTAATTGATCGATTGTTTATATTTGAGACCAAATCAAATATATTATTACTATTTGGACTATTTTAATAAATTTGTTAAATCCAATTCCTATTATGTTATTTAACCTTATTATTACTATTATTACTATTATTATTATCATCATTATTATTGTTAATTTATTTTTATTAGCATTATTATTGTTAGTTTCATTATTATTATTATTATTATTATTATTATTATTATTATTATTATTATTATTGTTATTGTTAGTATTATTATTGATATTATTATTGTTATTATTATTACTCTTGATTGATTCTTAAAAATCCATTCTATTTAATAATTGTATTTGTAGTTATTTCAAATAATTTTCTACAATGTAATACAAATTATATTTTGTTATAAATCCTATTTTATTTGGTTATTTTACTTCCCTATTGGATCTAGAAGCCCAAACCCTATTATTTCTCGTCTTGGATTCTAACCCAATTACTCAATAACCCTATATCTCAATTTTCCCTATATATATACTAATCTATTTAAACCTAACCCTAATTAATTCTCTTTTAGTCGTCACTGTGCAAAACACAACCATCTTTCCGCTTCTACTGTGCAACCCCCTCCCCTCTCTCCTGTTCATCTTCTCCACCCCTGCTTCTTCCACCGCACCGCCATCTTCCATCCTTGTCCTCGTCCTCTTCCTCCAACCGCCCTCGCCTCCATCACCATCCCGTCAACCCCTCCTGTGCTTCCTCGTCGCCCCACCTTTGTGTCATCCCGACTCTCTCTGCATCCTCTGTTTCCCCATCAACCTGAACATCAATTCCTCCTGCTCAACCTCCGTCTCCACCGAGCCTAGTCTTCATCCCGCCTTTGCCCTTGCTCTGCCCTCACCACTACCATCCCGTCGCCATTCCCCACAACCACCGAGACACCCTCATCGTCATCGTCAATGTCCCGAAGCCCTATTCCTTCGCTGCTCCTATGTTCAGAAGGAAACAGAGCATCGATCCCCAGCAGCGCCAGTTGATCCCCTCACCCTGTCGACTGTCGTCGTCGAGCCCCCATTGCTGCTGCCTCCAGTCGTCGTCTAGTGCCGTCGATCGCCGTGTAGATGCCTGCTGCTCTTTCTCCCCATTATTGTGTTGCTGTTCGTGAAGGAGGAAGGATTTGGTGTTTGTTGTTGTGGATTTGATTGATCGGCTGTGTGCATGTGTATTGCATGTAGTTCGCACATGTCTCCGTGTTCCGTTCGTGGATTCGTCGCCCGGGATTCTCATCCCGTTATTCTAAATATTCGAATCTCTCATGTAAAATGCAAGTTTGTTCTTGAACTAGTTTATTGTTTTTTCAAGATTCTTTGATCTCTGCAAGTAGATCCAAATACTTTTTATTGTACTACTATTTGAAATTCCGTTAAGTATATTGAGGGTTTACACGAGCTAACCCGATATATTCTTAACATCGTGCCTATATCTTTGATCTAAAACCTAGTCCCTCTTGTACATTGCATATGCATGTTTACATGAAAAATATCTAGATCCATGTTATAGAATTGGTTGATGAATTGAATATGTTAGATTGAATTGAATTAATGAATTGATTACCATGCCTGTGAAATTGCATCTTGAACCTAGAAATCTGCATATTTAACATCTATTAGCACTTTGATTATTAATTAGCATGAACTATATGGTTGTATGATTAAGTTGTTGCATATTCATATCAAACTATTTTTTGGATTGCTATTTGTGTCTTTTTGTATCAAATTTTTGACCATGCATGTTGTTGTTGTAATTTGAAATAACTTTCTGAACATGAATTATAGCCCCATGAATCTATTTTCCAAAACTTTTAACGAATCTGAATTCCGAGTTATAATCTATTAGATATCGGTATTTTAGTACAACTGTGTCTGAATTTCCAGATTCACAAATTCATGCTTATCTTTCTGTTTCATAATTAAATTAAACATTATAACAGTAAAATAAAAATATGAAATAAATTTGGATGAGACTAGACATGTGTAGGAATCACCCTGATTTTTTTTAGATTTAATTGATGAGTTTTCTGACCTAAAACATATAGATGAACACAATTTATAACTTGCTGCCTGAACATAAAATCTGAAAAGAATAGGATTTTCACCATAGTTTCTGTAACTTTTATATGTCGTATATATATTTGCTGGAACTGGCAGAGAGTCTAGTTTCTAGAATATCTGACGAATCCAGATTTTCCTTTCTGTAGTAGCGGTAATCTGTGTTTTTGTACAACAACGTCATGTTGTCTAGATTGTGTGATTTGTGTTTAATTGATATGTCTGCTACTTGTTTTGTCTGTAACGAGTAGAATTAGTCACACCTAGCATAATACAACATTGACACCTTCTTGGATGCTCAAATAGGAAGAAATAAAATGTTAACAAGCTGAGGTATTATGGGACGACTTGGTAGTGAACAATCGGAAACTGTACTTGGTCGGGCCCTACTGCTTGACTTGTACTGACTGATGGCCATAAAATACTGCTTGATAATTACTTTCATTGAGCATCAAACACTGATTACTGGGCCGAGTACACGAACCGTGAATTCACCATCGGTCTAAAGCGCACATTGTGTGCTTGCGCCGAACCTATAGAATGGGACGCAGTAGTACGTGCACTAGAATGGCTAATAAAATGATTAATAACCTGCATTTGATATTTCATGCTTGATCCCGTATACTGTCACCAATATTGGACATGAATTGAAATTATTAATTCATTGCATGATTAAACATAGACCTTTGATATTATTGCGTATCTTTGACTTTGTTATTGACTTTGACCCCATCCCTTTTCTTTGATATACATGCATCCTATTATTGTCTGTTTTCCTCTACTTGGTGTCCATGACTTGCTCTAAGGACATTATTTTCTCTCTTTTTTAGATCACGAGTTTACAGGTACTGAAGGAACACTACCAGACGAAATTGGTGAGCAAACTCTCTGAAGATCGGAGCTGGACTATTAGACTACTATAGCGCTATCTATTGTTATTTACTTATTTTATTGCTTTTATCATACTTTGTAGTCGGTATTTTATTACCTGAAGTTTACTTTTTCCCAGATGTTGGATATTATTTGGTGAATTTATTTCATGATTATTTTGGACTTTATTCATTGTTTATGTGATTATATCTCCTTGCGTGGTTGTGATTGTTATTTCATATTGTTGAGTTAGTCTGGTACAACTTATGGATGGTGTTTACATCATTCGCTGGGCCTACGTTACGTACTCGTATTTCATATTTTGGAAAGCGGGGCATGATAGTAAGAGAAAGAAAACAGTGCAATGAGTAAGACATAGCAATATAACGTGGTTCGACCCCCAGGTCTACGTCCACACCACCTATTTGTAGTAATTCTCTGCCACAAGCGTTCTACTATACTTTAAACCATTGTATAGTGATTCTCGAAATTCAGGCCGAGAGACCTATTATACCCGTAGAGCTTCTACAATAATTCCCGCAATACTCACCGAAGTGGAAAAGAAAGAAAAACTCCCAAGATCTAGAAAAGACCTTGACAGAAGAAAATAAAAATCTCTCACACTTGGAGTATTGATTGAATGATTACTTCAGAAGAGTTATGATAGACAGGGATAAAGAATACACCGTGAATCTACCACAATTTATAGAGAAGAGAAATGTATCTTTCTGAAAAAGAAAAGATATTTTTGAAATCATCAAATCTGCACTTGGATGGTCGACCGCAATAATGGACAGTCGACCGTTCATCTTTTAACTCGTAAGTCGAGCGATGACCGATCGAATGTTGTTGTGGTCGACTGTGTGGTCGACCGCAGTCGAGCAGATTCGACTTTCAATTGGCAATTTCACTTTGTATTCTTTCCAAAACTTATTTATCAATCAATACTACTTTACATATATGTTCCCCTCATAAACAGAAATAAATCTTTTGATTTGCTGGCTTTGAAGCACATGTTTCTTGAGGAGCACTCTTCCTTGATTTTCCAATCTTTTCTCTCTTTTGTTTGTTTTTGAATCTTTTGAATCTTTTATATTAATTTTCCTTTTCATGTTTTTCCTACAAATCTTAACTGAAGATATCAGTAGTAAGTGACACGTTTTGTGCACACCAAACCTATGTCAACACTAATCTCAGCCGCTCATCAATAAGCGTCGCGACAGTCGATTGCAACACATTGTCGGTCGACCGGTTCATGCCTTCGACTGTTCAGGGACTAACAGAAAGTGGGTCCAACAAAGAGAGACGGTCGACTGCCCGGTCGACCGTACATTTTTCTGTATGTGTGCGGTCGACTATCCAAGTGCGGTCGACTGCAACTTGCCTGCAATTGCTGGCTGCTCTGAGCTGCTTGCTCCATCTTCGACTCTTCTCCTCGTCTGTCTTCTCCAACCCCATTATCGTGTATTTGGATCCACAAACCCTAAAAGTCTCCCACTTGGAGACATATACATGAAGTCTTTACCCTGTTCTTCATTCTTCCATTGGCCTAGTCTAGGCCTGTGCCTCTGCGAGTCTCCTCATCAATTAACCTGGAGACAATCCAATAGCAGTATAGCAGAACTGATATTTTCTGCTATCCACTACCTTTGTGAGCATGTCCAAGAATTTTTTTGTGCCAAGAATCTTAGATACCTTCAACCATTTCTTCTCAACCGCCATTCTAATAAAATTAACCTGGAGACAATCTAATAGCAGTATAGCAGAACTGATGTTTCCTGCCATCCACTACCTTTGTGAGTCTTAACCCGGATTCTTAGTGCCAAGAATCTTAGATACCTTCAACCATTTTTTCTCAACTGCCATTCTAACAAAACGATACCTCATTTGAATGTGCCGAGTCTTAGAGTGGTATGCCGAGTTTTTCGCTAAGAAAACTGCACTTTGACTATCATACCATAGCTCACCTATGGGTTGCTCCCTGCCCAACCGTTTCATAAGCTTTAAAATCCACAACATATCTTTCGTTGCTTCTGTAAGTGCCATATACTCTGACTCTGTAGTTAACTGTGTTACAACCTTTTGTAACTGTGAATCCCAACTAACAGTTGTTCCTCCAACTGTAAATACATATCCTGTAGTACTTTTGCAACCATCACGATCGCCCAAAAAATACGCATTTACATAACCATGTATTTGCAAGGAATCTTTCCCAAAACCAAGAGAAAAATCTGAAGTACCCGCTAGATATCTAAGAATCCACTTTACTGCATCCCAATACTGTTTACATGGATTCTTTATGTAATGGCTGACAACTCCCACTGCATATGCGATGTCTGGTCTTGTAGACACCATCGCATACATCAAACTCCCAACGGCTGAGGCATAAGGAATAGCAGCCATTTTCTCTATCTATGCCTCTATCTTATGACACAAGTCCATCAATAACTTGAAGTTAGTAGCCAAGGGACAAGTGACTGGCTTCGCGCCATCCATATTGAATCTCTTCAACACCTTCTTCACATAGTCCGCTTGAGATAACCAAAGCTTCTTGCTTTTTCTATCTCTACTAATCTTTATGCCGAGGATTTTCTTTGCTTTACCTAAGTCCTTCATAGAAAAATCCGAAGCTAACATCTTCTTCACTTCCTTGATCTTCTCGATATATGAACTTGCTAACAACATGTCGTTCACATACAATGCCAAGATAACTATATCATTATTTTCATATCTACGAACATACACACAATGATCAGTTTCGCATCTATCGAAACCTTTTCCACTCATAAAGCAATCAAACTTCAAGTACCATTACCGCGGTGCTTGTTTGAGCCCATAAAGACTCTTTCTTAATCGACACACCATGTCTTCTTTTCCTTTTGCTTCAAAACATGTGGGTTGTTTCATGTACAGCTCTTCTTCGATATCACCATGGAGAAATATTATTTTCACATCCAACTGCTCTAAGTGCAAGTCTTCAACTGCCACCATACTAAGCAGAACCCTAATTGAAGCCATCTTCACAACCGGTGCAAAGATTTTACTGTAATCAATACCTTCTCTTTGAGAGAATCCTTTCACAACAAGCCTCGCCTTGTACCTCTTGCTACCATCTGCCTCATCCTTGACTCTAAAAATCCATTTGTTCATAAGAGCCTGTTTTCCTGCAGGTAACTTGGTCAACTCCCTGTTCCAAGGAGTTGATCTCATCCCTCATGGCTAAGTCCCACTAAATTCAAGCCTTATCCCTTAAAGCCTTCTCATGAGTCTCTAGCTCTCCTGAATCCGTGTACAGAATATGCTCGTGAACAATACTAGCTGATGGATCAAATATCTTGGTTGGCCTTCTCTCTCGTGTCGATCTCCTTAATGTGGGTACAGGTTCACCGACCGGTTCAGGTTTCCCGAACTGCTCTGCTATACCTGTTTGTCTTGGATAACCTGCTCATTTCAATAGGCTCACTATGAGCCTCCCGTGCTACCTGTAGTACCTATACCTGCTGTTGCACTGTAAGGCCCCCACAATTAGGACCACCTTCAGAATCTAAATATGAGTCCGAGTTTGAACCATAATCTGACTCTAAACTGGTTGTACTTTTAGTACCCCGTATTTTTAAATATTATTTTTAAAGATTTATAAATGAATTAAAATGATTTTTGGAGATTTAATAAATATTTTTCTAAAGTTTTATCTTTATTACACGTGCAAATACTTTCTTGGAAAGTTCAAAAGCCAAAGTTATTTTATGGAAAATCATTATTTATTATTTGGGATTTATTTGTAATTTTTCTAGATTTTTCTTATATTAATTGGACCTATTTGCAAATATTACGAAAAAGAAGAATCTTTTTGCAAAATTGTCATTTTGAGGGATGAAAGTGCAAAAATATTTTCTGGACTTTTCAAACAGTGCCGACTGGAAATAAAGAGTTTATTTTGTTTTTAAATCTCAATTTAATTGGCTTTATCAAGTTTCCAAGTATAGGGATCTATTTATGTAAAGTTATGTTTTAAAGAGATTATTTTGCGAATGTGTTTAGAAACTCTAATTCTCCTATTCCGGCCTATTTAAAAGAGTGGAGTGCAGCTATCTTTCGCTGCACAACACAAAGATTTTATTGTTTTCTTGGAGATTTAAGGAGGTGATCTTGGATTTCGCAAAAGAAGGGGCTTTGCTTATTCTCAATTAATTCGGTTGGATTTCTTCATTTGAGGTGAGTGACTTGTTTGTTTTCTTTTTGTTTTGTGTATGCTGTATGTGAGTGATATAATTATTTTGATTGTTCTTGAATGTTGTATGTGGTATTTCATCTACTAGAAAGCATGTTAGGGTTTGAGTATGAATATGTACATGATGGATTGGATGGATTGATGAATTAAAATTTGATCTTTTATGAACCCTAATTATCTATGGATAGATTTGCATATGGATGATGTGAGTTTTTATTGTCAATGAGTTGGGTGAACACATCTTGATTATAATAATGATAGATTTGTTCATATCCATGAGTTAATAATGGTGATTGAGTTTGAGGAAAATTTTGAGAAGGACTGATGAGTTAGGAGATTATGACTTGAGAATTGGATTTGAGATAAATTGGATTAAGTTTGGTGAATACAACTAAATTGGGGATCTTTTTGAGATTTTGGTATTGATATGGTTTGGATCTTAATACGAAGCTATTTCAATGAACAATTAATTTTTAAGGAACTCTATTTTTGATTATATGTACAATTTATGTTTTAATTGAAAGAAATTAACAAATCGCTATTTTTATAAATTCAAGCAGTTTTGATTTAGTTTTATGGACTATTATATATCCTACAAGTTGCATTTAATCATACAAGAAATATACTTTTTGAAGAAATCGTTTTCATAAAGTAAAACTACGTATCGGTTGAAATGTGCACAACTAGTTTGCAGTCTGCAGGTCAACAGTCGACCGGTGTGACTTTCCAGTCGACTGACGCTGCCTAGCTGCTGTAATTTTCTTGAAGTTCTAAATTATCATACGGAACAGTCGACTGAGTCTGTTCTGTTGGTATTTCCCTAAGATCTAGGTTTTTCTCTGGACAGTCGACCTATGACCTTTTACAGTCGACTGCTATACTTAGAATTATTTCTTAAAGATTATTGGATTTTTTGTTCTGGACAGTCGACCGATGGCTTTTAGAGTCGACTTATAATACTTAGAATTATTTTCTCAAAGCTATTGGATTTTCTCTCTGGACAGTCGACCGACGTTTGTCTATAGTCGACTGATACTGATGTGTCTTTATATCTTTGAATGTTCTTTTAAATGTCTTATTCTCTAAATATTTTTAATCTATAACTTACTATTCTATACTTTATCTTCTACTGAACATATATTTTCAAGTGGTTTAACTGAGCAATTTATGTTGGAAGATTAGTTTGGATATTTGAGTTTGAGTCTTTAGAGGGTGTGTGTAACCTTAGTATACCGGCGGTTAAGACATTTATGTTGGGGCCTGTTGAGGCATTTTAGTTGATCAGTTGTTGAGTTAAGTCCGGTGGGGTACACCAACTCTTGAAGACTCGTAGAGTAATTAAATAACCTAAATGATAAGGACAGGCACTAGTGGTGATGTGATGAACGAGAACATAGGTTATGGACCTGAGTATGGCTTGTTGTGTGAGATAATCCACGGAATTATCCAAATGTGAGTGAAATAGTCTCCGGAATTACCTGTGGTGTGGGATTGATCTCCGAAATTATCGGGGTCGAGGCGACGCACATGTGGTATTCGTGTGATGAGGTGCCATTGCTTGCGGTGTGGGGTATTCTCGAAGACTCCCAGGTGTGAGTGAAATAGTCTCCGGAATTATTTGTGGATAGAGATTGACCTCCGGAATTATCGGGGCATGGGCTAATACTCACAGTTTACCTTTATCTCGTAGTAGTCATCGTGTTAGGATTAGTTGCATGGCGGGATAAGTGGAGACGTTAAGGGATTGCACTAAACCTATGTAGAGTGGGATGCATAGACTCCGACAAGTACGCATTAGAGAGTCAGCATATAGCATTGATGTTTTTTTTTATTTGGTTTCATGCATGTATTTTCCGGTTTTCTACACTTGACACTTAGTCTAGCTACACTTGATGTTTTTCATATTTCCTTGTTATTTCTTATTTCATTTATTCTTGTCTCTAGTAGTGTTGTTTATGATTCCGTGTTTCATGTTTATTTATGTTGCTTTTTTTTTATGTCACTCACACCGTTATGGCTGACCCCTTTAGTTTTGGGGGTTAGGGTTATCTCTAGCCTCATATTTTACAGGTAATTACTTGTAGCTTGGATTTTGGATGCATGAGTTAAAGTGGTGTAATGGGTTATGTATTGTTGTAAAAGAAATTGTTGTAAGGAAAGGAAATTGTGATTAAAAGTGTTTTGTATTCCGCTGTGCTATGTAAAGATTAATGTAATGAAAGCTGAAATTTTTTTATTGGTGTTTGGCTGTGTTTAATATTACATTTGAAGTTGATGCTGGGAATTGTGCCACATATTTCTAAGATATCATATTGGAAATTCGGGGTGCTACAGTACTGTCTTGACCTGTGTGCCTGTCCTTGTATAGGACATCTTCATTGAATACTACATTCTTGCTGCGAATGACCTTGTTATCCACAAAATCCCAAAGTCTGTAACCATAATGATCGCCACCATAACCAATGAATACACACCTCCTGGACTTAGAATCTAGTTTCTTCCTTTCTTCCCTGTCAATTAGTGAATATGAAATACAATCATAAAATTTGAAATGTGAATAAATGACAGTATTACCTGACCATAATTCTTGCAGAATGGCCCCATCAAGGGCACTAGACAAGCAACGATTACTCAAGTACACAGCTGTATCTACTGTAGCAGCCCAAAGGTGGACCGGAAAATCCGTTTGAAGTCTCATGCATCTCGCCCTTTCGAGTATCGTGCGGTTCATTCTTTCGGCTACACCATTCTCCTATGGAATCTTAGAAACTGCCTTGATTCCTTTGATACATTCCTTTGCCAGATTGTCAACAAACTCTTTACTTGTGTACTCACCTCCATTGTCTGACTTTATTGCTTTCACTTTGCAACCCGTGTCATTCTCAACTCTGGCCTTTCAAGCTTTGAATGCATCAAACACCTCTGATTTCTCGCGAATTGCTTGAACCCAAACTTTTATTGTAGCATCATCAATGAATATAACGAAGTATCTCTTATCACCATAAGGGTATTCCTGAGCTGGACCCCACACATCCGTATGTACCAACTCTAGCTTCCCAAGCTTCTTCTCACGCCCACTCAACTAAAAACTAACTGTTTTCTGTTTTCCCATCACACATTTCTCACAGAAATCCATCTCAACCTTCTTTAGCCCCAATAAAATATTCCTAGAACAAAACTGCTTGACACCATTTTTACCAAGGTGCCCCAATCTGACATGCCACAGAATCGAAGAGAAACTACCTGCTGATGCTGTAGCAATGATATCACATGAATTACCTCTTCTGAGTAAGTATAACGTGTTACCATGCTTTCCTTTTGCTACCAACCTGGCACCTGTGGTCACCTTCCATTCTCCATGCCCAAAGGTTGTTGTGAATCCTTCTTTGTCTAGTTTACTAGTTGAGATCAAGTTCTTCTTCAAACTTGGAATATGTCTTGTGTCATTCAAGACTAATTGCCCACCATTGCAAGCTTTCATTCTCACTGTGCTTCTACCTACAACTGGACATATTTGTCCATTGCCAACTGAAACTGCACCAAAATCACTTGTCCTGTAATCCTAAAAACATCCCTCATTGGGGTACAATGATAAGAAGCACCTGAGTCAATACACCAATTATCTTGCATAATATTAAATCCAGTTGATAAACACAATTCATCTAGGCGGGGTTCAATACTTACCACATTGGCTATCTGTGACCCTACATGTGCTTTCTTATACTCCTCGCATTGGTCTCTCATGTGTCCCAGCTTCTTGCAGTACCAACACTCACCTTTGCGATGTCCGGTTCTTGACTTGGACCTGTGATTCCTGCTTTGCGACCTTCCTCTATTGTTACTTCTACCACGGTTATCAGCTGACAGCGCGACATTGCTAGGATATGACATCGAAGTCTCTCCATGTCTCTTCCTCCTTACATCCTCATTCATAATGCTGCTTATAACATCCTTTAGAGTTGTCGTATCGGTTGTGGTGCTTATGACAGCCTGCTCTACTGTGCCGTAACTATCGGAAAGACTGGATAGAACCAACAACGATTGTGCCATTTCCTCAAACTTCAAACCCGATGTTTCCACCTGATTATAACCATACAGAAATTGTTGAAGTGTTCTCCAACTGAACCCCTTTCTGACAACTTCCAGTTGACCAACTTCTTTAGGTGTAGGATCTGGTTCGCTACATTCAGTTTCTCAAACATATCTATCAAGATCTCCATTGCCTCCTTCACGGTCTTTGTCTTCTCAATGTGAAATAGCGACTTTCTACTCAGCGACAACTGAATCTGCCAAAGTGCTTTCTGATCCAATCTATTCCAAACCGCCAATGCAATTGGATCAACCTCTGACCCTTCTGGCTTTGCGCCAAACACTGGATCATCTAGATCCTTCTGTCGAAGATATGCAATCATTTGGATCTTCCACATTGTGAAATCTGTTCCATCGAACTCCTTGACTGTACTCTTGTCCCTCATCTTAATCAATGCTACCAACATGCTGCTCTGATACCACTTTGCTAAGTTTTAACTGCAGAATAACTCATCAACAAGATGCAAGAACAATAGAATCAAAAGCAAGAGAACAAAGAATAACCAAAAGCAACACACAAGAACACACGAGAATTTTTTGAGGTTCACCCGATGCAATGACTACTTCCCCGCGTAGAGGCACTCATGCGATTTCTACTAGAAATATGAAGAACAAGTTTACAAATCTCTTAGAAACTCACCACCAAGGTATAGGATTTCTTTTTATTTTCCTCTCTCTTAATGACGGCTGTTAGATCTTTCTTTTCTTTTCCCTTAACCCTAAAATCGTACACAATACAATATATATAGGTTTACACAACTTATAATCTTAGCTGTTTATCAATCAGCGCCACGACGATCGACTGCAACACATTGTCGGTCAACTGGTTCATGCCTTCGACTGTTCAGGGACTAACAGAGAGTGGGTCGGACGACTGCCCGATCGACCGGTCATTCCTTCAAGACTACAGGGTCCAACAGAGAGAGAGACGGTCGACTTCCCGGTCGACCGTACATTTGCCTGTACATGTGCGGTCGACCGCAACTTGCCTGCACCTGCTGGCTTCTCTGAGCTACTTTCTCCATCTTCGACTCTTCTCCTTGTCTGTCTTCTCTAATCCCATTATCGTGTATTTGGATCCACAAACCCTAACAATCTCCTCTTACCAAACCCGATAACCTTCACCCACTCCAAACTCCTGATCACCTTCACCCACTCAAATCCTAGCCGCCTTCTCCATCTTCAAAAAAATATAAAAAAACGAAAAAAAACAAAGAAAAAGAAATTTGCAGGTACTACTTCTGTCCATGGAACCTCAGTTTTGATAATATCTTCAAGTCTTGAGGCTGCTATTGCTTAACTTGTTGCTCAAGAAACCTATTTGCGCTGTATCTCGACTCCTTGACTCTACCCCGACATCAAGCGGTGAGAGTGTCCTTGCTGTCGCCCTTCGTGTCACCTCCTCCCGCAAGCTTCGCACCAGTCCCATGCCTTATCCTTCTTCTCACCGTCGCAGCGTCCCTAATCGCCTAAGTCACCTTTACACTATTTGCATGCATATTGGCTACTTTGAGCGCACCGGCCATCTACATTTTTGCAACCACTGTCAGCAGACTGACAATACTGACAATAAGTGCTTTATCCAGCATCTGCAGCTTCTAATTCAGGCACAACATCATAGGGAAGCAACATGGTTTACCTCCTCTCAGTATTCCTTCTCGTACATCTCGAGCAATGGTCATTACTCCAGTCCTGCCTTCTGTTGATATTTCAGAGTTATCTAAGTGAATAAATAATCTGAACACAAATTAAAACCTCGTAAGTATACGAATCGTTTGACAGAAATATAGTATTAGCAAGGGTCGAATCCACAGAGATTGTAGTAAACAACTCACTAATCAATTCAAAGATGTTTCCTTTGCTTGTTTGTTGTTATTCACTTTTGTTTTGGTATCTCCTTTTTTTTAATGAATGAAGAGGATTAAAAATAATTAAAATGATAACAACTCCTACTTAAGAGAGTGATCAAGGTGATTTGAGAGCAAAAAGAAATCTATCAAAAAGTTGGGGCATTGATTTCCACTTTTAGTCATGTATTCTAAACCACACTAGTGCACAACTATAAATCATTTTGACTTGCTCATGTTATCAGTTATAAAGGTATGTTATCTACACTTTAAAATTGCTGACTTCCCTAAACATTGAATTAGGCATGGGTATCTACACTAATTCTTTTCTTCCTTAAAGTATTTAGCATGATATCTACTAAGTTGCACTTCAAGAAAGTATGACAACAATGGAAATTGACAAACACATTAAGAGCTAGAACATGGTATCTATTTTAGCTCTGTATGTTGATTAAACTCCAAATGAGTTCTTGTGTTACTGATCATGAACGCTAGACTCGATCATCTAAATCTGCTCACGTAACAAACTCAAAATATAAGATGTATATGGTGATCAATCATAACACAACAATTATCAAGAGTGACACTATAAGTATGGTTTAATCAATGAGCATCACAAATGAGCTAACTGTGCATTAAAAGGGGTTAAAATACATGACTTAAGCTTCCTTCATGCCCCAAACAAATTTAGTTACACTTGATCATAGATTTATTCAAACAAATGTTAAGAGATATATCAATTAAACAAGAAGAAAACATGATAGAGAAGTAACACCGTAGTAGTTTGTTCCTTTTCTAACCATAGCTGATGCTAGATGATCTTAAATGTACTCTTTCAATCAGCTTGGATATCTTATATCGTCTCAGTTGCTCTCCCTTTTTTCGGCCAGCTTCATGCCCAGACTGTGTTTTCTTTTTATAGCCTCCTCCCTTTTTTCTTCTTTACAGATCTCTCCATCCCCAGATTTAATTAGTTGCAATTTCCCCAATATGGGGAATGGATTGAATCAGAATCACTTTCATCAACAGCTAGAATCTGATTTGGTAACAAAATCCTTTAGCCAACTAACTAATTTGATATTTGCAGCTGTACATGATCTGTTTTTTTAAATTTGTTTCTCTGTAGATTTTTGGGATTTGACAGCTCACTCTTCAATTGTGTTTGCAGATTTAGTTGTTGTAGAATTCTTGGCTGTGCAGCTTAATGCATCTGCCTATGATAGCACTTCTCAATACCTGGCTTCTACAGCTCCACACACAGAATTTTGTGTTATGATTTGTAGCTTAACTGATTAAAAGCTAGAGGTGAAGGAGTGACAATTTGCAGCTTCACCGTGAAGAAGGACTTCGGTTGTGAGTAGGCAGTATTTAAACATGCACAACTCATATAGTTGTGCACATTGAATGAAAACAAGGACTTGCATCTAACCCTACACACTCATGTATCTGTGGTGCATATAGCTGATACTGTAGCAATCTGAAATATGCACAGCTCATGAATGAAGTTATTTTCCACTTCAACTGCAATCTGCTATTTGAACTCTTCTCAACTTCTTCCACAGTCCTGGTCCTTGCTTTTCTTTCTAAACTCTACGATATTTTTCATGATTTGAGGCTTGATCAATTTGGAGCTTTAAACACCAGTAGAGTCACACTTGGTAGGGAGTGAAAAAAAGGGAATTAGAAAGTGAAGAAATGGGGACTGTGAGCTATGAAGTGGAAATTTCAAGTATCTAACATGCACAGCTGTACATGCACAGCTGATACTTGAGTTGTTTTGCCCTTAAAATACACTCCTTGTAATTGATGACTGCTATATGAGATGCTTGCAACTTCATCTACAGTTTGGTTTCGAAATTCTGAAAGTTTGCTTGATTTGAAGCTTGATCGTCTATGAACTTCACCACCCTTTTATTTACCAGTTGATGTAAAGTCACACTTGATAGGAGATGAAAAAGGGAATTAGAGAGTGAAGAACTGGAGGTGTGTGAGCCATGAAGTGGAGATTTCAAGTATGCACAGCTGATACACTTTGTACACAGTGAAGGTGAAGAGAAATGGCCTTTGGAATTGTTACTGTTGTTGTTGTTGGACTTTTGAGGCCAAAGCTCAGCATGTTTGCCCAACTTGGCCAGCTCCTTAACTTTGAGCCTACAACCATCACAGTATATATTCACTTGAGGATGATGGTCTGCAACACACAAACAAACAAACAATTAGAGTTAACTTAAATCTCAATTTATGTGAAATTCATCTTCTTGTAATTGATAAAATTCTGGAAATTAAATTAAGAAGATTGCTCCACTCTTGATATTTGTTAACAACAACTCCCCATCATGCATGATTCTGCTTTTTCTCGATTGAAAGAAGATGTTCTGATGCACAATTAGTTGCTTGCTGGTGCTTCACCCTCTAGACCATGGTTCAAAATTATGGAATGTATAAGGCCAGTTACTTCTCCAGTCTGAATAAGCTCAGATGTGCATAGAGTCTTTAGTAGATGTCTTAGGAGCTTTGTCACTAATCACAAGATTTAAGTAGAGAACAATTAAGCATCTAAGCCTTGAATCCAATCAATTGGTCACTTCTGGGCTGTTTTCCTATACAAGAAGAAAAGAAGTATAAATTACCAGAGATAAAAAGATTAAGTGTTGTTTTAATTCACTTTATTGGCTCAAAATATGACATTACGAGATTTAACACCTTCTCCTACTGCTTATGACATTCCTCAGCGATGCCTCGCTCAGCTAGAACTTCAGAACTCGGGTCAGTCTACCGATACTGGCTCCCCTACTACTGCTTTCTCAATTACTCCTGGTATGAATTCTTCCAGGAAATAGTAAAGCTTCATAAGGTATTTTTTGTCCAGGTGTAGGTAGTCCGCATCTTCACAGACATGTCTATTTCATCGAGCCTCTCTCCAAGACAGTGCACAGATCGTTATGCCTTTCATGCGGGTCGAAACTTACCCGACAAGAAATTTCGCTACCTTAGGACTGTTATAGTTATGACCACCGTTCACTAGGGCTTCGATCACCGGCTCCCCATCATCAGGGTCACCAACTTCCTTAACCTTCTGGCACTGGGCATGCGTCAGCCCCCACACATGGTCTGACGACTTTGCGAAAACCTGCATTTTTGGTAAACAGTCGTCTGGGACTGGTCACTGAGATCCCCCTTTGTGAGGAGCTAAAGAAGTGGGGTCGAAGGAAATGCAAGAAGATGTGTCCGGGGAGGTAGACGAGGGAACCAAGGGAATCACAAAAGCTATTATCCTCAGGGGAGGACAGATAGTAATGAGAATCTTCCATAAAGGAGACATAACGGGAAATACGGACACAATGCACCAACGGATCAAAACAACAATATCCTTTGTGCTCAGAATTGATACCTAGGTGAACACAATTAGCAGCTAAGGCAATTAGCTTTGTGCGCTCAGTGGGAGGGAGAAAGACGTAACAAGTGCACTAAAAAGTTGGGAGCATATTGTAGTCCTATGGTGAGTGATGAAGAGCCTCATAAGGTGTTGTACGAGATAGGGTAGACCAAGAAGTGATATTAATGAGGCTGACAAAAGTCATGACAGCTTCAACCTAGAAAAGATGGGAACAGAAGAAGAGAGTAGAAGAGCATGAGTCGTCTCAAGAACGTGATGATGCTTGCATCCAGCTACACCACTCTGTTCATGTGTGTGAGGCATGACTGCTGAAAAAGTGTGTCGTGAGACTGAAGAATAGATCTTATAGTAGTGGAAGTGTACTCACAAGCACCATCTGAGAGAAAGACCTTGATGTGCACACTGAACTAAGGATGAATCATGGCCGTAAAGATCTGGTAAATAACAAGAATCTCAAATTGTGGCACATAAGGAATACCCATGTGTAATGTGTGAAGTCATCGATAAAACTAAGATAATAGATATAGCCTTTGCCAACAATTTCATATGAAGGATCTTGGATGACTATGCTATTTTCTGGGTTTAGATATTGCCCACGGCTCTCGGTAGATACTCATTTCTCAGCAGAAATACACATCAGACATTATTTCCTGTAAAACCCCGAATTTTAAATAAGCCTGAATTTGAAGTTCCACATGATCTTTACACTTCACTTCGTACAATTTTACAAGGAATTTAAAACTTTTATTACAACAAAGTCTTTCACATCAACACACAGCGAAAAATAAATGAATTACAACAATGATAAATGTACAATTATAACAACTTTAGCATTTAAGTAATTATCAGCATCAAATTCATCTATATATCTTTTTGTAAATTTCAAGTCCAGCATATGAAACTGTGGGCACGTCAGTTGCTTACAACCGACACAATATTATACACGGCCATCCTTGCTATGCCAAAAATATAACGATTCTTTAATAATTTAACAAACACAAACTTGATCACAAACAAAGCTAAAGAGAGACTATTCTATTGATATCGTGTATGCTTGTGCAATTAACCTTAATGCAGTTATTTATATTTAATGACACTAATGCACACTTGTTCGAACTTATGCATCCCATTCTATATAAATCTGAGGGAAGCCCTTAACCGTTCTTCATCTTGTAGGGTTGAATTCCTCGTTATGAGTTTAACTACTACGGTAACTACGGTAAGTATCCTAGATGTTTTATGAGTTACGAGCCCATGTCCAAACTTCCTGGAGGAAAATCCCACATCATGACATGACGCATCATGTAGACAACCTATGGACAATTCACCTCCGTCATGAGACAATGACACCACGTAGTCACCAAGCACCTCACAAGCGTCGCCACGATCCTGATAATTCCGAAGATAGATTCACGTCATGACATGACGCATCATGTAGACAACCTGTAAAAATTCTCACACCGTGAATCCGAGGCCATCATACTTTTTTTTTCTCTTACTTTCATCACATCTCCACTATAGTGTTGTCCTTAAATTTTTAGTTTGTTTTAGAAGAAAATCATCACAACCTAGAGCTAGCTTACCTTACCGAACTTAAACCAAACAAAAGAGACAGTCAGCCTACACTGGCTACTTCTCAAGAGATGCTCAATCCACACTGGTTAGCTCTTAAATTCATATTAATAACAACTGCCGGTTTCTACGGGTCTCGCATAGCCTCTAGATTCCAACAACTATCTCGTTCTAGAGATCAACAATATGTTACATTCAATCTCAAAATAATACTTCAATTTCTTTATTCACAATTCTCTTTCTCAAAGAAAACATTTCTTTTATAATCTCATAACATGAAGTATCTCACTTCGACTTCTTTTATCAATTTAATCACTCATAATATTGTGTGCAATTCAAATATTCTCTTAATCAAAAATATTTATATCCATGAAAATTTAATCGAAAAGGGTCTAATCATAATCTACTTTTAATCCTCTTGAACCACACAAAAATCTCTTCCTTAGTTTGAAACCAAGTTCACTAAACAAATTGTTTTAATGAGAAATCCACTTCTAAATCTCACAAAATGTATCGAAATATGGTGGAAATATTTTTTTTATAAGTTCTAAATAATTTTAGAGGAATAATAGAAACTTTTCCCAATTTTTATACTCTTGAAAAACTCCAACATATCAAAAATATCAAAAATAAATTATAAAAAGGCAGTGGTCGAATTCGAACCCAAGACCCCCCCCCCCCCCCCCAGCTACAGTAACCGACCCAAACCGCACCCGAAGACCAAGAAGTCCAAGGCGGCTAGCTAATATGATTATGCTCAAATACTTTATATACTGGACTGTATTTTGGAGAAATCAAGTTTTCAATAAAAACAGAGCCTCTCCAAGAATCGAACCCGAGACTACATACACTATTCACAACGCCCTATACCCACACCGACAGCTAGTATACCCAAACTCATTCTCTGTTATTATTACGAGTTGAAATTCCTTTATACTTCTTTTCTGATTATGACTTCTCTTTACAAATTTCGATTGCCCAACTAATTTGTACCATTCAGAAAAATCTATTTCTTTTCCAAAATGTTTTCTTTCAAAAATACAGTATAGTGCATATATTTAAACTTTATAAAATTCTCATTTGACAATGTAACAAATTTTCTCCCAAATTGTATTAAAGATCACATATTATCAATTTTCAAATAAAGTGTTGTCTCTCATCAAAACTTCTTTATAAAAATTTCTTATACTCATAAAATATATATTAATGAGACTATTTCCACATTTCTCTATTACATTAGCATCTAAAAATCTTTTTCATACATGTTGCATTATTTTGACTATTATAAGAATATCCTAACATGCATCAATTTTTTACTTCAACAATTCACTAGATACTATTTCTATTGTTCTCTTTCTAATTAGCAAAGTTCTAGTCATTTATTTGAATCACAATAGCATTTCAACACATCATGACACAATTAAATTAAGAGTATGCAATCTACGTTCATCCTACCAATCAAAATTTAACAATTAAACCATATATCAACTAGCATGCATCATACTCCTAAATTAGAAAGGATTTCAGAAACACCCACCCAAAGAAGTATTGATTTCTTAGCAATCGAACTCCAAAACAAGCTTCACTCTGCCTCGAAATCTGTGCACCAAGGCAAAATCCCAAGCTCCATTTCGGTAGCAAACAGAGACAACACTTCTCTCTTTTTCATATACATATATGTATATATCTACATATGCATATATATGCATATTTGTATATATACTAGATTTGCCCGTGGACACGTGCCTACGGCACGTCTTTAGAATGATACAACATATGAAAAGCCTTGTAAATAGTAAACCAACAATTATATAACTCAAGTTTGAATAGTATGACAATAATTAGCTGTAAATAAAAGTCCATATTTTCATTAGTATATGTTGACAATAATTATAAATTGGGGTATAAAAGTTCATGTTTCCATAAGTATATGTATATATATATATATATATATATATATATATATATATAGATAGATAGATAGATAGATAGATAGATAGATAGAGAGAGAGAGAGAGAGAGAGAGAGAGAGAGAGAGAGAGAGAGAGAGATAATTAAATAAATAAAGGAGTTGTTTTGGGGGATTTGAATTTGAGTTTGGGGGAAAACTTTTGGAGGGAAAAAGATGTTTTGTGAGGTTAGATCTGGCACTTTGATTTTGGGGGAAGTGAAGGAGAGCCGCTGGATAGCTTTCTTTGTGTTTTATTATATAGATGTATAATAGAATATATTATAAGTTAGATATATGTATATGTGTGAGTGAGTGGAGGGACAAAGTGAATGCTGGGGGGTTTTCGAATTTGGGCAGAGAAAGAAAGAAGGGAGAGTAGAAGAGAGTGTGAATGGTTGGAGGGTGTGGGGTGATTATAAAGGGAATTAGGAGATAGTTATTAAAACCACCTCCACTACTACAACCCACTAATCCACTCATTAATTCAAAAAGTATTCCTTTTCCCTCCATCCCCAAAATAGCCGGTCAATCATTTCTTTGAGTGTGCACATTGCACGTGTGCACGTGCTTGTGCACCCCACTTCATTTTTAATTATTTTTATTTTTAAATTAAAACATAAGTTATATATATATATATATATATATATATATATATATATATATATATATATATATATATATATATATATATAATATGCATATAAAATTAGTTTAATTAAAAATTATAGTTTTTCATGCATGAATAAAATAGACACACGCACATACTTCAAAATTTTCTTTGAAAAAATACAACGACACGTGCACTACAAACACGTGCGTCGCACATAAAATAAATATTCAAGTACGAAAATAGATTTGATCGACGGGAAATATTTATAAATAATCGAAATGTAACCTAAGAAAATATATTTCATTATACATATACAGTAGCATAACCAATACGTACACAGAAAAATACGTTCACCGCACGTATAAAAATATTTTAATTAAAATAAGAGAAAATGGATTTCTATTTATAAAACGAATTTGAACACGTCATCAAATAAATAGTTGAAATACATAGAAAATATTACACGTAGCGGTGGAAAATACATAATCGATACGTGCATCGATAACACGCATAAAGCACGTAAAAACACAAAGATTGAAATTTAATATTTGAGTTGGCTCAAATAGGATTTTGAGAAGACAGGAAATGCATAAATGGTTGAAATACAAAATAAGTATGATATTTATACTGAAATGCGTTACGGATATCACCAGTAACGGTACAAAATACACGTACGTAATACACGAGGGCAAAATTGTTATTTCCAATTTTGCAGGGTGTTACATTTCCGCTGCATGTCTCTATGACAGTAGATCAGCCGATACTCCCTTACGGCATCACATGAGGCTTCGTCCCACAGATGGTGAGCTCTTTCCCAATCCCATTAGATACCGGCAGATTGTTGGACAGCTTGTTTATTTATGTAACCCCCATTCCCGATAATAAGTATTTTCCATGTGTTTTCTATAATTTGATTTTTATAAAGTTATTTTGTGCTAAATTCATTTCAGATTTTATTAAAGTATTTTCTAATCGAAAATCTTATTCATTTCGAATAGTGGTGTATTTTGATCTTATTTTCTATATCTTATTGATCGGCTATTTGTGTTTGAGCTCAATTTACATGTATTATTGATATTTTGGTTATTTTAATAAATTTATATTTTGTTATATAATCTTATTAGTATTATTATTATTATGGTTATTGTAATTTATTATTATTATTGTTATTCTTATTGCTACTGGTATTAATATTTGTTATTATTGTTGTTATTATTATTGTTATCGGTATTATTATTTTTATCATTATTATTAGCATTATTATAATTATTATTTTGTTTTAAGCCCGAACATGCTCAATTTTATATGCATTTCACTATTTGATTTAATGAATATATATATATATATATATATATATATATATATATATATATATATATATATATATATTTTTTTTTTTTTAAAGACCTTATTGTTCTTTCTTGATTATTTTCTTTTTGATTAAATTTGTTCATGAAAAATTTGTGTTCTTCTTGATTGAGCTTTTCATGTTGAACTTATTATCTTTTATTTAATTGTGGATATTTTTATTTGAACCCTATTGATCTGGATCTACCTCTTATTGAACCCTAAACCCAATTTCATTTGTTCTTAACCCAAACCCGCTATTATTGGACCCTAATTCTCTAACTCAGTACCCTATTTGTACCCTATAATACAAGTCTACTGTAAATCCTAAAAAATTGCACAAATTGAAATCCTACCTGCTTATTCTCTCTCCTCTTTTCTCTCCCTGCTCAAACCCAATAGCCAATCTTTCCCCCCTCTGGCTTTCTTCTATGGTGAGTCTCCCATCGACCCTCTGCCCTGTCCTCCTCCCTCGACCAGGCTGCCGCTCACCCCTGAACCCCCTGTCCTTCTCCCCGTCTGTCGAGCTCCACCCAGATCGAACCCCACCTCTCCGATGTTGTTTCCCTCTCCCGTCGATGCCGCGCAGCCTCTTGCGACGCCCTCACCCACCGTCGACACCCCTGTCGATGCAAGCAAACCCCAGCGCTTCCTCCCCTGCCCTCGTCAGCAGCGCCAGCCAACCCCCACCCTGTTCTCCCCTTCCCGATCAACGACAAAGCTCTGACCCCAGTTCCCTACCGTCGTCGACCTCCAATCGACCGCCAGCATCGGCCAGCGATGTCGCTGCCCTCTCTGTCGTTGCTGCTGTCTCTTTATTTGTGTGCTCTGTTGCAGTTGCTGCTGTCTCTTTGTTTACTTGAGTCGCTTTTTGCACGTGTATTGTACGTGTTACATTGATTAGTTCGTGGGTTTATTGTTCCGGGATCCTTATCCCGTTATTCTTGGTATTCAAATTAACCATCTAACAGGCAAGTCACCGTCCTCTTGAATTTTTAATTGTATCAAATTCAAGTTTTGTTGAAACTCTTGCAAGTAGATCTCCTTGTTATCGTATTATACCTTATTCATCTCTTCGTTGGTTCTATTGAGGGTTTACACGAGCTAATTCCAATATTATTGACATCGTGTCACTTTTGACTCTAAAGTTTGGATCTTTTATGAGTGTATATAGAATTGATAATAGGGTTGTTCATATAATCGTCACACAAATAAATTAATGTAGAGACAATTGATAGGTTGTATATTGTTTGATCGATTGATGATAAATTGATGTATGAGCGTGTTCTAATTTTATTATCATATTTTGACCCCCATTATGTTGATTACACAATTTATTGATTAAAGAATCGATGCTCATATAGTCTAATTAATTTCTATTCATGAAAATTACCTAAAACCTGTATATTGCTTGCTGACCTGAATATTGACTGCTATTTTTGAAGCAGTAAACGATCTTAAAATGAATTACTTTCTGAATAAGAGTTATAGCCTTACGTTTCTAGTTTCCAGAACATCCTGAATTTTTGAATTCCGAGTTTTGTAGCAAAAGTTATGTCCGTTTTACTACAACTGTGTTTTTAATTTCAGATTTTCAGATTTTTGTATCTTTCATGTTTAAACAGTAAATAGGCTGATCAAATGATAAAATCTTGCTCTGAAATTTTCCAAATTGTTAATAATCATGTTTAGGAGTCCAGAAAATATTTTTAATGAATTTATTATGGAATTTTTACTGTTTCTAAAAATTATAATAACATAATGTCGAATTTCTGCCTGAACATGAAATCTGTAAAGAATTGTGTGGTTGACCTAGCTACTGTTGTAGGATTTTGAGCTTTCAATATGCGTTACCTTAAAAAAAACTTTCAATATGCGTTGGAACCGTGTGGAAGTCTAGTTTTTAGAACTTCTGACAGATTCACTTTTCGATTTCTGAACCAACGAAAAACTGTATTTTTGTACAGACTACTCTTGCTGTCCAGAATTTTACTTTTCAGTTTTTAATAGATTAATTATCCCTATATCGTATTATTGCATGAATTAATGTATGTATGTTGTATTGCATGATCCTAATGAGTTATTGCCATTGTTTACCATCCTATTGTTCCCCTATTGTTTCCCTATTGTTGCCATAGTTCATCTTATGTCTCATATTTGTATATTGTATTGTTGTATTAATAAAATAATTAATAAGCCGGGGTTTAAGGGATTGACTGGAGTAGTTGATGACATAGTGACTGTACACTGAAGTGTGGGCCGTGTTTTCCAAAATATTGTGTGTTGGCAAAAGTTATTATTGTCGGTTTATTGTTGGACTACTGACACAGTATCCCTAATTGACCGAGTATTATTTTTATTGAGCCAACCAGTGTGCACCAATGCTATAAATACTGTTATCGTGCTGTGTACATGATCTATAAAATCTTCCACTTAAATCTAAAACAACATTGATTGTATGCATCGAACTTGTAGTATAGGATGCAGTAGTACATGCATTAGTTAGGATAAAAATGATTAATAGACATAAGGATTAACACATCACCAACACTGCATATTGTTCTACATTGTTCCTATTGATATCGAATATTGGCTAAGTATTATTGTTATTGATCATTGATTATTGTTACCGAATATTGCATCATTGTTTATAGCCATTACATCGATTACTGTGATATTGATTATTGATTATCGTGCCATGTTACTGATTCCTATTGATCCATTGATTCATTGTTACACCGTTATTTCATTGTTTCCTGCTTTCTCTATTTGCTGTCCATAAGTTGCTCTAAGGACAATTTTTCTTCTCCTTTTAGATTAAGTGTTTACAGGTGTTGATGGAGAATTGCCTGCTGGAATTGGAGAACAAAGATTCTGAAGATTTAATACTTTTTAGTTGCTCATTATATTATTAAACTATTGTATGGAGAATTAAACTATTGTGTTTGGGATTTATTATTGTATTGGGCATATGTCCTGAATTTTATTATTGTTTCCAGACGTTGGATTATTGTACTTGGATATTATATATTGCTTCATTTCAAGTATTATTGTTAATAAGATTATTATTATTGTCTGCGCAATTGTTCTGTATTGATTATATTGTTGAGTTGATCGGATAAACAACTTATGGGTGACGTTAGTCATTCGCTGGGACCAATGTCATGTACTCGTATTCCGCATTTTTGGGAAGCGGGGCGTGACAATTTATGCATGACCAAGCCTGATATTGCTCATGTAGTCAGTATTGTCAGCCAATTTATTTTAGCTCCTCGATCAGTTCACTACAGTGCTCTTCTTTGGATTCTCAAATACTTTAAGGGCACTATCACTCGCTCATTATTCATGCCTTTTACATCTAGACTGGAACTTAGTGCATATTCTAATTCAGATTGGGAGGGTGATCTTACCACTAGACGGTTTACCACAGGTTTCTGTTTATTTCTTGGTGATTCACTGATCTCATGGTAAAGCAAGAAACATGTATTTGTTGCATGTTCTTTCACAGAAGTTGAGTATAGAACGATTCCAACTAACACTAGAGAGATTATTCATGTTCGGTGGCTATTATCAGATATAAGTGTCACTCTTACAGGAGCTGCTCCTTTTCACTCTGATAACCGGAGTGCCTTGCATATTGCAAGCAACCCGGACTTTCATGAGCGGACAAAGCACATAAAGATTGATTGTCACTATGTCCGTAAGCATTTTGGGGCAGGGATTCATTATGTGACCTCTTCACAGCAGACATCAGACTTCTTCACAAAATCATACACTCTCCAGAGATTTCTATACTCGGTGGGCAAACTCACACTGTTCGACCCACCTGAGTTTGAGAGGGGGTATTAGATATCATATTAGATATTTGATTAATCAGTTTAGTCCAATATCGGAATATGTATTAGTTTAGTCTTTGCTCATCTCCTATATGTAGGAAACATTGTACTCAGTTATAATCAATCCAATAATCCAAAAAATTACTCTTTTCTGCCTCTGAATCTATCACTAGTTCACTACACAAGTATCTCCTTCTATTGTTTTTTTTATATATATAATTTTATTTTAATTTTAAAATTTAAATAACAGACATCAGGATCTCCACAACAGACAACATAACACAACACCATCAGAAACTAGGAAAAAGAAAGGAGTCTTCAAGCTTAAGAATTGATGATCACAATCTCTTCCCTAGCACTGTTGATCTAGTTAGCCTCATATGCAACTTGCATTGATTGAACAAGAAGAATCCCAGTGATGTATTCTTGCTGGTGGTTGGTTATTGAAGATATAGAGGCAATAGTAGTAGAGATTGGATCTTCAGCATTACCCTCCAGATGATCAACAAAAGCAGTAGCTGGAGCTTCATGAGGCTGCACCGGCACATCATCCTCAATAACAATAGTATCTTCATCAGCTTGTTCTATAGACTCTACTTCATTAGTGATGTGTAATTCACCCAAGTTTTGTGTTGCATCCTTACTAGTGTTAATACTGATTTGGGAAAATTAGGGTTATGGTTAATCTCTAGCCGCTTAAGATATTATACCCTGCTTATCAGTATTGGAATATCACAGAGCACTATCTCTAGACCAGCTTATAAAGAGATTAGACTGGGTTTAGGGTACTTGGCTTTTAGCCCACTCAACCCGTTCCAATAATTAATACATAACACGTGTAAACCCGTGTTGCCCCATAGAATAATATACACAATATTATCATATTATACTGAGAATATACTTATACATCCAACAATCTTCTCCTATATTCTCAATATATTAGGCTAAGCAATGTTATAATATTGGATCACAAAAATTCAAACATTATTGAATCATAAAGAACATAGATAATAGACTAAATCAATTATAACTTGAATAGTTCAAATATGACTAAACCAAAATAATCAAATAGTTCTAAAACCATATCAAAACAGAATAGTTCACGATGACTAAACCAACTAGAGAAACTGTCATAGTTTCAAAATCAACCAAAGCAAATAAACTTCAAGAACAAAATATGAGTTTTAAGCTCATGAACACAAGAGTCTTAAACACAACAGAAGTTTTATCAAGCAAGTGGCAAATTTATTCTTTCGATAAATAAACCAAAACTATATCCTTGCAAACTGCTTTATGTTTACTCCTCCATTTTGAGCAAATCATTATTCTGAAATCTATGTTGACAGATTTAACTCTTCCATCTTTGCTAGCTTATTGAAAACAAGAATATCAAGAGACATATCTCTAAGAATTCTAGCAAATTTCATAAAGTATCTGGTTCTACTAAAGAACTTAGTACAATTCAACGATAGCTTAGCAAAATGTAACACAAGCATCACAATCAAGTTTCTTTAATAAAATAAAGAACAAGAACTATTATAGTTTCTACACAAGAACTATACTATGTTTCATATTGGAATGATAGAACAGTCAAATCAATTATGGTTAATTCTGAATCATCAAAATTGGAATGAAACACGAATCCATAAAAGAGTTATATCATCAGAATTGGAATGATATAACAACCATTCTAAACATCGGAAACACATCGACAAGTTTTCATGCTTTCTTTTGGAATAATGAGATGATTCTAAGTAAATTATGAAAATATATAGCATCATCAAAATTGGAATGAAATTATATATTAACAGAATTTACATAGAACTTTTCAAATTATCTAAAGCATGTCAACTGCCTAAAATTGATGCTTCAGTTTGAACTTCTCTATGGCTACAATTGGATTCTAAATTTCAAAACAACTTGGATGTTAAAGCTTTTGACTAAATAGCTTTTAACTCCATTTCCCCAACAATTTTGATAATTAGATCATTTTCAAGTCTCTTAGCAAGAGCATTAGCCATACTTGTCGCAATTGCACTTAATCTATGAGAAAGTTCAACTAGGCTTCTTTCAGCCTTAATATACTCCTCTTACTATTATAGAGTGAGTTATGAGCTACAGTGCATTATAGCTTGATAGTCGCATAACAGAATAGAGAATTTACATTAAACTTCTCAAATGGATGATTAGCAATAAGTCATTCAATCCACTCAGCCCCTTCCCCTGCAGAGGCTAACACATAGAGCTCTGATTTCTTAGAAGAGAATGTAACACTTGTTTGCCTATTAACCTCCATAATTTTTCTGCTCCTACTAGTGTGAACACATATCCACTAGTTGTCGACTTTCACAAAACTTTGAGTAGCACAAAGCAAACTCTTGAGTACCACTCAAGTATCTCATTAGCCTCTTAAGGGCACTCAAGTGTGTATGGGATTATTAGTGAGTCTGCAGATCATACCTACCTCAAAGGCTATGTCTATTCTAGTGCAGATCTTTGTATACACGAGACTTTCAATTCTTTTAGAATGATCTACCTGTCTCATAGTTGCACCATCATAAGGTGTCAACCTTTTATCATAATCATAAGGTGCTTCAAAACACACTTTCAATCACTATATCCCCACTTTTGAAACACATTATTGATTTATCGAGTTTGACTAAGGTTTATCCCTTGCCAACCAAAACTCACCCTTATACATAATATGGTGACCACAATACTTAGGTGTTTCAAGCTAAATTTATTTGGATAGCACAATTTAACTCCATTTATAATAGAGATGTCACTTTCAATCAACAAACATGTCAATAAAACCAAGTAAATAATAGCCATTATATTTGACACACCACAAAGTTAAAAGCACTGATCTGAATTACTTGATTCATATACTAGGCTCTTTGAGAAATTTGTCAAATTATTTATACGATAGCTATATTACATGTTTCAAAGCATACAATGATTTTACTAAATTGTAAATCTTGTTCACTAAACATATTAGTCCAAAACTTTCCAGTACAAAACTGTTCAGTACAAAATATCAAGTACAAAACTTTTAAATATCTTTTATGAATGACAAAATTTTCAATAGATGTAAGGGTAAGAAGAATACTTATTGTAGCAATATGACAAACATGTGAGTAGACATCAAATAAATCTACCCCATTTTTTCAGTCAATCTGTTAGCTACTAAAAAGCATTAAAATTGCTACTGAACAATCAAAATTAAGTTTCTTCTACAAAACCCCACTTACTTACTATAGTTTTAGCCTCTTTCGGCAGATCAACTAAATTGAAGTATTATTGTATGACACAATCATCTCATTGTCTACTAAAACTCTTCTTAGCTTATTTGTCATTCAGGTTTTTAAGTGTCAGTAAGACTAGTTCTTGATTCCAACTGTGAATCATTAAGCATGTCTGTATGACTAAATTATTTCATACATTTATCTTTGATGAACACATCCTCAAAGAACTCTGCAAGTCTAGATTCTTCTAATACAAATTAGATAGATCCAACATCTGTCCACCGAACTACATTCTGTACTTTCTAAACACACACAAATATCTGTTGTAGGTCCTACTTTAGGCCTTCTAGGGTTATGTATTCTAACATAAGTATCACAACACAAAATCTCACTTTAACAAAACTATTTGTGTTTTCATGGCTTGATCTACAAGGTGTATTCAATTTAGAGTGTAGTAACACATTTAGAGATATGATTAACAATACAACATCAAACAACAGTCAATAATATAGAATTCAACATTTCACTAAGAGTTTGATTCTAACTTTTATCAATACTGTTTGATTGTTGTAAGTAGAGTGCAGTAGAGATTATGCCCAATGCAAACTTCTCTAAAGTTGTTAAACATATTCACCACCTCTATCAAATCTGAACCCTTGATTTTTAGCATTCAACTATAATTTTTTAATTCATTAAGAATAATAAGTGCTTTATTCTTCATGTATATGACAGACTTATATTAATCATCTACAAAAGCAATTAAATACTTCTGACCAATAATCGTCTCATCTAGTTGCAAAGCTACTGAGATTACAAATATCAGAATGTATTGACTCAAGTAGTTGTGTGCTCCTAGAGACCATACTAAATGATTTTCTAGTGATCATAATCTGAGCACAACTTTCATATTTGTCATATTTAATGGAGTGTCATTTAGCAGAGTTATGAGTTTTAACAAGAACAAACAATTTAATATATAGTTCATAGTGATTCTAAATTTCAAAACAACTTGGATGTTAAAGCTTTGACTCAATAGCTTTTTAACTCCATTTCCCCACAGTTTTGATAATTAGATCACATTTCCTCACAAACAATTAAAAATATAGTTCTCAAATCTTAGCCAATTATGCTATGCTCAAGAACACAATTAGAACTATTATTATTAATTGTCTCATTTGTTAAACTCAACTTATACATACGATTGATTATATATGCGCTTTATAAGAGTTAATACAAAATTACTCTATCACATTTTACAAAATTATTTGCTTTCTCTAATGTATCTAACAATGTCCACTTGTTCAAACACATTGAGCGAAGAGTTATTTCCTTTATTCGTTCTTCATCATCTTCATAACGCTAAATGAGATAATGACTAACATATTATAATTCAAATTTGCACACACAGTACAATGAACGAGAAAGAACAAAACGTAACTAGTAGAGTCATATTCTACATTAAGAGATGCTCTCTCCTAAGTTACAGACATTTGTTATGCATCTTATACAATTTTTTATTTTATTTTTAATTATTAGAGAAGCAAATATGTAATCTCACACAAACTGCAAACAATGGGTTTGTCAAAATATCTATATACATAGTATGATGAAACACTTAACAACCCTAAACATGCTAGTTTTTCAAGGCGAGAATAACTATGATCTAAAACTCTCAATCATATGATCAAACGCACAAAACGTTAACACATTCATCACATGAAAAATACGAAGAATGATTAGAGTAGATCATACCGACACTTCAAGTTAGAAGTGTTTTCCAAATTCGATGGAGAAGCTTGCATGGTGCAGACTTATCATACCGTGATATAAATTCATCGTCTCCAATACACCCAATTTGTAAGTAACTTTGAAGTTCCTACATTCATCAAATCATTAAAGATTAGACAATTAAACAAATTATTAGCACTATCTAATTCACAATAATTTAATTGGAGATTCAATTTTATAGTCAAAGCTTATAATTTATCTTATCAAAATAAATATTTGATCTTCAGCACATAGCCACAACATTTATTCAAATTTGTATTTTTAATTAAATAATGCATAATACGGTTTTGAACTTTAGCACTTAGCAACAAAATTCAAACAAATAATTAAGAAACAATTTAAATTTGGTAAAGTACTTATCTTTAATTTAGATCTGCTCCAACAGTTCAAACACCAAACAGCAATCTCCAACCAATAGAGCAGCTGTTGGACTGGACTGAATCTGGATCTACTCCAACAGTCTAAACACCAAACGTTAATCGAAAATTCCAATCAGAGGTCACGATCAACGGCCAGATCTGAGTTGATCCCTTCCACAGTGAGGATCCGATCCACAAGCATCAACACACAGCAGCAATGGAGGAACCCATTTGCTTCGATCTGATCAAACCCCAAACTCAACAGCAATGGAAGAAACCCATTTTCTTCGATCTGATCAGACCCCAAACTCAACGGCAATGGAAGAGACCCATTTGCTTCGATCTGATCAGACCCCAAACTCAACATCAATTGCGACTAATCCAGGGGAGGGAGACGACCAGATCGGCGATGACGAACGGCGCTCTGGAACAGCGAAGACGACCGTGATCGGGATCCGCGATGACTACTCCGTTCGGGATCTACGACGGAGACCAGATCTGGAGCAGCGAAGTCGACAGCGAAAGGGATTCGCGATGACGACGGCGGCGACCCTGGTCGGAGACAGCAGCGGCGGCCCTGGTCGGAGACAGCGGCGGCAGAGGTAGGTTCTAATATCTTAAGATTGTTAATACTGATTTGGGGAAATTAGGGTTAGGGTTAATCTCTAGCCGCTTAAGATATTATATCATGCTTATCAGTATTGGAATATCACAGAGCACTATCTCTAGACCAGCTTATAAAGAGATTAGACTGGGTTTAGAGTACTGGGCTTTTAGCCCACTCATCCCGTTCCAATAATTAATACATAACACGTGTAAACCCGTGTTGCCCCATAGAATAATATACACACTATTATCCTATTATACTGAGAATATACTTATACATCCAACAACTAGAACCACCATCAACATTGTGAGGGATGAAAAACTTGCGAGTATCTGATATTGCTGTGAGATCCACCCTCGCCTTCTTTGATGGAGTAAGGAGTTCTGACCAAAAGGAGACAAAGAAACATATAGATATAAGAATGTTAATAATATCAGAGGATTTCTTTTGAAAAATTCTACTATTCATTTCTTTCCAAATTACCCAAATTAAAGCCATCATGAACATATCTCATTAATTGAAGTCTCTTATCCTTAGTAATTCTCTTTAATCATGTGTAATTCCCTTCTATTGTATTTTCTTCTCCGACAATTTATGTGGACTTTCTATTTGTATAAATTGGCAGTGAACCCTAGTAATCAATATCAAGAACATCAAGAACATCAAGAACTACAATTACTTTCTTCTCACAAATCTAACGGTCTATAATTAACTAAAAAGCGATTGAGAACTTACTTCTGTTAAAGGTACAAGCTACACATGATTAGAACAATATTGCTCTTTGTTCACATACAAGGCGTTCTGATATGAAGCTTATTCGAGAAAACTGAAAAGCCTTTCTTTGAGTAATCATCCATTATTTCAGTAGAGTCGAACTTTGAAAAGAAAAGAAAAAACTCGGGTGCTGCTAACCTTTGATATTATAAGTAGAAAATGATCCTATATTATTACCACATGTAATACATGTACAAGATCTCTATTCTCTAGTATGAAAAAAAGCTAAGAGAAACAAACTAAGAACTAAGGAGCCCTTTCCTCCAAATTTACTCATTAGCTAGTACTTGCCAATTGAGTTATTCTCTACTCCGCCATAATGCTGATACTTGTATCCCTCATGCTCCCAATGCTCTTGCTCCCCATACTCATCATAGACTCTCTTCGACAAAACGAAAGCTCTCTTATTGTTTCAAGCACGGGCTTCCACGTGCGAGGCTGCGACCACACCACCTTCCCCTGTGGCAGCCCCTCACCCAACCCGTCGTCTAACTTACCCTTTTCACAGTCTGACATGACCTCAACCGGTTGTAACGGTCCAGCCTTTTTTGCGGTTGCAGTGAGTCGGGTTGCCAGAGAAGCCAAATCCACTGGTGACAAGTCGGACCGGAAAACAGACGGGGGCAGGAGGAAGTAGATCCGACCCGACACTAACTGGTCATCGGCTTTCAGTTGTTGGGCTCCTACAGATAAGAGCTGGACCCCGGTGCAGAGCACATGCTTGGGGGCGTTTCTGGTAATTTGGGATACCGTGACCGGACACAGATAGTCCTCAATGTAGCCGTTGATGTAGATTACGCGAACACAGTCCAATGGTTCTGGTGAGCTTGTGATACAACAAGAGAAGAGGCAGCCCATGCTGATACAAAGACGGAACTTTTGTGCAGTCTTGCTAACTCCTTGGAATGCTCAGCTTTCCCTTCGTATCAAGGGCTAATATATATATATATATATATATATATCATCTGAAAATATTCAATTGCTCCCTTTTTTTATAAAAATAATTTTGGGAAACAAACAAGGAGTTAAACTAATTTGTCTCTGACATTGTACATTAGTTAGCTTAACTCTATAAATAAAAAGAGAACGTGTACTCTGAAATATTAGATTAATCCAAATGCTAAAAAGAGAAGGGAAAAAAAAACAGAAACAGAAACAAAATCATGAAAAATGGCGGAGGAAAATGAGTCGAAGAAGAAGAAGAAACAAATGCATAGGTCTAAAAAGATAATAAAACAAGTTTGTTAATAAACTTTCTGTTTATGAAAAAGACATTGACTGTAAATAATTAATAATAATTATTAATAAAAGTTAAAGATTAGACATAGTCAATTTGATATATTCTGTAGCCATGTTATTGTAAGTATTAACTAAATTTTAATTCTGGAAAGCTTAGCAGTCTTTTCCCACATGTAGCTCTATCTCTTAATAGCAAGAAAATTCAAGAAAATTTCTACTTTAGAATGATCAGTTTGTAGAAGAATAAGTTGCCGTCTTCTAGAACTTGTCAACAGTTATTTTTAGTTTTTATTGCACTATTGTTACCTTCGAATTTTTTCCAAATGACACGACCAAGAAGCAGAGGAAGATCTTTTTTTTTTTTCTTGATAACGTGGATAGAATCGGCAGATTCCAGCCCAATATCTCTAATATTATAATGGGAGAAGACCTTAGTGTCATTTGTAAATGTTGTCATTCTACCAACCCGTGTAACACACGTACATAACTATTATAAAGGAGGTCATAGGTTCAAATCAAGACTACATCTAAATTTTTATTTTAAAAAACTATATTCATTAAAACGTGCATCACACGTGTAAACTACTAGTATAAATAATAAGATAGTCTACCGAACGAACCAAATTTACACAATCATAAAAAAGGAAACAGAAGGAAAAATAAACAAATAAAATGTAAAAGCAGAGGAAGATTTCGACAAAGGAATAATTGCAAATGAACTTGCAGTACTTGTAAGATCATCCACTCGAATCCACAAATAAGTCATCGCTATGATGATTGTATGCAGTCTGAGAAGGAGCTCTACGAAACTCAGCAGAGAGTTAACATACTTGATGTTTGTCTTTAAGAAATCTTTTGCTCGCAAACTTCTTCTCGGGGTTTCTGTTCAAGGAATTGGAATTCGCTATTTTTCAGTTAGTCCCTAAAAGAAGTATAATTTTTAAAATGATGGGTTAAACTGTCAATAAATCTTAGCATTTTCACTGAACAAGATAGGAATTTAGACATCTCCACATCCAAATCTTGGTATAGATCTTCAAAACCATACAAACCGAAAAGAAAAAAAAAAACTTCATTCATATACACATTCGAATCTTGGTATGATGCAAGACAGATGTACTGTAATTTCATTCTCCTTTACTAAAAACATGGATTTGTCTCACAATAGTTGAATAGGATGATGTCGCTAATAAATCTGAACACGAAAGGAAAAAATGTGGAAGTTAACCCAGAAGGCAATATGCATATCACTAGTTGTCGACCTAAGCGTTTCTTTCTTTCCGACCTTTACTTACAAGGTTCTCACAAAATCGAGAAACATAGAATGAGGTCTCATCAAGGTCATGCTCCATCGATAATTGATAACCTTACCATGTCGATCAAACTCAAACCAGGGTGAAATTGGAGAACAAATGCACCAACTTATCAAGGGCTTCAGGATTGAACTTCCTGGCAAATAAATAACACGGCCTCTTCATTCCATTCCACGTACACGGTCTTTGCATCACTTGTTTCTGCAATTTCGCGTTAAATTAGTCAAGGATTATTCTTTATTTGACAAGCATATATCTACATCACAAGAAATGTGGGCACAGAACAAAGAGGAGAATGATTTTCACAGAAGGCTTAGGGTTGTGAAATTGTGTACCTTTGCATTACTAGTGACATGCGTACTCTCGTCAATAGACTGTAGATGGCATCAAAAGCATTAAAAGATTAAATTAATTAAATTAACAAATGTTGCAATATTAACATATGATGATGAGAAATTTGATAAGCAAACATACAGCAATGCGCTTTATGAGCTCATAGGTTACATCCTTCGCTCTGTATGATTTAGGATGCCACTTCCCTTCGGACCAATCGACATGTGTCACTGACCAATTTGCGATTCCACCAGGGTCAATCATCTGTAAGGAAAAATAATCCAACAAAATTTTTCAAGTGACTGTAGCACAAATCTTAAAGCTTTGAGTACAAGTACATAGTGATTATATACTAACATTGAAAAGGGTTGGTAAATAGTGCTCATCAGCATAGCAGTTGCGGCGGTGGCCGTCCTGACGAGGCTGTAACAGTCAAAACACATACCAAAATCAGTACATACAAGATGAAACTGACTCAGAAATATTTCAAATATTTTCTATTTGTCACATAAGTAGGTTTAGTACTTTAGTGATTTGTTTGGTCTAATGTTCACTTCAATCCAATGATGACGGGATAGTTTCCTTTTAGTTTTTAGTATTATAAGGTGGGTCTCTGAAACCTAAACAGGCAACAGTCTTTAATATTAACCATCGGTTAAATCATATTAAAAAGAATACTCCTTCAGGACAATGGAAACGGGCTTGCATGAATACACATAAAATTCAAAGTAATTTGCAAAATTGTCATCCTGACCAAAAAAAAGTACTTCTTATAGAGAAGACAATACAAGAAAAACAAATAAATGGATATAGTAGGGAGGGTCTTGCTGTCTGCTATTACCAGATGGCAGAAGCTTAATATTAAAAACCTTCGAACAATGAAACAGTGCCTCAAAATTATTTCCAAAAAATATCTTTTGAAACAGGTCTCACTGCCAGCCTTGGTATAGAAGAGGTTTATAATTTGTTCACTAATAACATATGTAGTCAACTAAAATGTTGTATTAAAATCTGATCTTTTTTCTCTTTCGTGTGTACAATTTTGTGCTTTCTGTGCAAGCATGCATATATGTTTAGCAGGTCATCAATAAACATAATTCGTAGCATGTTTTAGGAATCATTTGGTCCTGAAACTCACTGTTCAGATAAAATTCGAGAAGTCGTTATATGAATGATCTGGTTCCTTAAATTTGAAACTAGGCAACACACCACAATGTTACTTGTTCTATTAAAATGAAAATAATTTGACACCTTACGTGAACTGTCTTAGCACATGTATATATGTGTCCAAGTGAGACCTTCTGTATGCTTAACAACCAACATGTCCAATATACTAGAGGTACATGTCCTTCATTTCAAAAAAAAATTGTCCCAGTTTGGCAGTATGACTTGGAGAAAGTTAAGGCACATTGAGTAGTTTGGAGATTTCAATAGAAAAGTTGGTTACTAGCAGACAGTTAGTTAATAAGGACCACAATATCCAATAAATATCTAGTTAGAGCATCCACAGTCGTTTGCTAAATTTCCATATAATCCATAAAATAGCAAACGCGCCTAAACAGTCGTTTGCTATTTATTCATATTTTGGCAGATTCCCTACACTAGATCGCTATATTTGAGAACAGATATGAGAATATGCATATTATAGCCGACGGAACTTGAAGATCCGTCCCAAATAATTTTTTTTTTATTTTTATATCGGACGGATCTTCAAGTTCCGTCCCAAATAAAAAATATTTTTTTTATATCGGACAGTACTTGAAGTTCTGTCTCAAATAAAAAAATTAAATTTTTATTAAATTTTTACCTCAGACAGAACTTCACCATCCGTCCCATGAGCAATTGTGTTGGACGGAAATTCACCATCCGTCCAACTTCAAAGCCCATTTAATGATTAATTATACTTAGGCTTAGTTAAATAACAACAACAACAACAACAACAACAACAACAACAACAACAAAGTCTTTTTCCGAATTAGTTCGGATCGGCTACATGAATCCTGGTTTTCCATTCTGCTCGGTTTAGTGCAATATCTTCTGTAAGGTCACAAACTATCATATCTTTTTCACCGTTTTCATCCAAGTTAGTTTAAGGTCTTCCTCTACCCCTAACTCTACCATCAATACTTATCAAATCACTCTTTCTAACGGGCACTACTAGGTCTACGTGTGACATATCCAAACCACCTGAGGCGATTCTCTCTTAACTTATCTTGGATTGGAGCTACCTTTAGCATGTCCCGTATATGCTCGTTTCTAATTCTATCCTTCCTTGTTTTACCACACATCCATCTTAGCATCCTCATCTCCGCTACACTCATTTTTTGGATATGTTGTTTCTTTGTTGTCCAACACTATGCTCCATTCATCATTGCTGGTCTAACAGCCGTCCTATAATATTTTTCCTTCAACTTCAAGGGTATACGTTTGTCACAAAAAAAACCACTGGCACTTCTCCACTTAAGCCACCCTGCTTGGATCATATGTGTAACATCTTCATAAATCTCCCCATCTCTTTGTATAATCGAGCCTAAATATCGGAAATGGTCTCTCTTAGGTATCTCTTGATCATCAAGCTTCACTACTTCCTCAGTTGTGTTCCGAATATCACTATAATTACACTCTATATACTCTGTTTTAGTTCTGCTTATTTTAAAGCCTCTAGCTTCCAAAGTATCTATTCACAATTCTAATTTAGCATTGACTCCTGCTCTAGTCTCGTCAACTAAGACGATGTCATCGGCAAAAAAGCATACACCAAGGCACCTCATCTTGTATTTCCCGCGTCAATTCATCCATAACCAAAGTAAAAAGGTAGGGACTTAAAGCCCAACCTTGGTGTAAACCTACTCTAATAGGAAAATCACTGGTCTCTCCTATGGTTGTTCTAATTGTGATTGTTGCTCCTTCATACATATCCTTAATTACCTCAATATACCGAATAATTACTCTTTTATTATTTAGCACCCACCATACTATGTCTCTAAGGACTTTATCATATGCTTTTTCTAGATATAAAATTCACATGTAGATCTTTCTTATTCTCCCCTATATTTTTTCATAAGTCTCCTCAGTATCTAAATTGCTTCCATTGTTGACCTCCCCGGCATAAACCCAAACTGATTCTCAGACACTGTAGTTTCTAGTCTCAGTCTATGCTCGATCACTCTCCCAAATTTTCATTGTATGACTCATTAATTTAATTCCTCGGTAGTTTGAGCAACTTTGTATATCTCCTTTATTTTTATATATAGGTACTAAAATACTCTTTCTCCATTCATCGGGCATCTTCTTAGTCCTCAACATTTCATTAAATAATTTTGTTAGCCAACTCACTCCATGTCCAAGACACTTCCAAACTTCAATGGGTATATCATCCGATCCTAAAGCTTTTCCTATTTTCATCCTTCATAAAGCATTTCGAACCTCCGAGGACCTAATTCTACAGAAAAATATATGCTCTCGACTCTCCCTCAAGTCCTCTAAAATTAGCTTAGTTAAATATACTTAAATAATTAATTAGGGGTTAATTAGGGGGTTATATTAATTAGTGGGCAATTTAGAGGGTAATTAAGGCTGGTTGAAAGTGGGTTAATGTGGGGATGGGATGGGACCCATAGTAAAATAAATTTTTTTTTCCGCCTCTGACGGAGCTTCAAGTTGTGTCCGATCATATTTTATTTTTGATTGCTATATTATAGCATTTCACCAATGCAGCAAACGGGACTTTGCTATATGTATATTATACACTTTGGTATTTTTTAGCAATCACAACTGTGGATACTCTTACATCGGACTGTGTCCATAGCCTCTGGGTCCAAATGAATAGAGAAATGGATAAGTGTCAACCAACTAAATCTCTTAGTTGCACTAGACAAGATGAAAACATATAAGAGTTAAAAAGGATATGAGTCAACCTACTAAAATCTTATTGTAACAAATGGATAATGACTCGATGTCATATTAGATCAACGTATGATTTGGAATAATAGGAACTTTAGTATTTTGCTAGTACTAATGATGAGATTGGAACAAATGAAAAAAGCATACCACCTCTGCTACTTATAGATGATATATGTAATGTACAGTTTGTTTGCAACTAGTACAGTCTGAAGTCTTTAGCCATTAAGATCAATATATTCAATAGATGCTAGCTAAACATGATTCAAAATTATAACAGGACAAACAAGAAGCTAGATTCATAGAATACAAGAGTAGCATTAACAGTCTGAAGTGGAATTAGTATAAGCATAAATGTACCATGCAATACTCCTTGAATTTTGAGTAATATAAGCTATCAGCCATAGTTAGCAATGCATGCTGCCTTTTGACTGAAAACCACTGCAATATAAATGAAAGGAAAATAATTAATATGCTAGATAATTTTACCGGCTTGGAAGGCACAATAAAAGAATTCATAGTTCTATAGTGTCTTTGAAAAAAAGGTAAATAATAAGCAGTATGCTACATAAGAATATGCTAAGTTCCTGCAAAGGCTTCCACATGTTAAGTAAGAATTAGTTGATTCAGGAAATAATATGAAAATGATTAAATGGATCGAGTACTTCAGCATTCGTACAAGTCAAAAGTCCTCTTAGTTGATATGAGTATCAATCTGTTGCTTGGAATTCTCTTATGTAAGTAAAAAAGAGTGATTTACTTCTCCTTTTCTTTTCAAAAATATAAACAAAGACAATGTGAAATCTAGAAGAAAAAACGCTTCACTATATAGCAGGACAATACTGAACATTGGGTGAGAATTTCCAGAACCAACAGATTTCTCTCATAACTTTTCATTTATAATCCTGAAACTTCTTTTCGGGTTTATAAAACCTCTGAACAAAAATCAAAGAGTCTCTCGCTTACCTGTGCACCTTTTCGCCAATCTTTCCTTTCAATCTCAGGCAACATAAGCTCGGAATACCTACCAGTTCCATGTGGGCCTGGATCCTCAAAACTGAATAACAAAGACATACTTTAGCCACATTAAAATGCAAGCTCTTGTTACTGTATCAGACTTATTCAATGAAATTAAGCAAGCAGGCTTACCAATCAATAAAGCTGATGTTTGTTTCCATCAGATAACTATATATGTAATCAAAATTATGTAATGGTACACAACTGCAACACCAAAAAGAAAAGAAAAAAAAAATTCTAAAAGATAGGTCATTAACACAAATTAGCAATAACTGAGCAGTTCCGCTCAATCACCTTTCTGAAAGTAAAACAAAATGCTGATTATCTTGGTCTTGGAGAGCATTTGCCAAAAGTCTTCTTTCTGCATCTAACAAGGATATTTTTCCCCAATCGACCTGCATGTAAGTTAAATATTAAACAAACAATAAATGTGCTCAGTCAAATCTCCAAAAAACATGTATTAGGATACACCCAGCTTGTGGATTGTGCCAATTTCATATAAATGATATACTCTTGCAAATAACAGCATTATGCCTTCATTTCTTGTGACACTAGAGTTAATTATTTGCAATGTAAAGTTAGATATTTCAAGTGACAGAAACTATCCAACAGAAATTAACTAAAAAAAGTCGCGATTTAACAATATCTCTTGATCTAACTCCAAAAAGTCCATCAAATTAAAAATTTCTTAACACAATGTTTTAAACTTTAAATTCACGACTTAACTACAGAAGTGTTTATTCAATTTCAGTTTATATATACATATGATAACAGAAAATGGAACACAAACATCCATGATTTTCATCTTTCCCCTTTTCCTGATAGTGAACTTTGATTCTAAAATAAAAGATAAAGAAACAAGAAAATGTTTACCTTGTCACTGCGAATATCACGTCCACTGAATAAAGGACTCACGTGTACTGGTTTTTCCTTTGATGCATGCACATAAATAGAGAATCTCTCTTCATTTCCCTGCACACAAATATATAGAATCAGATAAAGAAAGCAAAAAAAAACAATGGTAATAGAAGTCTATCAAATATGTTTAGTGGTCTAGAACATCAAAATAATCAAATTCTGACTCCCTATCAGCCCCATTAAGTTGTCACATTTGATATTTACCATGCGACTGGTAAGCAAGGAAGGCTGAAATTCCTTTCATCACATACATGATGCTTAATGAGTGCTAACTGGGACCCTTCCTATTGTTCTTTAGCCATCCTAATCTTAATGTACCTTTAGATAAAACATTTTTGTTACGCATTTTAATAGCAATTGCCTAACAGATGTGGATACATAAGAGTAATGTGATCAAATTCATTTTCTGTAATGTACATGTCTAGAGAAATTCTTCAGGACAATTTAAGACTTTCAGCTCCAACTATCAAAAAAAAATTACTCCAGGAATCAATACTCGTACTATCACTATATGCAAGTGCTGCTGCGGTAGAGTGGTTGAACTTCTTAGCACTTAACAAGAGGTCTAGGGTTCAAATCCAGCTTGCATCACATTACAGTCTTTTATCCAAAATAAAAAGTACTGAAATTCAAATATCAGCGATCTACCTTATTTTTAAAGCTCTTCTCCATGCATGTGGGATTAAAATTCCATGAGCTATAATAGAAAACTTTAAATGGTATCACTCAAGAATCAACAATAATCTCTTGAAACAGAATGACCCAGACTCCAAAGTCCTAACTCCTAAGTAAGAGTATTTATAACCTAAAGGGCACATAATAATAAATTGACAATGACTAGCCATTTCCCTGTACCTATACTATTCTTAGCATGGCCAGCTAAAAAAGTTATTATGGGGTTTTGTAAGAATATGACTTGTAAAAATGGAAAAAGATTTCTCTTTGGTATCAGGAAACATTTTCTAGCACAAGCACAAATCTTGTGCATGTCTCAAATGACCACACTGCGTATTTGGTAATTTCTAGTTGATCTAGCACTTTCCACACCAATGAAAGATTAATAAATAAATAGCACACTATATCCCACCTTCTACAACAGTTGATACATGTATGTTGCTAAAACATCACAAAATTGTATTAGAATTAAAAACCTAATGATAATAAAAATCATTATAACATAACCAAAACAAGCAACATACCATAAAAAAATTCTCCCATAACTTTTCCAGGGGCATTGGTCCTGGCGTCAAGAACATGAACGCAACCTTCGGACTCTTCGATTGATAATTAGGCATCGCAATAATATCCTTGAAGACACCACGGGCAATAAGCTCCTCATCAGTGTAAACCCTAGCCGGTTCGGGTGGAAGCCAACCTTTGAAAGGGGAGCACACACTCGTCGACAAGAAGTAGCAAGCGGAGAACCGTTCAGGAGGATACACATAAGCCCCGATCAGCGACAAGCACACCAAGCAAACCAAGACCAATATCCACATAGGTCTTCTCAAAGGGGGTCTATGCCGCGGGGTCGGCATAAATACCTTTGTGCCCCCAGAACCCAAAGGTGATAATACCTTTGATGTCTTCATTCCCTCAATGCATAACAACCCATATCCCTCCCTCACCCCTAATTGAGAATTTGAAAATGGTACCTAGCTAATTGAAATTTGAGTGTCATTTGCTACTGAATTGAAAATAATGCTACTAAACAAGGAAAGCCACGGGAAGATTCAAAATTTATTGGTGTTTCTGATTAAGGGTTGAACATAATCTGATTGATTGGTTGAAAAGTTAAGGTACGGTGAAAATCCAAGACCAGTGTTTGCTTAAAAACCACTCAAGAGACTCCAAATTGAATACCAAGTCAACCCAATCGCGACTTGGGTTCTATTTTGAATATCTATATTTAAACAAACAACAAAAATATGCAATAAAATTGAGTGAAAAGAAATAAAAAACTAGCATCTCTATCCCTAGTTCTTCATTGAATTTGAAAATGGTACCTAACACAACCATCAACAGTTAACATTTAAGTGTGTCATTTGCTATTTTGTAAAAAACAGTGCTACTAAACAAGAAATAACACAGCAAGATTCAAACTTTACCACTGTTTCTGATTAAGGATTGAACATAAACTAATTAATTTGGTTGAAAAGTTAGGGTTTGGGGGAAATTCAAGACATGGGTTTGCTTACAAACCACCCAAAAGACTCCGAAAACTCCAAATTGAATACCAAGTCAACCCACTCACGACTTGGGTTCTAACTAAAATATATAAATTTCTAAAAATATCCCAAAAATTGCAGTAAGCAGTAAAATTGATAGAAAACGGGAGTAATTTGAGCTTGAAAGTGAGAAAAGGAGGTACCTTTAGGATCGGAGGAGAGAGAGAAAATAGGAGGGGAGAGAGCGTGTGAGATCTAATTTTTATGAGTGAGTAGAAAATTCAGCGAGCTAAAACAAGAGAGAGAAAGATTAAAAATTGATTGGAAAATTAATAGAAAATAAATATAAATATTTTATGAGCTTTACTCTCTTTTGCTGGTCGTTTTGCTTTGGCGGCTAAATATTAATGGTTTATTGAAGAAAAGTCTAAAATAGTTAGGACTTTTACATATTACTCCCTGTCAAAAATACATAAATACATATACACCTTTGGAAGTTTTGTACTTCTCCTTGTAATCTTCTAATTTTTTTAAGGTTATTTGTTTGTCTTTAGTTTAACCATACTAGTAATTTACACATCTTTATAAATATACTAGGTTTGCCCGTTAACACGTGCCTACGGCACTTCTTCGAAACGGTACATCTTCTTTGATTATATAAAATAGTTTTGAAGTTCCAACAAATTAATTGAAGTAGCAAACATATTATATGAGAAACTTTTGGGGGTCCAGCAAAAAAAATATTATATGATTATTATTTTTTTGAATTATTTTTAAAGTTTTTTAATTTTTGATTTTTTTTTAATTTTTTTAAAAAAAAATTTAAAATTTTTGTTTTCTTAATTTGTTTAATAGAAGAGGGAAGGGGAGAGAGAGAGGGAAAAAAGAAAATATTTAAGTAAATATAGGAGTTGTTTTGGGTGGGAGGTTTGAATTTGAGTTTTGGGGGGAAAAATATGTTTTGTGAGGTTAGATCAGGACCTTTGATTTTTTGGGAATTGAAGGATAGCCACTTGATAGCTTTCTTTGTGTTTTATTATATAGATATATATATATATATATTTAAAAAATTCAGACATTATCTTGTTTCGAATTTAAGATCTCATTTATATTAGTTATGCATGTGCACTGTACATATTTGTTTGATTATAATGTACGTGTTTTGTTTGGTTACAAATTGAGTTGTTTGGTAATAAACTTTCTCTTAAAAATATTAGAGATTTAAGATCTTTTGTAATTTCCAAGGTTGACTTTTTTTTCAGAACATCCTAGTTTAAATTTATTTGATATTATCATTTTTCGAATTAAAAAATAAAGAGAGTAAGATTAAAATTATAGATGAATTAAAATTTTGTATTTTTAAAGTATAACTTATGTCCAAAATCATCTAGTTGTGTTCCACCTTCCTCGCCAACTCCGGCGTCATTCATTATAACCTTCCCTAAATGTCAAATCCAAGTAAAAGCATTGTCAACTATTATTCAAACCATTTAAAGGTAAGATTCCACTCAGTGAAATTGTTCATGTGGGGTGGGTGCAATGTGCAAACTACCAGCTATAGGAAGCCCTTTAGAGCATCCACAATTATTTGCTAAAAAATATGGTAAAATGACAAATAAAAATAGCAAATGAGAATTTTTTTTGCAACGGTAATTTGCTAAAATTTGATAAGCGACGCCACATGTTGTTTCATCCGTTTGCTTTTTTCTTTTTTAGAGTTAATTAATTAATAATTAGATATTAAAATAGGTTAATTAAATAAATTAAACAATAAAATAGATCTAAACCTAATTAAAATTATACACTAACCTAACGTAACACTAACCTAATCACAAGAATGGGGGTGGGTCGGGAGATGTTGTCCCGTCCAAGCCCAAAGTGCTTGAAACGGGACAACATGTCTCGTTTGAGCCAAAAATCGATTTTTTTTTTTTTACCGTCTGATAAATAAATAAATATAAAAAATTTATATAAAAAAAAGGTCTGACGAAACAACATGTTTCGTCAGATCCCATTAAAAAAAAATTTTAAAATAGGGACTGAACAACATGTTCCGTCTCTTATAATTTAAGAATCACAGTTTCGTTTCTTATTTATGAGAAGAAACTGTAGCAATTATGGCAAAATAGCAAACAACTGAAGAGCCTCGTTTCTCAAAAAATGAGAAATTGACAAATATAGCAAACGATTGTGGATGCTCTTAGAGCATCTGTAGTCGTTTGCTAAATATGCATAATATGCATATTTGGCCAAAAAGAGTGTTGCAGTCGTTGGCCAAATATGCATATTATGCATAATTCTGTACAGTAGATTGCTATAAATGATAAATGAAATGAGAAATATCCATATATAAGAGACGGAGCTTCGAGTGCCATTGCACCCAAAAAAATTTTTTTTTTAATGGTCGGACGGCACTTGAAGTGCCGTCGCAAAAAAAAAAAATTTTTTTTTTTAATGGTAGGACGGAACTTCACTTGAAGTGTCGTCCCTAAAAAAAAAAAAAAATTTAATTTCGCAATAAGAAAACCAAAGAAAACCCCCACTTCTCTCGGACGACACTTGAAGTGCCGTCCCACCCTCTCAGGGATTTTTTTTGTAATTTTTGTATTTTTTTGTAATTTTTTGTAATTTTTATAATTTTTTTGTAATTTTATATAATTGTTTTGTAATTTTTCTTTTACATTTCGACTATTTTTTTCTCTCGGACAGCACTTCGTCACACCATTTTCAATATATTTTTTTTCTTTACGACCGAATTTTACATGCCGTCCCATCGTTTTTTTAATGATTTTTTAATTTTTTTCGCCTCCAACGGCAAGTGTCGTCTGTTATTATTTTAAATTAAAAGTTAAAAAATAGCATTCAACGACTGCAGACAAATAACGAATTGCTATATCTATTTATCCATATATGCATATTTTGACCATCAACCCCAACTGTGAATGCTCAGCTTCAGTCAGCTTCTAATTGGGCTTATTATTGCCATCAAAATATTTGGGCTTTGGGCCAGGAAAAGTTGTATTAAGCCCAGGCCCACTATCATAATGTAAATTGAGTCAATTGACTTGATTAAATAGCCAATTTTGGCCATACACAAGGCCCACAATATGTACGAACTTGACAATTTTCATTCATAGCTCATCTGTTGTAGTCGTTATGCAAATTTCCAAAATTTTAAAAATTTGGCAAGAAATGAGCTGCAGTCTTTTCCTATATTTTCCTATATTTGAAAATTTTGAGTTTTGGAGGAACAGTCTTCTATATTTGAGAGAAGAAATAGAAATTATTAAAATATAACAATCGGAAGATCAAATTTCGTCCATGCACAAATTTCTCCAAAAAATTCATCGGACACAATAAGATTTTTCGTCCCACAAATTTTTATTTTAAAAAAAATTATCGGATGCTAAATGATTTTTTGTTAGATAAATTTTTCATAAAGGAAAGTATCATAGGATGAACAATTTTTCGTCGGATTTTTAAAAAAAAAATATATGTATTGGACAGAATTTCAAATCCTTTCTCACAACTTTCTTTCCAATTGTTAAATTTTTTTTGTATAGAAATAGCCTATAAAAATTATTATGGGTATATATTAGGGGCTAATTTACAATTAATTAAGAATTAAGATATAATTCAGGTTTAATTCAGATTAAATTATGATTTTAATTTTTTAAAAAAATCTCGGACGTGATTTCAACTCTCGTCTGTTCTTTTTTTTTAAAATTTCTTAGACGGTAATAGTCCATCGTCAGTTATTTTTTAAATTAAAAATAAATAAACTTTCAACGGGACGATATTCTATCTTCCGCCCTAATCCTATTTTGAAACTAAATTCTCAAATTTTGACTTGAACGGCTACGAAGAGTATTCAAATTTTCTATTTCCAAATGCCATATTTGAAAATTTTGAATATGAACTACTACATATGCTCTTACAATCAATTATTATTCATCTTAGACTATCACCTGATTCCTCGAGTCTTAAATCAGAAATAAGATACTAGCCAATTTGCCACAATTAGCTACCTTGCAAGTCTTAAATCATCATTTTTACTGCACTTTACCTTGGAACAAAAATGAGTCAAATATTCCTGTTACTAACTGCAGAAGACGAGTATATCCAGATTAGAAATTCGCTCAGTTGAAAAAAAAAAAACTAAACTAAACTAAACTAAACTAAACTAAACTAAATCCAAAAATGCAATACTAAGCGCAGAATAAATATTCGATTATATTTGTTTAAAGAGTTGTGTTATGTCAGCTGATCGTATATCATTTTCCCTACTGACAGAGTTCACTCCTTTTTTTTTTTGCATCCCTCTGTAAGTCCATCATATAACATATTGTTTACCAAAGATCGTTCTTACAAAGGTGAAATATCAGAATTACTGAGAACACATAATTTCAGACGAAGCTCAATCTTATCTCTTAACCTTTTTCTTTCCCCTTGGCTGAACTCAATTCATTGTTTCAGGTTGGAGATAACTGGTGGGATACAAAAGATGCTTCTGATATCGGAGAAATGTTTACCGAAATAAATTACAAATCATAGTTAAAGTTACTGGGAGATGTAGTCAAGCAATTTCGAGAAAGAAAAATAGTATTCTAACTCAATATCAGTTTAGTTAGATTATATATATACACCAGGTTTGCCTGTGGCCACGCTTCAGAACGATACAGCATATGAAAAGTCTTGTAAGCAGTAAATCAACAATTATATAGCTAAAATTTGAATAGTATGACAATAATTAGTTGTAAATAAAAGTCCATGTTTCCATTAGTATATGGTGAAAAATAATTATAAATTGGAGTATAAAAGTCCATGTTTTCATATATATATATATAGAGAAGTGATCAGCTGCGAACGGTTCGCATCTGATTAGTAGCGAACCTTTACTACAGCCGTTAGATCTGCAAAATCATGGGAGTGATCCAATGGTGCACTTCTTCCGCTCATCTCACTTAACTTTGGGGGTAGGGTAGTCATTTAACTTCTCTCATGATCTCAGCTTCGAGGTTAAAGACGACCGGGGGTGGTCGCGAGGGACGGCGCAGGCGGTGCGATGGAGAGTGGCACGGCACGGCGAACGGGAAGCGCTCGCGGAGATGATGGATGGGTTCGAGCGACGGGGATGCGGTGTGGAGGAAGGAAGGAGGAGAGGGAGACGAGGGAATGGTTCGGCAATGGTGGGAGTTTGTCGATGATGAAGCTCCGAGCGGTGAGCGATGAGGGGAGACGGTGCTGTCGACGAGGGAGCACGATGGAGAAGGCGAGCGAGAGGCGCTCGCGACTGGGGGACGGCGCAGGCGGTGCGATGGAGAGTGGCACGGCACGGCGAACGGGAAGCGCTCGCGGAGATGATGGATGGGTTCGAGCGACGGGGATGCGGTGTGGAGGAAGGAAGGAGGAGAGGGAGACGAGGGAATGGTTCGGCAATGGTGGGAGTTCGTCGATGATGAAGCTCCGAGCGGTGAGCGATGAGGGGAGACGGTGCTGTCGACGAGGGATCACGATGGAGAAGGCGAGCGAGAGGCGCTCGCGACTGGGGGATTGGCGACGGGAGTTGCAGCTCTGCGGTGGTGAAGCTGAGCGGTGCTGGCGATGGAGGGTGGCGAGCGGAGAAGGCGATGGCAATGGCGGGCTCTCTGTTCGACGATGTTGACGATCGGGAGAAGGAACGTCGATGGGGCGGAGCTGGTGGGAGGAGCTTGAAGATGAAGGGAGGAGATGGAGCGCGAGCGATGCTCGGGGTGAGGAGGAAGAAGGGAGTTCTTTTGGGTTCGGTAGTCTGGAGAGAGAGGGAGAGAGATCAGGAGAGAAGTTAAATGCGGAAGAAGTGCAGGCCATTGGATCACTCCCATGCATATCCAACGGCTGTAGTAAAAGTTCGCTACTAATCAGATGCGAACCGTTCGCAGCTGATCACTTCTCTCTCTCTCTCTCTCTCTCTCTCTCTCTCTCTCTATATATATATATATATATATATATATATATATAGAGAGAGAGAGAGAGAGAGAGAGAGAGAGAGAGAGAGAGAGAGAGAAATAAATGAGTTGTTTTGGGAGGATTTGAATTTGAGTTTTGGGGGGAAAATGTGTTTTGTGAGGTTAGATCTGGGCCTTTGATTTTGGGGGGATTGAAGAAGAGCCACTTGATAGCTTTCTTGATGTTTATTGATTTGTATATTGCATGATTATTTGTCAGCAGTTCGGGATTCAAAAATAGTATTGTGAATGTACAACAGTAGTGAATCGGAAATTCCTTGTTATGTGTGACTTGAGCATAAGAGATTTCTTTTTTGATTTGGATTCTAACATAAGAAGTAATTCATTTTCTAGCTGCATGAGTTACGGTTAATGCCTCAAACTGCATGAGTTAGTTCTCTCTTATTTGTTTTTTATGTAGTTAACCATGTATGAATTTAAAAGAGAAAATTTGCTGTGATGTATACGTGAAGTAAAATTGCAACAAAACAAGTCAAGATACAATTTTGCAGCTACGAAATACAAGGATTAAGCATGGATTTGTCCATAAAAGTACGATCAAGCGAGTCAATTAAAGAATTTGCAACGATCTTTCAAAGTAGCAAATGTCCAAATATTCAAAAAAATATAATCCGAAATTGCATAATAATAAAAATATCTAATCAAAATTAACTCAGTGAAGCAATCTAATCCAAAACAATTACTCAGTGAAGTATAATACAATCAGATCAAATATGGTAATTCAAAAACAATTAATATGGAAGTGAATGTTATTGAGTTATGAAAGCATAATTCAAAAAAAAACATAATTGATGCGTTTTATTTCTGGGAGACGTGTGGATGCACCAGGTGTGAGTTCGGACTCAATTTGTATTTGAAGGAGAAAGCTGCTCGTCTGACGACCCTCGGCTGACCGGGCGGACGCTGTGGCGACCTCGGGATGATTCGGAGATCTGGGCTCGGATCAGAGGATTCGGATCCGAGGTCTTGTGTACCTGCAGACGGTCCTGAAACACCGGGGTTTGTCCCGGTGGCGGACCCTCCGACGATCTAGTCAGTCTCTGTGAGAGAGTAGCAATAACTAGGTGAATTTAAGTGGAAAAAGATTGATTACCTCCAAAAGGTGGGTGAGGGTCTAGTATTTATAGAGAACCCCAACCGGGTTTGGTTCTGTTTGGGGGCCGGGTATGGACCCGAAAGCCCATGGGCCTGACGTGGCAGAGGGCCCAGGGGGTTTAGGGCAGACGTGGCAATACCAGGGGCGGTATAGGGCTGACGTGGCAAAATCCTTGGTGGTATTTGGAGCTGACATGGCTGATCGTAGGTCTCCTGTGCTTCTGGGAGAAACGGAGGGCCTAGGCTGCGTCAGGTCATCCCCCTGCTTCGCCAGAAAGGGGGGACGGCCCGTGGGGCTGTCACGGATCGGATGCCGATGACCACTGAGACTTCGTCGGAGACGAGGAGGCCAGTTCTGTGGGGGTGAACTTGGGGGTCGGCGCCGATCCTGCAATGGTTCGAAGCCGAACTAGATTGCTATTTTTACCTTTCTTGAGTGAGAGTTGTATTGGGCCCTGGTTGGGCCCCAGGCCATTTTTACCCTACTACACAAGCCCCCCACTCCTGCGTGGGTGCGGGAGCTAGCCGGGGAGGAGTGTTCATAGTCGTGGAAATGGGATGGCGAATTGTTGAATCTTCCGGAGAAGAGTACCCTGGTGCCAGACCGAACCTCGAGATGAGGAGGGATTATGGGTCGGTAAGGGTGATGGCGAGCCGTTGCTTCTTCCTGAGAAGAGTACCCTGGTGCCAGACCGAACCTCGAGATGAGGAGAGATTATGGGTCGGTAAGGGTGATGGCGAGCCGGTGGATCTTTCGAAGAAGAGTACCCAGGTGCCAGACCGGACCTCGAGCTGGCGAGGGATTATGAGTCGGTAAGGGTGATGGAGAGCCGTTGTTTCTTCCTGAGAAGAGTACCCTGGTGCCAGATCGAACCTCGAGATGAGGAGGGATTATGGGTCGGTAAGGGTGATGGCGAGCCGGTGGATCTTCCGAAGAAGAGTACCCAGGTGCCAGACCGGACCTCGAGCTGGCGAGGGATTATGGGTCGGTAAGGGTGAAGGCGAGCCGTTGTTTCTTCCTGAGAAGAGTACCCTGGTGCCAGACCGAATCTCGAGGTGAGGAGGGATTATGGATCGGTAAGGGTGATGGCGAGCCGATGGATCTTCCGAAGAAGAGTACCCAAGTGCCAGACCGGACCTCGAGCTAGCAAGGGATTATGGGTCGGTAAGGGTGATGGCGAGCTGTTGTTTCTTCCTGAGAAGAGTACCCTGGTGCCAGACCGAACATCGAGATGAGGAGGGATTATGGGTCGGTAAGGGTGATGGCGAGCCGGTGGATCTTCCTGAGAAGAGTACCCTGGTGCCAGACCGAACCTCGAGATGAGGAGGGATTATGGGTCGGTAAGGGTGATGGTGAGCCGGTGTTTCAGAGGGATTAAGCGGGGTGGTCTGCTGCCTTTGCGGCGCTTAGAAGGTGCTCTGAGATCTGTGCAGGTGTTCCAATTCCCTAGGGGCATTAAATGGTGCCGCCTGATAAAAGCATGGCGCATGGGCTTTCGTCGTTTGGCTTTCCCCACGCCATAGTGGCAGGACAACGGTGGAGGTTATAAATACCTAATTCCCCTCTGAGGATTCGATCACAACAAGGGTGGTCCATTGGCTGCCAGAGGTGTCTGCTTCGGCGGACGTCTCTTTCTTAAAAATTTTATTTCCCGATCCGGATTGGTGGCGACTCTGCCGTCCGGATCCCTTTCGGTTCATACGGCCTTTACACGGTTATCTGGCCCGAGAGAGATCCGGTCGGGGAGTGGTGCTCACCGCATTCTGGGCCTGAGGCTGAAGAGCCTCGGATATGGGAGTCGGTTTGCTTTCCGATAGGGTTCCAGACGACGGTGGCTTTTCTACCACCCTTGAACAGTTCTGGGGTTTCGGCTGCCGAAGCTGTAAGCCCCCAGCTGTTCGTGGGTGAGAGGGAAACCGACCGAGTCCTGGAGCCCGGGGCGCAGGTGATGGTGGCTATTCTCCCACCCGGGAACAATTCGGGGTTTCGGCTGCCGAGGTCGTAAGCCCCGAGTTGTTCGCGGGTGAGAGGTGAGCCAACCGAACCCTGGAGCCTTAAATCTTAAGTAAAACATTCCCCCCCCCCCCCCCCCCGAGTCCTCCATCCGAACCGACCCCTGCGCAGGGTTGCCAGCCTGGCGCTGGGTGACGTCAGCAGCGCACGTTTCGAGGTCGTGGCGTGATTCTCCAGGTGGCAGTTGCATGTCAATCGGTGAATAGTAACTGCGGAAATCGAGGAGTTGTTTCTATCCCCTATAAATGTTCTCCCCTTTCCTCTCATCACCCACTTTTTTCTTGCTCCTTACTTTTCACAAAATCCTCCAACTCTTCAGTGTTCATCTCTTCAGTTTCCTGCAGTAGGCCCGTTCTTCCGAAGTGATCTCAAGTTAACTGGTAAGTCTGTTTTAGCTTAGTCACAGATGGATAGGGCTCAGTCTGGCTCGTCGGCATCGACGTCTGGGGGGGGAGTGAAGCCTGTCTTCAAATCGACCTCGTGGGAGGAGACGGTAAGCGAGGAGGAGGTGGTACATGAAGTGAAGCTGTTGCGATCTCGGAGGCATTTCGTGGTGGATAGTAGCGACTCCGAGGAGGAGGGTGGTAGTTCAGAAGAAGTCTGGACCCCAGGGTTGGCTTCCGGAGAGGGGGGTGGTTCTGAAGGGGATGCCGCCGAAGGGCCTCGGAATCCGACCGGTCTGGCTCGATTGTCTACACCCTCGCCGGAGCGAGCCAAGAAGAAGAAGAGGGCTCCGAAGAAGAAGAAGGGGTCGGGGATCGGCGGCTCGAGTCAGGTACCCGTTTACGGTGATCTGACGATAGGATCGTCTGTACAACCCAAGCCCTTCCATTGCTATCCCGACGATCTCTCCGATAAGGAGCTCTCTGGGGTCCAGCCGTCGTCGTCGAGCCGAAAGAGGGTGAAGGTGGACGCACACCCGACAGTTCTGGAGGTAGGTGACTTAGGGGCTCTGCAGTTGGCATACTATATTGGGTCCAACTATGAGCTTCTGCTGCCGAACTCTACTCTTCGGCCGACCGACCCCCTGCCGGATAGGTATTGCGTCTTCCCTGTGGACGCCTTTATCTCCGGACTGAGGCTGCCGATCCACCCATTCGTTCGGGAGGTGCTGAATTGGGCGTCTTTGGCGTCGATGCAGTTTGGGCCGAACTCCTGGAAGCAGATCGTCTGCTTCGTGCTGATGTGCGAAGAGCAGAAGGTACCCCTACGGCTGAATGTGTTCCGAGCGATGTTGATGATCGGCTCATCGTCAGAGGGAGTATACTATATTTCGCCTCGTGGTAAGGGGAAGGTAGTCCACGGTCACCCGGATTCTATCAAGTTTTGGAAGAAGAAATATTTGGTGATTCGGAGTGAGGATCCTTGGGATATTCCCACCCGGTGGAACCATTCTAAGCCGAGCTATGAAACGCCGAGGCCGGGGGACCTGACGGCTGAGGAGTGGAGGTTTGTTGAGCGCCTCCGTCTGTCGTACAGTATCAATTGGGCGAAGGTGACAGAGGCCCACCTGGCGAGTGTTGGACTGAGCCCGGCCGTACTTTCTAGTATGTGGTTGTTTCTTTTCTCTCGATCTTCTTGTACTTTCTTGCTCATTGTTCTTAATGGATTTTTTTACAGATATGGATGAAGAATCGATTAGGGCGCTAAGGCTCGCCATGAAGAAGAAGAAGGTCGAGAAGAAGGGGGACGCGGTGAAGACGACCGAATTGTCCCAGGTGGTCTCCGAGGCCCCAATTCAGCCGAGGGCCAAAAGGACTCGCTCGGAGACAGGCGGGGACGTGGTGGTTCAGGGAGGCTCGGATCAGGGTAGGGCTACTGACCTTGATAAGGGGAAGGGTCCCCTGGTGGATACCGGGATAGAGGAGAGACTTCGGCGACCGTGGGTGCCGAATTGGTCGATCCGAGAGGGTGATTGCCTGGTCCGAGGGCGCCAGGCCGTGGAGGTTGTCGATAAGCTGGCGACCCCCCGGGACCGTTCGGATATGAAGGCCCAGACCCTGGACGAGGCGTACGTGCGTCTTGCACAGGCCAATGTGCTGGTAAGTCAACCGAACCCACTTGCTTTAAGATCACGTCGTTTAAGACAGGTTTCTTAGTATTGTTGGGATATTGCAGGCGACCGTGCAGGGGGCCCACGTGAGAGGCCTTTATGAGGCGGCTTTGCAGCGAGAGCGAGACCGGGCTGACAAGGCCAAGCAGGAGGTGAAGGAGTTGAAGGTAGAGCTCGAAGGCTCTCATGGGAGGGAGACGGAAATGAAGGCGGCCTTCGACAAGGAGAAGGAGGAATGGGCGAAGACGATGGCGGCTCAGGAGAAGAGGTCGGCGAAGGAGAAGGATGAGTTGACGGAGTCGTGTCAGCTCCTGGTGATCAAGGCCCAGGACAACTGTTATGCAAAGGCCCTCAGTCATGTGAGGCACTTCTATCCTACTATCGACCTGTCTAACTTCGAGTTTGATATGGAGATTGAGGGGACACCGAAGACCCCTGGCGAACAAGGGCCCGATTGTGACCAGGCTGCCGACCCCCCCGTGAACCCGACCGACACTGAGGTGGGAAAACTAGCTGTATAATTTTTGTCCTTCTTTTTCCTTCTCTCGATTGTATTTGCCTTCCGCGGACTGGCCACCGCATTTTTTGTATGGAGAAACTAAATTTATAAAAAGAGGTTTTTTGGCTGGCCAAGTGTTTTGACCTTGAATACTTCCGAACCTCCTTGCTTATATGTTTTGAGTGGGCTGGTTCTCTTGTAGGTTATGGCTCCCCCTCCTGAGGCGGACCCCCGTCGTTCCGACGTGGCGTGGCTTCGGAGCAAGGTTGAGGCCCTGGAGGCCACTTTGGTTTGGTACCGAAAGGGGGCCCGTGATACTGATGCGGCTTTCAATTACTACAGGAATAAGTCTGAGGCCCTTAGTGAGGAGGCAAGCCGGCTGAGGAGGGCGATTGCGGATCGGGAGCTCGGGGGCACCGGTCTCGGATATACTATGTCTAGTTCCTCGGTGCAGAGGCCCTCCTCTGAAATGCTACTTCGTGATGTGATAGTGGAGAAGGAGATGGAGATACACCGTTATAGGACGATGTTGGGTGTCTCGCTATCTTCCTCGGGGGGTCGGCGAGCGGAGGGGGTTCCCTCTGCGATGCTTCTGATGGAGCGTATGCGATCCGTTGACGCCCAGAGCTCCGTGGCCGGTGTGTCGACTGTGGCAGAACCGAAGGACCGTCATGACGAAGAGAGAGCTCCAAGTCGTTCGGTCGGAGTGATCCCGCCCCTCGCTGGATCCGAGGAGCCCTAAGGCGGCGATTTTCCTTTAGTTTGAGATGAGTGGAGTGGTCTTGTAACGGTCTTTGTTTGTTTTCCCCGAATAAAATAAAAGAATATGAAATAAAGAAATCTTTTCCTTCTTTGCTCTGGTCAGCGGTGTGGTGAAGGGCGGTGGAGGCGAGGTCTGGCTCCGCGGATTCGTGAGGGATCGACGTGGGGCAACAGGAAGACTCCCTGGTCCGGAGCTGGGTCGACCCTACCGGGGCTCTTGGGGACGATACCGGAGCGTGAACCTGGGTGCCGATCCCCTTGTTCGGTACCCGGTCGGAGTTTGCCGAGGAATTTGGATTTTGACAAAAAGAGACTTCTTATATACCAGATAGGGAGGGCCATTGAAGTGGCCCTTTACATACGAAAGCTTACATCAGTTTTACTTTACTTTAGTCAGGTTAGGACCTAGGCTCGCTCTTCCAGGAATTTCATCAGGTGCTCGGCATTCCAGGGTCGGCTGATGGGTCGGTCGTCCATATCCGCCAGTCGGTATGTACCAGGGCGGACAGCCTCGACTACACGGTATGGGCCTTCCCAGTTGGGAGCCAATTTCCTCTTCTTGGTTGGATCGGAGACAGATAGCTTACGTAATACCAGGTCCCCTGCCCTGATGTTTGTGGGGCGGACCTTCTTGTTGTAAAACTTCTCGATCCGTTGCTGGTAGATGCTTCTTCGGATTGAAGACTTCTCTCGTACCTCGGCGACGAGGTCCAGGTTGGCCCTCAGGCCGGACGCATTGTCAGCTTCATCGAAGGCTATGATCCGGGGAGAAGGTAATCCGACCTCGACGGTGATGACTGCCTCAGTCCCATAGGTCAGACTGAATGGTGTTTCCCCCGTGGGGATCCTCTGGGTGGTTCGGTGCGCCCATAGTACGCTGGGCATTTCCTCGACCCACCGCCCTTTGGGGGAACTGTCGAGGCGCTTTTTGAGGCCGTCGAGGATTTGCCTGTTCGCGTTCTCCGCTTGGCCGTTGGACTGAGGGTGGCAAATGGCGGAAAAACGTTGCTGGATGCCGATGTCTGCGCAGAAGGTTTGGAAGTTTTGACCTTGGAACTGGGTTCCGTTGTCAGTGACGAGGACTCGAGGGATTCTGAACCGGCAAATAATGTTCTTCCAAAAGAACTGTTGTACTTGGCGCTCGGTGATGCTGGACAGTGGTTCGGCTTCGATCCACTTGGTGAAGTAGTCGATGGCGACGATCAGGAATTTCTTTTGTCCCACCGCTGGGGGGAAGGGCCCCACAAGGTCCATACCCCACATGGCGAAGGGCGTAGGGCTTGCCAGGGATCGGAGATTGGCTTGAGGAAGTCTTTTGATAGGGGAGAATCTTTGGCAGGGGCCGCACCTTTTGACCAAGTCTAGCGAGTCTTGGAGCATGGTTGGCCAATAGTACCCCTGATTCAGGGCCTTCCGAGCAAGCGTCCTGCTCCCCATGTGGCATCCGCCGATCCCCTCGTGCAGGTCTCTGAGGGCGTAGCTGGCCTCGTCGCTGGTGAGGCAGCGGAGGTAAGGTTTTCCGTCGGCCAAGGTGTACGAGCGTTTGAAGAGGATGTCATCGATCATGACAAACCTTTCAGCTCGGACTCTGACTCGTCTGGCCTCGGCTCTGTCTTCAGGAAGCTCGGCATTGATTAAGAATCTTCTGATGGGAGTGGTCCAGTCGTCCGGGCTGGTCCCATCTTGCACACACATCGCTTCCGGCTCCGGGTCACTGATACTTGGTTTCAGGAGGACTTCTATGAGCATCGTCTGATCGAGGCCCTCGAAGGAGGAAGAGGCAAGTTTGGATAACGCGTCTGCTTGAGCGTTCTGTTCCCTGGGGACTCTGATAACCGCGGCGCAGCTGAAGGACGCCAGGAGTCGCTTGACTGCCGTCAAATACCTCATCATGCGTTCATCGCGGGCTTCGTATTCTCCGGTGATCTGATTGACCACGAGTTGAGAATCACTAAAGGCCCGGATTTGCTTGGCCCCGGCTCGGCTGGCGAGGGTCAATCCGGCGATCATGGCCTTGTATTCTGCCTCGTTGTTGGAGGCCGAAAAGTTGAGGCGGAGGGAGTATTGAAGTAGGAATTGGTCGGGGCCACGAAGGATGATGCCTGCCCCACTTCCTGTTTCGCATGACGAACCGTCGGCGAAGACCTCCCAGGTCGGATCCGATCCTTCGAGGCCAGGCTGCTCGGAGACGGTGCACTCCGTTATGAATTCGACGAGGGCCTGTCCTTTAATGGCCGCCCTTGGCTGATAGCTGATGTCGAACTGGCTCAGCTCGATTGACCACTTGACTAAGCGGCCGGAGTTTTCGGGCTTGTGAAGGACAGTCTTTAGTGGTTGGTCGGTCAGTACTTGGACGGAGTGGGCTTGGAAGTAAGGGCGAAGCTTCCGAGCTGCCATGACCAGCGCATAGGCCACCTTCTCTATCTTTGCGTATCTCGTCTCTGCTGGGAGGAGCACTTTGCTCACATAATACAGTGGCTTTTGAACCCCTTCCTCCTCTCGGACGAGGACGGCGCTGAGAGCGTTGTCCGAGGCGGACAGGTAGAGCCAAAGCGGCTCGCCCGGCTCGGGTTTGCTGAGGAGAGGCGGGTTGGCGAGGTATTGCTTTAGCTGTTCGAAGGCTTCTTGTTGAGGGGTACCCCACTCGAAGCCCCCTTTTCCGCGCAAGGCCTTGAAAAAGGGGAGAGACTTCTCTCCTGATTTGGAGAGAAAACGGCCGATTGCCGCTAATCGACCTGTGAGCCTTTGAACCTCCTTGACATTCCGGGGCGGGGACATGTCAATAATGGCTTGGATTTTCTCGGGGTTTGCTTCAATGCCATGTTGGCTGACGATGAACCCCAAGAACTTCCCCGTGGAGACGCCGAAGGCGCATTTAGCCGGGTTGAGTCTCATGTTGTGGCGTCGGAGGACACCGAAGGCTTCCTCGAGGTCAGCGACGTGGTCCGGCCCAGCCCGGCTTTTGACAAGCATGTCGTCGACGTACACTTCCACATTGCGGCCGATCAGGTCTTTGAAGACTCTGTTGACGAGTCGCTGGTACGTGGCTCCAGCATTTTTCAGCCCGAAGGGCATAACGCGGTAACAATAAAGATCCTGGTCGGTGACGAACGAGGTCTTGGAGATGTCTGGTGGAAACATCCGGATCTGATTGTACCCCGAGAATGCGTCCATGAAGGACAGTAGCTCATGCCCCGAGGTTGCGTCGATTAGAGCGTCGATGCGGGGGAGGGGGAAAGGATCTTTCGGACACGCTTTGTTAAGGTCCGTGAAGTCGATGCAGATCCGCCAACCCCCTGTTGCCTTCTTCACCATGACGACATTAGCCAACCACTCAGGGTAGCTGACTTCCTGGATGAATCGAGCGGACAAGAGTTTGTCCACTTCTGTCTTTACAATTTGTTGCCTCTCCGGGGCGACTTTGCGCCTCTTTTGGACGATTGGCTTAGAGTCAGGGATGACGCTTAGTCGATGCATAATCAAGTCTTCGGAGATCCCGAGCATGTCGGAGGGTTTCCAAGCGAAGAGATCGACGTTGCGACGGATGCAGGCAATGATGCCTGACTTCAAGTCCTCGGATAGTGAGCGGCTCACCCGGAACCATTTCGACTCATCCTTGGCATCGAACAGGACCTCTTCTAATTCGTCAACCGGCTCGGGAGCTGGGCCGTCTCTCTCGGGTTCGAGTTCAACGGCGTCGAGGGGGAATACACCCCCTCCGACGGCGGTTATGTAGCACGATCGTGCTGCTTCGTGGCTACCTCGGACGATGCCGACCCCTTAGGGGGTGGGAAATTTAAGCTTCAGGTGGTAGGCCAAAGGTATCGCTTGGAAGGAGTTTAGTCCAGGTCGGCCAAGAATGGCGTTGTAAGCCGCCCTGACGTCGATGATCATGAAATCCAGGGATTCGGTCCTCTTGACAGGAGCCGATCCGGCGGTGACGTCGAGGGTAATAATCCCCTCTATTACGATTGGGACGCCGGAGAATTCAAGCAACGTGTATCCGGCTGGTTTGAGCTTCCCTTTGGATAATTTAAGACTTTCGAAGGCTTTGAGAAAAAGAATATTTACCGAGCTGCCGTTGTCAACGAGGATTCGGCGAACCTCACAATTAGCTATGCGGAGGCTAACGACGAGGGCATCGCAGTGGGGTAGGTGAACTTCTTCGAGGTCCTCTCCTGAGAAGGAGATCGGCAGCGGTTGTTGCGTGGGGGAGGGGCTGTTTCGGACAGCATTCGCCTCTCGGATAAAGGCTTTTCGAGAAGTATCGGATTCTCCTCCCATGGCCCCCCCGTGGATATAGTGCAGGGTGAATGGCGTACCCATGGCTCCCTCGGACTCGGGATCCCGACCCTGGATGCGGTTCGGAGTAGGGTTCGGAGGTGAGAGTCTCCGGTTCCTAGTACCTCGCCGATCCTGTGGGCCTTCCTCCTTGGAGGTCCGTCGGAGAGCTTTAGGAATTTCTTCTTGAAAGTCCTGGGATCCCTTGTGAGTGACGGGGGCTCCCCCGACCTTGTTCGGTCGGTCTGAAGGTTGCCTTCCGACGCGGCTGAGCGCTGGTCTCCGTCCCTCGGGCGGCGGTGTTGGACGGTTCGGGGCCGGGTTGGAAGCGGCCTTTCCCCTGCCCTTGGAGGTCATGAGAGTTCGGTTGTCGAGGTCGCTCGATGGTCGGGCTCGGGTCGGCTTCTGAAGCAGTCTTCCCACAGACAGTGCCAACCTGATGCGGTTTATTTCTGGGAGACGTGTGGATGCACCAGGTGTGAGTTCGGACTCAATTTGTATTTGAAGGAGAAAGCTGCTCGTCTGACGACCCTCGACTGACCGGGCAGACCCTGTGGCGACCTCGGGATGATTCGGAGATCTGGGCTCGGATCAGAGGATTCGGATCCGAGGTCTTGTGTACCTGCAGACGGTCCTGAAACACCGGGGTTTGTCCCGGTGGCGGACCCTCCGACGATCTAGTCAGTCTCTGTGAGAGAGTAGCAATAACTAGGTGAATTTAAAGTGGAAAAAGATTGATTACCTCCAAAAGGTGGGTGAGGGTCTAGTATTTATAGAGAACCCCAACCGGGTTTGGTTCTGTTTGGGGGCCGGGTATGGACCCGAAAGCCCATGGGCCTGACGTGGCAGAGGGCCCAGGGGGTTTAGGGCAGACGTGGCAATACCAGGGGCGGTATAGGGCTGACGTGGCAAAACCCTTGGTGGTATTTGGAGCTGACATGGCTGATCGTAGGTCTCCTGTGCTTCTGGGAGAAACGGAGGGCCTAGGCTGCGTCAGGTCATCCCCCTGCTTCGCCAGAAAGGGGGGACGGCCCGTGGGGCTGTCACGGATCGGATGCCGATGACCACTGAGACTTCGTCGGAGACGAGGAGGCCAGTTCTGTGGGGGTGAACTTGGGGGTCGGCGCCGATCCTGCAATGGTTCGAAGCCGAACTAGATTGCTATTTTTACCTTTCTTGAGTGAGAGTTGTATTGGGCCCTGGTTGGGCCCCAGGCCATTTTTACCCTACTACAATAATTAAAATTTTGAAATAATAAAAAAAAGCATAATCCGAAATTGCATAACCTAAAAAAAACCATTCAGTATTTTTTTGTTGTTGTTGACATACCTTGGTAAAAAAAAGAGAGTAAGAATTATGAAAAAGGATAAAAGAGGGGAAGAGAGAGAGAGAGAGAGAGAGAGAGTAATAAATGAAGAAGGTGTTTTGTTTTTTTTTTTTGAGGGGGGGGGGGGGGATTTTGAATTTTGGGGGAAAATCATTTGGGAGGGAAAATATCTTTTGGGAGCAAAAATCTAGACCGTTGATTTTCTTCCAAATGAATGAGAGCCACTTGATAGCTTTCTTTGTGTTTTATTATATGCTAGGTATGCCCATGGACATGTGCCTACGGCACGTTTCCGAGACCGATGCAGTATATAAAAGTCCTGTAAAACGTTAAATATATGCACGTCTTCGTGAAGAATGATTTATATAGATGTGTATTTGGCAGTAAACATTGATATATTTTGAATTAAGTTGTTTATTGGTTTATATCTTGCAGAATCATTTGTCAAGAGCTCGAGATTGAAAAAGAGTACTGTGAATCTACAACAATAGTGGATCAAAATCACTTGCTATGTGTGACTTCAACACTTCAACATGAGTTAATTCCCCATTGTCATATTTTCATATAGTTAACCATGTATGATTTTAGAAGAGGTTAAAAAAGAGAGAGGGAGAGAGAGAGAGAAAGCTTGTTTTGATGTACATGTTAAGATCATTTGTTAAATGTGATCAAGTATAATTACGTCTCCATATTAATGTATCTATATCCATATACTGGACAACAAACTGCAAATATGATCTGAAATCTACTTGTTGGCCCCAATTTTTAATATATTTTAGTGTATGAGGTATTTTACATTATTGAATATAGTTATAGATTTTTAAAAAAAGAGGTACATGCTAGTAGAACTAACATTAGCCCGAACCCCTCAAAATAATTACGGAGTGATTCACACAAAATACATAAGCCCAACTATCAAGCATAACAAACATTTTGAGAACATGAAAATTGCAGATGGATAGACGACTAAACCCACCATAATGAAGAGACCTGAAAAATCATTTTAATGAAAAAGGAATCAATCAAGTTAAAACCAATGAGAACTTTAAAAAACCAACACTAATAGTTTGTAGGAAAATGCATTTTCAAACCAATACCTTTCAAAATGACTGATGTACAAAAGAGACTGCCTTCAAACTCGACGGTTCGAACCCAAAATGCTCTTCATCACCCCAACATATCTGTATAATAAAGCTTACTATTAGTTAACTATCACCATGTATGATTTTATTTTTTTAATTTTTTCTACACCTACTCAATTAAATCCTTATTTCTATTCTAGAATACTAATAGGAGTTTTAGTAAAAATTTCGGCAGAATCTCCCCTAAAATATTAGCCCTTTTACAGCAATTCCTTACGGAATTCTGCTAACAATTAAAAATATCACATCACAGGCAGTTAATATCAATCCTCCCCAGGCCAATCCAAGCAACATCACACAGACATCATATATATAGGGCTATAGGGGCAAATATCTTCACATGATGTAAGATACAAAATAAAAACAAAGATTTCGTTTGAAAATGTAATGGAGTTTTAGAAAAATCTTTGAAAAATCACACACAGAGCCCAATACTCCACAACTTTGTGGGTACGGGTTTTAACATACTATATCCCATCATTATATATCATCATCACATACAGTACTTACAAAATCTCCCAAAATACTAAATATTACCCAGATTTTTTTAACTACCCCCATTCTACATAACTGAAGTTAACTACCAAAAAAAGTAACACTACGAAAAAAGATTCTCCATTCATTTTCCTTTCTTTTTCCTTTGCCAGAATAACTCGTTGCTTCCTTTCTCTACATTGGTTGGTTAAAAGGAAGTAGGAATTAAAAAAATATCAATAATGAGCATCTAATACACATAAGGGATTAAACATACCTTGCGAAGGGATATCAGAGTAAGCACGCGTTCATCTGGAATGGTAACCCCTACATTTTTTTGTCGTAGGAATTGCACATGTAATGGAAAAAACAATTTTGAATGTAATTGGAGCATATGAATACAGTCAATCCAATAGTCACCGTGAAAAGTAGAAGCACTGAATTTTAATGGATCATCTTGATTAACAGGAATGCAGAAAATGTATAATCTTCTTGTGCTTGCTATACTATCGTTCTGCCGAGGTGGTGGGAGAAAAAAGAATATAATATCGTCTAAAATGAACGAACCGTAAGTAGGAACAGCACAACAAATGACCATTCAAAAAATAAGGATTATAAAGTGAAATGAATCACAAATTTAGATAAAAAACTTGAGGCTCAGATGAGGTTCAAGTTAACGTATAATCACTGCTCTTATTTCTAATAAAGTCTCTCTCCTGCGCCTGAATCAACTACAAATATTACTACTGCCTCGCCAACATTATAGATTACGTAGCAGCAGAAAGAACTAAACAGGCAATAAGATTGCATTGACTTGTTTGAACAAATAACCAAAAATTCAATCACACCTTAGCAGTGGACATATATGCACCACCATCATCACCTCCAAGAACGAAAAACATAGTACCACAAAAAAATGCAGGATTATCTGTAAAACAATCCATCTTTTTTCGCTTGAAGTTTCAAAAATACAATCACTGTCACAATAAATTCATAGGTTACTACATACATCTATCTATGTTGCTTCCACTAAAAATAAAATCACTGTCACAATGAATTCAAAAATACAATCACTGTCGCAATGAATTCATAGGTTACTACATACATTTATCTATTCAATTAGTCTTTTTCCAGAATGGACTAAGAATTAGTTTGCCTGAAATGAAAAATGTTCTGAAACTTGCTGAAGAACAAAAACTATTTAATTTTCCTAGCCCACCTTATCTAAAAATGGACAAAAGTAATTTATGCCAAATAAACATATAATTTATGCTTATAATTGTGGGGTTTATATGATGTTTGTGAGTAATAGAATCGATGAAATTGCTAAATTTTGGGATAATGTGTGGGATGAATGCAGATTAATGCGTTGAGGGAAGAGGATTTGAATGAGAATTTCTTTAAGGCACTGGCGCATGTGCAGGAAATTCACGCCAATTGTAGGATACTACCGAGGATGCATCACCAGGTTTTGTTTTTTTTTTTTGGTTGGGAAGTTGGGAATGTGTTTGAGTTGTTCGAGCTGAAGTCAAGTAGTTAGGACTGGTAGTTTGCATAGCTTGGTTTCTTGTTTTGTGAAAAATGGGTGGGTAAATTTGCACCATTGTTGTTGAATTTGCTATGAACCAATTATTAGTTGATAGGTCAAGTTTCTATTCAGAGAGTGAGAGAGCTATAACCTATATTAGTAACAGAACAACTAATTAAAAAGAAGATGGTAATAATAGAGGATGCATAGGCATGTGCTGATGTGCATAATATAAGAAGAGAAGACAGAAGATGTATACATATGGATGTAAAGATATGTGCATGCATATTTATACAGATGAATGTATTGAGGGGATAGGATTTGAATGAGAATTTTTTCTAGGCATTTGCTCGTGTTCAGGGGATTCATGCATAGGATACTGCCAATGGCACATCACCCTAGGATTTTAAATGTAATTTCTTTACCTGAAGATGTGTTTTAAATGCAATGTCCTTACAATGCGAGAACTGAATAGTGATAGTGTGAGACTTTGAGTTAAAGTATGCCTTTTATTATGACTGGAAAATTGAATTGCTTATAATTTTTGTAAAGTAGCTTTGTAAAGCTTAGTTATAAATTGAATTACTTATAATAAATTACAAAGAAAGCTATCAAGTGCCTCTCCTTCAATCTTCCATAAAACCAATGGTCCAGATTGATTCTCACAACACATATTTTCCGCCCAAAATTTCAAACCCCGAAACACATTAACTCAAACAACCCTCTCTCTCTCTCTCTCCCTCCCTCTTCCCCAGTTCTGTCTGTCTCTCTCTCTCTCCCTTTCTCTCTTTCTCTCTTTAATCCATCCTGCCCCTCCCCCTCTCTCTCTCCTCACTTCCCGAACCCCCCTCCCCTCTCTCTCTCTTCCCGATCTCCTCTCGACACCTCTCCTCCTGCAGCCCCGACGCCCTCCTCCGTCGACGGCACTGCCCTCCTCATCCTCCCCTCCTTTAATGGGTCAGTCCAATTTCCAGTTTTTATGCTCATTCTTATGGGTTAGTTCAAATTTCAATGTTCTTATGGGTTAGTTAAAATTTCAATTTTAATGCTTATTCTCATGTATAGATTGTACGGAAAAAACCCATCACTACTCATCATGATGGTTAGTTATGGGTTAGTTAAACTTGATGGTTTGAGATATGATTTTGATATGATTTGAGATATGATTTTGATGCTCATTCTCATGTAAATTTCAATTTCAATTTTGATGCTCATTCTCATGTTTTTGTGGGTTAGTTAAACTTGATGGTTTCAGAGTTAAGATTGTTCGGTTACTACTACTACTCATCATGATTCTATGAATATCACAAAGTACAAGGATTCATCATAAAATAGAGTTACATATATCAGCAAATAAAGTCCTCAAATTTATATGTTGATATGTGATCAAAAATTCAAGTCCCAAAGGAGTGCATACATGAATAATTTGATAGGGGTGACATTTTGATGCTCCTTCAATTTTGATGCTCATTCTCAATTTTGATGCTCATTCTCATAGGTTTAGAACTGTAGCTTATATGCTTTGTTTGGGAAAGACTGATCACTAGTAGTTAGAATTGTAGCTTAGGTGAATTGTAGTTAGAATTGTAGTTAGAATTGTCCACGGGCAAACCTAGGTAATTTAGGTGAATTACAGTTAGAATTTTCATGTAGGTAATTTGGGTGAAGCCTTATTTTAGAATTTCTCATGTAGAATTTTTTTAAATCTCCCTGCACATAGCTTTCTTCTAAAATTTGTGCACATAATCAGAAGCTATAAGTCCTGTATCCTGTTAATTTCTCTGCTCAGTAGTAATGAGTATTATAGTCAAATGAGTTTGTTTACAAAAGAATACAGTGAAATTTATTGAATGGCTTGCACACCTTAAACAGGCGATGCTAATGATTTATATAGAGTTTTTACAAATCAAATCAGATCAAATCAGATCTTTATTGGTTACAGATCCTATCCTTTAGGGATACAAACAATTGTTGTTGCAGACCTATTCTTCTGGAGATCGGTTGTTGACACGGTTGCATATTTGCAGATCTTTAGGGATTGTAACGGATTGGGTACATTCGACTGTAGGGTACTACCAGTCGACTGTGCCGAGAGTTTTGTTGCAATAGTTGCAGTCATATCCAGTCGACTGCTGATGAGCTACAGTCGACTTATTGGTAGACTAGTCGACTGATGAAGGATTAGTCGACTTAGTCTTTACACTCCCCTGCAAGTTGAACGGCCAAGGTTGGATGGACAACTTGTTTCTTAGCTCCTGAAATCTGTTACTGCTGAGACCTTTGGTGAAGATGTCGGCCAACTGATCTTTGGTGGAGATAAATCGAACACTGAGTTGTTTGGAAGCAACACGTTCACGGACAAAATGGTAATCTATTTCGATATGCTTTATGCAAGAATGGAAGATAGGATTTACCGTGAGATATGTAGCCCCTAAGTTGTCACACCAGAGAGTTGGCGGCAAAAGTGTGGAGTAACCAAGCTCCTTTAGGAGAGATTGAATCCACATAACTCCTGCGGTAGCAATTGCGACGCCCCTGTATTCAGCTTCCGTGCTTGAACGGGAAACTGTCTTTTGCTTCCTTGCACTCCATGAGATGAGGTTGCCATCAAAGAAGATACAATAGCCGCTTGTAGACCTGCGATCATCAGGACATCCTGCCCAGTCCGAGTCCGAATATGCATGAATTGTGGAAGTTGTTGGTGTAGACAACTGCAAGCCAAAGTGATGGTGTGTTTGAGATAACGAAGAATTCGCTTGATAGCAGACCAATGGACATCTCGAGGGTTATGCATGAACTGACATACTTTGTTGACAGCGACTGCAATGTCAGGTCTAGTGAAAGATAGATACTGCAAAGATCCCACAATACTTCTATATTGGGTAGGATCATTGTGAGTCGGCCCATCATGTTTAGAGAGTGGAGTATTGGCTGCCAGGGGTGTGGTGATAGGCTTAACACCATCGAATTTAGAGCTTAGTAATAGATCCAGAATATATTTGCGCTGAGATAGAAAAAGGCCATTGCGATTTAGAAGAACTTCGATGCCCAAAAAGTAACTTAATGGGCCCAGGTCCTTGATTGCATATGTAGATTGGAGCTGGGATATGAGTGTATTGATATGAGTCCCTGGTGTGCCTGTGATAATAATGTCATCAACATATATTAAAATAAATAGAGTAGAGTCACCAGTTTGTCTTATGAGCAGAGATGAGTCGGCCTTGGAACTGACAAAACCAAGAGAGCAAAGATACCCAGTGAGTCTCGAGTACCAAGCTCTAGGGGCTTGCTTGAGCCCATAGAGAGATTTCCGTAGGCGACAAACATGCTTTGGAAATCTGGAATCTACATACCCTGGTGGTTGTTTCATGTAAACTTCTTCTGTGAGATGGCCATGAAGAAAGGCATTTTGAACATCTAATTGACGGAGTGCCCATTTGTTCATTAGTGCTATGGTAATGACAAGCCTAATTGTGCAGGGTTTAATCACAGGGCTAAAAGTTTCTCCATAATCAATACCTGCTTGTTGATGAAATCCTTTTGCAACAAGACGAGCTTTGTAGCGATTAATAGTGCCATCGGATTTTCGTTTGATACGAAAGATCCATTTGCATCCCACAATGTTCTGATTGCTTTGAGCAGGGGTGAGGGTCCATGTGCCATTCTGTAGTAGGGCATTGATCTCATCATCCATAGCACTACGCCATTGAGGATGGCTCTGTACTTGTGTGAAGCAGGTTGGTTCCTCTAATTCTGCATCCTGCAAAGGGTGTTTAGTGGCATGCAAACATAATCTATTAACAGGTTTACGTATACCACCTTTTGCCCTGGTAATCATATGGTGTTGGGGAAAGGGTTCTTGTGTAAGAGGTGTAGCAGTAGGTACAGTCGACTGTAGGGTACTACCAGTCGACTGTACCGAGAGTGGTGGAGCAGTAGGTGTAGTCGACTGCATTGTGCTATCAGTCGACTGTACCGAGGGAGGTTGAGGGGCAGGTTGAAGTGGGTTAATGGTAGGTGGGTTATTTGGTATAGGGGGTATGTGAGATGCTTGTAGAGTGGGTAAAATTGATGTGGTTTGTAAAGGTGCAGAGGATGCAGAAGTAGTACTTACATTGGTGGGGTTGCTTTGCACTGCCGAATAGGAAAAGATTGTTTCTTCAAAGTCGACGTGACGAGAGATGTATATCCTTTGGGATGGTCGATGATAGCATATGTATCCTTTTTGAGTGCTAGAATAGCCAATAAAGACACAGTCAAGGGATCTTTTATCTAATTTATTTGATGCATAGGGTCTGAGATATGGGTAGCAAAGACACCCAAAGGATTTTAAGGCTTTGTAGTCTGGAGTGGAACCAAAAAACAGTTCAAGGGGATTTTGACCTTTTAGTGGGGAGGATGGTAGGCGATTTATGAGGTAGCAAGTGGTGACAAAGGCATCAGCCCAAAATGTTAAGGGCATGGATGCATGGTTTAAGAGAGAGAGACCAGACTCAACAACAGGTCTATGGCGTCTCTCTGCTAATCCATTTTGAGCTGAGGTGTGTGGACATGTAAAGCGATGGACAACACCACTTTGGAGAAGAAAGGGAGTGAATTTCTTGAACTCAGTTCCATTGTCGGTTTGAAAAAATTTTATCTGTTTGCCAGTGAGATTTTCAATTTGTAACTTAAACTGTTTGAAGACAGTAAAAGCATCACTTTTGTGAGATAGGGGATAGACCCATGTGTACCTACTGAATGCATCCATTAACAGTAAATAATATCGAGAACCATTTCTAGAAAGCATTGGAGCAGGGCCCCACAAATCTGATACAATCAGTTGTAATGGTTCTTTATAAATTGTGGAACTCAATGAAAAAGGCAATTTATGACTCTTGCTAACACGACAAGCATGACAAAACAAAGAGGATTTATTATCTACTGGCAATGAGTAGTTTGACACAATTTTATTGACAGTTTTTAGCATCGGATGGCCAAGCCGGTGATGCCACAATGAAAATGACACGGATTGAAAAGCAAAAGGAGAACAAGCTGGCTTGTCGACAAAGTGATACAATCCTCCTCTATTCGTGTCGTGCAACAGCGGTGTCCCCGTTTCCTGATCCTTCACAACAAAAGAGAATAGGTGAAATTCAAAAAATACGTTGTTGTCAATGCAAAATTTGGATACAGATAATAGATTAGTAGAGATAGATGGTACGTGGTAAATCTGATTGAAATGGAAAGTTCGATTATTAAGGCAAAAGGATGATTTACCAACATGTTTAATAGAAAGTGTATTACCATTGCCAACTTTGATTTGATCAGGACCATCATATTGTGACTGGATGTGAAGATTGTTCAGATCAGGGGTTAAGTGGTGTGTAGCACCACTATCTGGGCACCAATTACCATCAAGGAGTGATCCAGGGGCAGCAACATATGCAGCTGGGGGGGGGGATGAAGAGGCGGCAGTGAAATTGCGATCAAAGCGATACCAACATTCCATAGCAGTGTGGTTCTTCCTGCCACAGAGCTGGCATGGTCCTTGGGAATTGCGATTTGGTTGAGGGCGGCCTTGGGCTCTGTTGGAAGGCCGATTCTTCTGACCCTGGGAGCCAAACATTGAGTTGTTGAAGTGATTGTTGGGACGTGAAGGGCCATGATGGGCAATGTTTGCCATGGGCTGAGGGGAGGTTGCATGTTGAGCTTCCCAGCGCATCTCATAGGCTAACAGATTTGAGTAGAAGTCATCAATATGTAGATCGGCTGCGGTTGCAGTAAGCACCGTCACAATGGGATCATAGGATGAGTCAAGACCACCTAGCATCATGTGCTGGAGATTAGTGTTTGAGATGGCATTGCCAGAAGCGGCAAGATTGTCAGCGAGTTGTTTCGCATGGAGGTAATATTCAGCTATTGTCTTGTTTCCCTTACGCATATTTTGTAGTTCACGTTTGAGATACAAGACCCTAGACTGAGATTGGGAGGAGAAGTATTTGCGGAGTGATTCCCAGACATCTTGAGACGTGCTAAGGCCAACTACTTGAGCCCGCACTGACTCGGAGAGGGATGATAATAACCATCCTAGGAGAATTTGATCTTGTTTCTTCCAGGTGGTATAAGCTGGATTAATCTCTGTGGATTGGGGGAGAAGACGTGTGGGGCAAGGGAAGCTCCCATCGACGTATCCTTCGAGGTCGTACCCCTTTAGAAGAGGTCGAAATTGGGTGAGCCAGAGAAGATAGTTGTTGTTGTCGAGCTTAACGGAGATTAGATGGTGAACTTGAATTGGTGGGAGTGTAGATGGTGTTGTGGATACAATGTTGGTTGCAGCGGATTGAGGGGTGGCCATGATTGGAAGAAGTTAAGCTGGATTTAGGATCAGATCTGCTCTGATACCAAGTGAAATTTATTGAATGGCTTGCACACCTTAAACAGGCGATGCTAATGATTTATATAGAGTTTTTACAAATCAAATCAGATCAAATCAGATCTTTATTGGTTACAGATCCTATCCTTTAGGGATACAAACAATTGCTGTTTCAGACCTATTCTTCTGGAGATCGGTTGTTGACACGGTTGCATATTTGCAGATCTTTAGGGATTGTAACGGATTGGGCTACCAGTCGACTGTGCCGAGAGTTTTGTTGCAATAGTTGCAGTCATATCCAGTCGACTGCTGATGAGCTACAGTCGACTTATTGGTAGACTAGTCGACTGATGAAGGATTAGTCGACTTAGTCTTTACAAATACCCATTTCTAGCTGAATCTATGTTTTAGAATTTTCTTACAGTGTGCTTAGAGCAGATTTTATTAGATAGATATTGTTATAAAGACACTGCAAGGAAAATTGGATAAGGGGGCAAATTGGTTTGGCGAACCAAGAGCCAACACTCTTTGCCACCATCATGCTCGAGAACGTACTCTATGGGAAGCATGATCCCACTACAACTAATGGTTAAGTTGTTACCCAGAGGTGAGTTTGCAGGTTTATTCCAGGTGATTAATTAAAGATAAGTGTTTGAACAGAAAATAAAAAACAAAAAGGATTCATATTTCTTTAAGTTGTACCTTTTAGTAGTAGACTTAATATCCAATATATTTTCTTAAAGTCAAGGTTGATGATACTCAAGATATTAATCAGGTTCTTTAAGATGTCTGAATCATCTAAAAGATTTTCTGTGTCTGAATCATCATATATCTGATATTTGAATGTAATTAAAATGATGGATAAGAACAAATGAGCATAGTGAAGCTAGCAAAACAACAAAGAAATTAGCAATCATGCGCTTGGAGATCAATTAACGGTGTAGCTCTATATGGATTAAATATTACCCTATTATTGGTTTTCTTCATCAAGGACATCTCATAGTCAATAAAGAGGCACTGAATATTCAACTGTACACACATTCTGCAAAAGTTAACCTTTATATCTAAATTAGGTAGGTAGTTTCAAAGTAAAACCATTGCCAGAATTCTTTAACCCACCATCAGTCACTGACCTCAATTAAAAGCCATCGCCATGTTTTGCAGTGCTAACATTTCCCATTGAATTAGTTTGCTTCAGAACGTTGTAATTTTTGATCCATTTTGACCTACTAAAACCAACCAAATCTTATTCATAGATAGGGATTTTAAGCTGTAATTTTGTAACATAGTTGTTTAGAAGAGGGTATATATAAATGTGATGGAACATGATATCATAGTCATCTCTTCTTACCAATATCATAGACAAAGGCTCCAAATGTTCAATTTGTGAAACTTCCAAGGGAATACTCTAAAAATTGACTTCCTGCCAATGGTATTCCTCCTGCATAAAAATATTAGTTTGCAAGAATTGACAACTATTAACAAAAGCACTGAGAAGGCAATCTAGCTTCTCACACTTTCCAGTAGTAGGAGTCTAAAAGGCTGGTTGATAAAGAAAAATTATACCAAAGTCTTTTGACAGCACCTTTAGAACAAACTCAGTTAATCATATACCAACATATTCTTGATGGTTACTATAGTCGATGATTTGACTATTAGTAGTGTCATTTTGAAATAAATTACCCTAAAATTGCACGTCCAAACCTTGAAAAGGGATTTATGTGGCCAACCACAAAGATTTGGATAAAGGATTAGTTTTTTGTTTTGTTAGTGTTGTATCTGAAGAAAATAAACTAAGTTTTGTTGCTTTGAAGTGATACCTGCAGTGGAGATAAAGATCAATAGTATAGAAGCTCCACAAATCTCCCAAATTGAGCATATATATGTTTGTACCTGTATTTTTAGTTATGTAAAATGTATGTGGGTGCTCTTAATTTGATTTTGAAGTATTTGAAATGTTGCTTGAATAAGTAGGAATATTGTGTCAACTGTATATTTGGACTGCAAGTTGGATCTAAAATCCATTGCCCTGCAAGCGCGTAATGCAGAGTACAACCCCATTGTATATACATGCATCTTCAATTTATGCTTATTTGGCTTATAATGCAACAAAACTACTTTCAAATTATATACATAATAAATGTATGTATATAAATCCCAAGGTATATACATGCATCCCACAAAAACATTTCAAATAAGTCATAGTAGTTATGCCAAATAAACATATAAATGAATTTAAGTGGATGATTTTTTTATCTCTATACTGTCTTTACTGTATATACAAAAGGCAGTGGCGGGCACACACTCATGGCAGATGCCTATACTCAAATTTTGATATGCTAAGAAGTTGGCTATGAATTGAACCATATTTGGTAACTTTTATATAGTGTTGGTAAATTTGTTCCTGCCCCTTCCACATAAATCGATATGCTAATCCCAACAGATTCTATTTAATCCCAATAGATTCCCTTTCCTTCCACTATATGGTAGTCATCTCTAAACTGAAAACAAAATGGCCGGACATAATCCAATTCCATAGTAACTTCAGAGATAAAACAATCCTGATAATTAAGGTACATGGGGGAGTATAAAACAAAGATAAAGAGTTCTTAGACTACCAATAGGAAGAGCATCATAGTTGCGAGAAAACCTAACCTTGTTGCCGATGTAACCCATAGCACCCACACCAACAATGGAATTTTCGAATTCTAGATGTGATTCGTGCCGATACTCCCTTTAAAAGTACACTGCAAAGATATAAAGAATAGAGACCATAATTTTTTTTTTTTTATCATTGGTTACAATATCTAGAGAACAAAAGGTATAGAACATAATGAGATAAATAAAATATGGAAAACAAAGGTTCCACAAAACCAAGCACAACTTTTGAATGTTACAAAGAGAATATGAGAGGTAATAAAGGATATAGCGTGAATCTTATGCAAAACAAACTGTAGCAATCCCATATGAAGGTGAAGCCGCAAACAGGGAGAAATCAGTGCAGAACATAGTAAACAATCCTATGTTCGACCCTAAATCACTTACAAATTCATATACATATGAGCTTTTATCGTATAGGAGTCACAACAAAATACAAAGATACATGCTAAATCACTTACAAATGAGCTTCCTGAGGATCTTCTTAAACCAAATCTTCAAAATTGTGTACATTAAAGAAAGTTGATTTATCATGAAAAAGAAATACTCAAAACTGATATTGCCATTGCTGGTGGTTGTACCTCAAATTTCTAGTTAACATGTCTTCTTTATATATATAATAAGACTGGGGTTTCTGGGTCAAATGCTTAATGAATGAATCCTTATGCCTATTTGTTGTGATCAATACTTTGATTATGTTTTAGTGATTTATTCAAAGTTCTGCTTGATATTTACTTGCTGTGATCAATACAATGAAGAAAAATTCTCTTGCTTACATTTTCTTACGCCGGTTTTTCTACTCTGCAGGTCAAGTTTTTGTAAATAGAAGTGGCTATTTTGAAGGGCCTTATGCTCGTTGTTTACATTCTAAGGTCAGTTTTATCCTTGTTATGATGTATTCTCTCTAAATACTTGTCATTTTTTATATGACAAATATATCCAAATTTTATTTTCCATCAAATTTGTTTTCAGGGCATATTCACCACACATGTGAAAAATTTGTGCACCAAAAAGTACCAAAAAGCGTTCTTGTATGTGTGTTGACATAAAACAACTCAATCTATAAAACCAATTTGTCAGTTTAAAGGGAAAGAAATTACAGACAGAAATACTTAATATTTCAGTCATTTCCTCCGAAGATTATTCATTAGACTGTCTGTCATATTTCGTAATACACAAACAAAAAGGTAATACAATCCTAATATTTGTTTTTATGAAAATTTGCTTAAATAATGATCTTATAGAAATTAAAAACTCATGTCAAAAGGTAAATGCAAGTACCAAATTTGGGCAATAACACATGCTAGAACCCTAAACATCACAACTCAATCAAATCGACATCCCAATTCAGCCAAAAGAGCATTGGGTTATTCCAAGTTGCAATCAAATTATTCCAACAAATTCATAAAATCATCCTCTGTGTATCATCCAACTACATAAAATCCTCCACTGCAACTAAACTATCAAAACAGAAGAGTTGGGAAATTTGAAATTGAAGTATCCAAAAACTACAACTAAACTATACCGAAACTGCAACTAAACTAAACTGCAAAACATTGTTCCACAATGTTCTTTGAATTTCCAGCAATCTATCTAAACTAATCACCAATCTAAACTGTCTATTCCACAACTAAACTAAACTGTAAAACTAAACTGTAAACTAAACTAATCACCAATCTATCTATTCCACAATGAGATCAAATAACATGTTTTCACTATTTTAAAAACTGTAAATTATATACTAAATTCAACAGCCTTACTTGAATAGGGGTAGGACAGACAGCAGTAAGAGAGGCACCCTATATGATAAATAATCAAAACCATCAAATACTTGATACTAATTTTGAAACAAAGCAGAACATGATCAAATTTAACAATAACTCATACAAACCATCTCAATAGAACCAGCAATGTATTCTAAGATTAATTTAATCAACTTAGCTTTCCATGAGGATGATTGACACAAGCAAATAGCAGGGAACAAACCTTCTTTCAGCAAATTTAATTTTTTATTTTGTTTTTTATTTTTTGTTGTGCAAGGGCCTTAAATTACGACGTGTCAAGTTTGACCAATCAAAGCACAGACATTGAACCTTAAAAAGTATAGTTTCAACACCTCTAAACATCCATCAACATCATTGTTCAAGCAGTGCAAACAAATAACATAGTATCTTCCCAATAGAAATATAATCTGGGAAAACAAAAGGAACTACTAAAGTTTCAAAACAAAAAAAATATTTACTTAAGGAGGAAAGTATAACAAAAGTAAGAAAACCCAAGTATTAAATGAAGACAGATATTAGTTTCAAACCAGAAATTTGGCATTCAATCAAGTATAATACCTCGATAGATATGCCGAAACCTCCACTCCATCCCATGCAAATCCTTGGCAACCAGCCCCTGTGATGGCCTCTGCTGCTTATAATCCTACACCACATATTCCATCACTCAAAATCAATCATCCCTAAAAACCCAACAAATTTCAAACATCAACAAACAAACAAACAAAGACATTAATACCAGTGGCAGAAAATAATCCTCAGCTGCTCGCCTCAGCACTGAAAACCCCCCATGAGTGCTCGTATCCGACATAGTCAACGTCTTGCAGAACATATGCGACATCATCACCAACATCCTCCTCATCTCCCCATTCACCTCCTCCCCCTCCACCTCCTACATAACCCCCCAATCCCAAAAATCAGCAAAAACCCTAACACTAAATCTTGCTATTGCCACTGAATCTGGTGTGGGGGCAATAGAAAGAATTTGTGGATTCGTAGGAACTCGAATGGGCTAAATCTGACTTCTTTCCTTGTTGACAAGTGGACTCCTTGGTGCTCTCGCGGACCTGCACAAATGTTCGAAACACCGGGATGGATCCCAGTGATGAACCCTCCGACGCTCTTGTCAATACTCAGTAAAGAAAGGGGAAAGAGCTTAGGTAGAAAAGAGTGATCACCTTATAATGGTAGGAGGTAGGGGGTATTTATAGTCGCCGTGGAGATCTACTTCGGGATAAGAATGAATCCCTACATTCCGGTGTGATTGGATAGAAATGGTTAAAACCACATCCAGTAGATAAGGACGAGCCAAGATTTTCTCTTATCCTGTTGAACTGGTCCTTAACGGGTTGTGACCCGTTCTCAATTTGAATAGGTCCGTTCATTGGTTAGCGGGTCCAAGAGGAGAGACCCGGTTCCCGATTCGGACTCGCCTGTAGGTGAAATTACCATTTTGCCCCTATAACTTTAAGATTCGTGCCCAATTTGAACGGTTCCGATTTAACCTTATTTTTAGCCATATCACGAGCCCCCCACTCCCAAAGACTGTGTGCCACGGCCTTTGAGGAGTAGCTTTGTTGTCTTAATGTCATCTAGAGATTTATCGGAGTTCTCAAAGGGTGTTCGAAACTTGTTTGAGGGGTGATGGTGTTTTCCTGAGCTGGTAATGCGCTCAAGATTGTTATTAGGCTCTTCTAGATTTTTCGAAGATTTTTTTCAAAATTTTTAACTATTTTTCGGATCAGTTATTTAATTTTGCGAAGCAACAATTTGTCTCCAAGAAATATCAATTAATTAATCTAATAAATAATTATTTACTCAGGAGCTCCAAAATATTTTTCCCGAATGTATAATTATTTTTTAGAATTTTGAATTAATTTTTCTGGATTTTAAATTATTTTTCGCAATTTTAAAATAATTAATCCCAATTTATAATTAAAATAAAAGAATTTATCAAACAAAATCGATGTGGCGCAATCTGAGACGTTGATCATACCATGGCGTGCTTTTCGGAGTGATCTGACGACTGTAAAGAGGGCGAATTTTGCCCGTTTGATGGTCAGTGGCAACCGACCTCGGGACGCTTCGCCGAAGTGTAGGGGAGCGACACGTGGCATGTGGGCCCCAGCTTCTTCGTGTTTTGGACGTCGGTGGCAAACGACTTCGGAAAGCTTGCCGAAGTCTAGGGGATCGACACGTGGCATGTAGGCCCTGGCTTCTTAGCATTTTGGACGTCGGTGGCAAGCGATTTCGGGGACGAATGGAAGAGCGACACGTGGCCAGTGGACCCCCTTCACCGTTGACCAGTCAACGCAATTGTTTGCGTTTGGACGTCGGTGGCAAACGACCTCGGGAACGAATGGGAGAGTAACACGTGGCCAGTGGGTCCCTTTCACCGTTGACCAGTCAATGCAATTGTTTGCGTGTGGACGTCGGTGGCAAACGACTTTGGGGATGAATGGGAAAGCAACACGTGGCCAGTTGGTCCCTTTCACCGTTGACCAGTCAACGCAACTGTTTGCGTGTGGATGTCAGTGGCAAACGACTTCGGGGACGAATGGGAGAGCGACATGTGGCCAGTGGGCCACTTTTGCCGTTGACTAGCCAACACAATTGTTTGCGTGTGGACGTCAGTGGAAAATGACTTCGGGAAAGAATGGAAGAGCGACACGTGGCATGTGGGTCCCCGTCACCATTGACCAGTCAACACAATTGTTTGCATTTGGACGTCGGTGGCAAACGACCTTGGGGACGAATGGGAGAGCGATACGTGGCTAGTGGGTCCCTTTCACCGTTAACCAGTCAATGCAATTGTTTGCGTTTGGATGTCGGTAGCAAAAGACCTCGGGGACGAATGGAAGAGTGACACGTGGCCAGTGGGTCCCTTTCACCATTGACCAGTCAACGCAATTGTTTGCGTTTGGACGTCGGTGGCAAATGACTTCGGGGACGAATGGGAGAGCGACACGTGGCATGTGGGTCCTTGTCACCGTTGACTAGTCAATACAATTGTTTGTGTTTGGATGTTGGTGGCAAACGACGTCGGGGATGAATGGGAGAGCAACACGTGGCCAGTGGATCCCTGTCACCGTTGACCAGTCAACGCAATTGTTTGCGTTTGGACGTCGGTGGCAAACGACTTCGGGGATGAATGGTATAGCGACACGTGGCCGGTGGGTCCCTTTCACCGTTGACCAGTCAACCCAATTGTTTGCGTGTGGACATCGGTGGCAAACGACTTCGGGGACGAATGGGAGAGCGACACGTGGCCAGTGGGCCCCTTTCACCGTTAACCAGTCAACGCAATTGTTTGCATTTGGACGTCGGTGGAAAACGACCTCGGGGACAAATGGGAGAGCGACACGTGGCCATTTCGTACGTCTCTTGAGTTGCTCCGATATATTTTTGTCATTTCTGCTAAATGGACCAGGCCTTTGAGTGGTTGGGGGACTTTTATCCTTGGGAAGTGCGCCAACTACCCCAATCTCTATAAGTCTCCACCCCCATTTTCATTTGCCCTCTATTCTCGTTTTTTACTCAGGCGAGACTTTTCATTAGCGAGAGCTTCTGGCGAGTTTTTACGGTGCTCCAGTGTGTTTTCCGATCGTTGCTGTCAACTCAAGGTAATTTTATACTTAGCTTTTTCCCTTCATTTAAAGAATGTCTATCGACCCCATAAGGCAGGAACCCACTCTTCCTCCTGCCGCCGAGGCTTCCTCTAGTCAGGTCCTCCCAAAAGATAAGGGCAAGGCCGTAGTAGAGCCTGCTTCGGTAATTATGGAGACGAGGGTTGAGGAGGAGCGGAGATTGGGAGAGTTCGGAAGGTTGCCAGGGGTGCTAACTGGACTGCAGAGGGTTTGGGAAATTCTGGAGGACCAGGCGGAGCGGATTATGTACGGGATGGGTCGCAGCTTCGAGGAAAACTAAGCTAGAGAGATGACGGAGGTAAATGAGACGGTTTCTATCCTCACCAAGGAGGACTTGGGACAGATTCGGGAATGCTTCCAAATTCTGAGGGAGTACGCCCTAATGCTCCCTGCGGCAGGAGTGAGGGCCAACTCGCCAATTCCAATTGACATGTGCTTCTGGCCTGTCGACACGTTCTTGGCAGGGGTTTGGCTCCCACTCCACCCCTTCGTCGTCGAAGTGTTGAGGTGGTTTCACCTCAACCCCATTCAGTACATGATGAATGTGTGGTGACTGATCAACGGATTTATCTTGCACTGCAAGCAGCCGGCTTTGTGCCGAGGTTGAGCGTTCTCCGGACAGTGTACCGGATTCACCAATAACACAAGACAGAGTATCGTTTCTACCGTGCTCCGAGGTATGGGGCGAAGCTGGTAAGATGTCTGGAGTTAATAAAAAATTGGAGGGATAAATACTTCTTAATCCGAAGCTCGGTCCCTTGGGAGATCCCTACAACTTGGGTAGAGGTGGTCTTGAAGAGAGTCAAGGAGTGTCCGACACTTGTTTCCGAGGAATTGGACATTGTTCGGACGCTACTCGACCGCTCGAAGTTTGGTTGGAGGGACCTGACCGAGGAGGTGCTCTTCTGGGGGGACTTAGCTCGATAAACCCCAGTATGGTTTTGCTATATTTGTCTTTCTTTCTTTTTTTTGGATAGGCGCTAGTTGCAAAGTAGGTCATATTTTCTAACTTCTTTCCTTCTCTCTTCTTGTAGAGTCTATGGACTTCGATGACTTGTTGTCGATGAGGGGTGCCCTAGGCAGCAAAGCCCCAAAGAAGAGGAAGAGAGTTGCTTCGAAGGCGACCTTGCCGGGGGTAAAGGCGCATCGTACCGTCGAGGAGCAATTGGCGAGGCGGCCATTGGCTCCGAAGCCGTTGATCCCTGTGGTGGCGTCGGCCTCTACCGACACGGGGGGTCTTCCCCTATCGGCGGCCTTAGGTCTGGAGGTCCCGCACTAACGACCGACGCCGAGGTATTCCTGACTGAGGAACACAAGAAGATATTCGTCCCGGAATAGCAGGTCTGCAAGCTCGACGTTTTCCTAGGAGATTCGTCGACGTGCATGCAGGAAATTCGGCATCTTGCAATGCCGAAGGATAAAGCAGCCATGGAGGCTGGGAGCATGGGAGACGACGCGCTCGAGGACGCTCGTTCGGCAATGTCGGTGAGTTTTGAAGACAGTTCTTTTTGTTGAGCACTTATCCCCCCCTTTTTGTGTTTATAACTCAAGTTCTCCTTCCCTCAGATTACTTGCCACTTTGGTCATTTGATGGAGAAGATGGCCAAGCAGGAGAAGGAGCTAAAGCTGGAGGTAGACAAGGCTCGAGCAGAGAGCGTCCGGGTCACCAAGGACCTCGAGTAGGCGAGGCTTGAAGCCGAGTCGAAGAACTTGAGATTGGGGCACCTCGAAGCCGTGGTTGCCAAGCTGGAGGCTGACAACGCTCGGCTTCTTAAGGCTGTTGAGGAGGCGTCTAAGGACAAGGCGGATGCACTGGCCTCGGCGAAGCTAGAGGCGGCGAAGAGGCCGAAGAGCAGGCCATGGCGAAGGCGCAGGGGTTCCTCATCGTGAACATGGAGAAGGCATATGCTCGAGCCATCGATCTAGTGATAGAGAAGTTCCCTAAAGCGAACTGTGCCGGCTGGCGCTTCTTTCCGGACCCCGTCCCCGAGTTCGACAACATCTCGGAAGGGGATGAGAAGGGCGAAGGAGAAGAAGAAGAGAACGAGGAGGTCGAGGCCAGAGGCGCCAAAGCTGAGGATGGCGCTCCGTCGGAGGCTACACCCCTGGCTATCGTGGCCCCTGAGGAGTCGTCTTCAACGTTGGATCGCGCGAAAGAGGTCGACCCTTGATTTGTCTTCTATTTCGCTTCTTTTTGTTTTTCGTCTATGTAGTGCCAGACCACAGACTGTCCATCGCTTGTACTCTTTGATTACTTAATGAAAGAATCTTTTTGAACAAGTATTTGTGAAGTTTCAAAACCATGTTTGTCCCGTTTTTGGGTTGCCTCGTAGTTTTGGTTATCTTCGTGGACTTGCTTTTAGGTCCTAAGACATTTTCCTTTTTTGTTCACCTCCTTCAGGATAGCATCGTCACCCATCTTCGCGCAAAGCTCGGCGTTGCTAAGTTGCGGCTCACTAGGAACCAAGAGCGGCTTCGTGAAGTGGAGTGGGAGCTTTGTAAAGCGGAGTGGGAGCTGAGTCATCTGAGATTGATCTTGGTTCGTCGCGACATAGAGAGAAGACAATTAGAAGAGAAGTTTAACGAGACGACCCCCGAAGGCGATGAAGAGGGTTCGTCGATGGCCGTCAACCTCGGTTTGAGACTTAAGCACCTTCGTCGCTCTCAGTCTGAGGCGACAGCGGAGAGGGACGAAGTGAAGAAGGTAACTCTCGATAAGAGCATGCAGGTTGCTCATCTTTGGCGGACAATCACCGATGCCTCTCGTGGTGCAGGCCCAATGCGACTGCCGTGTTTGAAGATGACTATGACGAACAACTCGCTTAAAGAGCGAATTGTCGAGCTTGAGGCGAAGAACTCTCGTCTTCGACGGCGATCTGAGGGAAGCACTGTCAGAACTACCTCTTGCACTTGGGAAGAGTATGACAGGGGGATAACGTTCCGCGAGCTCGCGCTTTGCTCACCCCCTAAAATCGAGACCCCGAAGATGCACAAAGTAGGGTGGCAGCTTCGTCGAGAAGAGCATCTGTTGGGGCCACCATCAGATCGGGTGCGGACGATGCTTCTCGGCTCGCTGGCCTAGGGACGTCCGTCGAAGTAGGGCGTCGGCAGCACGACATTCGTCGCTCATGTGTGTCTCTTAATAGAAGTATCCCCGCCCCTAGGAGGCGCTGAAGTAGCTTTCTATAATCTTGTAATCTTGGTTTCACAAGTTTTGTATCTCGATGTAAAGATGAGTTGTTGGTCTGTAGTTAGACTTGTATCTCAAACTTTAATGAAATAGTACTTGTTTCGTGGACTTGGTGTTTTGCTAGCATTTGCGATTGTCAATAGTTGTAGGAGCAATTTTGAATGGTGGGACGCTTTGTACTCACTCATTCGCAAGTAGCAAAAGTTGCGTCGAACCAAGTGTTAGACTCCGAACTTATCGTTTAGAGAATGTCAACAACTGTAGGAGCAATTCCGAATGGTGATCCGCCTCGTGCTCGCTTAGAAGCAAGTAGTTAAAGCGGATTCAAACCAAATGTTGGACTCTGAACTTATCGTTTAGAGAATGTCAACAGTTGTAGGAGCAATTCCGAATGGTGATCCGCCTCGTGCTCGCTTAGAAGCAAGTAGTTGAAGCGGAGTCGAACCAAGTGTTGGACTCCAAGTGCATCGTTTATAAAATATCAGCAGCTGTAGGAGCAATTCCGAATGGTGACCTGCTTTGTATTCGCTTAGAAGCAAGTAGTTGAAGCGGAGTCGAACCAAGTATTGGACTCCAAGCATGTTGTTTGAAGAATTTCAGCAGCTTTGGGAGCCATTCCGAATGGTGAACCACTTCATACTCGCTTAAAAGTAAGTATTTGAAGCGGAGTCGAACCAAGTGTTGGACTCCGAGTGTGCCGTTTTAATGCAATTTTTTTGTAAGTAGAATTAGACTGCTAAAAAAATAGAGAACTTACGGGGGAAAGATGGCTTTTATTGAAAACAAATAGGCGGCCGCTTCTAAGTTGTGAGCCGCTCTTACACGTTGATAAAGGAAATACAAAATAAAAATTTTGACATGTTTTATGGAGCGCTCTTGGGAAAGTTGCTTGGAGCAGTGTTTAGACACCTTCTTGGTACTTCATCAAGTGCTCTGCATTCCATGTTCTCGGTATTCTCCTGCCCCCCGGGTCTTCGAGTTGATACGCGCCTGGGCGAATAACTCTGGAGACCCTATACGGTCCTTCCCAATTGGGTGCCAACTTGCCTTTTTTGCTCGGGTTGGAGATCGACAACTTCCGGAGTACTGGTCTCCCTCTTTAAGATTAGCTGCCATACCTTCTTGTTGTAAGACTAAGTGATCCTACGGTGGTAGGTCTCACGGACCTCGTCAATGTGGTCTAAGCAGTTGCGAAGTTGGTTCGCATTTTGTGCTTCACTGTAGGCTATCAGTCGGGGTGAAGGCAGGCCCACTTCTAAAGGGATGAGGGCTTCGGAACCATAGGTGAGGTTGAAGGGGGACTCCCCTGTCAGAGCTCTCTTGGTGGTGTGATAGTTCCAAAGCACGTTGGAGAGCTTCTGGGCCCACAACCCCTTAGTGGACTTGTTGAACCTCTTCTTCAGACCGAAGAGTATCTGTCGATTGGCGTTCTCCGCTAGGCCATTGGACTGAGGGTGGGATATCGAGGAGAACTGCTGCTGGATGCCGAGGTTGGCGCAGAAGTTGCGAAATGTTGCTCCCGTGAATTGAGTCCCGTTGTCGGTTACGTGGATGCGGGGTACCCCGAACTGGCAAACAATGTTCTTCCAAAAGAACTTCTGGACCTTGTGCTCGATAATCGTTGAAAGAGGTTCAGCCTCGATCCATTTTGAGAAGTAGTCTATCGCCACGACTAGGAACTTCAGCTGGCTCGGCACTGGAGGGAAGGGTCCGAGCAAATCCATCCCCCACATTACAAAAGGGATTGAACTCGCCAAGGAGGTGAGTTGTGCTTGAGGCAGGCGACGGATCTAGGCGAATTTCTGGCAGGAGTCGCACTGGCGGACGTACTCCTCGGAGTCACTCAGTAGTGTGGGCCAGAAGTAGCCGTAATTTAAGAGTTTACGGGAAAGGGATCTCGCTCCCAAGTGCGCGCCATATAGACCGTCATGGGCCTCCTTTAGGGCATAGAGCGCTTCCTCCGGGGAGAGGCACCTTAGATAGGGTCGGCCGTCAATCTGAGTGTAAGAGCATTTGTACATGACTCCATCAAGGAGTGTGTACCGCTCGGCTCGTGTCCTAATCCTCCTCGCCTCTTTCAAGTCTTCGGGAAGGACTCCATCTATTAGGTACTTAAGGAGGGGCTTCATCCAGTTCTTCCCAAGTGTTAGGGGGTAGCTTCCATCGGCGCCAGGCTATCTTCATCAATACTCGGTCTGAGGAGGACCTCTATTAAGATGGTCCGTTCTAGACCTTGAGTAACGCCCCGAATCCCAAATACACTGAATTCGAGATGTTCTACTGGATCTTTCCGCTTCCTTTAGTACAATTTTACAAGGAAATTTAAACTTTTCACTTTACATCAGAGTTTACATCAATATTACACTTTACACTGCACAGCGGAAGTAAAATTTTATAACAATGAAACAAATATACAACAACATGGAGTAATCTTTAAGCATTTGTTCCTCTTTAATCTTTATCAAGCCATTTACCTGCATATAAGACTGTGGGTACGTCAGTTTATTCAACCGACGATCATTATACACGGCTATCCTCTCTATGCCGGAAATAGTATAACTTAATTTTCCATATTTAGCAAACACAAACTTGTCACATTTCAAACTAAATGAACTACCCTATTGATGTCGTGTTGTGATTGTGCACTCAGTCCTTAATGCATTTATTTATATTACATGACACTAATGCGCACTTGTTCGGATTCTATGCATCTCATACTACATAGGTCCGAGGGTAAGCCCTTATTCGTTCTTCATCTTTATAGGGTTCAATCCCTCGTTATGACTTAATCTACTACTGTAATTACGGTAGGTATCTTAGATGATCTATGAATACAAGCTCGTGTACAGAAAATTCTGGAGGGGAATCCCACGCACTGACACGACGCATCGAGCAGGCAACCTATGGACAATTTAGCCTCACTTCATGGCACACGATCCTCTTGCAGTCACCAAACATCCCACAAGCGTCGCCACCAGGACGATAATTCTGGAGTAGTGCCCACGCCATGTCTTGACGCATCAAGCAGGCAACCTGTGGATCACTCTCACACCGCCACTCCGATGGCCCTCATACTCATGTTTTTCTCCTACTTTCATCACGTCTCCACTATGTACTAATCCTTAGTTTCTTTTATCAAAATCATGAACAAAAATCGAAGCTCTAGAGTTAGCCTCTCCACTAAACCGGACTTATTCATTCATTTCAACATGACCAACCTTGGTCTTTCTTTTCAAATTTCATCTCATTTCATTTCCAAATGCCGGGGGAGACTTAGCTACTCTTTTATTTCAATTTTCAATTCACAATTTTCAAAATGAGCATTTCCAACTCATAAATTCCCATATTGAGTTATCATACTCAAATGTATATTCTCTTTTCAAATCATGATTTCTAATTTGTTCAAATAGTCCATAACTATACATGAATTCCATATGCTTTATCAGTTATCACTTCATATCAAATTTCACATCACTAACAAATATTCACAATTCATATTTTCCACATTACTCTCAAATGAGAATAAATTGCATTATGTCACACAATAAAGTTTCTTTTTGCCAAATCATCTTCTAATCCTTCATTTCAATTTATTCTTGTAAATTATAATTTTTCACAAAGTATATATCTAGAACCATAGTTCTATTTATGCCTTTTATTCTCAAATCATAGTGTATTTCATGCAAATAATCCCCAAATCATTTTTATAAAGTCCCTTAGATTTTTAGGAAAATAACCATATTTTTTCATAATTTTTGGACAATTAAAACCCCAAAAAAAAATAATTTTTCATTCTTGCCGAGAGCAAGAATCGAACCCAGCTCCCCTGAGTCACAGCCGAGAACACAAGCCAACAGACCGGTTTGTGCCAGCGATGTAAAACATGGCTGAGAGCATTAAATGCTCTTGGCCCGCTGTTAACTTATTTTTTTAAAAAAAAGCAAACAACATAATGTTGCCCACAGGATTCGAACGAGTCACCACAGAGAAGCCAACCGTGCTCTCTGACCACTTGAGCTACGTGCTCAGGTTGTCACATTATAATTTCATATTCATTTAACCAGTGCTCTCTGTTATTTAGAACATTTCGATGTTCAACTAGTCCTAATTTCATTTGGTCTTCATAAAATTTACTGTACAACTCCAGATTATTACTACTTCACATAATTTGCATATCAGTAAAACCAAAATAATTTTTGTAATAATTAAAACGTATTTTCATACACTAATACAATTTATACATTATAACACTACATTTCTTCTCTTTTCGACATTTCTTCGCATTGTAGCATTCTAATCTTTTTGTCAATAAATTTCACATTAATTCTCTGACTTTAATCATTTATCTAACATACAACTCATATTTTAATTTATTCATGCCCATATCAACACAAAGGATCTATTTAACACATGAAAAGGGTATAATCAAGCTACTAACTTTGTGTGTAATTCTTGATGGTAAAAGAATGTATTTTCTTTCAATCAATCCATGATTCTAATCAATTCACATACAACTCAAATAATAGAACCACATACCAATTTGTATGTCCACATTTCAATCATTCAAGAAGTCATTTTTCCCAATTAAAGTGTGCTCTTCTTAATCATTTTCATGCTTCAATTTTTCTAATTAAACTAGCATGCAATCCTACTTTAGAAATAGGGAAAATTTTACCCACCTTGTATGGAGAGAAAAACACAATTAGCAACAAAAGTCCTTTGCAAACGAGTGCACCTCCTCCTAGACGCGCGCACACAAGCTCAAAAAGCACCAACACCGAAAGCTCCTTCCTTGAATAGCCAGCCCTCTCCTTCTTCTTGGTGTTGCAAGAACAAGCCCACACACACTCAATTTTTTTAACTCACAAACTACTACTAGATAATGCTATTAGACTATAGGTTTGGAAGAGAATATTAAGCACAAAATAACTAGCCGGGGGGGGAGGGTATTTATACTAAAAATCAAGGGAAAATAGATGGCTAGGATCAATTGGTTGGTTGTAGGATGGAGGGCTAGGATGAAAGTAGGAGTTGCAATAACTAACCACATCTAAGCAACCACCACACCATGATCACCACTCAAAATTTGAGTTCCCTCCAAAAAGAAGCATTCCCGGCCATGAAGAAAGCATGCATTTTGCACGTGTACGTGTAGTGCACGTGCATGCAACTAGGCCCCAAATTGTACATTAAATTTTTGTATAAAAATAAAATAGTCTTTTAAATTGTATTCTACATGACAAGTTGTGTAAAAATATAGTCCATGGGCTTTAGTTTATGGGCCAAAATAATTAATTTGAAAATAAAATAAATGAATCACATTTTGGGCTTTTTAAAAGAAAAGGGCTTTTTTTTAAAAAAAAGGCTTTTCATCCATTAAAAGAAGGCTTTTGTATAAAATAATTTGAAAGCACAAATTTAAATATTTATACCCATCACAATGAAAATAATTATAAGATTTAATTCAACCAAAATATTGCACGTGCACACTACGTGCAAAATAAATAATTTTTCATTAATGAAAAATCAGGGCATTACAACACTCCCTCCTTAGAATAGTTCCGTACCCGGAACTACAGTCAAGAGTGAGAGAAACAAAAATACAACACTCACACAAGAACAAAAAGATACAGAGATACAATCAAGCAAAAAGCTCAGGATAGTCCTTCAACATCATCTCCTCAGACTCCCAAGTAGCCTCTTCAACCAAATGGTTTCTCCAGACTACCTTGACCATCGGTATCGTCTTATTCCTCAAGACTTTCTCTCGACGATCAACAATCTCGACAGGAGACTTGATGTAATTCAGATCCAACTACAAACTTTCCGGCACTTCCGGCAAATGATGACTCGAATCTGGAATATAACCTATCAGCATAGACACATTAAAGACATGGTGCACCTGAGATAACTCTTCCGGTAATTCAAGCTGGTAAGCAGTTTTCCCGATCCTTTTCAATATCTTGTATGGGCCTATAAACCTCAGGGCTAACTTCCCGCCTTTGCCAAATCGAACCACACCTTTACTGGGCAATACTTTTAGAAAGACGAAGTCACCAACCTCAAACTCAAGGTCCCTTCTCCGGTTGTCTGCATAGCTTTTCTGCCTGCTCTGAGCTTCCACCAACCTTTTCCTGATCAGAACAATCTTCTCAGAGGTTTGCTGTATAATCTCAGGAACAAACAACTGACGCTCCCCAACTTCAAACCAACAAACAGGTGTTCTGCACTTCCTGCCATACAGAGCTTCGTACGGCGCCATCCCGATACTAGACTGAAAACTGTTGTTGCAGGCAAACTCTACCAAAGGTAAATGCCTTTTCCAACTGCCTCCAAAATCTAGTATACAACACCGAAGCATATACTCAAGAATACGGTTGACTCTCTCGGTCTGCCCATCGGTTTGCGGACGAAAAGCAGTGCTGAAATCTGTCTTGGTACCCAAAGCTGTCTGAAGACTCCTCCAGAAATGCGAAGTAAACCGCGCATCTCGATCAGACACAATAGTTGACGGAACACCATGAAGCCTGACGATCTCACCAACATACATCTCAGCCAACTTGTCCATCGAAGCAGTGAGTTTCATCGCCAAAAAGTGAGCGAACTTGGTCAGTCGATCGACTATAACCCAAATCGCATCATTGCCTTTAGGACTCTTAGGCAATCCCGTGATGAAATCCATACTGATGTTATCCCACTTCCATTCCGGAATAGGTAACGGTTGTAATAGACCTCCGGGTCTCTGATTTTCGGCTTTGACTTGCTGACAAACCTCACACTTCGCCACAAATTCAGCCACATCCCGCTTCAAACCTGACCACCAGAAATGCTGTTTGATGTCTTTGTACATCTTACTACTCCCAGGATGTACCAACAAAAGAGTAGCATGCGCCTCCTGAAGAATACTCTCTTTCAGGTCCGCCTGATTTGGAACATACAGCCTTTCTCCAAACCACAGCACTCCATCCCTGATTTGAAATCCGGGCAACCTGCCAGCACCAACCTGCTCCTTCATCTCGAATTCAGTGCACACTACGTGTAAAATAAATAATTTTTCATTAATAAAAAATCAGGGCATTACACCTTGGTGGGATGAGGAGGCAAGCTTTGAGAGAGCGTCTGCCTGTGCATTTTCCTCACAAGAAATCAGCTGGAGTTGAACGTTTTCGAATAAGGCTAGTAGCTCCTTAACTTTCGCCAAGTGCTTGGCCATACGCTCGTTCCTTGCCTCATATTCTCCTGACACTTGGTTGACGACCAACTGCGAATCACTAAAGACTCTGACGCGCTTGGCCCCTGCTTTGCGAGCCATACAGAGCCCCGCTATGAGGGCCTCATACTCTGTTTCGTTGTTTGATGCCGGGAAGTTTAGGCAGAGGGAGTATTGGAGGACGAAAGCATCTGAGCCGGTCAAGATGACGCTAGCCCCACTTTCGTCGGTGCAAGAAGATCCATCCACATAAACAGTCCAGACCAGGGGGTCAGTAGATGACTCGCAAGGGTCGGGGATGGTGCTCTCCACAATGAATTCTGCCAGAGCTTGGGCCTTGATTGTTGTTCTGGGCTGGTAGCTGATGTTATGTTGGCTTAGCTTGATGGACCACTTCATAAGGCGCCCGGAGGTCTCGGGCTTGTGGATAACTTGTTTGAGCAGCCGGTCGGTAAGAACGACCACCGAATGAGATCGGAAGTAGGGGCGGAGCTTTCGGACCGCCATAACCAAGGCGAGAGCCATCTTCTCCAGCTTCGGGTAATGGATTTTAGCGTCCCGAAAGACCTTACTCACATAATAGATGGTCATCTGCATTCTATCCTTTTCTCTTACAAGGACCGCATTGAGGGACTTCTCTGAAGGGGCGAGATATAGGTAGAGGACCTCCCCAGGCGCTGGCTTGCTCAAAAGTGGGGGGATAGCTAAGTATGTCTTGAGTTGGTCGAAGGACTCTTGTTGTTGTTGCCCCCATTCGAAGCCTTTAGCCCCTTTGATGGCCTTGAAGAAGGGGAGGCACTTCTCCCCGGACTTGGAGAGAAATCGCCCAATTGCTGCGAGGCGCCCAGTGAGCCTCTGTACATCTTTAACACTGGAGGGGGGAGCCATTTTGAAAATGGCCTGGATCTTTTTACAGCTGGCCTTTATGTCCCTCTGGCTGACCATGAACCCTAAGAACTTGCCGGATGAGACTCCGAACGCACACTTGCTCGGATTCAGCCTCATATTGTGCCTCCTAAGCACCCCGAAGGCTTCTTGAAGCTCGAGAACATGCTCCTGCCCTCGGGTGCTCTTGACCAACATGTCGTCTACATAAACTTCTAAGTTTCGGCTAATCTGGTCTCGGAAGACCCTGTTCACGAGGTGATGATAAGCAGCTCCTGCATTCTTTAAGCCGAACGCCATAATCCGGTAGTAATACAGGTCCTAATCCGTCACGAATGAGGTCTTCGGAATGTCGGGAGGGAACATCTGAATATGGTTGTACCCCGAGAAAGCGTCCATGAAACTGAAGAGCTTGTGCCCGGAGGTCGCATCGATCAGGGCGTCGATGCTGGGAAGGGGAAAAGGGTCCTTCGGGCACGCCTTATTGAGATCGGTGAAATCGATGCATATCCTCCAGCACCTGTTGGCTTTCTTGGCCATCACCACATTGGATAGCCACTCGGGATAGTTCACCTCCTGGATGAATCGGGCGTTAAGGAGCTTTTCGACTTCTTCTTTGATCGCCTGTTGATGCTCAGGAGCGAACTTGCATCGCTTCAGCTGAACGGGCTTGACACCTTGGGCAACACTGAGGTGGTGCATTAGGAGCTCCTCGGAGGCCCCAGGCATATCGGCTGCGGTCCAAGCAAAGAGATCGCGGTTCTCCCTTATGCACTGGGAGATGTCTTCTTTGATGAAGGGGGAAAGTGCCTTACTGACCCGGAACGTCTTGGTGGCATCTTCCTCTGAAAAGGCCACTTCTTCTAGTTTGTCCACTGATTCGGAGATGGTTTGGCTACTCTTCGATGGGAGCTTGAGGGCTTCTAGGGAGAGGACCGGGCCTCCCATTGAGGTCATATAGCACTTGCGAGCCGCCTCCTGACTCCCTCTCACTTCTCCTACCCCAGAAAGAGTAAGGAACTTTATCTTCATGTGGTAGGCCGAAGGGATATCTTGGAGGGTGGCCAGACCTGGTCGGCCCAAGATAACATTGTAGGCGGCCTTCACATCCACCACCATAAAATCCATCGGCTCTGTATGGGTGACTGGGGTTTTGCCAGCGGTGACGTCAAGAGTTATAACTTCCTCGATCTTCACTGGCACCCCGGTGAACCTATAAAGGGTGTAGCTAGCTGGCTTGTGCTGGTCCCATGATAGCTGGAGGCCCTTGAATGCCTTTAATAAGAGAATGTTGATCGAGTTGCTGTTATCCACCAAAACTCGACGTACATCGAAGTTGGCCATCCAAGGTTAATGATGAGGGCATCGCAGTGGGGCGTACAAACGCCTTCCAAGTCTCTATTGGAGAACGTGACAGGGACTCCGAGGCCCTTGGGGGGAGGATGGCTCTGCACGAAGTTGACTTCCCTAACGAAGGCTTTTCGGGAGGAGTTAGAATCTCCCCCCATTGGGCCTCCATGTATAAGGTGCAAGATGGCCTCTGCTTCGACATCCGGGGACTCCACGTGCTGTTCTGTCTGCCTGTTAGCCTCCCTGGGTGGTGGAGGCAGATCGGCTCTGTCCCTTCTTATGAATTGAGTGAGCTGCTCCCTCTGGATGAGGGCCTCGATCTCGTCCTTCAGGGACCAACAATCATCAGTGTCGTGCCCATGGTCCCAGTGGAAGCGGCACCACTTATCTCGATTTCTCTTCTTCCCGGGGGTGTTCATCTTCGGAGGTGTCGGTAGGAGACCTTCGTTCCCAATCTCCATCAGGATGGTGGAGACACTCGCATTGAGTAGAGTGAACTTCTCGAAGCAGGGGAGAGGGCACCGCTGACCTCCGTTATCCTTTTGGAGCTTCTTAGCTCCTTCTTCCTCTGCAGTCTTCTGTTTGTTCCCAGAAGACGACCCCTCCAGAGTGGGGCGATTGAGAGCCTCTTCAGCTCGGATGTACTTCTCGCTCCTAAGGAGTAGCTCGGAGAAGTTCTGAGGAGGCTTCTTGGCCAAGGAAGCCCTGAGGTCGGGATTGATGACATTGGATTGGAAGGCAGCCGAAGCTACCGACTGATCCAGAGAGACGAAGGACCTGGCTTCTACGGTGAACTGCTTGACATAGTCTCTCAGCCGTTCGCCCTTCTTTTGGCCGAGGAAGAGCAGGGAGGTGCTCGTTTTCTCGAAGCGGTGACTACTTATGAAATGCATGAGGAAGAGGCCTTCGAACTGGTTGAAGGAGAAGATAGATACTGGTGCAAGTCGAGAATACCATTCCCGATCTGGCCCCTTGAGTGTGGCTGGGAAGGTCTTGCAGAGGAGGGCATCGGATGCATGATGGATCATCATGATAGTTTTAAAACTCTCAATGTGATCTGCAGGGTCTAACTCCCCGGTATAAGTCTCGAAGTGTGGAGGCTTGAAGTTGTTCGGGACAGGGGCCTCCATGATGGTGCGGGAGAATGGGGGCCTGCTCAGGCGGAGGTTCCTCGCCCATTGCTCTTCGTCTCTGTCCAGCTGGCCGAGGTGCCTCTCCATCTCGTGGAGACGGTGGTAGACCAAGTCCTCCCTTCAGTCGTACCTTGCTGAGCCCCGGGACTCGTCCTCATGCAGAGAAGAGCTGGGGCTGCGGCGGTGATGGCTCTGAGCCGGCCGTGGACTTCGAGAGCGGCAGCGTTGATCAGGAGAGGAGCGGCGATGACTGGGGGCCGGTTGAGGACTGGGAGCCTGCTGGGCATTGATGGGGGCGGCGTTGAGTGCCCGGAGGACCGCCTCCTAGAATTATTGGAATTCCTCCCTCGTGATGGGGGCCTCCTGTTTCCATTGGGCTCGATGTGTAGGACGACCAGCCGGGGAGCGGCTTCTTCTTGGGCAATGCGGGGGTGACTCTCTTTACCTCCGAGGAGAGTTGGACCCTCTGCGGTCTGTTCGGCGGGGTGATCGGTTCCTCTGGTGCTCTCAGTGAGGGTTCGTATTGCGGGTCTGCCTCTCATCCAGACAGATCCGAAGGTCGGGCTTAGGCTCGTTCTGCCGGTTATTGAGCACGTCTCGCAGATCCTTCGGTGTTGGAGGACTATGGGAGGCCATGGAATTTGTGGAGGCATTGTGGATAGAGACCTGAACTTGGTGTAGAGGATGCTTCTGGCGACTTCACCGAGAGGGCTCCCCAACAGTGGCTTGGGGCCCTAGAGCCTGCTGAACGGATTGAGGATGTTCGGGCAGCAGGGTCAGCTGGACGGGCGGAGGGAGATCCTCTGTTGGAGGATGAGGAGGAATAGTGGAGGTTATTCTACGGTTGGAGGTTGCGGACTTCCTATTGGGAGGCATGACTAGGAGTAGCTTTGGTTGAAGGAGGAGGATCGGATTGCTATTCGAGGTTTTCCATAGATGGCACCAATCTGTTGTCGCTGAATCTGGTGTGGGGGCAATAGACTGAATTTGTGAATTCGTAGGAACTCGAATGGGCTAAATCTGACTTCTTCTCTTGTTGACAAGTGGACTCCTTGGTGCTCTTGCGGACCTGCACAAATGTTCGAAACACCGGGATGAATCCCAGCGACGAACCCTCCGACGCACTTGTCAATACTCAGTAAAGAAATAGGAAAGAGCTTAGGTAGACAAAGAGTGATCACCTTGTAACGGTAAGAGGTAGGGGTTATTTATAGTCGCCGTGGAGATCTGCTTTGGGATAAGAATGAATCCCTACTTCCTGGTGTGACTAAATATAAGTGGTTAAAACCACCTCCAGTAGACAAGGACGAGCCAGGATTTCCTCATATCCTATTGAACTGGTCCTTAACGAGTTGTGACCCATTCAAATTGAACAGATCCGTTCACTGGTTAGCGGATCCAAGAGGAGAGACCCGGTTCCCGATCCGGACCCGTCTATAGGTAAAATTACCATCTTGCCCCTGTAACTTTAAGATTCGTGCCCAATTTGAACAGTTCTGATTTAACCCTATTTTTATCCATATCACTTGCATTTCATCCGCATAAAAATTATTTAAGCATGAAATCCTAAAATTTGACTAAGGTGAACTTACATGAGAGTGACAGAGCTTCGAGTGTGGGTTTCGCTGAGGTGAAAGTTGGGTTGATGGAGCTGACAGAGCTTCGAAGGGGGTGGAGGTCTGAGTGCAGTTTCGATGAGGCGGGGCTAACGGAGCTTCGAAGGAGGTCAGGAGTGCAAGTGGGCGGAGGTTGGTCAGGTGCACAGTACAGTGGCGGGGATGGCGGGGATGGGGGATGGCGGGGTTGCAAGGAGGTGGCGGTTCGGGATTTCGGGAAGAGAGAAAGGGGGGATTCGGGATGAGAGAGACGGAGAGGGGGGGAGGGGGTTCTGAGAGAGAGAGACATAGAGAGAGAGAGAGGTGGAAGAGAGAGAGAGAGAGATCGGGAGAAGACAGAGAGAGAGATAGAGAAGCGATAAGAGAGGGGTTCTGAGTTGACAGAGAGAAATTGGTTTTGGGATTTGAAATTTTGGGCGGAAAAATATGTTTTGTGAGAATCAATCTGGGCCATTGGTTTTATGGGAGATTGAAGGAGAGCCACTTGATAGCTTTCTTTGTAATTTATATGCTCCATTGCAAACGGGTCCCGTGCAAACGAGAATGCAAATCACTAAAGTCGTTGTTGAAAATAACGGCTTAGGTTATTAATCTAAGTCGTTGGTTATAAACCTAAGCCGTTGTTTCGAATATAACCTAAGTCGTTGTTCGGAACAACAGTTTAGGTTCAAAATAAACGAAAGTCGTTGTTCCGAATAACGGCTTCAGTGGTTTGCAATGGAGCATTGCATATATATATATATATATATATATATATATATATATATATAGAGAGAGAGAGAGAGAGAGAGAGAGAGAGAGAGAGATTCCCTTTCCGTTGTGCACTACCCATGGTGCACATGGCGTGTGCATTCAGACTTCAGGCATTCATATCGACGATCCGAACCATTCACATTGATCTACACATCTAAATTTGTCTAAATATGTAAAATCAAGTCATTTGAAATTCATTTGCTCATGCGTTGAAGTGTTACAAAACGTATTTACAAAAAAAATATGTGAGAAAACTGCACAAACAACATCCAAAAATTTTAAAACTTTGCGGGTAGGTCGGACTCGCCACACACAAGCCAACACAACTTGTAGAAGCGAGTTTGGACTCACAGTTTGCAAGATATAGCAATGTATCACTTTCACTCATGAAAATGAGTGAAAAGCGATACATTACCGTATCATGCAAACCGGGAGTCGAAACTTACTTCGACAAGTTTTATTTACTTGTGTGTGGTTATTCTAACCTACTCACAAAATTTTGTAATTTTTTGATGTTTTTTGTGCAGTTTTCTAGTAAAAACTCATTCAAAAAAAATCAAAGTATATTTGTTGTTGTTTGATATACAGGACAAAACCGCACAAACAACATAAAAAAATATGAAATTTTGCGAGTTTGTCAGACTCAGCACACACAAGCCAACGCAACTTGTAGAAGCGAGTTTCGACTCACGGTTTGTAAGATAAGCCAATGTATCGCTTTCACTCAAAGAAAATGAGTGAAAAGCGACACATTGCCGTATCATGCAAACCGTGAATCGAAGCTCGTTTCCACAAGTTGCAGTGGTTTGTGTGTGGGAGTCCAACATACTCACAAAATTTTATATTTTTGGATGTTTTTCGTGCGGTTTTCTAGTGAAAAGTCACTCAAAAAAATCAAAGTATAATTGTTGTTGTTGTTTGATATACGGGAAAAATCCGCACAAATGACATCAAAAAATTCCGTAACTTAGCGAGTAGGTCGGACTCACCACGTACGAGCCAACACAACTTGTATAAGTGAGTTTCGACTCATGGTTTAAGCGAAACGGCAATGTATCGCTTTTCACTCACGAAAAAGAATGGAAAGTGATACACGACCAATTCTCTCAAACCGTGAATTCAAACACACTTCTACAAATTTAGTTGGCTTGTGCGTGGTGAGTCCAATCTACTCCCAAAATTTCGGAATTTTTGGATCTCTTTTGTGCGCTATTACTAATATCGAGCAACAACAACTAATACTACATCTACATATACAAAAACAACTATATACAATACACATCATGAAACTAACATATAATTAACTACGCATAATACAAAAATTGTAGACTCAAACATTGAAACAAAAATTCAATCAATTAACATAGCTAGATCTACTAAAGTAGAGAAGATTTAATACCTTTCACAATGTGGGTTTTCAGAAAGGAGATAAAGAAGGTGGTTGCGCTGCTATAGATGAACGAGGAGGAGTACAGTTTGGGAAATTTCGTTAGGGTTAGGGTTAGGGTTTTAGGGTTTGGGATATTCCTATTAATGACCCTACCAATATACCAAAACTCCGAAGTTGTGGTAAGGGTGAGGGTTTTAATATTTATATTCTAACACGCCCCCACAGGTTGAGGGCCATCTTTTTGGGCCAAGACCTGGACTATACGCAGCGGTAATTTTTTTTCCTTCTTTCAATCCGCATTTAAATTGTGCAGCCGGTGAGATTCGAACCTGTGTTGCTCTGATACCATATTAATGACCCTACCGATTGACACAATGCCGGGAGGTGGAGGAGAAGGTGGAGAGGGTGGTAGAATAGTTGGAAGAGATGAATTGCTGGGATGGGGTGTAATAACCGGCTGGGCCGTGAGCTGCTGCTCCGTAGAAGATGTGGTTGGGCTATTGTCATTGTCCAGGAGATTATGAACGGGTACTGGCTGAATTATGGGCAGAGACAAGGGATACCAATGTTCCGGATTGGGTAGGGAGTAGGATGAGTGTGGGTGCTAAGACGAGTATAAGGAAATTCGGTTTCTATATACCGAACGTGCCTAGAAGTGTAGACTTTGTGGGTGGTGGGATCTAGACAATGATAAGCACTTTGACTCTTAGAATACCCAATGAAGATACAAGGAATGGACTTGGGATCCATTTTTTCTGTGGCATAAGGTCGTAACGAAGGATAACACAGACAACTGAAGCTTCATAGTTAGGAGGAGTACCAAAGAGACGATGATAGGGAGATGAGTTTGAAAGAGTAGGCATGAGAAGCCTATTGATAAGATAGGCGGCTGTGGCAAAGGCATGAGACCAAAACTCGAGAGGAAGTTGAGCGTGGCAAGAAGAGATAAGCCCGTTTCAACGATGTGGCGATGCCTTCTTTCGGCATATCCATTATGTACAGGAGTATGAGGTGGATAAGTGAGATGGGAAACACCATCAATTGTTAGAATAGTTGCTAAGGCTTGATATTCTCCCCCCCCCCCCCCCCCCCCCCCCCCCTCCCCCCTATTGTTGGAATATATAAGTTTGATATTTTTCTCAAAATATTTTTCCGCTAAAGCTTTGAATCTAATTAACACTACTTTTGTATCAGATTTGTTTTTGAGAGGATAGAACCAAATGTACTTTGTGAAGTGATCAACAAAAATGACATATTATTTGTAACCATCAATAGAGTATAATGGAGAAGTCCATAAATCAGTGTAAATAAGATCAAGGGGAGCATTTGATATCAAGGTTGATTGACTAGATGAGAGCTTATGACTCTTATTACATTGACATGAATTGCAATTAAATGAGAGATCGTTAGAAACATCAAGCCTAAAATTTGAAACTATACTTTTGAAGATGGATAAAGAGGCATGGCTAAGACGATGATGTCAATCTATTGCTGATGCTTTAACACTAGAAAGAGCTAGAATAGGTACAGGAGATGGCCACTCATAAATGTCGTGCCTAGTTGGACCTTGAATGAGTTGTGCCTCCGTGAGACGATCTTTCACAACAAAATAATTAGAAGTGAATTCCATGATGAGATTATTGTCTGAGCAAAGTTGTGAAATGGAAATAATATTACGTGTCATAGTGTAACTCCTATTTTCCGTATCTGTATTTTTCTATTGTATTTTCAGTCCTTGTATTCTTGTATTCAATTTGAGATCTATATTTGTTCAGGTTCTAATATATAAAAAAATTATTCTTTTGTTTCAGCTCAATTTTGGTGCCAATATTTATTTCAATTGTATTGTTCATTTCTGCTCTTTTGTGTCGTTCTTCATGAAAAAATGACTGTTTCATCTCATCTATCTCTTTTTCCCCAATTTTAGAGAATTTTGACCCAATCTCTTGCTTGATCCCCCTTAAACCCGTTATCCAAATACCCAATGACCCAAGCCACTCCTATTTAAACCTAGCCTAACCCTCACCCCCTAATTACTGTTTAAACCTATTTTTTTTACCAGCCTCCATCTCCTTCCTCCCGTCTTCTTCCTCCACTCGATCGCAACCCTCGACCTCCGTCATCAACCATCGCCGATACCCATCCTCGCCATCATCCTCGACTCCGCTCTCACATCTCCATCGTCTTCATCGCAAATCCTTCATCCCCGAACCCATCGTCTTCCTTACCTTCATCTCCCGAACCCATTTGCTCCGCTATCACCTCCAATACTTCGCCACCCCCATCGCCGACACCATCTCTTCATCACCCTCGCCCTCCGCTCCGACCACATCATCAACCGACCCCCCCCCCAAAGTTTTCCCCCGCTCTCCTCACTCTGTTTCGAACCCAAGAACAGAGCACCTCGCCACCGTCATTCCCTCGATGCGTGCCACCCCATCACCACCGTCGCCTCCCTGCACCGTCGTCCCTCTTGACATCACTGCTGCCTGCACCGTCAGCCAACCACCGACGCTGCTCTCTCTCTCTCTTTCTCTCTCTCTCTGTGTGTGTGTGTGTGTGTGTGTGTGTGTGTGTGTGTGTGTGTGTGTTACTGTGAAGGAGGGAAGAAGAAGAAAGGAGTTGGTTTGATTCCAGCCATTAGATTTCATCAAGATCCGCCCTCAGATCTGACCTTGATTTGATCTGATCTTCACCGTTGGATCACTTCGCGGCCGTTGATCGTCTTGATCTTGATCATCCCATCAAGATCAGTGCCGGTCGTGCTCTCCGTCGGATTCGTCGACTACTCCCCTAAAGCAAGTATTCTTCTTGTACAAATTTTTGTTCTAGTACAATGTTTAATTGAAAATACTACAAATAAGTTGTAGTTGTGACTCCTTCTTGTCTCATCATTTGTTAATTTTGAATTATTCATCATCGATCCCATGATCTCAAGAGTCACAACCCTTCGTTAATATATTATACAAACTACTTGGACTCATTTTATTTCCTAGTCACTTGAACACATGAAACTAAGAAACCCTAGACTTGTAGATGTGTGTTGTATTATGTATGTGATGATCTTGCATTCCTTTGAGTTGAGAAAAAGATGTTGCTTGCTGATTTGATGCCCACTGCATCCATTTTGTATCACACACTAATCTAGACTCATAATAGTCATTTATCATGCAACTTGTATATAAAAGAAATTCACACTTACTGCTGTTCTTGTCTTTACTTACTATTTTGACCCCAATAAAATCAAAATCTGAACTTGAGCCTTGAATATGAAATGTATCCCTAAATGTCTAGTTGTTAATAGCATCCAGAATTTTTGAATTCTGAGTTACGGTCTAGGAGATATTGCAGTTTTACTGCTGGTGTGTCGGTAGTCGCAGATTCACAAAAACCGCTGCACCTCTCTAGTTTACAATTTATTTTAACTATGCTACCAGTAAATAAATGACTTGAAATTTTGCATGCTATTACTGGACACCCTATAGAACATTCTCTAATTTTACCAAAATTAATTAATGAAGTTTCAACCCTGTTTCACATGTATAAACTCAGATTCACAAATTCTGGCTGAACACAAATGCTGTATAGTTTGCTATTTTGACACATGTTACCACAACTTTTATGTACCTTGATTATATGCATTGGAACCGAGCAGGAGTCTAGTTTCTAGATCTTCTGACGGATCCACTTTTGCTATCTTGTAGCAACGGAAATCGCAGTTTTGATGCAGCAACCTCATGCTGTCCAGATTTGAGATTTTCATTGTTCTTGATATTTTGATTTGTTTTGACCCTCGAACATGTATCCTAATTAACCTAGACTTGTTCCATGTTCTTGATTATGTTTACTTGACTTGTTTCGCACACTTTCATGCTTGTTTAATGATAATAACAAATAACAAGCCGGGGTTTAATGGAAAGACCATAGTAGTAGATAATATAGGTAAGTGTACTCGGAAGGGGGGCCGTTTTTCCCAGTACTCGGTTCATGAACCTGTTGCACCTTGATGAATTCATGGAGACATTACTTGGATCATGAACATGTTGTATTCAAGAACCCGCTTTGTGGTTCTTGAACCTGTTAGTATTCACGAACTTGCTTCATAAACCTGTTATTTTATTTTTCGTATTCATGAACCGTGCCTGCTTGATATTTGATGCCTGAGTACACCGCACTTTAAAATCCACCACTAGGTCTAAACGAAATTGCATTGACTGTAGCAACCATGTGATAAAAGGATGGCACATGAAGTGCATCCTAGATAGTAATAACTACAAGACTTGACATATGATAATTGAACATGATACATGCTTACTTGATACTTGATGACATGATACATGGGACTTGATACTTGTACTTGATAACTGGACACTAGACTTGAGACTTGTTACTTGACACGTGAACGTGATTACTTGATACTTGATGTTTGATACCATTACATGTTTACTAGCCCCATGTTCTTCTACCAGTATTTGTTACCCAATCTTGTCACTCGAGTTATCTTTTACTAGTAAATTTTCTTGAGTCCTCACTACTTGTTGCATCCCTATTACATTCTTGATTCCAAATCTTGTTCCATGTTGTTTGTACTTGTTTTTACTATTTGTGGCCCTAACTTGCATTAAGGGCATTTCTCTTGTTTTCTCTATTTTCTCCTTTTTATATTATAAACAGACTTTGGAGACGTGTTTCCTGCTGGAATTGGTGAGCAGAGATTCTAGGCTTCAATTGGAGAAAGTACATACTTAAATTATTTATTTTCCTTGTGTTATTTATTTTCTTGCTACTTAAAACTTGTAACAGGCTTATATTCCCGAGTTTTATCTTTTGATCCAGACTTGGAAACTATTTGGGATATTATTATTTATTTCAATTATTTTTCTGTTGCTTAATAAATTATTCATGCATGCGTGGTTGTGTATACTTGTTATATTCTTGTTGTGATGCTGAGTCGATCCTACAGCTTATGGATGATGTTAAAATCATTTGCTGGGCTTCGTCACGCACTCGTATTTCATATTTTTGGGAAGCGGGGTGTGACACATAGTGGCTGCACATAAAACATTAGACAAGAACAAAGATTTGGAAGAGGAAGTAGGAAAAAAAAGTGAACCAGTATGAGTGATAGGAATACCCGTGCCGTCTCCAATGACAATCTCTTCAGTTCCATCGTAGGGGTGATGGAGGGATAGGTTTGTTAGGTCATGAGTAACATGATGGGATGTGCCGATATCCAAGAGTCAAGGAGAGGGATGAGAGGAGGCAGAAGCAGTGGCTGCATGCGCTTGGGGCTGCGATTGGTTACAGGTGGGGCGAGGCGGTGGGCGAATGGCAGGATATTTCTCCTAGAAGATGGGGCATAAATGGAGTGAATGCCAGGTTGTGTGGCACCATTGGCATTTCCCTTGGTAGCCACGAGATCCAATTTGGTTGGGACGTTCGGAGTTAGAGTGATTGGTCTTATGATTTGAGTTGGGGCGGAAGTTGTTGGTGGTGTGAGGGGAAGACATTGTAGGCGATTAGTATGCTTTATATATATATATATATATATATATATATATTGATGAGGGTCAAGCCTGCTCTGATACCATATTAATGACCCTACTAAGAGCATCTGTAGTCGTCTGCTAAATATGCATATTATGCATATTCTGCTATAGTAGATTGCTATAAATAAGAGAGGATATGACAATTATACAGGACGCAACTTCGAGTTGCGTCGCTCGAAAAAATATTATTTTTAAATCGTCGGACACAACTTCGAATTGCGTCGCTCGAAAAAATATTATTTTTGAATCGTCGGACGCAACTTCGAGTTCCGTCACTCCAAAAAAAATTAATTTTTTATAAATAGAAAAAAGCCGAAAAATACCCCCTCGAACGCAACTTTATGTTGCGTCCCTTCACTTCCTCATTTCTCGGACGCAACTTGATGTTGCGTCCCTCCATTTCTTTTTTTCTTTTTTTTCCTCTCTTCTGACGCAATGTATCAATTAGAAAGTAATTTATTTCCTCCGAAGCAACTTCGAGCTCCGTATAATCTGAGATTTTTATTATTTTAAATTAAATTGGTAAAATTAGCATTCGACGACTGCAGCACAATAGCCAAATGTTATATGCATTTATCTATATATGCATAATTTACACAATGACGACTGTGGATGCTCTAATGGACCAAAACTCTGAAGTTGTGGTAAGGGCGAGGATTTTATTATTTATATTCTAACAATTTCATTAGGTTAGAGTTTTTTGGGTCGGGAGATTCAATGGAAGAAAGCAAGAGCTCGAGAAGAGGGAGAGAGTGAGTGAGAGAGTCAAGTTAAGGAGGAGGAGCTAGGGTTTCGACTATGGGTTCGAATTCGCCAGAAAGAGAGAGAAAGAGAGAGAGAGAGAGAGAGAGAGAGAGAGAGAGAGAGAGTATACTAGGTGAGAGAGAACATAGGAATGTAGGAGGAAAGCAAAATTTGTACAAGTATTTTAAAACACTCGTATAACCGCCGTTGTTCCACACAACGGCCCATGTTATACATAGGCCATTGTGTGAAGTAACCACCAAGGTCGAAAAATCATTTCGAAGTACCTAGGCCATTGTTTCCAATAGTGGCCTAGGTTCAAATTTCGCCAAAAAAAATATATAAGTTCATCAGCGACGAGCGAGAGAGAGTGAGAGATTGAATAAGTCGAAGATTTATTTTGGGGTGAAATATTGTATTTAACCCTCCTCGCTTATGTGAGAGAGGGGGGCTGATGGGCGAGACCGATTCCGGTCGTTAGATCTAGATCGAAGCGATCCAACGGCCAGGAACTCAGTTTGCAACGGATCTGTGCAAACAGATCCGTTTGCAACTTAGCATTTCCATATATATATATATATATATATATATATATATATATATATATATATATATATATATAGATAGCTGGAATACTTGCAAACTAACTAAACTGTATTGGGCCGGTAGTCGCAGCTACAAAGATAACCCAGGTGGTGTTTTAACATACTATAGAGACGAGCTCGACCAATTGCGAGATGAGTTGGTGATTTGGGAGCCGTATACCCCCGATCGCGTGAAAAGACTACCACTAGCGTGTACGGCTGGTTCACATCTATGGTTGACGAGAGCCACCCTCGTCAACTTTAGTACGGTGGAACATTACTTCAAAATGGAAAGTTCAAGTTAGAGAAGAAGTATTTTTGCTCTAATTTCAGTTGATCTTAAGTCGTTGTTTCTTAGATTATAAAATATCGTTGTTTTAAACAACGGGTACAATTGGTTCAATATGGCAAGTTCAAGTCAGAGAGCCAGTGTTTTTGCTCAAATTAACTTTGATCTTAAGTTATGTTTAAAATAACGGCTTAAGTTATAAAATGTCATTGTTTAAAACAACGGGTATAGTTGGTTCAAAATGGCAAGTCCAAGTCAGAGAGCAAGATTTTTTGCTCAATTTTTGTTAAGCTTAACATGTTGCTTGAAACAACGGGTTTAGTTAAAATTTGTATTAAAAAAATACAACTTCTTCAAGAGCAGCATCAGCTGCTACAACCATAATATCAGCTCAAATTTCAACACAATCCAGAAACTTCATCCATCCACACTCAACATTCCACATTCTTTCCTAATTTAATCTTTATCACAACTACAATAACAACCAAAACAATACACAGATAAGCGTTTAAACTATTACATACACAATATTCAAAAAAAAAAAACAATTACATATACATATAAACACATTTAAAATTAAGAATTTCTTTGAAGATCACAATAAAGCTTCCTCCAATCAAAACCTGAAAGAATCTTAAATTTGAAACAAAGTAAATAAGTATTATAAGTCTAGAAATTTTGCAACATACACGAAGTTCAAATTGTACCTCATAACGGTTCATCATAATTATCTTCGGAACTCTCTTCATCGATTGGATCCAATTCTTCTGCATTGGTAGCGCTAAATAAATGACAATATTGAGTTAGTCAACTTTTATTTATCAACTTCAACCTAAAAAACAAGATTGAGTGAGTTAATATTTTTTATTTCAAAAAGAAATATATTACCCAGCCACTTTGTTTGGACAGTTTCTTGAATCGTGTTTTTGACTATGCAAGTTGCATGCATTGTACCGTCTAGGTTTCTGTTGAAGATGCTCTCTTATTGGCTTCAACCTCTTCCCAGTTGACCTTCCCTTTGTAATGCACTATTGAGGGTCCCCCACGGGTACATGAGACATATCCACATCTTTTCCATATGCATGTCCACTACCTCCAGCATGTTGTCCACTGCTCTTGGGTTGTGCACTACCTTCGGGATGTCCGCTAAATTCGGGTTGTAGAAGAGAAATGCCTCCAATGCCCTTAAGTATGTGGTTGAGCATGTATTTGTAACTTTTATCGGAAGAACAACCAAGATCAGCCATCTGTTTTGCGTGAAGCAAAATTTTCGCTAGTGCTGTCGTGAACGGATGTATAGCTTCTTCTCATGACATCCCGGGTCCATCTTCTTGTAATATATTGCTTAGATAGTGTAGTGTGATGGATGAACCGAAGAACCGCCAAAATATGTTTGCAAGGAATGCCTATAAATTCAAATAAGAAACAACTACAAGTAGCCATTTGACGAAGTTTGCAAAATTAAATCGTCCGCCCCAATTCTGAATTTCCACAAAGCTTCACATGGAAAGCTGCACTATCCGGTGTGTGAAGATTGGCAATAAAAGTCACATTATATAATAAGATTTTATGGACTATATCTTGGAATTTGTAGAAAATCTTCAATAGGTAGATTCTCGTCATTTGTTTCTCCAAAGCCCATTCGGTCTTCAATTTTGATCTCTTCTCATTATTATGATGATTTTCTTTAAGTTCCTCGTGTCTTTACCTTTCTAAGACTCTATCGAAGATGACGAAAAATTCATGTATAGAGTACTTCTCTTGGGTATGATGCTTCAAGAAGGAATGCATAGACTTAACTTGTTGGCTACTCAATATGCCGGCCTAAAATGGTTCTCTTGCATAGACGGTGGCCCATTTCTCATGAATTTCAAATAGATCATTCAACTATTTATTATTCTCAACTTTGTATTGCAAAAACAATAATGTTTACTTCTCTTCGAAATCATTTATATATTCAGAATTATAGATGATACTCTTAAAATCATCCATAAAATTATCGACATCATTCGACATATGCACTTCCTGCGGTAACTTATCCAATATATGTCAAATGCAATACTGATGCCGAGTCTCGGAAAAAACTTTCTTCATTACAACACCGATCCCACGATCCTTGTCCGTCACAATGCCGGATGAAGCACATTTGATTACTCCTATCCACTTTTCAAAGAACCACACAAAGGAAAAGACATTCTCATTTGGAATGAACCCACAATCTAAGAACGTTGATTGTCAATGTTGATTGATTCCAACAAATGGATCAAATAACATTCCATATCAGTTCATGTTATATGTGATATCAAAGCAAAGTACATCTCCAAATTCTTCATAATTCATCCTAACAATATCATCCATCCAAATACAATGAGACAACTGGCCTTCAGGATGTACTTGGAAATCATTAAAAAATAAAGGATCTGTCTGTTTTTTATTCAAAAAAATAATTAGCATTTTCCCGTCGTGTCCTTTCATAGCTTCCCGCGAGTCTCTTTCTATGTTTGTAGCATTTTTTCGGTGAATCCTATTTTATCGTGACCTCCACTAGCACTTTCAAGAAAAATATTTTTTTGTACGTAGGAATACTAGCTTGGGAAAGTTGGTCAATTATTGTTTTATCGGTTTTCGACATACTACGATTTTGGGGCAACAAATGTGTTCTACCGGGTGAAGTAAATTCGGGATTGTGTGGTTCATGAAATAAATAAATAAAAACACATGTTTTACCTTCTTCGTTTAGTTTTACACGAACGAAAGCTTTGCAAACAGATTTAGAAGTAGTTCTCCGTCTACCATCACTAGGCTGACTTGGTGACGCCCCGACTTTATTACACAAATATGACTTATCCACTACCTCGGTTCTCTTGTATTTATTCCCACCCTTATGCATTGCGAACCCCACACATCTGGTATAGCTCTGATAAAACTTCTTTGCTTCCTCTGAAGTTCATCATTCTCCATATCTAACATAAAAAATAATACAACAAGTTTCAATACATTAATCGTATAGACCGAATCAAACTATTCATATATATACATAGGAAACAAGGTACGTGGGAAACCGCACAAACGGCAACCAAAAATTATGAAACTTTGTGAGTAAGTTGGATTCCCCACACACAAGCTAATGCAACTTCTAGAAGTGAGTTTTGACTCACAGTTTGCAAGATACTACGTTGTATCGCTTTATTTCAATAAAAACCAAATTAAGTGATACACTGCCGTATTTCGCAAATCGTGAGTCAAAACTCACCTCTATAAGCTGTGTTAACTTGTGTGTGGTGAATCTGACCTACTCGCAAAGTTTCGTAATTTTTAGTTGCCGTTTGTGTGGTATTCTACGTTTTCGTACTCAAAATATCCAAAATTAGTTATTTTAGTTGTTGTTACGAAAACATAAAAAACCGCACAAACGAGATCTAAAAATTCTAAAACTTTGCAAGTATGTCAGACTCACCATACACAAGCCAACATAACTTGTAGAAGTGAGTTTTGACTCACGGTTTGCAAGATACGGCAACGTAGATACGTTGCCGTATCTTGGAAACCGTGAGTCAAAATTTACTTCTACAAGTTGTGTTACTTATGTGTGGTGAGTCCGACTTACTTGAAAAGTTTTGCAATTTTTGGATGTCGTTTGTGCAGTTTTCTAGTGTAACCGTACTAAACTTTTTTCAAAGTATAGTTGTTATTGTTTGAGATACGTGAGAAAAATATACAAATGACATCAAAAAATTGCAAACTTTGCGAGTAGATCGGACTCACCATACACAAGCTAATGCAACTTATAGAAGTGAGTTTTGATTCACGGTTTGCAAGATACGACAATGTATCACTTTCACTCACGGAAAAAAACGAAAAGTGATACACTGCTGTATCTTGCGAACCGTGAGTCAAAACTCACAAGTTGCGTTGGCTTGTGTGTGGTGAGTCCGACCTACTTGCAAAATTTCAGAATTTTTGGATTCTGTTTGTGCGGTTTTACTAATATTGAATAATAAAAAACTACAATTATATCTACAATTTGAGCGAGCAACAACAACTACATCTGCAATTCTACCGTCTACAATCATAAAAAACTATATACAAGTTACTACATCTACATAACTATACATCATAAAAATAATCTCAAAAATTAAACAAATAATTCAATCAATGTAGCTACATCTACGAAGCAATAATAAAGTGATTACCTTTCACAGTGCAGGTATGTACAGCATGTTAATCACCCCCCCCCCCCCCCCCGGGGGGGGGGGGGGGGAATAGGGTGATTGTGTGGAAATTTAAAAAAAAATAAAATTACGTTGCAGAGTAAATAAGAAGAGATAGAGAAAGCAAACACAGCAAGCACAAGTGACGCAACGATATAACCTGGTTCGGCCTCCAGGTTTACGTCCACACCACCTACTTGTAGCAATTCTCTGCCACAAGCGTTCCACTATACTCAAACCCTTGTACAATGATTCTCGAATTCAGACCGAGAGACCTATTACACCCATAGGACTTCTAAGATAAGCCCCGTCAATCTCACCGAAGTGGAAGAAAAAAAAACTCAAGATCTTTAATGATCTTGACTAAAGAAAACAAATAAGTATTACACACTCGGATTTATTGTTGAATTTATTAGTTCAAAAGATTTTTCTCAGAGGAATAGGTGAGGAATACACAGTGGGTTCGTCCAAATATATAGACTAGGAAGATCTCTCAAAAATAGAAACGATACATTCCAAAAGAGTAATTTGCACGAGATACGGTCGACCGCAAATAAGGACAGTCGACCGTTCATCTTTTAATCGAAAAGTCGAAAGATGAATGGTCGACTGTCTCATCATTTTAACTGTGATGAGCGGTCGACTATGGTGCGGTCGACTGACAATATTGTACGGTCGACCGCAATGGTGCTGATTTTGATGAAACAACTTTATATTCTTATAATAGACTAATCAATCAATAATCAATTAATTACATATAAAATCTCACATATATGGATGTACATAAATTGATCTTGCTGGCTTTCTTGGGCTCTAATTAACATGTGCTCTTTCTGAATAATGTATTCTTTTGCTTGATTTTGTAATCCTTCTTTACTGCTTTCCTTCTTTTGCTTATTTTTAAATCTTTTTGACTCTCTTATTGTTTCATTTATTCCTGAAAATCTGAACATCTCAATTGAAACTTATTAGTATTTGTAAGCACGTTTTGTGCACACCAAACTAAAAGTCAACAATCTCCCCCTTTTGGTGTGAACAAAACATGTCTTTGAATGTTAAAAATAAAACATATCAATACTCTCCCTTAATCCAATACTTACTGTATCAAAGATTTTCATAAGAGATATATAGTATAGATGAAGAAAGAAGAATATTCAAGAGAGATTTTCAATATTTATTTTCAGTAAAAACATTCAAAAAGATTCTCCCCCTTTTGGAACACACCAAGAGGGAACTAGAAATGATAAATGATATATAAACAATACTCCTCCTAAATTCATGCATGGAAAATATAAATGAACATACAATAAAAATGCGACTGAAGAGCAAACAGGAGAATAATAAATTTTGGGGAATATTTCATTTTTGAAAAACAGAAGGAAAATCTACTTACATGATACCGTTGATTGCGAGACTCTTTGATATACAGTGAGAGCTCTTCATGGTATCATAGATTTGAGATTTTCCCAATACAAACGAGAGACATAGAGCAAAAGATTAAAGAAATAAATTTCAAGAAATTAGAAACCATAGAAGAACTATAAATAAATTTTCCTTACACACAAAAAGTAAAAATAATAAAAATAATAAAAATAAAAAAAAAAAGCCAGAATCCAAAAGGATAGAGGCGAGACCGATCGACCACAAATATACATACAAAGGGTAGTTTGACTAAGATCAAAGAAGGAACTGGTCAACCGCCCGGTCAACCGAAATACTGATACGGCATGAAAACATAAGCATATTGCCAGATATGTGAGAATTTTTTGCAAGCATTTAAAAGCAATTTCTGGATAGTTGTGATTACATAGCAAAAAGGTGCATACATGAGAATACTGGTTCATATTACAGTTATCCAATTACAATCTAACCACCAAGGATCTATTCCTCATCATCATTATCACCACCATCATCTTCGTCTTCATTGTATTCATCATCTTCATCATCATTTTCCTCATCATTAGGAGGAGGAAGAAGTTCCCAATCGTCTTTGCCTTACAAGTATTCAATAGTGTTGACATAGTAACCATATACTTACATTTGATGAGCGGCAAATTGCTCATGAGTCACGAACAAAGATAAGGAAGATGGAGTAGTATTCTTGCGACGAGAGGAGGGAGGGGCTTGTGGGGGTTGTTCGGCTTGGTGCTCTTATTGAGCTTGACGATGGTGAGCCCATTGGGTAAACGGAACATCAATATCCATTTGTTGAGGAAGGATTGACATAGGATTTTTGCTCAAAAGACAATTTCCAACATCAATATGGGAGTCAATGGCTAGATTGTAAATAAGAAAACTGTAGGGAAGGCCATGGTTTCGAGAAGTTGCAAAATTCATGGTGCGAATAATAAACGTGACAAGACCAAATTTATATTCGCCAAGAATGAAAAAGATTATGAACGATTGATCAACCCGTATTTCAGACTTGTCATTCTTTTTGGGCTAGATATTTGCATTTACGATTTTGTTCAAAACACAGGCAGAATCGGTAAAATTTGTGGGAGCGGGACGAGGAATATGAGAAAATTCTGGTTGAGCAATCATGGATTTGACGGTATTTTATCATGGTCGAGTTTGTAGTCAAGTGTTTTGAAATCAAGATGATAAGCATCGAATTCTCCTTCGGGAAATTCATATCTCCTACGAAGATATTCGGTCGTAATTTTGACCCTTTTTCCAAGAATGATAGAAGAGAGAGCGAGATCATTGTCTTGAAAGCCTTCAAAATTAAAATTGACGAGTCAATGACTCGGAGTGGGTACTTGGTGTAGCAAGATAATTCTCCCACCTAAAATCTCGAAGAATCCTAACCATAACAGAGAATTTCCCATCTAAGGATGCTAAATTTATCTCACGGTTGGCAACAACCAGAGCATTCCAAAGTGCAGAAAAATAGAGATCAGCGCAATTATAATTTCTAAACGTAATACCTTCTCTAGTGACAGATTTCGAGGGTATAGCTTTCTCACCCTTAGATCTGTGAGAGGAGGAGGCCATGGAGTAAGAAAGAAGATAACACCCAAAATTTAAGAGAGAATCGCAGAAAAATATGAAGTCTATTTGATTTGTTTTGGAGGAGGGAAGCTAGGGTTTACCGTGAAGATTGATGGAGAGAAGATGGAAGAGTATTTATACTAGATGTGTGGGACCTGAATGTCATAGAAGGAAAGAGACCTAAGCAGCCGATCGAATCAGTTGACCAGTTCAAAGAGACGGTCAACCGCACTACAAGAGAAGATGGGTTTTGATTTAATAAGTTTTGGCAGAGAGGTGGATGATCGACCAGTCCACATTCGACTGATACCAATTTCCTATGTATAACACGGTCGACCGAACATGCAACTGACTTTTAATTTCTGAAAGTCATTTTCTTCGAATCAACATATTAATTTTAGATCAGGTTATAACATATCAGGAAAAGTTGTTATATGTTGTAAAATTCACAGAGTACATGCATTTCTTAGATAGATAACTGATGTTTTAGACATTTTACTTTGGAAATAAGTCATCTAAATATAAATCAACGTTAATTTAGATTTTACCCAGTGCTATACTTATCTGAAGAACTAAAGTCCTTCTCGTTCTTCCTTGATAGAGATGTAGATTTTTTTATTATAGCTCGTTGTGACTATCGAGCATCTTCTATCAAGGTGCCTGCGATCTTTTAAGTTAGGGGCGTCGAAGCACCTACATGAAAGTTTGCTGAAATCCAAGTAGGCTTTGTACCTGCATTTGTATTTTTTCTTACCCAAATAAAATTAGTATTCCTTTTTAAAGAGCAATTATGAGAAATATGCCATAATCTACAGCATTAGTGACAAGTGATACGATTATGCCGTGGTCATGCACACTTGCATAGTTTTGTGTTGATTTGTGATTATGTTGGTGACTATGCATATCAGCATATGTGTATGACATGATGACTTAGATTTTTGATGATGTATTGGCTCTTCGTAACCAAACCCTCGATTATCATAATAAGATCTTGAATTCTTTGTAATAAGGTAACTGGGCCCTTCATATTTTTCAACAATTTTCTCGAGCTTAATTACTCGTTTACAAAGTCTTTTCCTAGTCATCTTATCGTCTTTTGTGTTCCAACGAAAAGTGTCTAGTGTAGCATCAAGTATTCTATTTTGTTCAAGAGCTTCATTACAACCTTCCATTACCTCATCAAATTTTCTTTTGCATTCTTTTAAATCATAAGTGAGTTTAGCAATATAAACAGATTTCTCATGAATTTCTCTTAGGTTTTCATCATGTGTTGCTAAGGATTCTTGAATTTGTCGTTTTAAATACTCATTTTCCTCTATCAACACATCATGGTCTTTTCTAAATGATTCGAATTTTTCCATAATCAAGGTATTTTTATTTTTCAGTTTTTTTTATTTTTAGCGATGCAGGAGTCATGTGATTCATTTGAGATTTGTTTATATTGTCTTAATTCACGACTCAGTTTCTTAGCATAATCTTTTAATCCATTACACATGTCTACTAAATTATCGTAAGTGGGTTCTTCGATTACCTCTTCTTGAGATGATGATTGCACCGCACCATTCTCAAGAGCCATGAAACCAACGTTGTTGTGATCTTTCTCATCCTTACTGGAATCTAAGTCTAGCCATGTTGCCTTCAACGCCTTCTTTCTCAATCCTGGATTGGAGTGGTAGTAGTTCTTGTTCCTGTCCTGTAAGATGTGACAGTTTGCACGAATGTGTCCAGGAGCTTCTTGCATTTGTAGCATATGTCATCTTTGTCATTTTCACTTTCTCCTTGGTACCTACCATATTTTTTATGTTTAAGATACTTAAAAAATTGCTTAGTCAACAAGGCGATCTCTTCATCTGACTCCTCACGATCTGACTCTGCTTTTGATGATCGAGATTTTTTTGCTTTCAAGGCGATGGTCCTCTCTTCGATTTTTGGTTCAATCCCGATGTTCTGCCTGTATCTTTCGGTTTCGGTCATCTCCATCTCGTATGTCTTCATTTTTCCTTGGAAGGTAAAGTAATCGAATCCTTTTTTTCTCAAGGGTCTCCCTCATTGCGACAGCTTTTACGTCCCAATCCGGTGTGAGACAACTTATGAGATTTCCGACCTTTCGATCATTATCTAACCTCTTACTTAAGCTCTCAAGCTCGTGTGTGATAATATCGAAATGGATAAGCATTTGATCTACGTTCTCTCCTGGCAACATACGAAAAACATCAAACTTATAAAAACATAAATTAACTTTTACTTTTACCTCGGATGTGGTTCCCTCATGTCGTTTCAGCGTGTTGTTCCAAATTTCGTATGTCGTCTTGCAGTTTCTCCCATACCACATTGTTGGATAAAAAGATTTCATAGATTTGGAGTTTGCGGTTTTTAGTGCTAGCTCTGCTTTTGAGAAAGCCTTCTTTCCATCGCTGACAGGAATATCTGTTTTGTTTATGCACACATTCCATACTTCTTCTCCAAGCATCTATAAGAAATGAGTCATACGAACTTTCCAAACATCATAGCATTTTCTATCAAAATATGGTGAACGTGTTAGACTTGTCCATTGGAGATGAATGGCTCCGATGAGTACAAGTTTTTCGGAGGAGGAATTTCGGCCATTGGACCTTTTGCTTAAGCTTTTAAGCTCTTAGTAAGCACCTCACTCTGATACCACTGTTAATCACCCTGGGGGGGTGAATAGGGTGATTGTGTGGAAATTTAAAAAATTAAAATTAGGTTGCAAAGTAAATGAGAAGAGACAGAGAAAGCAAACACAACAAGTACAAGTGATGCAGCGATATAATATGGTTCGACCCCCAGGTCTACGTCCACACCACCTACTTGTAACAATTCTCCGCTACAAACGTTCCACTATACTCAAACCCTTGTACAGTGATTCTCGGATTCAGGCCGAGAGACCTATTACACACACAGGACTTCTAAGACAAGTCCCGTCAATCTCACCGAAGTGGAAGAAAAGAAAAAACTCAAGATCTTTAATGATCCTGACTAAAGAAAACAAATAAGTATCACACACTCTGATTGATTATTGAATTGATTAGTTCAGAAGATTTTTCTCAGAGAAATAGGTGAGGAATACACAGTCGGTTCATCCAAATATATAGACTAGGAAGTGTATCTCTCAAAAATAGAAACGATACATTACAAAAGAGTAATCTGCACGAGGTATGGTCGACCACAAATAAGGACATTCGACCGTTCATCTTTTAATCGAAAAGTCAAAAGATGAATGGTCGAATGTCTCATCATTTTAACTGTGATAAGTGGTCGACTGTGGTGCAGTCGACCGACAATATGGTATGGTCAACCGCAATGGTGCTGATTCTGACGAAACCACTTTATATTCTTACCATATACTAATCAATCAATAATCAATCAATTACATATAAAATCTCATAAATATGGAAGTACAGAAATTGATCTTGCTGGCTTTCTTGGACTCTAATCAACATGTACTCTTTTTGAATAATGTCTTCTTTTGCTTGATTTTGTAATCCTTCTTTATTGCCTTCCTTCTTTTGCTTATTTTTGAATCTTTTTGACTCTCTTATTTATTTATTTAATCCTGAAAATCTGAACATCTCAATTGAAACTTATTAGTATTTGTAAGCATGTTTTGTGCACACCAAACTAAGAGTCAACACGGCAGAGATTGATTGGTCGGCGATTGGTACAGACTAAATAGCGAATTAGGGTTTCGGATTTTGGGTTTTGGGAGAGTCTTCGGAAGAAGGAGAGAGTGAGTGAAAGAGTGAAGGAGGAGGGGGCAGATTAAATGAGGCAGCGACGGAGGAGGTGCGAGCTCGGGTTGGGTTACGAGTTTGGGTTCGAGAACGAGAGAAAGAGACTAGGGAGACTGAGAGTGAGAGAGAGAAGATAGAAGGAGTACGAAGGGAGACAAAATTATAAAAAAAATTGTTTAACTTAAGACGTTGTTTCAAACAACGACCTAGGTTATACTAAAGTCGTTTGAAACATCTTAAGTTCAAGTCAAAATTTGATGTACTTAAGCCGTTGTTTACGACAATGAATAAGTTAAAATTTTGCACACAAAAAAATACAACTTCGTCAACTGCAAGAAAGAGAGAGAGTGATTAAGGTGAAGAGATATATGAGATGAAATACCCAAACTGCCCCCTCACAACTTAAGTGAGAGAGGGGGATGATGGGCAGGCTCGATCATGGCCGTTGGATCTTGATCGATCTGATCCAACGGTCCACAGGTCAGTTTGCAGTGGGTCTGTGAAAACAGACCCGTTTACAACTGAGAAATTCCCATTATATATATTATCTATTACAATAGTTAGTTTGCAATGTTTTTTTTGTGTGTGTGAGCGGTAATGAGCTCCAGCCAAAGTTAAAATTAAAATAAGATGTCTTAGTACAAAAGATATGAAGCTGCATAGTCCAGCAATCAAAACACAATACATCAAATTAAACTGATAACAGAAAGCAGAGATAAGAACAATATAGAAAAAAGTTGAACAGGTGTAGAATCTAACAGATATATATTATTCATCTGCATCATGTCTAGAACCGATAACTTAGCTAGCTTCTTCAAACACAATTGAATGGCAAGAGCAATATTAGTCATACAAACTCAAATAACCCCCACACCACGCATTACTAGAGCAGCGGGTTACCATAAAATAAATTAAGTTAGCAGTCATTGAATTGATAAAGCCATCAATTGTTTTTGCTTTACATGCTTGATTACTTTATTAGGTTAATTTAGACAACAGCATTAGGACATGGCCTACATTTTGAAGAGAAAAGGGAATTTCGAAGTGTTTGACAAGTTTTAGAGAAATGGTTGCCTGAATAAAACAATCCATTTCATATAAAATTACAATCTTGTTAGTCACTCTTTAATGTTTAAACCTACCAGTATTGCTAACATAACCTTATTCGTCTAGACTTTCTAATATTAGCCAATTGCAGACTATCTGTAAGTTATCTCTAACTATAAGACAAAGAAAAGTTATGCCATAATTTGGAGTAAGTTTGAGATAATGATAATATGTCATTTAACTATGATGAATTATACGATGAAAAAAATTATGATTGTGTATGGTTACTGGATACCAAAAAAAAAAAGAGAGAGACGAAAAGGAAGATCAGGATTGCGTAGATATATGTTTCCGCAAAACAAACTACTGCAATTAAAGCAACATTGCCTTGTACAGAGGTAGTTATTAGTTCTACAACTGAACATATATCATAGAAAAAAAACTAAACTATTTAATTATAACGTGCGGTACAAAATTAGTTGAATAATTCATCATCAGTAGTTTTCACATTGATATCTCCTACTGATCAATTTGATTTCTTCCTCCCTTTAGTAGTTACAGAAAGGTTCACAACTGCTCCACGTTTTGTAGTTCCGAGCAGCCGGAAGGTCCATACAATAACGTGGCTGACAGCGATCAAAACCTCCATGAAATTTCTTATTTGAAGTGTATGACAAGAAACCAAACGGACTGCATTTTATTTTGGACTTTTAACTCTATTTTCCACTAATAAGAATCTCCTGGCCCAGGGTAGTTCAATTTGGATTGAGAAAATATAGGGGTTACCCGAGAAAGGGGCTGACGGCAGTTTTGCCAGGTATGGTTGGGAGGGACAGAGAGATCAGAAACCACTTCTCCCACAAATCTAGACAAAATCATTAAAAATCAATAATCGAAGTAGATTAATATATAATTATATATCGTGTAGTCATAGCTTGTTGATTGCGTAAGTAATTTATTAACTGTATATTTGACAAATATGATTGAAGGCTTCAAGTTTTCTCCATTGATTATTACAGTGAAGAAGATGGGTAAATTGTTTGACAGATTTCAATCTGTGATTTTATATCTGATTTATCATGATAAGAACAAATAGCAAATTTAGATTCTACGAACTAATGATCTTAATATTATGTATATATATAACTTAAGTTTGTTGATATATGCAAACAATTCTCTAACAATGATGCGCTAACCTACAATGTGATCATTGGCTTATCATAGACAAATTTTTTGTGAAGGTTTGTAGCTCAGAGGATAAACTGAAGTTCTTGAATGCTAAGATACAGTACTCATACACGAGTCGTGACATGCTTTTAGTTTTACATCTAAATAGCACATACTTGGTTACGTATGCATATTGTATTAGAAATTGTTTTCAATTTCCTATTTCTGCACTCATAATCAAAATAGTTATCCTCCTTGTTAGAGATTATATTAGACATTTAGTCCCATATTTGCTTCCCTCCTATATGTAGGAGACATTGTACTCAATTATAATTAATCCAATAACATTTTCTCAATCTCTCTGTTAACCTTAACATGATATCAGAGCAATCATCCCTAACCCTAATTACACAAATTCCTCTTTCCTTTATCTTTTTTTTTCTTGCTGCCTCCTACAACAAGAGTGGCATCAACAACTCCCGACATCTCAGACGACTTCCACCATCTTATCAACAACAGCAAGAACCCTAATCCCATCACTCCTCAACAACTCTGACAACAACAGCAACTCCGGCGACCTCTCCCACCCTACCAGCAACTACAACAACTCCGAAAACCTCTCCCACCTTACCAGCAACAACAGCAAATCCCGACAACTTCTCATCCCCAAACTCGCCAAACCCACCGCTACAACTCCTGACTCCTCCCCGAATCTCGGTCTCCCAAAAATACCTCCCCCCCCACCACCACCACTCCCGACTCCCACACTGATCCCGTTCTCTCCCAAAACCAAACCTTAGCCACCACCCATCTCCAACCCTAACCCTAACCCTCTTCTATTATTCCCAAAACCCATATCCTAATCCTATTCACATACCCGACCCATATCCCCCCCCCCCACCCCCACACACAAAGAAAAAAAAATCCCTGACACCGGAAACCTGAAATCCAAAACCAAATCAAACCCATACCCGGATATCCATCATATTCCTAACCCTAACCCTAACCCTCATCCTAACCCTATTACTCTCTACTCCCGCTTCATCTGCTGCCGCTACCATCGTCGTTCGTCGTCGTAAAAAAAATAATAAAATAAATAAACTTTGCAAGTACCCGTACTTTTCCAATGGAACCCCAATTTTGACAGTATCATCTTATCTCCACCGATTTTCCAGTTACTGCATCTTCCTCTTCACTCATCCATGATCCCAACGTCGAAAACGATAACATCTTTCCTATCCTGCCACACCGCTTCTTCCGATACCAGCAACAGTAGTGACATACATCTTGATCCTGATAATTGCAACATCGTCGTCCTCATTCCTGCCACAACATCACCACCCCAATTCCTCTTTGCCGTACTTCTTCCCTTACTTCTTCTGTCATGACAGTCACTCCAGCTTTGCCGTCTCCTGCTGATTTGGTCAATCTTCAGCATCGCCTTGCTCATCTGGAACTCAAGCTCTTGGATCAGATTGTCAATGTTGGCCCCTCTGCCTCTACATTCTCTATTACTCCCCATATGAATTATTCCTGAATTATAGATTCTGATGCATCACATCATCTTACTATTAATTATACATTGCTCACCACCAGCACTATACTTCACTCTCCCTTTCCATCCCTTCACATATCCAATGACTCATAAATTCTCACCACACACACATGATCTATTAGCTCTCCCACTCTCCTATTGCCTTATGTTCTTTATGCTCCTCATTTATCCATGAACCTTATTTTAATTAGTGCTCTATGCAATAGTGGTCTTGTCGTTACATTTGATTATTTAGATTGTTCTATTATAGATTCACATAATGGATATGAGTTTGGGCGTGCTAGTCAACATGGTCATCTATATCATCTACATGTCATAGATCTCATCCTCGTTTTCCTGGTATTGTGTCATCTGATGTTGATCTGTGACACAGACATTTAGATCATGTTAATGAAGTTCGTCTCAAGATTTTAGCCTATAATGGTGCCCTTGGACATCTTTCTTCTACACGTCTGTCTGTTTGTCAGGATTGTCAGTTGGCCAAACACATAGCACTCCCTTTTAATGACAAAAGCACTTCTCAAACAACTCAACCTTTTCAACTTGCTCATTCTAACATATGGGAACCCTCTCCTGTACCTTCTAGCAAAGACTGTCTCTATTATGTTTCCTTCATAGATGACTTCACTCGATATATATGGATTTTTCTTATGCGCCAACGATCTGAGATTCCTAACGTTTACCAATTCTCTACAACCATGATTCACACTCGGTTTGGTATGTACATCAAAATTTTTTGCTCAGACGGTGCTCGTTAGTACACTTCCACTACTAGGAGATAAATCCTTCAGCCTCACGGCACACTTTTTCAGCAATCATGCCTTCACACACATGAGCAATGGTGTAACTAAACACAATCATCGTCACATTATTGAGATGGCTTGCGCTCTTTTACTCTCCTTCTCTGTTCCTCGTCCTTTCTGCACTGAAGCTGTCATGACTTTTGTCCCTCTTAGTAAAATAACTCCCCTATCTACTTTATCTGGTACGATATCTTATGAGGCTCTTCATCTCTCACCACCGGACTACAATATGCTTCGTACCTTTAGGTGTACCCGTTACGTCCTTCTCCCTCCCACTAAGCGCACGAAGCTAACCGCCCGCGATGCTAAGTGCGTTCATCTAGGTATCAGTTCTGAGCACAAATGATTTCGTTGTTTTGATCCTTTAGAGCATCATGTTCATATTTCCTGACATATCTCCTTTGTCTCATTACTACCTTTCTTCTCTTGAGAATACTAGCTTTCTCGGTTTCCCGGTTCCCTCGACTACCTCCCTGGACACATCATCACTTATTCCATTCAATCCCACTCATTTGGCTCCACTCTCATCTCACACATACATTACGACTCCTACCCCTCCTACAGAGGCCCCTCCCATACCACCTGCACCCCCGTAGCCACATGCACCTACACCACCTGCATCCCCACAGTCGCATGCACCCACCCCACCAGCCTCCTCTGCACACCCTGCACATCCACTGCCAGTTCGTCAGTCTACATGTATCACTTCGGGTATCCCATCGACTTGTTATACACCTGATGCAACTGGTCCCTCGGACCAATTTGGTTTTGCAATCTTTGGCTCATACTTACTGTTGCCGCTAATTTCGGTGTGGGGGCAAACAGATGAATTTGTGAGTTCTTGAGGAAAACTGAATAGAAGAACCTGTATACCTGTTCCGCTGAACTCTGATCGTCGCTCCCGCCGTGCACCTGCAAAAAGTGCGAGACACCGGGGTTGTTCCCGGCGACGCACCCTCCGACGCTCAAGTCAGTAACCAGAAATGATTATGAAAGAGCGTTTAACTAGAAAAAGATTGATTACCCCTTAATGGAGATGGGTGAGCGGTATTTATAGGCGTCTTAGGGACTGGTTTTAGGAATGTAATCCCCGTGATTAGATAAGGAATATTCCCCGTAATCAGATAAGGCATGTAATCTGATAAGGTATATCCCCTATAATCAGTTAAGGAATTTAATCCCTAATCCCCAGTGAAAAGATAGCTGTGAATCATGGCCGTTGATTTAGATCTAATCAGGGACCTTGATTGTATCTTGTCGGATCGGGTTGGTAGCGGGTTGAAATCCGTACCCAGCTGAGGTGGATCCGTTTGCGGGTTAGTGGATCTGTGAGAAGGAGACCCAGTACCCGCTTCGGACCTATCCGCGTGTGAAATTACCGTTTTACCCCCGTGCCTCAAGATTCGTGATCTATCTGGACGGTTCCGATTTAACCCCATTTTTAGCCATGTCATGAGCCCCCCACTCCTAAAGACTGAGTTCGATCAGCCTTTGAGGAGTAGTTTAACTGTTCTAATGGCTGGTGGAGCTGTATCGGAGTCCAAATGGAGGGTTTCGAATCTTAAAGGGGGTAGTAGTGTGTTTTTGGAAGTTGCACTTTGTTTTTGAGCATCTTTGAGTGCCCAACGGTCTTTATCTACTTTTTTCGGATTATTTATTTAATTTTGCGATGTGTTAACCAGTCGTCCGGGGGCCTTCACGATACATTCTAGGCAATAATTGTTCGTTCAGGGGTTTGAAAATATTACCCTGAATTTATAATTATTTTCTAGATTTTCCCGTGAATTTCCCGAATTTTTGGTGATTTTTCGCAATTTTTAAGTAAATAAAACGATTAAAATAAATTAAAATTGATTTTATATACCCATTTATGACGTGGCGTCATCGGAGCCTTTGATCAGAGCGCAGCGCGATTTTTGGAGAGATCGAGTGGCTCCTGTTCTTCGGCTCGCTCTTTCGCCGTATGTGAGGTTCGGTACCCCGGCACTCCGGTTCGGCGTCTCGGCAGTCCGGTTCGAATGGCTCGACGCTTCGGCTCGACGATTCCGAAGTACGTGGCATCATCTGGGCCGTCTATCTCAGCGCAGATCCCCGTAAAGCGCTATCTTGTCGTTTTGTGGACGTGGCCAAATCTGGACCGTCCATCATGACGAGCGCGCTTTTTGACGAGATCCAACGGCTGATATGGGGCGGAACGATTTTTTGCCATATACGAGGGTCGGTACCCCGGTACCTCGGCTCGGCGCCTCGGCGCCTCGGTTCGTATGGCTCGGTGCTTCGGTTCGGCGGTTCCGAAGTACGTGGCATCATCTGAGTCGTCCATCATGACGAGCGCGCTTTTTGACAAGATCCAACGGCTGACATGCCTCGGAGCGGATTTTTGCCATATACGAGGGTCGGTACCCCGGTACTCCTGGCTCGGCGTCTCGGCACCTCGGTTCGGCGGGTCGGTGCTTCGACTTGTTGGATCGGTGCTTCGGCTCGGCGGTTCCGAAGTACGTGGCATCATCTGAGCCGTCCATCATGACGAGCGCGCTTTTTGGCAAGATCCAACGGCTGACATGCCTCGGAGCAGATTTTTGCCATATACGAGGGTCGGTACCCCGGTACTCCTGGCTCGGCGTCTCGGCACCTCGGTTCGGCGGGTCGGTGCTTCGACTTGTTGGATCGGTGCTTCGGCTCGGCAGTTCCGAAGTACGTGGCATAATCTGGGCCGTCCATATTAGCGTGGATCCCCAAAAAACGTTATCTTGTCGTTTAGTGGTCGTGGCCAAATCTGGACCGTCCATCACGACGAGCGCGTTTTTTGACAAGATCCAACGGCTGATGTGCCCCGGGGCGGTTTTTTGCCATATACGAGGGTCGGTACCCCGGTACTTCGGCTCGGCACTACGAAGTTGTCTGGCCGAGGCACGGAGTTGTGTTTTGGAGGTCCTTTCCCGAGGGGTCGCCTCCTCGGCTCTTAGTGGCACGGTGGCTCGGCTGAGCAGTTCGGTAGCTCGGCCGGGCGAACCGAGGGCAGTCGGCGAGGAGGGACGCGTGGCTGGATCTGGGCGGTCCATCTTGACGCGCATCTCGAGGATGGGGTTCAGATCAGGAGAAAACGCTATCTTGTCGTTTTGTGGGCGTGGCACAATCTGAACCGTCCATCAGATTTCGTCGTGAGTTTTAAGGAGATCCGACGGTGACTTCGCTTCGGAGCGATTTTTTGCCATATACGAGGGTCGGTACCCCGGTATCTCGGCTCGGCGCATTCGAAGTTGACTGGTCGAGCCACAGAGTTGTGTGTTTTGGAGCTCCTCTCCTGAGGGGTCGCCTCCTCGGCTCTTAGTGGCTCGGTGGCTCGGCTGAGCTGTCCGGTAGCTCGGCCGGGCGAACCGAGGGCAGTCGGCGAGGAGGGACGCGTGGCTGGATCTGGGCGGTCCATCTTGACGTGCATCTCGAGGACGGGGTTCAGATCACGAGAAAACGCTATCTTGTCGTTTTGTGGGCGTGGCACAATCTGAACCGTCCATCAGATTTCGTCGTGAGTTTTAAGGAGATCCGACGGTGACTTCGCTTCGGAGCGATTTTTTGCCATATACGAGGGTCGGTACCCCGGTATCTCGGCTCGGCGCATTCGAAGTTGACTGGTCGAGCCACAGAGTTGTGTAACCGGGGCGTTTACTTGGCATTTTGAAGAGTTTCTTGCTTTGAGTGAGCTACGTATCTTTTCCGCCTGTCGCTTTCGCTCCCTATTGGGCTTTTTACGTTTCCCAAGGAGGCCCAACTTGCTAGGGGTTAAAAACTCTCACCCTTACTCTCGAAGCTCATTTCTCACTTTTTTACTCAAGATCTTTACTTTCGATCTCTAAGTTCTCTGCTAGCGGCGATTTTCTCTCTGAGGCGTTTCCGTTAGCTGTCGCGTGGGCCAGGCGATTTCCGGCAGAGCATTCCGACCGTAGACGTCACTTCAAGAGGTCAGTTTACTTAGTCTGAGTAATTTTCCTTTAGATGTCTCGAGTAGATTCAGGCAGTGGGGCCTCGTCTTCGGGCGACGAGAGTGCCGAGGAGAGGAGGAGGTCGGAGATTAGGAGGAAGGGTAAGCAAGCCGCCGAACCGTCCGTAGTCGAGACGGAGAAGGGGAGGAAGAAGAGGAGGGTACAGAGCCAGTCCCCCATTGTGGAGATGATTGTGGAGAATCCGAAGCAGGCACCCGAGATAGGACGGTACCCTTCCGTTCTGTCCGGTCACTCAGGGGTTAGGCAGTACGAGGGCGACTTGCTGGAGAAGGCGATCTATGGGAAGTCCAAAATCGTCGAAGAACCTAATCCCGAACTTGCCACCGAAGCGGATGAGCTCATCACTTTGGTATCCGAGCAGGACCTGCTCTGGGTTAGAAGGGCTTTCGCTATTCCTCCGGAGTACAAACTGATTGTTCCAGGTCCGGGGATGCGAGCGAACTCTGGGTTGCCGTCTTCGGACATGTGTATGTTCGACGTTGATTCTCTTCATGCCGGGTTGCGCTTCCCTCTGCACCCATTCATCCTCGAGATCCTCGGCTGGTATTGCCTAGCGCCGATCCAGTTCACGCCGAACACATGGCGCCACGTGAACGCCTTTATGCTCCAGTGCTATCGAGCCGAGGTGAAGCCGGATCTTACGGTCTTCCGAGGATTGTATCGAGTAAATCGTCAGCACAAGACGGAGTACCGATACTTTTTGGGGCCGAGGAGGGGAGTTAAGATTGTCGAGAATCCTGACTCGATTAAGGGTTGGAAGGAGAAGTATTTTATAGTAAGGGGCGAGGCGATTAGGCCCATTCCGACCCGTTGGAAGGTGGAGGTGCCGAATTTCGCTCGCGCCGACCCTGTTCTATCTGATGCCGAGGAAGAGGTGGCGAGGAAGATAATGGCTCTTCCGATACTGAGTTGGAGGGATTTGTCGGAGGAGGTGTTGTTCGGGTCCGGCCTAAGCCCCATCGACCCGAGTATGCTCCTGACATCTCGTTTTTAATTGTTATTATTTTTCAAGTTTTTGGCTAACTTGTCCTCCCCCCCCCCTTTTTTTTTGATCCGCTGCAGAAAGCATGAAGATCGACTTCAACGCCATGATGGCGGACAGATCTAAGCTGGCCGGGGGGAAGAAGAGGAAGAGGGCGGCCGCGGCTGTTTCGTCAGCCCCGGCACCTGCCGTCGCTTCATCCGTCCCTCCGCCTCCTCCGACCATGGAGGCGCCCTCGGAGTTGGTCGTCGCCGAGGTGCCCCCGTCTTCTTCGGTTCCTGGCGGGATCGAGGGAGCCTTTGATGTGAACGCGGTGTTGTCGATCGATGCACCGCCCCTAACCCAGGCCGCCGAAGAGATCTTGACAGAGCAGCACAAGCAGCTGTTCGTGCCGAATTGACGAGTGAAGAACCATGATGGGTTCCTCGGCAACTCGCAGATGTCAGTGCAGGTTGTCAAACATTTGGCGACCCCGAAGGACGTTGCTGCGCTGAAGGCGGGGACGGTCGGTGACGATACCTTCGAAATCGCGCGGTCACTCGTTTCGGTAGGTGCATTGCCAATTTCTCTAAGTCTGCAGCTCGGCATGTGTTTTACTGGTTGTTGTCTTTGTAGGCCACTTGCCACTTCGGCCACCTCCTCGAGACGTTCGCCGCGCAGGAGAAGGATCTGAAGTCTGCCAGCGACAAGGACAGGCTGGCGAAGGTCAGGGCGGTCAAAGAGCTTGAGGCCGAGCAGAGGAGGGCTGAGGCCTTGGAAGTACGGGTCGCGGATCTCGGGTCGGATTTGGAGAAGGCCAAGGAGCGGCTCGATGCGGAGTCTGCCAAGGCCGCCAAGGCTGCCGAGGACTTAGCAGCGGCGCTGAAGTCCTTGGCCGAGGAGAGAGCAGAGAAGGAGGCTCTGGCGACGAAGATCCGAGCCGAGGTGGAGAAGGAGGTCGAGGAGGAGGCGAAGAGGCATATGGCCGAAAACATGGAGAAGTCTTATCAGTTGGCCCTCGACCACGTGCAGGAACGCGTCCCCGGCTTCGAGCGGGTCGGCTACCAATTGTTTCCAACGCCGACCTCGGATGATGAAGGGGAGGAAGGCGAGGATGACGAGGCCGAAGGCGAAGGCGAGGAAGGACGGGATGGAGAGACTGCGGCGGACGGGCAGGTCAACGGGCCCCCCGCCGATGCGCCCGTGGCCGATGCGGCGACGAAGGTGGACCCTTGATCCCCTCACTAAGTTTTTGTAGTTTTTTTGGTGTTTCTTCTTCCGATCATTGTAATGCCTTTTTGCGGACTGGCCACCGCCTTTTAATGAATGAAAAGTATTTTGACTCCGGAATTTGTCTAAGTGTTTGGCTTGGTGGTGTGGTATTCCAATGCTATCTCTTTCTTATTTCAGATTGCCGAGCCGACTCGTAACACCTTGGCCGAACAGCGCCGAGCGGAGTTGTTTAAGCAATCTCGGGAGGATCGCCTCGAGGGTGAGGTTGACCTGACGAGGAGAATGCTTCACAACTTGGAGATTAGGCACGGCGAGACTTTAGTTGAACTGCACGACCTACGGATAGTCGAGGCTGAGCTATCTGCTAGGGAAGAAGAGCTTGCTCGAGTTTTGGCCGAACGGGATGGCTTAGCGAGGAAGGTGGAAGAATTGCAGAGGGTGACTGTAGACAAGAGTATCGAAGTGACTCACTTACGTCGCGTTATCTCCGATAGCGCCGAATACCCAGGTTCGGCGAAACTTCCTCGATTTAAGGTGATAGTAAAGGACGACACTTTGAAAGACCGCATCGTCGAACTGGAGGAAGAAGTTGCTCGGCTCAAGCCTCAGCCGGTGAGGCCAAACGTCCGGAGCACCTCGTGCTCCCGTGAAGAGATCGAGCGAGGGATCACGTTCTACCAAGCGGCGAGCCGGTCTCCTATCGTAGGCAGGTCGGCCGCCGATGCCCAAAGCGGTGTGGCGGTGTCTTCAAGCGGTGCTTCGGTAGGAGCGACTGTCAGGGCTAGTGGTGAGGAGGCGTCCCGGTTCGTCGGCTTGGATTCGAGCTCGGAGGTGAAGAAGCGTCGACCCAAAGTGTCTCTAAAACGGAGTATTCCCCTTCCTCGGAAGTAACGGGCTGATCGTGTCTCTGTGTTGTAATCTTGCTTGCAAGTTTTTGCTGTTGTAATCCGCTTTGTAATTTTTATCCAACTTGTTAATGGCATTGGAGTTGCTTTATGCGAATTGTCTTTGGCTGTCTCCTTATCTGTGTTATGGTTGTCAGCCAGAGTAGGTTTAAGACGAACCATGAGGTTGGTGTTCGCTTCGCCGAACTCCTCATCCTCGAATTTTCCTTTTTCGCTGCATTCGTGAACCATAGGGTTGGTGAGGCTGCTTAAGGCGGTGTTGCTTCCCGACCCCGCCCACGTGGCCTAATCAGGGACGTCTGATGTTTGCACGGATCTTGAGGCGGGTCCAGTTTCCAAGAAAACACTATCTTGTCGTTTTGTGGATACGTGGCCGAACGAGATCCGTCCATCAGGTCTTGGCACACTTTCTGAGGCGATCTGACGGTGGCTTCGCCTCGGAGCGATTTTTTGCCATATACGAGGGTCGGTAATCCGGTGCCTCGGTTCGGCAGGCGAGGGCTGTGATTCGTACATAATTCCGATCCGACTGAGGGTGAGTCGGCAAGATTGAGCGGAGGCGTCGGAGAGGTCCGAGCGTTATGCTGGTTTTAGGGATGCAGGAGCAGATTCGAATGGCGCGCTGCTTCTAGTCCGCTTAGGGGCGAACTTGCGAAGCAAAATCGAGCCAAGTGTTGGACTCCGATCCATTCATCGGCTGCAGGAGCAATTTCGAACGGCGACCTACCTCCGGCTCGTCTACGGACGTGCCGAGGAGGGAGAGTCGAGCCGAGTGCTGGACTCCGAACCATCGTGTGGGTAGTTTAAGAGATGCGGGAGCAGTTTCGAATGGCGAGCTGCTTCTAGTCCGCTTAGGAGCGAACTTGCGAAGCAAAATCGAGCCAAGTGTTGGACTCCGATCCATTCAACGGCTGCAGGAGCAATTTCGAACGGCGACCTACCCCCGGCTCGTCTACGGACGTGCCGAGGAGGGAGAGTCGAGCCGAGTGCTGGACTCCGAACCATCGTGTGGGTAGTTTAAGAGATGCAGGAGCAGTTTCGAATGGCGAGCTACTTCTAGTCCGCTTAGGAGTGAACTTGCGAAGCAGATTCGAGCCAAGTATTGGACTCCGATCCATTCAACGGCTGCAGGAGCAATTTCGAACGGCGATCTTCCCCCGGCTCGTCTATAGACGTGCCGAGGAGGGAGAGTCGAGCCGAGTGCTGGACTCCGAACCATTGTGTGATAAGGGAATTAGAGGCGGAAGTGCGCGATAAAAAAAACTTTATTCATTTATTAATATCTAATGGTCGGCTGCTTCTAAAGTTGCTAGCCGTTATTACAATGAAAAAAGAACAAAGGAAAAATTACTAGTAGCAGGAGTGGTGGCCCGACATCTCGAGTTACTTAGATAGGCGGGGTTGCCTTCTCTTGGTATTTCAAAAGATGGTCGGCGTTCCAAGTCCTTGGAATTTCTCTACCCTCAAGGTCTTCTAGCTTGTATGCACCGGGGCGGATCACTTTGGATACTTTGTACGGTCCCTCCCAATTTGGGGCCAGTTTGCTCTTCTGTCCGGGGAACGAAATGGCCAGCTTTCGGAGGACCAGATCCCCCTCTTTTAGGTCGGTTGGGCGGACCCGTTTGTTGTAGGCTAGTTCGATTCTTCTTCGGTAACCTTGCTGCCGTATGGCTGCTCTTTCCCGAATTTCGTCTATCAAATCTAGGCTCGTTCTGAGCTCCCTGGCATTCTGTTCTTCTTCGAAGGCTATCAGGCGAGGAGAGGGTATTCCAACTTCTAGAGGGATGAGGGCCTCGGACCCATAGGTGAGATTGAACGGACTCTCGCCTGTCGGGGTCCGCTTCGTGGTTCGGTAATTCCACAACACATTAGGCAGCTGATCGACCCACAATCCCTTGGAGCACTTGTCGAGTCTCTTCTTGATGCCGGAGAGGATCTGTCGGTTGGCATTCTCGGCTTGGCCATTTGACTGGGGATGAGAGACTGAGGAGAAGCGGTGCTGTATGGCTAGGTCTTCACATAAGGCTCGGAAGGCAGCTCCAGCGAACTGCGTACCGTTATCTGTAACTACGACTCGGGGAACACCGAACCGGCAGATTACATTTTTCCAGAAGAATTGAACGACTCTATGTTCGGTAATCGTAGCCAAGGGCTCGGCCTCTACCCATTTCGAGAAGTAGTCGACTGCCACGACTAGGAACTTCAATTGCCCGGGGGCCGGTGGAAATGGTCCAAGTAAGTCCATCCCCCACATTGCAAAGGGGATCGGACTTGATAGGGAGGAGAGTGGTGCTTGTGGAAGGCGTCGGATGTCGGAATACTTCTGGCAGGATGTGCATTGCCGAACGTGTTGTTCGGCATCCCGTAGGAGAGTGGGCCAGTAATACCCGTAGTTTAACACTTTGCGCGCCAAGGCTCTGGAGCCGGAGTGGGCTCCGCCGATGCCCTCATGGAGCTCTTGCAGGGCGTAGTCGGCTTGTCTGGGGGAGAGGCATCTTAGATAGGGTCGACCATCCACCTGGGTGAAGGAGCGCTTATACAGAACGCCTTCGACCAGCAGGTAACGCTCGGCTCGGGTCCTTATCTTTCGGGCTTCCTTCGGATCCCTTGGGAGGAGTCCGTCTCTTAAAAACTCGATGAGGGGCTTCATCCAATTATCTTCGAGGGGAAGTGGCAGTGTTTCGACGGAGTTGAAAGCCTCGTCCTCTATGCTGGGCTTGAGGAGGACTTCTATCAGAACAGTTTGTTCAAGGCCCTGCAGGGATGAGGAAGCTAATTTGGACAGGGCGTCGGCCTGGGCATTTTCCTCCCTGGGGATTCTTCGGATGTGGGCCTCCTCGAAGTGCGCCATGAGGCTCTTCACTTTAGCCAGGTACTTTACCATCCTGTCATCGCGGGCTTCATATTCGCCGAGGACCTGGTTGACGACCAACTGAGAGTCGCTGAAGATCTGCAGGCATCGCGCCCCTGCGTCTCGGGCCATCCCGAGGCCGGCTATGAGTGCCTCGTATTCGGCTTCGTTATTCGAGGCTTTAAAGTTTATCCGGAGGGAATATTGAAGGACAAAGTCATCTGGGCCCGCAAGGATGACTCCAGCCCCGCTCCCCTCGTTGCAAGAGGATCCATCGACATATACCGACCAGATAGGCGGGCCCTTCGTTGTCGGTTCGGGGTCGGGGATAGTCGTTTCCACTATGAATTCGGCCAGCGCCTGCGCCTTGATGGCGGTTCGAGGCTGATAAGTAATATCGTGTTGGCTCAGCTCGATCGACCACTTCATGAGGCGGCCGGATGTCTCTGGCTTGTGAAGGATCTGTTTCAACGGCTGGTCGGTAAGAACGACCACCAAATGAGACTGGAAGTATGGCCGAAGCTTCCTTGCAGCCATTATCAGGGCGTAGGCTATTTTCTCAATTTTCGGGTATCGGAGCTCGGCGTCCCGGAGCACTTTGCTGACGTAGTAAATGGGCTTCTGAGTTCTTTCTTCTTCCCTGACTAAGACCGCGCTTAGTGTCTGTTCCGAGGCTGCCAAGTAGAGGTAGAGGGGTTCGCCCGGTATGGGTTTGCTGAGAAGGGGCGGATTGACGAGGTAAGCTTTAAGCTGGTCGAAGGAATCTTGTTGTGGCTGTCCCCACTCGAACCCCTTAGTCCCCCTCAGGGCTTTGAAGAACGGGAGGCATTTCTCCCCGGACTTCGACAAAAAGCGCCCAATGGCGGCTAAACGACCTGTCAGTTTCTGAACTTCTTTGACGTTTCTAGGCGGGGCCATGTCTAGTATGGCCCTGATCTTCTCCGGATTTGCCTCTATTCCTCGTTGGCTAACCATAAAGCCGAGGAACTTGCCTGATGAGACGCCGAACGCACACTTGTTCGGGTTGAGTCTCATATTGTGCTTTCTCAAAACATCGAACGCTTCTTGGAGGTCGGTCTCATGATCAACGCCTCGGATGCTTTTCACAAGCATGTCGTCCACGTAGACTTCCATGTTCCGACCAATCTGGGCCTGGAATACCTTGTTGACGAGACGTTGATACGTTGCCCCTGCGTTCTTCAGGCCGAACGGCATGACTCGGTAACAATAGAGTCCTTGGTCTGTTACAAAAGACGTCTTCGGAATATCCGGGGGAAACATCCTTATCTGATTGTAACCCGAGAAAGCGTCCATGAAGCTAAGGAGCTCATGTCCCGAGGTTGCGTCAATCAGAGTGTCAATGCTCGGCAGAGGGAAGGGATCTTTAGGGCAGGCCTTGTTGAGGTCAGTGAAATCAATACAGATTCTCCACGTTCCATTGGATTTCTTCACCATGACCACGTTTGACAACCACTCCGGATAATTCACCTCCTGTATGAATCGGGCTTTCAGCAATTTGTCTACCTCCTCTTTGATGGCGAGCTGGCGCTCGGGGGCGAACTTGCGCCTCTTCTGCTGGACCGGTTTGGACCCCGGATCGACGCTGAGGCGGTGGACTAAGAGTTCTTCGGAGATACCGGGCATGTCCGCCGCTGACCATGCGAAGAGGTCTTGGTTGGCTCGGATGCATTTCACAATATCTGAATGTAGGGCGGACGGAAGGGCCTTGCTGACATAAAACTTACGGGTCGGCTCCTGCTCCGAGAAGAGTATTTCCTCCAGCTCATCTACCGGCTCGGGAGTCGGCCGAGCAGCGTCCTGTGGGATCTCGAGTGTTTCTAAGGAGAGGACAGGTCCGAGTGTGGAAGTCATGTAACACTTGCGGGCCTGTTCCTGATTGCCCTTAACTTCTCCCACTCCAGCCCGAGTGGGGAATTTCATTTTGAGATGATAGGCAGAAGGGACGGCCTCAAGGGCGGCTAGGCCGGGCCGACCCAGAATGACGTTGTAGGCCGCTGGGACGTCTACGACCATGAAATCCATTGACTCCGTGCGGGTAGTAGGAGTTTTGCCTGCTGTGACATCGAGGGTAATCACCCCTTCGATCGTCACCGGCACTCCCGTGAACCCATGGAGAGTATACCCGGTGGGCTTCAGTCTGTCTCGGGAGAGCTTCAGCCCCTTAAAAGCATCGAGGAATAGGATGTTTACGGAGGAGCCGTTATCTACTAGGATTCTTTCGACTTTGAAATTGGCCATGTGAAGGTTGATGACGAGTGCGTCGCAATGCGGGGTGCGGACGCCCTCGAGATCTTCGTCAGAGAAGGTGACGGGCACTCCGAGCCCTTTGGGGGGAGGGGTGGCTCGGACAGAATTCACTTCTCTAATAAAAGCTTTCCGAGAAGAGTTCGAGGAGCCCCCCATTGGACCCCCATGGATAAGGTGGAGGACTCGCTCTTCCTCGAATTCTGGCGTCTCTTCCCGTTCTGGACGTTTGTTAGCCCCCCGAGGCTGGGGAGGAAGTTCGGCCCCATCCTTTCTTACAAACTTCGCCAGCTGCCCCCTCTGGATAAGGGCTTCGATCTCGTTTCTCAGAGCCCGACAGTCGTTGGTGTCATGCCCATGGTCCCGGTGATAACGGCACCATTTGTCTTTATCCCTCCTTTTGGCTGGGGTGTTCATCTTTGGAGCTGGAGGTAGGACCCCTTCTTTTTCGACTTCCATGAAGATGGCGGAGATGTTTGTGGTGAGGGGAGTAAACTTTTCAAATCTAGGGGGAGGCCGGCGCTGGCCGGCATTATCCTTCTGAAACTTTTTGGGTCCCTCTTCTTCCGTTCCCTTCCTCTTAGGCCCGGAGGCGGTTGCTTCCCAGTTGGGCGGTTCCTCGGCCTCTTCAGCTCGGATGTACTTTTCAGTGCGGAGGAGGAGGTCAGAAAAGTCATGTGGCGGTTTCTTGGCGAGGGAGGAGCGGAGGTTGGAATTTAGGATGTTGGATTGGAACGCCGCGGTAGCGACGGATTGGTCGAGGGATGCGATGGTTCTGGCCTCGGCTGTGAACCTTTTCACGTAGTCCCTCAATTTCTCCCCCTTCTGCTGACGGAGGTGCAATAGGGAAATGCTGGTCTTCTCGGCCCTTCGGCTGCTGACGAAATGGGTGATGAACAGGGTCTCGAACTGTTCGAAGGAGAATATTGACGCCGGGGCGAGACGAGAGTACCATTCTCGAGCTGGGCCTTTCAGAGTTGCAGGGAATGTTTTGCAGAGGAGGGCATCGGACGCTTGATGGAGGAGCATCAAGGTCTTAAAGCCTTCGATGTGGTCAACTGGATCGGTCTCCCCAGTGTAGTTCTCGAACTGGGGAGGTTTGAAACCGAAGGGAACAGGAGTATCTACTATGGTCCGGGAGAACGGGGGTTGGCTAGGACGGAGGGTCCTCCCCCTGAGTTCTTCTTCTCGGTTTATCTGTCCCAAGAGTTTTTCCACCTCGTTCAGCCGGCGGTTCATGGTGTCATCTCTCCGACGGTGATCTGCCGAACCACGGGACTCGTCTTCGTATGAGGGGGAGCGAGGACTGCGGCGATGGTAGCTTCGAGAACGTCGAGGACTCGGTGTGCGTCTGGAATTGGTAGGAGCAGGTCGAGGAGAAGGGGATCGTCGGCGAGGGCTCCGGACCGGAGGAGGGGATGGGGCCCTTTGCCCATTGGGGTTCTGACAGAGGTTGAGGGCCTGTTGTACCATTGCTTGGAGTTGTTGGAACTCGGCACGGGTGATTGGTGCCTCATTGTTCCGGGGCTGCTGCCGACCCGCTGGAGAGTGCCTCCTTCGGTAGTGATCGGGGGAGTCCTTTCTCCCTCTTCGGACTGGGGACCTCCTGCGCTCTCGGTGTCGGGGGGATTGCTCTTGCTGGCGGGAGGCTTCCCCCCGAGCCCGCTTCTCATCCAGATGGCGACGAAGGTCGTCATCTTCCGGACGTTTGGGAGGGGTATTGCGGCGACCAGAGGCCCGGGGATGATGGGAGGCCATGGAGGCACTGGAGGCAGTGTGGTTGGGTATGTTCTCTTGGTGAAGGGGCTGTTTCTGGGGGTTAGGCCCCTTCGGATCAGGATGTGGAGGGTTCCGCTGGAGCGGCTCTTCCACGGTAGGAGGGAGCTGCCCTTGTTGCTGAGCGGGATCAGGAAGGACTTCTTGCTGGTCAGGGTTGGGCGCTCGGTTGGAGCCCCTAGATCTGACTTTGCGAGGCGGCATGGCTGGAGAAAACCTGTTCACCGGGAAGAGGAGAGGTCTCTATTCGTTAGTTTCCCACAGACGGCGCCAATCTGTTGCCGCTAATTTCGATGTGGGGGCAAACAGATGAATTTGTGAGTTCTTGAGGAAAACTGAATAGAAGAACCTGTATACCTGTTCCGCTGAACTCTGATCGTCGCTCCCGCCGTGCACCTGCAAAAAGTGCGAGACACCGGGGTTGTTCCCGGCGACGCACCCTCCGACGCTCAAGTCAGTAACCAGAAATGATTATGAAAGAGCGTTTAACTAGAAAAAGATTGATTACCCCTTAATGGAGATGGGTGAGCGGTATTTATAGGCGTCTTAGGGACTGGTTTTAGGAATGTAATCCCCGTGATTAGATAAGGAATATTCCCCGTAATCAGATAAGGCATGTAATCTGATAAGGTATATCCCCTATAATCAGTTAAGGAATTTAATCCCTAATCCCCAGTGAAAAGATAGCTGTGAATCATGGCCGTTGATTTAGATCTAATCAGGGACCTTGATTGTATCTTGTCGGATCGGGTTGGTAGCGGGTTGAAATCCGTACCCAGCTGAGGTGGATCCGTTTGCGGGTTAGTGGATCTGTGAGAAGGAGACCCAGTACCCGCTTCGGACCTATCCGCGTGTGAAATTACCGTTTTACCCCCGTGCCTCAAGATTCGTGATCTATCTGGACGGTTCCGATTTAACCCCATTTTTAGCCATGTCACTTACAATAGTTTTATGCATCTCTCACTACTATACACTCTACACGTGATACCAGAACCTATCAGGAAGCAATTCAATATCCCGACTGGCAGAAAGCTGTTGCAGAGGAGTTCCGTGCATTTGATCAAACTGACACTTGAGATGTTGTTCCACTAAGACCTCTACCAGCGGGCGTCAAGCCTGTTAGCTACAAGTGGATCTTTAAGGTCAAATATCGACCTGGTGACTCCATTGAGCGGCACAAGTCTCGTCTAGTTGCTCGAGGATTTACTGAGGAGCATGACATTAATTACAATGAAACTTTTGCTCCAGTTGCACAGAGTACTATAGTTCGCACTCTCCTTGCCATTGTTACCATCCGTCAATGGTCGTTATACCAAATAGATGTGAAGAATGTTTTTCTTCATGCAGCCTCCTCTTGGCCTTACCACACCTTCTCGTCATATTTGTCGTCTACACCGTGCTATATATTGTCTGAAACAGGATCCTCGAGCCTGGTTTGAATGCTTTTCGCCTTGTCATCATACAGGCCGATTCAGTCAGAGTTCACAGGAGCACTCTATGTTTATGCGATCAACACTGCATGAGAGGGTACTTCTACTACTATACGTTGATAATATGATTATCACTGGGGATGACTCCACAAATTGGGCATCTACTCAGAGATACCTTCACCAGCAGTTTCATATGAAGGATCTTGGCTGACTACGCTATTTTCTGGGTCTAAAGATTGCCCACAGGTCTAGGGGCATAGTCATTTCTCAGCAGAAATACACATCAGACATTATTTCTGCTACATGTCTCACTGAAATCGATCAAATGATACTCCCTTAGAGCTTCATGTGAAGCTTCATCCCACAGATGGTGAGTTCCTTCCCGATCCCACTAGATACATGCATATTGTTGGATAGCTTATCTACTTATGCATGACCATACATGATATTGCTCATGCAGTCAGTATTGTCAGCCAGTTTTTCAAAGCTTCTCAATTCACTACGGTGCTCTTCTTTGGATCCTTAGATATCTTCGGAGCACCATCACTTGGTCATTATTTATGCCTGCTACATCTAAACTGAAGCTTAGTGCGTATTCAGATTCAGATTGGGCATGCAATCCTACTACCAGACGGTCCACTACAGGTTCGATCTTGGTGATTCGCTGATCTCATGGCGAAGCAAGAAACATACATTTGTTACATGTTCTTCTATAGAAGCTGAGTACAGAGTGATGACAGCTACTACTAGAAAGATTGTTCATGTTCGATGGATGTTATCATATATGAATGTTACTCTTACAGAAACTACTCCTCTCCATTGTGATTACCAGAGTGCATTGCATATTGCAAGCAACCTGGTCTTTCATGAGCAGACAAAGCACATAGAGATTAATTGCCACTATGTTCATGAGCATTTTGAGGCATAGACCATTTCACTTTATTTTGTGACTTCTTCATAGCAGACAGCTGACTTCTTCATCAAATCCCACACTGTTTAGAGTTTTTGATACTTGGTGGGAAAATTCACACTGTTCGACCCACCGTGAGTTTGAGAGGGGTGTTAGATATTATACTAGACATTTTGTCCCATATCGAAATATGTATTAGCTCAGTATTTGCTTTCCTCCTATATATAGGAGACATTGTGCTCAATTATAATCAATCCAATAATCTTTTTTCAATCTCTCTGTTAACCTTAATACTCCTAAATGGTCTATCTTATATATGATGACCATGGTTAGGAAGGTTATACAAGAAAGGTTCTTCCTAACTATACTAAGTACTAGGACAGCTAAACAACTTTATCTTCTTGACAATTTACTATTGTCGACAATCGACAAATAGATGACATGTGTGCTTTCGTGTGATAGCGCTAATAGCATATATTGTCGCTAGCTTGCGTGCTTTGAAATACATTCATATACTAAAATTTTAAAGATAAATCTTCAAAAGCTGATTGAGGAGAAGAAACTACCCAATTTGAACAAAATCGTTGAACTTTTCGCATATTATATGCTTTGTAGATACTTGAACAACTCTAAATGAAAGCCAATTCAAAATTGAAAGTGAATAAAAAATATAAATAAATTTGTAGCTTTAAACCATAAAGCTTTCTAAACATATAACGACATGCAGTACTATGTAACAAAGTTAATTAAATTTGCCTTTGTAGATATAGGTTTCTTGCAACATTATAAGTCTCAACATGCATAACGATGAGATGGTAACTTTAACAAAATTTCTTCAAAGAGCATGCTTAACAAGTAACTGTAAACTTGTCAAACTGGAAAACCCTTTGTTCAAAATTTATCCTTTCAGTCTGCAACTAATTTCCCTTTTATTCAGACAAGTTCAACCAAAAGCTTATCTAACTGATTTGTAGTATCGTATTAAGCATAAATTTACATCAGATAGCTTCCCCTCATAAACACAAATATAATTAACATAATTATATTATAATAAAATTATGCAAGCATAGTCTATCCATATTAAGAAGCTTAAGCGTTTGAACTAGCTAGTGCTTTAACTACATTGGTGTTAGCAGAACAAATCTGCTGGGGGAAGAGAAAACATATACTTATGATGTTCATATTTTAACTAATTACGAAATAATAATAATAAAGATACTTTAAAGTGTACGTAGCAGTAAAAAAGTTCAGATGTATAAGTATAAGCCTGTATTTCTGAATTAGTTTGCCGTGCACTCAGATTCTTCTGTTTCTTTTTTCAGTATATATCGAGAAGAAAGATAATTTGCTGATTTTGTTGAAAATACAAGAATCCAATAGCAAAAATTAGCTATATGGATTATATATTTCACAATTTAGAACGATAAATGGCTGATGAATTAGCTACAAAAACTTTCAATAAAAAAAAAATTTAAAGAGTAGCAAAATGTGCTACCACTTGGTGAGATCAGTTCGTCTCCATGTGCCAACATCAGGGCCGGCCCCACCTTGAGGCTGGCGCCGCCTCAGGCCCCCCAATTTCTGTGCAATTTTAGGAGCCCCAAATTTATATTTTCCTTGTAAATGTAGACACGTATTTTTACGCGTAAAAAATTTATATTGTAATTAGGGGCCTCCAAAAATAATTATTTGGACTTTTCGCCTTGGGTCCCCGGGAACTCAGGACCGACCCTAGCCAACATCATTACTCATCTTCACAAGTTATCTGTTGCATGCATTGATGCTATAATCTACCTAATGCCAAAAAATATCTGAATTGCAATACTGATCCGAAAACAACTATATCCATAACAACCGATCAAGACTAACAGTCAGCCTTTTATATTCGAATTTAACCCATTTAGGTCATCAATTGCTAATTGCGTAGTTATTTATAGTGGTGGAGCTGATAAAGACTACATATAATTAAATCCAAGATGAACCTAAACTTCGATGAAATTTCTCCAACTTTGAAGTATTAGATAAGTTATCTTAAAGAAAGCAAAATGTGATTGCAGTGGCTGTATTTGATTTTTGTAAAGCTTGTACATCAATCTATCGAAGGATAAGATCCTTTCTTCAAAGTTTTCAACGTAATATGATGGCATTCTTATAAATATCTGAAAGTATATAGAAAGTGAGGGAAAGGCCAGTTACTTGTATTTAATTAGTGAGGAAGATAGTTTTATCACCATGGCTCACAATAACTGCATGTTTAAGCTATAAAGACAGTTCGCTTATTTAGTATCATCTTATTTTGCCATAATTGTTCAAAGGCCCAGATTCGACGAAGAGAGAGAGAGAGAGAGAGAGAGAGAGATGCTAATTATAGTGTCCTTTTTAGGCTTCACAACCCTAACATTGTCTTCTAAGAGGGGGAAATTGTTTGTGAATAACATGCAATAAAATTATTAAAAGAGAAAGAGTCTAATTCAAGCAATGAATATATTACAGGTGGTTAGAGATAAAAACCATAACAGAATTTGAACTATTTTGCTCATATACCATCTCAAGCAAACAGGAGTAAACCCTGCAGCAATTAAACTGTCCTTCTTCACAATCTATACCACTATATTTAGAGTAAAATCACATGCATAACTATAATTTCACATAATTAAAAAGTATGTGTTATTCCTAAAACAATATTGCATTCTAAAAACAACTGAAGCAGATAAAGACAGTAAAAACTGATGATGATGATAATGTTAACGTTAACAACACAGGATGTATTTTTACCTGAACTCTTGTTTTCGTCATTTCTCAGTGTAATAAATTTGAATGGCATTCTGCCATATTTTCTGTCAAATAATAATAATAATAATTGTAAGTATAATAACAATAACACTAATATTGTCCACTATTGGCCTTAATTGGTTATCTGCATAATTTTATTTATTTTTTTTTTTTTTAGGTAAAAGGTGGAATAGAGCCACCCTGTTTCATTAATAAGCAGTTAATAAAACAACCCCGGTGTACCGGGCAGGATACAAAAGTACAAAGCAGAAAAGAGAAAACAGTGCAGAAAATAAAATATAAGCCCCCAACAAAGCCCTGGGGGTGGGTCAAATCCTCCAAACTAAAAACCACAAGTACAGTGAGTCAAGACCAAGCTAGCACAGAGTACAGCTACTGAGACAGCTCCGCCCCTCAGTCCAGTGTCGGCTCAAACTCTACCTCCTCATCATCAAAATCCTCCACCTGGAAGACTCTGGCAATCCTTCCTCATACTCGTTTGGGTAGTCACTTGTACCTAGGGTTCTTAGCACCTCCACCATAGTCGCCTTGCTCCTTGTTCAGTGAATAAAAAGATGGTTCAGAGTCTCCGTATGTGTGTTACAGAACCCACAGTCCGTTGCAATCTAGGGTTGTCTTTTGGCCAGGTTCTCCCTCGTGAGAATTGCATTATTAAGCACCAGCCAGAGGAAGACTCTGACCTTCAGTGGTGTCTTCGCCTTCCACAACACTTGTGCCCAGCTGGGCCGACATCCCCGAAAATGAATGCAGTGGTACAGTGATCTGACCGTGAAGGCTCCCTTGGCCTCTAACCCCCATCGCATCTGGTCTGGTCCTTGGGCGCATATCATCCCGGTTCGTGTGATGTGTGTTTGCATTTCTATCAGTTGCTGCTGTAATTTTGGGGTCAGAGTTCTTCGGAAAGTCGGTCTCCACTCTCCCCTCTTCCAGGTCTCTGCCACCGAGATATTAGGTCGGTTTGTCTTGTCAAACAGCTCTGGGAAGGTTTCTTTAAGTGCATGAGTACCACACCACTTATCCCACCAAAATCTGGTGGACCGTCCATTTCCGATTGACGACGTAACTGCTGACCTGAACGGTCCACTTGCTTTGGCAACTCCTTTCCAAAACCGGGAGACCTTCGCCCCTACTCTAAAGCCCAGGCTTCTCGTGCTTTTTTCCCATAGGTATGGCTGAATGAAATCCTGCCAGCCTTCCCCACTGTGGTGGAAAACCTTCCACCACTACTTCCCCAAGAGGGCAAGGTTCATATCCCTAAGGTGATGATGCCTAGTCCTCCATGTTTCTTCTTCATGCAGGCAATATTCCATTTGATGATGTGGTATCCTCCCCTATTCGCATCTGCTCCTTTCCAGAGAAATCTTTTACGGATTCGGTTAATCCTTTGGATAACCCACTTTGGAAGCTCAAAGAAAGACATGTAGTAGATGGGCAGATTAGACAGAACTGAATTAATAAGTATCACTCTGCCCCTAGTGATAGCGATTTTTCTTTCCAACCCGACAGTCTGTCCTCCACCCTATCTATTATCGGCAACCAGTCTGTCTTAGTGAGTTTCCCAGGTCTGAGTGGGAGCCCTAGATATGTATTAGGGAACTCATTCGTCATACAGTTTAGTATGGTGGCGTGTTCCCAGACTTCTTCCTCAGAGAGAGATATTGGAGTCAATGCACTCTTGTGGAAATTTATCCTGAGCCCTGACCAGGCTTCAAAACAGTAGAGCGTCCCTTTAAAACAGACAGTTTCTGATCTGGTCCCATTCCCAAATAGTAGGGTGTCGTCAGCATACTGTAGGACCGTGCACCCTTGACTGGAAGTGCTGTTCGCCACTGGCGTAATCCAACCTTTCTTCCGACAATTTTCTAGCATACCCCTTAGCACATCTGCTACAATGGTAAATAACAGTGGGGATAGTGGATCCCCTTGCCGGAGTCCCTTCTTGCAGGGAAACGGTGTGCCTGGTCGCCCATTAACTGATATTGTCGTTTTACTAGACTGTAGACATTGTTTGATCTATCTAATCCACTTGTCCCCAAATTCTCTCCCCCTAAGAGCTTCCAACAGACACTCCCAGTCGACGGAGTCGTAAGCTTTCTCAAAATCCAATTTTAGAAGGAAGTTCTTTGAGTTGCTCGTATGGCAGCGGTGGATAACTTGCTCAGCAGTGGCCACACAATCCAGGATACATCTGCCCTTAATGAAGCCCGTCTGAGTTTTGTTGATTATAGTATCCATTATATTTTCCAGGCGGATGGCCAGGACCTTAGTAATGATCTTCACTGAGCAGTTAATAAGGCTAATTGATCGGAAGTCCCCCACGCGCTTAGCTTCCTCCCGTTTGGGTATCAGGACAACTTCCGCAAAATTAAACATGCCCAATCTAAGCTTGTTATGGAAGAATTCCTCCATCAGCGCCAAAATGTTCCCTATTATTTCTTCTCAGAACACTTGGAAGAACATCATTGGGAAGCCGTCGGGGCCAAGAGACTTGTCTGCGCCCAATTGGTTGATGGCCTTCTTTACTTTCATTTCCGAGAACGGTTCCTCAAAATTGGCGAGAGTTTGCGCTGAGTTATCTGCATAATTGCATAGACAAAAGTATGGTCATGTCTAATGTGGGTCATGAAAACCCTAGTTAAATTAACTAGGCTAGCTGTGGAAATTCTCTCAAAAAATAACAAATGTCAAAAAAACATGCACGCGTGCGATGCAAAAAATATTGATGCATGTTTACTCAACTATCACTTTCTTCATAAATCAGCAAATATATATATTACCGATTGGCCCATTCCTAACTTACTGCCAAAAATTAGCCGTATTGAGAGAATATAGGTGGCCCTACAAAACCCTAATTTTGGGCACGTAGAATACTAGTATGGTCTGCATGAGAGGGGACCCTGACCCTGATCACCTGACCGACTGCCCCCCCGGTCAAAGGTAAGTTAGGACTGTTGAGTGGGCCCATGATTGCGTGGCAGTAAATGACTGGGTGAAACCAGCTGTGATTGAGGAAGGATAGAGAGGACCCACCTCACGTGTGTCAGGGTTGACCGGCTATTGGGCTCGGTCAGAATCTAAGGGTGTAGCATCTTATTCCGTCTCATTTTGTCTCATCTTTGGATCTTACTATTATAGTATTACGTGAGATTGGAATTAAAAACAAAAAAAAAATCTACCAATAGATTGCGGGCTTATATCATAATACTTAGTTATTTAGCATGTAGAATGTACACGAGAAACTAAGGTTGGGATGTAAGCTGATGGTTGGTATTGAATGTATGGTTGAAATGTAGCATGATATGATTAATATAGATTAGAGTCTTAAATATATATTTGAGATGGGGAAAAGGGGTATGGGCAACTTGCTCATTTAGTAAATAAGCAATTGATGATGTGGCATACATGTAATTGAAAAAATCTTTAAAAGATTAGTTGTCCAATGTATCATATGCATGCCACATAATTAATTGCTCATTTACAAAATGAGCAAGTTGCTCATGTCCCTTTTACCCATTTGAAATTTATAACTTATAAGTTGATGGTCTGCAACAGTACACATTACACATAACCCAACTCGATAATTATAGTAGTAGAAACTACTTTTTAATAAAGATTTGTAATTAAGAAGAAAATAAAGAAAGAAAAAGTTTAATTTGATGTAAATGATAAGATTTTTTTTTTGATTTGAAGATGACCGCATTATCGCTTCATTAATGAAAAATTAACGAAACAGAGTAAAGCATATTACATATATCATAGATCTAAACAAAAGTCAACCCTAAAAGGAAGGTGTCTCTAATCAATGATTCAATAGTCTCTAATGCATAAAGAAGATACAAATACAGATACAAAGAAGCAATAGTTGTCTCGCATATCCATCTTCTTGAATGAAATGATCTATTCCTCTTCCTCCATACGAAGTCTCTTCCACGTTCCTGCCAGCCCTGCTCAATCATGAATGAAGGAGAATATTTTATGCATCATAACAGTAAATCTATTATTGACATTACGAAAACATAAATCATTACGGTCTAGCCATAGACCCCATAAAGTTGCCGCAGCCGCAATATCCCAGGCTATTCTATCATCTCTTTTAATAAGATCTACCCTCCAATGACCCCACACCTCAGAGCTAGAACTAGGACCAACAACGCACACAAATCCTAAACTCACTTCCTCCCAAGCCAGCTTTGCCTTCGGATAAAAAAATAATAGGTGATTGGTATCTTCTTCCTTGGTTGGACATCTCGAACATCTAACGTCAATTTGCATATTGCATTTCTATAAGTTGATCTTAGATTAGATAGCGTCATTCATCACTAACCAAATGAACACTCTGACTTTCAAAGGCGCCTTGATACTCCAAATGATGTTGGCCTCGCCACATCGTAATCCTCCATCGTAAAGCCATTTGTACATAGATGCTACGGAGAATGAATTAGAGGGCTCCAGATTCCAGGTTCTTTCGTCGTCTGTTTCAGTAGTGTATCTTCCTTCGGTCCGAATGAAGTTGTTGAGATTTTGCAATTGATTAATACTTTCCTGCGAAAGCTGTTCTGAAACCTCAAGCCTGAGCTTCCTATTACGCCATACATCTGCTACTAAAGTGTTGGTATCAAACACAGCCGCTGCACCTTCCGGGAAATAAATGAAGAAGACTCAAATCTCCACATCATTTGTCTTTCCAAAATCTGGTATCATTTTCATTCTCAATCCTACACATAGTTTAGAATGGAAAACCTCCCAAACTTTTGCCATGTCGTTCCACAGAAAGGAGGCTTTTCCGTGCGCGCTTCTCCCCTCATATCTATATTTTTTTTCTCGATCGATAGGCCGCAAATGATTTACACCACCAAGTGTTTCTTCTCCTTTTCATTTTCCACCACCACTTGCTCATCAAATTTTGTTCATGTCTTTTAAGTCCAAAATTTCCAGACCCCAAAACTCCCTCCTCTTACACACCCTTTCCCATTTAACCAAGTAGAACCCTTTATTGGTCTCATCCGCCCCCTTCGATAGAAATTTTCTTCTACATTTATCTATTTTGTTGATGACCCATGATGGCAACTCATAGATAGACATTAAGTACATCGGGAGACTACTAATTACCAAATTTAAAAGTGTTACTCTTCCCCCCAGCGAAAGAAAACGTCACTTCCACCCCGCCAATCTTTTTTCAATCTTATCTATCAGAAATTGCCAATCATCTCTATATAGAGTCCTCGCTCTTATGGACGTTCCTAGATAGGTGAGAGGAAACTGTCCAATATCACAACCGATATAACTCTTTATTGTGTTAATAGGGATGGATAACTGCTCGCTGATGGGTAGAACACAACTCTTCTTAAGTTCACTTTCATTCCAAACCAAGCTTCAAAACATTGTAGGACCATGCCCATAGCCAAAATTTCCTCTTCCCTTGCAGCACAGAACGTGAGGGTATCATCTGTATATTGAAGAACTGAAACCGCACCCAAAATTCCTTTAATGGAGATTCCGCGGATAACTTCCTGTTCTCTACCTCTGTTGATCATTTCGGCCAGGCCATCTGCCACAATAGCAAATAAGAGAGAAGTGAGTGGATCTCCCTGCCGTAGTCCTCTTCGACATTTGATCTTCTTCCCATGATTTCCATTTACTTGGACGAATGATTTCCTTCCTATGACGCACTTCTTGATCCACGATCTCCACTTAATTCCAGAACCCTTGAACTGTAATGCTTCATCCACGGACTCCCATTCCACTGAATCATAAGCCTTTTCAAAGTCCAATTCTAAAAGAAATCCATCTGCTTTATCTTTGCTCCCTCTATAAATAATCTCGTGTGCAGATGCTACGCTATCCATGAGGTCTCTTCCTTTAATAAACCCGCTCTGGGATTCTCCGATGACATCGTTCAGATGTGGGGACAGTCTATGAGCTAACACTTTGGTAATAATTTTGAAAGAGCCATTTAGGAGATTAATTGGCCTTAAATCTTCTACTCTGATCACCTCCTTCTTTTTTGGGATTAGGACGATATTTGCGTAATTAATCCTATCCAAGTCAGCATCTCCGTTATAGAATTCATGGAAGATATTCATGAGATCCTTCTTGATGATGTTCCAGTAGATTTTGTAGAAGAAAATTGGGAATCCGTCGGATCCAGGTGCCTTGTCTTGTCCTAAATCCTTAACAGCATTTAGTACTTCCTCTTCTGTGAACCTGTTCTCAAGTCCATTGCTTCCATCTATCTTTGATAAGCTCCACATATCTGGTAGCAACTTACATATGTTAGTTGTACTCGTTCCCAATAGCTCTTTAAATCTTCTGTCTATATGTTGCCTGATCAGTCCTTCGTTCTCCGACCTAACTCCGTCAATCAGTAATCCGGTAATACAATTTTGTCTCCTTCTTCCACTTGCAACCTTATGGAAGAATTTTGTATTTGCGTCGCCTTCTTTTAGCCATTGTACCCTTGATCTCTGTCTCCAATATTTCTCTTCCATTGCTCCTATCTTTTGGATATCAAGTCTATTCTTGGGAAGCTCCTCAATCTCAGCGCCAAGAAAGTCCCTTTCCTCTTGTATAATTTCTAATTCTTGAACCCTTTTGACCAACTCTTCCTTCTTAAATGTGATTAATCCAAATTCTTGTTTTGCCCACTCCTTCAATCGTTTACGAAGCCGTCTCATTTTTTCAATCCATGTTCCAATTGCGTTGCCTTCTCTGGTAGTCACGCTCCAGGATTCTTCAATGACTTTACGAATATTGTTACCCATGATCCACGCTTTCTCGAACCTGAATGGATGTCGGTACTTTGTGTTTCCATCGCCACAGTCCAAGGCTAGTGGTAGATGATCAGAAGTATATCTCATAATACACTTCACGCTTGCCAATGGGAAAGTGTCTTCCCATTCGGCGGACACCAAAATCCCGTCCAATTTAGCTAGTATAGGATTCTTTTGCATATTTGACCATGTAAATCTCCTATCCATTGACTCAATTTACATCAGTTCTAACTCGTCAATAGTGGAATTGAAGTTATCTCTATCTTGACGGTTAGCTCCTCTTTCTCTATGCTCGGGTTGATATCTAGTAATGTTAAAATCTCCACCGGTTACCCATGGTCCAACCCATCTTCTTCTGATATCTTTAATCTCATCCTAGAATACTCCTTGGCATCAAGAATCGTATGGACTGTAAACCATTGTTACCGTGTGCTCGCAATCATCAGTCCTTCTTCTAACTCTAATAAAGACTGTGAAGTCACCAATCAATTCACCAACAATCTTGAATAATCTTTTATCTACTACAACCGCAATCGCACCCGAATATCCAACCGCCGATTTAAACCTCCAGTCGTAATCCTCCACCCATCTAAAGCACTGGAAATCGTTTTTCTTAGGGTTATCTATCCTCGTTTCTTGTAAAGCACAAATGCTGGGTTTACTCCTACTAATCGTGTCATTAATAAGTCTTTTCATGGCTCTTTACCTCATCCCTCTAACGTTCCAAAAGATGTATAATATTAAAAAACTAGTTAGACGTCTAACATCTAATCCTCTAAAAATGACTCTATTGCTTAACACCCTCCCCGTTTTGTATCCCCTTTAATCATATGGGCATGCTGGATCTGTTCGAGTCTATTGGAACCCATGGCTAGACCGTACAGGCTTGCATAATAAATAAGTGAATCATCACTTAACAAATTTAAAACTGATAAATTTTTAGTTAAGATACCTCCACAGGCAAATGCTGGTTCCTTGGCTTTTGCCGCTGCCCGGATTAGATCATCTTCGCTCGGTTCTTGAGAACCACATTTGTCCAGCTGCCTTTTGCTCTTCCTCTGATATTCCATCATTTTCTTGCTTGTGCTTCCAGGATCCCCTCCTCCCAACTCATGATCGTGCTTTTCCAAAAATTTTGTGTCTGTATCAGAGATGTGATTGTCGTCTAGCACTACGTCTAAAGCTCCTATGATCTCACCGTGTGAGTGGTGGCCATCAATATTGGACTCACTGTCAATACCCTCTCCTTCACCTTCAATATCCTCCTCATCGATAGAAGTATGCTTCTTCTTGGGATCCTCATATTCCGTAGCTATCACCCCATCAGAGCTAGAGAAAACTGATTTTTATCGAACACCCTCCTTAAGGCCCCACCATCTCAGGCCCAATAGCATGGCCCAAATTCTTGTTTCTCACCATAGCTGTCATTTCCAATCTGATAGACTCCTCCACCTCTTCTGAAAACGACAGCACCTCCACGTCAGCCAAGTTGCGCTCTCTCATTACCTCATTCCACCCGCCTTCCTTCTTTATTAAAATTCCAACCTTTTTCCCCGCCAACGTTGTACTCCCCATCCCATCACTTGTCCCTTCGCCTTTATACCTCGAGCCATGTGCGGCCCCTGTAGTTGCATCTGGTCCTATCAGTGTAGGCTTGTTGTCCTCTTTGATCATGACTTGTTGAGGAATCGAGGAGTAAGTCACGCCTTTTCAGACATCAGATGAACGGTCCAGATGCGTTGTCCTCTGATCGGAGGGAGGGAGTTAATCTTTTTCAGCATCCTTGCTGGACGCTTGGGATTTTCTTGCTCCAAATCCAACGACCGAAGCCTGTCTTCAACATCTCTCTCCGCTATTTGATCATCTTCCTCGTCGAGCTCCTTAAAAAATCGTAGATGAATGTAACGTTCTTCTTCCTCTCCGTAATGACTTTAACCTCATACATCTCTTGCTCAAAGTCTACCAATATCATTGACGGGATATCCTCTAACTTTGCAACTCCGATTTGAAGCCTAGCATATTATTTGCAAGTTTGAAGCATAGTATTTTTATCTATGTCGATGATCACACTGAACTCTCAGACCAAATTATGGAATCCGGAGCGAACCCAATAGTGGTATGGAAAATTATAAAGTCGAATCAATCTGGTCTAAGAGCTCCAATGGTGCGTGACCATCTCTTAAAAGTGATGTAGAAGTCTGGAGCCTCTAATCCTTTCAGCTGTAAAACCTCTAGCACTCTCTCCTCATTCTGGCAGTGAACAAGGAACAAGTTATCTGCCATTTGCTGCACTGCCCAACTCTCGCTCGACGATCCCTTGATTGTTGCAGTTAGAGTCTCCGCAATGTCTTCACTCTTAGGATTTCCCGATTGCGCCTTCACAATAACACAGTTTAGAAATCTTCTCTCGAACTCAGCCATCATCGGAGTCGGGGCAATCGTCGCCCTTGCGACCTTCCTAGCTCCAACCGAGCTATCTTGAGTTTTGCTCATGTCAAAGTTGTTGAGGGAAGCCACAATGTTTGGTTCTTTGGTTGCTACTGTCGTGACTATCTTGTTCTTTGAGCACGCCGTAGAGATGTGGCCGTAGCTCTTGCACACATAACAAAACCAATCTTTTTGCAATTGTGAATAGAGTGACCCCTCTTTGCACATTGGTGACATTGCTGTCTACTCTCAACTTTGTCCGATTTTGAGGAGCTGTTGCTTCCCTTTCGTTCAACACTCCATTCTGCCTTATTCATCTTTTTGGGTTTCACCAAGATCCACTTGATGGAATTTTATAAACACTTAAGCAACATGCATAAAACATTGATAACAACCTTAATCATGTTTCTATAGATCTAGATCTTAATCATGTTACAAAGTTCTTTAATATAAAATTCTAAATCATGAAACTATAGATCATTTGCTAAATCAAAAGAAGAAGAATATAAAAGCAGAAGCACTAACCTAGAGCCATTGATGGAGATTGCGCAGAGAGTTCGGATCTTCCTATATGATACGTACTTTTATGAGAGGTCGTCTCTCTTTTCTCTTCTGTTGATGGGATGGCAGATAGAATAAGAAGATACGTATATATAGGGGACCACAACCCTAATGGATAATTATTGATTTCTAATTTTGCCCATCACAAAATTAGAAATTTACTTTACGGTTTCTACACGTAATATCACACTTTAAATTATATGCTTTTAACGCATTACTTAATCTTGATTAGATGACCACTTTAATTTGGGTTAGACTTTAGAATAGCAATTATATATTTAGTCACATATGTGAGTCCACATAGATTATTTTCCACCACCACTCTCCTTCTTCATCGTCTCGCTTACTAACAATCTCTGTTTCCGGCGACCGAGCTGGACTATGAGCTCTATGTTCATCTGCTGCTCTCTTGTCCGTCCTAATAATCTTAGCATAGGACCTCCTTTTGCTCTCAAGTGTTTCTCCTCGAGCTCTCTCAGTCAGCCTTCTTCCTCTTTCAACTTCATCCCTCTCCCTCGATCGATCTCTATGATCGAATCGAGGTTCGCGAGTTCTAGAGCGATCTCTTCCGATGTCCTTGTTCTCCTCACCGTGTCGAACTCCGCGATGCCTGCTCGATCGTCGCTCCAAATCTTGATCTCTCTCTCTTTTGGGCATGGCTGGAAACTTGTGCAGGTAGACGCTGTTGATGAAGGTGTTTTGGTGGTGGGTTTGTTCAGGGCTGAGGTGTCTTGGTCTCTCCTCATTTTCCTGTTCCCACTTTCACAATATTGAGATGTAAATGATAAGATTATGGTGAACATATTTCAATGCTGATATTACTATATTTTCATACTAGTTATCTGCACACGTGCGATGCACGTCCTAATAATAGCTTTAAACTAGATAATGCATATAACTGCTATAAAACATACTCTAAAATAGTTACAACAAACAGTAGAGGATCCAAAATTGGCCATTCAAGCAAAACATAAAATATAGATCAGCAACATTATGCTACAAAGATATTCATAGTATATGTGTCATGTGTTAGCATTATTATCTTCCTTAGTTATCGAGATTTAATTCGGCTTAAAAAATGCAAACTTGACGACCTCGAAAAAACATTTACCTAGTCCTGGAGTATCTTTAAGCTCATTATTAATCTGCGCCTGACTAAATTCCATAAGATTGACAAGCTGAGGAATCTAATGCCCTGGTAAAATTAAAAAAAACATAGAAAAAATATACAATTCAGATGACTATTCTCTAAATTGGGATATAAAAAAGCAAGCAAGATTGCTTCTTCTTATTTGCATAGCTCTCTCTTGTAATGTATAAATCCATATCCTTATATTGAGGGAACTTCTCGAACCAATGTCGAAGAAACACCATATTATCCTTGCTACAACAATCAAATCACCCAAAATTTCCAATTTACCTACCATTCTTACATCAACAAATGTCACATTACTAAGTTGAATCAAAATTGTAATCCTACCGGTCTTCTTATCATCCACTCCACCATAATAAGCACTATCAGATGAGTAAACCCTAACAAATTTCAAGTAACTGAAAACCCTTCGAAGATAGACCTTCAATCTCCAACAAACTCAATAGTAAGCTGATTCCCTATCAGGGCCTACAACTCTTGCAACAACATTATAAAAATCAAAATTGACAACAGAGTTCAACAGGTCAACAATAGCAAAAGTCGGAACAACCATCAACAAAACAATACGAGAAGAAAACTCGTTCATTCTGAACTAAGAAACCCAAAAATAAAATGGGAAAACTCCTATTTCAGATCAACAAATTAATTAACTAACTAAAATGATTGAAATTTTATTAGAGAAATGATGACATGTTCGATTATGTTGCGTCTGGTTAGGGAATCAAAGTTGAAGACGATGGAGTAAGCCTCAAAATGGCAAGGGCCGCAATCGTTGTGTGGCGGGAGTGGGGAATTGGCAGAGGAGAAGGTGAGGCATTGATGGTGGAGAAGACGCTGGTGGTCGCCAGGAGTGGAGAAGTGCAGAGGAGGGAGGTGGTTGGCGGCGGGGCGGCAGGCAGCCATGGGTCGCAAGAGAGAGTGAGAGGGATAGAGAGTTTGTTTCCCTTAAGCTCATATTTTTTACAAATTATCCATAATGGCACCAACTTTTATTTTATATGAATATCACTTTTGTAAATAATTATGTCGTAAATAAATTTAAATTTTAAGCGTAATATAAAAATTGACAATAAATGAATAAATAGATGGTTTATACTTTATACAACTCGCACTTAAAAATAAGTGGTTGAGATTAGAGTTAGTTTGTCCAAAAAAGACAACTCCAATCCATTTAGGAGTACGTCCAGAAATGTATGTTAAGGAACAGGAAATTAAGGGAAGGATGATGATTGATGATGCATGGCATGAGGAGACAGGTGATGAAATCAATAGAATCCACATATATAATACCTTCACATATATACAAATAAATACTATAATAATATTTATGTTGTAAAAGTTACATGCTTTCGTCTATTGGACTCGGGCATTTAGCTGTGTAATTAAGCAATTTATCATTAGTGAAGACACTTGGTTGGTAAAACCGTAAAAGCTTCACCTTCACTTGTTCTCTCCTTCTACCTAAACCCCTTATATCTCAATCTTCTCTTTAGATTGTTAGATCATATATCTCTCTCAACAAGCCAAAAAGCTTGTCTCCCTACTAGCTACCTATATCGTTCTTCTGTTCGGTAATCATACTTTATTTTCTCTTTCTTCTTTACCTCTATCTGATTCATATATACCAGGTTGGTTGCACTAACACCAGTCCTTATATTTTATGTTCACTAGAGTTTTCAGTTCTAGCAAGAGGAACAAAGCGATAAGTGGGTAAGGGTGCAGTTTGTACAGCGACCGAGCTAAAGGAGTAAGAAGATTGTGGATGGAAGGAGCGACTAAAGAGGCAGAGGCTTTGCCTCCGGGGTTTCGGTTTCATCCTACGGATGAAGAGCTGATCACTTCTTACTTAACTCAGAAGATCTCAGAGTCCAATTTTAGTGCAAGAGCAGTTGCAGATGTGGATCTCAATAAGTGTGAACCCTGGGATCTCCCAAGTAATTATATTTCCTGCTTATATAAAAAATCTTCACTTGTTTATTAAATTTCCAGAGTTTTGTACTTTGTCCTCAATTCTTTTTAAAATGACTTCTGTCCTCATATTTCAAATTTTTATGCATCGGCAGTGATTTAATTACCATGATTATAGCATCACAAGGTGCATGTCTGTTTTACTTTTTTGTCAATTAGATATTTTTTCTTCAAATTTTTATATATGTTAACCTTTAGTCGTAGATGTCCACACTGGAAAACAAATCATAGACGAGAATGAAACCCTAAAACTTTGTTGCGTTGCATGCGATTAATTAATTGGCTTGGTAAATTAGAAATTTGTTCTAATTTATAACCATGCATCAATTTATTAATTATAAACTTTTTTCTTTAGAGCCAAACACTAATGAACTGCAGGTGTTATTCACTAATTATTGGTTGCTATTTATTTATAAATTATTCAACTTATAGATGATTGATGAAGATGCTGTCTTTTTGTGGTCTGTTGTTCTTTCCACCCTCCAGTTTGTTTTTACATATATGCAGATCAAATGAACATTCAGTTTTTTTTTTTTTTTTTTTTTTTTCATTACTTTCGTCCTGTTTTTTCATATCCAATCAAAACATATATACTATCTTAATTTGATTAATTCTATTGTTTGTTCTTGTTCTTTCTCCTGTTCTACAAGCAAAAATGACAAAATCGCATATATAGTATAGTTAATTTAACCCTTCAGTTTTTCCATGTTGAAATTTGCTAGCAGGTAATTCCAACAGTGACTGTACGTATATTGAGTGTGTTTACGAGGTGAAGACAAATTTATACCTTCTTAATTGTAAAGAATCTTTTGGTTTAGAATCTTCTTATCTATTTATAAGTTGAAGTACAATACAATCAAGACTCATAATTTCTCCCTTAATCTAACAGCCATACCGATATGCATATATGAATTGCCTACATCTCCAATCCAGGATCAACCTATTACTACAAGTTAACTCATTGTTGGCCTTTACTCTTAACAAATTATTTAATTAAGCTTTATCACTAATCACATCTGCAGGTAAGGCAAAGATGGGTGAGAAGGAATGGTACTTTTTCAGCCTAAGGGATCGAAAATACCCTACCGGAGTGCGAACAAACAGGGCAACCAATGCGGGATATTGGAAAACAACAGGGAAAGACAAGGAGATATTTAACAGTCAGAGCTCAGAGATTGTGGGGATGAAGAAGACATTGGTTTTCTACAAAGGGAGAGCTCCGAGAGGGGAGAAGACCAACTGGGTTATGCACGAATACCGCCTTCACACTAAGCCTACTTTCAAAGCTAACAAGGTCCTCTACTATACTCATTCTCTATATATACACATTCAAAAATTGATAGATTAAGCATTTTGTAGAGATAATTAACTTAGATGAATGAAAGGTAAATGCACGAAAAGTGCTCATTTATAGAAACACCTCATAAACGATCTGTAACTGCTCATCTTATTCGTACATGTCTAATATGATGATATGTGAGATCAAGTCATTTTGAAGTTAGTTTTCCTGTGTGTTAAATTAACCAAACTGAATCAAATTGCAATAGAGATCCGCCCACCTGAACCAGCTCATCGGTTGTCTGATGGAAATTAGACCCGGCAATCTTGACCCGTGACCCGTGGGTACCCACGGGTGTACCCGTACGGATCGGGTACGGGTAAGGAAAATTTTGAAAAAAAATGAGCTGTTACTTTTTTACCCGGCCCGTGAACCCGCGGGTCGGGTCGGTTATACCCACGGTACCCGTGAGTACCTATGTATTTAAATAAATTAAATTAAATTAAATACTCATCAACTTGAGTTGTAATTTATTTGAGTGTGTTGAGTTTGAATTTTATTTGGTTTCATTGTTTTTAATGTAATTAATTTCAAGACTTTAGAAACTTGTCATATGGTTTCATTGTTTTGATTTTGCAATTGTATTTTTGATTATGTTTAAATTTTGTTTAGACTCAATTATGTCTGTATACTTTGAAAAATAATTCCTCTTTCTTTTCATGATTGGACAAATTATTGCTCTTTTGTCTTTGTTGATGAAATGATAAATTGAAATGCTAGTTGGATTTTGAATGTTGATACATATATTTATTTGAACAAGGAGCATAAATAAACAACAAACAACAAGCTTATTAAATTATCGTTCTTGATTCCTGATTACATTTGTTGTTGTTTCAGTTATTCAATTTTATATTTTACATTTTTAAAAAAATGATAGCATGTTGCTAATGTTTTTAATCAATTATTCAATTAAAATAAAATTTTAATTTTTTTTATAAAACCCCAAAACAAACTCAAAATAAACAATGAAATATTGGCGGGTACCCATGGGTACTTGTGTGTACCCACGGGCCGGGTCCGGGTTGGAAAAAAACTTTTTAAAAAATTGCGGTTACTTTTCGACCCGGCCCGTTGGACCCGTGGGTCAAGCAACCCGTACCCATGGGTACCCGACCCGGCCCGTTTGCCAGGTCTAATGGAAATCTCACTATACATGTAATTAATTCCCTTTTGGAAAATTCACAGGATGAATGGGTTGTTTGCCGTGTCTTCATGAAAAGCTCCAGCAGCAAGAAGTACCCTTCTAACCAGCCTCGTGGACCAACCCATCCCTACACCATTGACATGGGCCCTGCCACAATCATGCCCACGCTCGACCCGTACCACCATTTCGCCCTCAACCGAAACCACCACCAGCACCACCTGAGCCAAACTGAACTCGGAGAACTGGCACGCTTTGCGAGGGGCCAGCCAGGGTTCAACATACCGATCCAACCGCAGCTCAATTTCCCCCAGAACTTTATCTTCTCTGGGATGAACCTGAACATAGGAGCCCACCAACAGCAACAACAACAACAACAACAGCAGCCCATGCTAAGGCCAATGCCTGTACCGCTTGGCCACCAACAGCAGATGATTGCAGAAAATTCAGCAGCTTCGACGGTGATGACAAACTGCATTCTTCCTGGAGCAGATGGAGGGTTCAACCCAGATGTGAATAATTTGGATCTTGAGGGCTACTGGCCTCCTTACTGAGTGAAGAAAATTATTCATTGAAATATTTATCTATTTGTATAATTCTTTCCCCGTTCTTCCGGATAGTAATAGCAAGAGATTTGACTGCTTTCTGCTAGTGCAGAAATGTAATGAATTTGTTGTATAACTACTAGAGCTTGAACGATGAAACTTGGAGAAACACTAGCTAGTTCAAATATTCATTTGGCATCAAACTCAAGACATATAAGTTCCATGGAAACTTTTAATTAAGGCTTCCCTAAAAAAACTTTTAATGCAAGCCATCCTGACCTCAGTAACCAGATTAAAAGGCAACAAGATATTTAAAGAAAAGATACAACATCTTTTGGATAATTCGAATTCTTCATTCTAACTAAACAATACTACTACAAGGGCAAAATGGAAGGCCGCCATCATTCTTGGAACTTAATCGCTTTCCTAAGTCATTCCCCATAAAAGAATTTCCGAAACCTTCAAAACTATTCTCTTTTGGTAGTGCAGTCAATGAAAGCCTCAAGGCAACACCTGCAAAACAAACAAATAATTCAAAATTTCCATCATTATTGAGAACACCAACTAAGAAATATATTTCACTTTTCCAAACAAAAGATTCCACAAGATTCCATTCTCAAAGATCAACATTCAACTGTTTAACAGTTTTTTTAGCCAAAAAAAGAAAACTGTCTTGACTGATTAGTGGACTCCCCAAATAAAAAATCTAAGGTATAGATATTTGACAGTTTAACTGAATGGAGATTTTGTCAAAATGGTATTTGATTTACAGCATTCTTTTGATTGGATGTCGCCTTGTTGCCAGAAAGTAAAACATTAATACGACTGGAAAGAAGGATTTGTGACAGAAAATGGCAAACAACAAATCGAATTGATACTTTACAGTATCTAACTTATTTACTCAGAAACATGGACGGAGAAGAGTTTGTACTTGTAGGCATCGGAAACATGCTGCCTCCGGAGAGCCTCTTTCATCATAGAAAGTAATAATATATTATATCATGTTTTTTTTTTGGGAGTTAACAGTGACCTACGTCACCGATTTCATTAATGAAGGATTAACAAAATACAACACAGCCTACTACAAATATCATCTAGAATTCAGTTGCATGAAATACAACGAAGAAAACCAAAATACATCCAAAATAAAACACAAGCAACGTCAAAATACATCATACTTCCTCCCAAAAGGTAGAAACATCTCCAGACCTTCTGTTGTCATATCCAACGTTACCGCCTGACCCCTCCTCTCCTCACTGCTAGTCCGTATCCTCCAACCTCGGCCTCTTTCTAGTACCTGTGTTACCTGCCCAAGACTCAATCAGACCCAGAATTTTATGTAATACACAATGAAAGCTATAATGATAATTACGAAAGCATGCATCATTCCTGTCAAACCAAAGGATCCACAAAATAGCCGCTACCGTAATATCCCATAACTGTCTAACCTCGTTCCTAATTAGCCTCGATCTCAAGTTCCCCCATATTTCATTGATATGACTAGGTGTCTCTGTAATACCAAAACCTAGACCCATAACTTCCCAACTAAGTCTAGCATTAGTACAGAAAAGAAAGATATGGTCGGTGTCCTCCTCTGGACCGTGACATCTAGGACGCGTAGCATCAATCGGAATATTACGCTTTCTAAGATTCATTTTAAAGAGTATAGCGTTGTTCGAAACCAACCAAAGGAAAGCTTTCACTTTCGGAAGGGCCTTAGCCTTCCAGATAATGATAGAGTTTTCAGGTCTAGTTCCCCCATCATTAAAGAGCTCATACATGGATCTAACTGAGAAGAGCCCGCTGCTCTCTAATCTCCATGTCCTATCATCCTCCTCCTCCCTGCTCAGCCTACTACCATACTCCAGATGAGCATTAAGTTGTTGCAATTGGCTCTGACTAGTACTAAAGGAGCCAAAGACCCTTTCGTTCAAACTTTCGTTGTTCCAGATATCTGCCACCGACTCATCCAACTTGAAGGCGTCGCTCGCCAAATTGGGAAACAATGACTGAAGAGAGTTGTCACCAGCCCATTTGTCCTTCCAGAATCTGATATTCCTCCCGTTTCCAAGACTACACTTAGTATTAGCATGGAAACACTCCCACCTTAGCAATTTCTTTCCACATAACAGAGACCTTCCCGTGTTTGCTTCTTCCGCCATATCTGAATCTTTTCAGTCTTCGGTATCTCGAAAAAGAAAGACCCCACCAAGACATTTTACGTTTGTGCAATTTCCACCACCATTTTGACAAGAGGGTCTTATTCATGTCTCGTAGGTTCACAATTCCCTAGACCCCCAAATTCTTTCTTTCTACAGACCTTGTCCCATCGAAGCAAATGAAGACCTTTGTTCTCCTGAGTACCTTTCCAAAGGAACCGCCTTCTGCATTTGTCGATTCTATTAATAACCCATTTGGGTACCTCATAAATCGACATCATATAAGTTGGCAAACTACTAAGTACCGAATTGATCAGGGTAATTCTCCCACCAAGAGAGAAATTTCCCTTTCCAGTCCTCCAACTTTTTCTCTATCTTCTCCACCAAAGGCACACAGTCCTCCTTGAGAAGTTTACCCGGTCTGATGGGTGTACCCAGATATTTAAGAGGGAACTCCCCTTTAACACAATCAAATAACGTTGGGACCATCTCTGAAGAGCCTGTATGTCCATTGCTGGGGGGGACCACACAGCTCTTATGATAATTAACAGCCAGACCAGACCAGTATTCAAAGCATCTCAACAGCACTCTAATAGCCATGATTTCTTCCACCCTCGCAATGCCAAACATGAGTGTGTCGTCTGCATACTGCAATATTGACAACGGTGTTGTGATCCCTTGCACCTGCACCCCCTTGAGAATACCTTCCTGGCTTCCTTTCTTAGTCATTTCAGCCAGACCATCTGCTATGATCGCAAATAGCAATGGTGACAGAGGATCTCCTTGCCTCAATCCTCTGTGACAACGAATTTTTTTCCCTTGCTCCCCATTCAGTAGAATGAACGATTTACCATTTCTAACACACATCTTCATCCATAATCTCCACTTATTCCCGAATCCTTTGAGTTCTAATGCCTCGTCAACACAGTCCCAATCAACAGTGTCGTATGCTTTCTCAAAGTCCAGTTTTAGAAGGAACCCATCAACTTTATCCTTATTTACTCTGAAGACCATTTCGTGCGCTGAGGCAATGCTATCGAGAATTTCTCTACCCTTCACGAAGCCACTTTGAGATACGTCAATAATATCCGACAAGTGCGGCGACAATCTGTTAGCCAGCACTTTAGAAATGATTTTGAAAGACCCATTGAGTAGGCTAGTGGGCCTGAGGTCTATAACCCTAAGCGCAATAGATTTCTTGGGAATAAAGTGTCACATTAGCATAATTCAAATGTTCGATCAGCGCCTCCCCCGTGAACATTTCAAGAAAAATGTTCATGAAGTCCTTCTTGATGATCAACCAATAGAGTTTATAGAACAGAATCGGAAACCCATCTGGCCCTAGCGCCCTGTCTGACCCCAGCCGACTGATCGCTTGAAGAACCTCTTCCTCCGTGAAGGGCCCCTTTATCCCCTGGCTCCCTCCAAGTCTCGACTCACTCCACATGTCTTGCTGTAGTCTGACTCTCTGAGATCTTCTTTCCCAACAAATCTCTAAATCTATTATATACATGTCTAATCATTGTAGTGTCCTCCGACCAGTCCTGCCCTACAAAACAAACCTGTAATTTTATTGGCTCTCCTTTCATGCGCCACCTTATAAAAGAATGTCGTATTAGAATCACCTTCCTTAAGCCACTGCACCCTCGATCATTGCCTCCAGTATTACCCTTCCATCTCACCAATACGGTGCATCTCCGCTCTGTTGAATTGCAGTTCCTCTGATTCGCTTCTTTCAAGCAATCTAACTTCTTCAATGGTCTCTAGATCTTGTGTTCTACTACCCAAACTTTCTTTACTTCTACGTAGGACACCATACTCCTCTTTGGCCCATGTCTTAAGACACATCTGCAGTCATCTTAGCTTGATGTTCCAATTGGCGGACGCATTAATCGAATCCGAGGGAACCTCCCAGGGCTCCTTGATGATTTTTTTACAATTACTAGAGTAGGTCCAAGCTTTCTCAAATCTAAACGGTCGCCTGATAAATCGTTTGTCCGTTCCACAATCAAGGACAAGAGGAATGTGATCAGAGATCAACCTCGGTATGGACCTAATAGCAGCGTTGGGGAACACATCTTCTCACTCCGAGGAAAGCAGAATTCTATTGAGTTTGGCTAACGTCGGGTTGTTCTGCATGTTCGTCCACATAAATCTCCTATCCGAAACCTGATAGTCAATGAGATCTAACTCGTTGATCACACGATTGAACTCTATTCTGTCTCTGAGGTTACACCCCTCCCCCGATGTTCCGAAAGAAATCTAGTGATGTTGAAGTCCCCTCCTATAACCCACGGGCCATCCCATCTACCCCGAATGTACAAAAGCTCTAACCAGAACTCCTCTCTAAGGTTCGAGCTATATGGACCATAGACCGAAGTAACCAAATGTTCCCATCCATCGCTTTTACGTTTAAACCTAATAGTGACAGAGTACGATCCTACAAATTCCTCAATGCAGTCGAAACAATTAGAGTCGAAGCCTAAAGCAATCCCTCCCGACAGACCTCTAGAATTCTTGAAACGCCAATCAAAGTTTCTTAAAGAACTCATCCCCTCACAAACCCTACTCAAAGGGTTGGCAATTCTAGTTTCTATGAAAGCACAAACAAATGGATTTTTGTGTGCTAAGGAATCGTTGATCAATCTACTCTTAACTCTAGATCGCATCCCTCTTACATTCCAAAAGATATATAACATGATCGGACTATGAAAACATCTACCCCACCCATCCCTACGTAAGGGATGCATTAAAGCCCAGCTCTATAAGCTTCTTCCTTAAGCGCGGTAACTCTTTCCTTTTGGATAAAACAAGAGGAGCCCATATCTACACCTAGCATGGTAGCATAGTGAAGGAGCATATTATCAGAAATAAAACTGAAAATAGAAACCGAACCTTCACATGTTGATTTTGGTTCCTTAGATTTAGCTGCTGATCTAATGAGATCTTCTTCACTGGACCCTTAGCTCCCCATCTGTCACTTTGTCTTTTACTCTTCCTCTTGAAGTCATGTAGGCCACTTCCCTGAATAGAAATGATTTGATCCTGTACTACCTCCTCCACACTAGCCTCTAGACCCGGAGTTAAACGCTTTGACACTTCATTCCCAAGTTTGATTTTCATAAAAAGAGTCCATGGACTCCTCCCCCACACCGTCTAATGCTCCAATCCTATCGTCCTCCCCAGGAATACCATCTATATCCTGGAAAGATCTATTGGCTTCAGCCTCTATCCCCCTGTCTCCCATAGAGTCCGATTTCTCGATATCGCCTTCGTCTTCCTCGACGTCTACCTGTGCAGCATGAATGCTGCACGAGCTCTATCCCTGTATAAATCCGGATTGCATACCAACCCCCAGGTCCTCTTTTGAGGAAGGCCCAGTATCACGATGCTGGCCCGGCCCAAAAATCAAGTTTTTTGAAATTGTCTGAACTGCCAACTGAACAGCTTCTTGAAAGTCCTCTTTAGACAGAGTCAACAGGTCACATTCTGCCTTGGAGGGGCCCACATGAAGAGACCCCTTTACAACCTTGGCCTTACCACTCTGAGCAAGAGTCTCTTCCCCAACTGTCAAATTGACAGCTGACGCGCCGTCTAGGCCATGAAGCAACCTACTCTTGTCAGTACACATCACCTTAACCTTACCTAAACTGCTGGCAACACTTCTCTTCTCAACGAAACAGCTGTCTCCCACCTCCTCAATGGGATCCGTTGTGTGCTTCAAAACACTCTGGTGTTGAGATTGACGAATGAGATTAGGATTCGGCAGATCTGATGGACGTGGTTTGATTTGATCAATCACACCTACAGGATCAATCGAGCGATTGAGATTCATTGTTGGCAGATCTGAGGGACGATAGCCATCTTCAACCTCTGGCGCCCTCTTCATCCTAATCTCATAAATGACCCCGAAATCTTAGGCGAACCCCTGAACGAAACGCGTTTCTTCCGCTTGACCACCACTTTGATCTTATGTCTAACCTCTTCAAACTCCACGATAATCACAGATGGAATAAGACTCAGATCCTCCGCCCCGATTTGGAGACACGCATACTCTCTTCGAGTATGAAAGTTAGTGTTTTTGTCTATCGAAATCAGATACCCGAATCCACTCACAAGGTTTTGAAAGGCAGATCGAACCCAACAATGAAAAGGCACATTGAAGAGACGAATCCACACTGCCGAGAGCTTGTCGACCTTCAACTCTCCAAATTTCCTGGACCATCTGCTCATAGTAACGAAGAATTCGTCTCCTTCAAGGCACCCCAACTCTAACACCTCTCTAGTTCTATCTTCCGACTTACAGTAAACCATGAGAATATCTTGTGTCACCTTCTGAATGTCACAATCCCATAGTGAGTCCAGCTTCAGCCCTGCCGAGAGAAGGTCGGCAATCATCTCCATCGTTGGATTCCCCATATGGATTTTAAGCATAACGCATTGTTGGAATCTTCTCTCAAAGTCCGCCATAATCGGAGTGGGATTGATAACGGCTTTGATGGTTTTCCTCCCCCCGTCGTTACTCTCCGCCGAAGCCTGCAGGGCAGGAAAGTGTTCTACTCTTGTATCAGGCACCACCGAATCTGATGGGGCAGACGATTTAGATTGAAAGCTTCTCGCCGGTAAGTTGGGACAGGCGATCGAAATGTGCCCATCTTTCTTACACGCGTAACAAAACCAGTCATTAGGACAGTCGAGAATCGAATGGCCTCGCATTGCACACTTGTGGCATTGCTTGTTCTTCTTACCTGTATCCCGATCCGGCGACACCGAAGATGGAAGGCCTTTATCAGCTTGTTTATCATCCCTCTTAGCCCTCTTTGGTTTAACCAAAATCCACTCTCCATCTTCGTCTTCCTTCATCATTTCCATCTCCGGCACAGAGCTCCCCTTACCACGGTCAGACCCATCATGGCAAGGCCTACTCACCTCTAAGTAAGACCTTCTGTAGGTCTGAGTAGGGCGGCTATCTCTTCTAACCTCCTCCGCCTTCTCATAGTCTCTCTGACTATAAACTTCTCCACCTCTTGTCACTGACCCTCTATGGGCTTCTCGAGCGTCTTTGAACCCAGACATTTTTCTACCCCTGATCTGCACAGCGTTGCCCTCTCCCGAGTGTTGCCCATGATATAGACGACATTCACTCTCCTCATCTCTTCTACGCTTCAGCAATGATCCTTGAGCGTTGACGGAGGGATGCTTCTTGTGGGGGAGGGCTCTTGAGTCGCTCACAAAATGCCTAGAAGCCATGGGATGTAGCGACTTAAAAGGTTATGTGTTGCTTTTAGATGGACTGTTATGGTAGAAGAAGGTGGTGTTGAGAAGGAGAGGGAAGGGTGAAAGAGGGGGGGGGGGGGGTGTTGGGAGAAGGGGAGGGAGAGAAAGTATAGAGGCTGTTTAGGAGGTTTTGGAGGTGGTAGAGGTGGTGGATTTGGTGGAGGTTGAAGGGTCAGAAAAGGAATGGAGAGAGAGAGTCCACATTTTCCGGAATGCTTGAAAAAATTCCGGAAACTTTATTCTCCTTGTTTTGCTCTCAAGCAACTTAGCTTTTTACATTGGTATAGTATATAACTTTAATCCGCTTGAAATCGTTAGGTATATATGAATCTGGGAGCTCCAGTACCTTTCATGCCCCTGCCAATATATAATATCATGTTATTAATGGTAAACCTTGGATTCCCAATGATTCAACTAGAGCAGATTCTCCAGATAGTTATTATCAAGGAAGACAAATAGTTCTAAGAGTTTCCAGACAGACAGTTGTAGTTGAAAATAGACAGTATAGATTCACAAGTGATTTTGTGTGTGTGTGTGTGTGTGGGGGGGGGGGGGGGGGGGGGGGGGGGGGGGGGGGATGGATAGTGACCCAGAAATAGCTTTTCTCGACTTGAAACCAATCGCTACACTAGATGCCACTGTATTCAACCTCGTATCAAATAAACTTTTGCTGAACTCACCAACGGTAGCATATAACCCTCACATCATGCTTGTCCATTGTTTACATCATATCCTCATCTGGAATAACAACAATCACATCCTTTGTAACTGCTCAATACAAGTCCATTCAGGTCTACTCCAAGTCATCTTTCCTACATTAATAGCATTCAAATCACTATCATTCTTCAGCACTCGTGGATGCATTGGTTCTCTCAAAATATATCCTCAATTGAAGTTAGCTCAATTACTTACAAATGCACACACTTTTGTTCTTTTATTGTTTTGGCACTCACCCTGCGCAACATCCTCATTTCCGCTAAATATCCAATAGTGTGACGATTAAAGTATAGTCAGCAGTATAAATAGTATTGTACAATTTCGGTCAATTTCATGACTTCAATTACACTACTTCTGAAACATTCCCTTAGCCATCCTGCTTCAAATCTATGGACAACATCCACCCCATTATCCCCATCCTCATGTATGATTTGATTATAGACAGCTACAATGATAAAACTTAGCTTCTTAGCTAACAATATTAATAATACCCTCGTCTCTTCTCATAGTTCGATACGTTCAGAATACGTCTTTTTTGTCCTCATTCTAAATCATTTAGATTTAAAGCTAAAAGAGTAGGGCAGTGCATAATTATTGTTCACCCTTGGTTTCTGAATTTTTTGGATTGAAGAATCTTTCTAATGAATCTATTCAATTAGAACTACATAAACCATATAATTAAAAGAAAAGGGCAAGAGAATTTTCTATCGAACAAGCATAATGAGCCCCAACACCAACAATTTAGCAAGTTAAACTTTAATTAAGTTTTTAAACAGCAACAAGATCAGCAAGTTTTTCATCCTAAATTTAAAATTAAATAATTTTTTTGAAGAAACAAATTTTAAATGAAATCTTGAACTGAAATTACCAAATTCATTAGATTCACAACAGCAGAAAACAGAGTCGCAAGAACAAGCTATGACATATCATCATAGTTAATTTAAAATTAGGAAGAGAAGAATGAGGTGATGATAGTTATTTCTCATATATATATGGACTTTATGAGGACAAATTACCTTGTATACAAAAAGCACATTGTGGATATCTAATGCCATGCTACTTGTCAGCATGCCTGCGCTTTGGTCTCCGGTGTGTCAAATTAGATTTGGTAATCCGACTTGGCTTCCTTGCCTTTTTAGTGCTGTGTGATGTAAATAATTTAAACGACTTCAATTTAATAAAATACTGTAATTTAGATAAGGAATTTAAGTGACCAACTGGTTGTACAGGATGTTTTGGATATCAGCATAACAAACTAACCAGAAAACTGCTGACACGAGTCTATAAAGAAAGAACACGGGGAATGCCAACAAAGCAGAAGCCTGAATTTGGAAATTTGAGTTTGACTTTAAATGGAATGAAATGCTGCAAAAGCTCAAATAAAGATTGAGTTCAAGAAAGGCGAGAATGTATTCATATAAGAGATAAATGCATACCAGAAACCAGGCCAACTCTTTAGTTGCATGAGGCTTTGTTACCTCGTGTTTCTTTAGTTTCTCCAGAATACTCTTTTGAACCTACAACAGTAAGATTAATTTTTTTAGATACCTCATCAAATCCATCAGAAAGCACTTGAGATTTAAGAAATGAGAATATCAAACATAACAGGTACGGTAATTTACTCCAACACACTTATTATGTTCCCAACCCGGTCTAACTAAAAACTGAGTATAATCTGCATATTAGGCAATAAACACACGATCTCCTCAGTTCTCTCTATTAAATATTAATTATGGTCTATATTGTGAATCTTATTCAATTTATTAGAACCGTAGCATATGCAAATAAGATTGTTACATTTCCGAAATGTTATTAACACGGTATTGATTGTATTTCTAAATTTGACGCAAGTGTTTCCTGAAGTGTAACTTGTTTAGGTTCCGAGAATGCAAAAATTTGCTATCCAACGATCTGAAAACAACATTACCATCTGATTTTATAAATAATTTTAACAATATCCTAATGTAAACAAGTCAATAGTTACTTCATTTTGTACATGATTTCTCTCAACAATGTTAGTTTATCTGAGGTTTAGAAATTATTCCATGTTTATTCAATGTAGATATTTTAGTTCAAGGATGGCCACGTTCCTCAATCTGACATCAGCTTCAGCCAAACAGCATCAGACTTACATTCACCTATCCCCCCCTCCCCCCAAACAAAGAATAACAACCATCTTCTTAATTGAACTTTTTGCTGCCCATACCAGTTACTAGCTAATCAAAATAGCTAAACCTATGTCTGAGGTAATGATGAATAATATTGATTTTTACTAGCCATATCGATTGGAATTTTTGCCCACCATATACCCAATACAAATCCCAAAACTAGCATACATAAAAGTTTTTGAAATTCGAAACATGCTCGGAACATTGTTCACACAATTACAAAAACCTTATTTTTCCAAATTCTTGTACATATTTACCATTCAAAGCGTCCTTTAAAATTGGTATTAAAAAAATGATACAATGCCAAAAGATGGTAATGAAGTGCCCACGGGATAAAGATTGAGTGTAACATCTTAGGCAGAAGGGAAGCTATAATATGTGGTGGTGGTGGTGGTGGTGGTGGTGGTGGTGGTGGTACCTGAAGATGATACGTTCTTACTCTTCTAAGACCCTTGTGATATGATCGAACTACATGCTTACTATAGGGCTTGAGGACAACTTGTAGTTTGTTAAGATGAGGTTTGGTCAGAGTAACAATTTGATCAATGTATGGTCCTGAGAACTTCCTGGCTTTCTGCAAACAAGTGATACATCACATCTGGTATAATTCACTCATAATAATAACATAAGGAGAAACAAAAAGCCAAATATGCAATTCCAATAGTTGATGAAAAAGTACAAGGAAATAGGGATATGTTACTTTCTGTATTTTTACAATATGTGGTCCAACAGTTCTTTTAGAAGCCTTGTACACCTCAACAGTCCTCGTAGACATCTTTTTTACGTAGGGTCCAGCATTAGATTTAATGATCAGTAGTTGCTCCTTAGCAGCAGGGACCCATTTCTTCATGTAATGAACAAAGGGATCAGATAAAGCAAAATAGCCTCAAGAATGCTACAAATCTATAGAGGAGTCAATTCTGATTATTATTATCAATACAGGGAAAGAGCAGATTCTGCTTAGTCTAAACTACTCCACCGAGTCCCCTCTTACACCATGTAGGTGTTTCCACAATAGCAACTTAGCAAACAAGATATATGCAATATAAGTCATTAAGTAGTGGAGAAGTGGTGTTAGAAGGTGAGTTTAAAAAAAAAAATTGTCATTTAACTAGCATGAAAGTACAATGGAAGAAAATGGCGAATGGCGAATGACCGTTGTGGACAATGTAATCATTAGTACGATGGACAATAGTTGAAAGAACTTACAGTTTTTGCTGAATCCAAGTGGGGTTCAGCCCAGTTTTGCACCTGCCCCAACTTCTCTGATGCCTGGGACAGGAGGTGTTGACCAATTTAATACAGAGGGTAAAGTAAAGCAATCTTATCCAACGATCAAAAATAAAACAATCCAGAAAATCATAATTGATATGCACATATGATATAGGCAAGCACCTTATGCAGAATATCAACCAGGGCAGGTTTTGCATGCTCATTCCAATGCGTTGCAACAAAATCCTGCAAAGAAGTTACAGAAATCAATACAATAATCGAAAAGGAACTTGAATGTATTAACACACATCATTGACTTATTAAGCATGTCATCCATGATACAAGTTACCTGAATGTTACAAACATGGGTAAAAAGCCAATGTGGAAGCCATGCTCCGTATACCTATACAGTAATGCTGACAGTCAATCTTAATTGTCGACTTCAGTATTGTTAAGATAAAAGTTCCCTGAAAACTACAACAAAATTTCCAAGATGATCAACTGTAATAACAAGGTCATAACTCAAAAAAATAAGTACACATTGTAAGTGACAGAGCAATGATGATCGCTACTGATGACAATTTCAGAGCTTACACTGAAAGCACATGAAGGTTATATGTTTTTCAACAAATTAACAAAATTTTCATGGTTAAAGTGTGTTAGTTTCAGATGACCAGGATATTAATGATACAGGCCAAATACTAGTCAGTCTGTTAGATATGGGACTTAAATTTAATGTATTTTGCACCAGAATTTGAACAAGAATAGAATGGCAGAGAAGGGAATTTCATTCTGGGTTCAATGTTGAGCTCCAACGTCTATATATTTAATAAACTGCCAACTCACAAATCTCAGATTTTCTCTGGCAGCTACTGTAAAAAAATCTGCATTGCAACCTGCTGCAATCTATCTAGGTTCAAAGAACATACAGGAAAAAACTTGGAACGCTTGAAACTGAAAGAGAATGTGACAAATAACTATAGCAAAATCAGTTGAGTTGAAATTCTCACCTTTGTCAGTTCTATCACCTTAGATGTTGCTTCTAATTGTGCCTTCACCAATTGTTCCTGCAAGAATATAAAATTTTAAATGCCAATTTCTAAGAGTGTTATTTGATGTTTGTACCAAATATCACAAACCTCTGCCAGTTCCAGGGCATGTTGAGTTTTTTTAATTCTCAGCTTCTGATCTTCATTAGTCTTCTGGAGCTGCAGAAGAAAAAAAAGTTAAAAAACAAACAAAGCATCAGAAAGGTTGAACCATATTCAATTGAGGCTCCTATTAAATCTCCTAAAATATCCACAGAAAAACTGCTTGATTCACTAAGCATGCTAATACTTTTGAGGTGCATCTTTATATAAAAGGGTTCACCGAAAATGAACCCTTAAATTACTGGTGTTTGTCATTAGGCCTCCCAGATTACAGTATTAAATACAAGTCCTCTAATTTATTGGTTCTAGCTGCAACATGCAACAAGTCCTTCTATTAGAGCATCTGTAGTCGTCTGCTAAATACCCAAAAAATTGAAAATATGGGGAAAAAATCGCTCTGGTCGTCTGCCAAAAACCCAAAATTTGGGTGTCGCATGAACAGTAGATTGCCAAATATAGAAAACGGTTTGGCAAATGCCAAAATATAGCTGACGAAAGATTACCTTTCGTCCGTTAAATGAGACGAAAGATAATCTTTCGTCTCAAATGTTTAGCGTACGAAGAAGTTGGTCGGACGAGGGATTATATTCCGTCTGTTGTAAATAAAATAAATAAATAAATGACGGACGGTACATTATGTACGGTCCAAGCTAATTTCGGAAAACGACAAGGAAGTCGGACGGTAGATTATCTACCGTCCCTCCCCTTTATTTTTTTTTTCCAATCCCTTTGACGAATTACTTCGTTACCCTTTAGTTAATTCCATCTTCCGTTTTTAATATATACAACAGCTAGTTAATTCCATCTTCCGTTTTTAATATATACAACGGCTATTTTTTTTTCCTTCAAACGAAGTTCAACGGCTATAAAAAAAAAATTTAAATACTCAACTACAAAGAAACATACAGCTACATTATTCTTCTTCACATCTCTCACTCTCTGTTATTCTCGTTTCCTCTCACTCTCTGTTATTTTTCAACAAGGAACTCAAAACAGAGAACAACAACTGGGTTTGTGTATCTCCATAATCCACAACTCCTATATTTTCAACTTCGGTCTTTCTATCTCTCTATTTTTGCAATATTATTTTCATTTGATTTTATGGTCAATCTTCGTCCAATTAGAGGCCGAGCATATACCGTGTATAAGGATATTATTTTGGCACAAAGTTGGGTTGCTATAACCCAAGATCTGTTGATCGGTAGCGATCAAACTGGGAGTCAATTTTGGAATAGGATTTATCTCACATTTGAGAATCTGTCTGGATGTGCAACAGATAGAACGGCTGGCTCTCTTTCCAGTCGATTTTCCACTATGTCAAAGGAAGTAGCATTGTACATTGCGAAGTTAAGCGGTGTGACGAATAGAGCGGCAAGTGGTACTACGAACGCGGATAAGGTTTGTTTTGTTTTAATGTATTTTATTAATTGATTATGTAACTTTTTTAATATAAATTTCGTTCACGTAAGTTTATTAACAATTTATTAACTGTGATAGGTACGCAATGCACGACTGGAATATATGCAATCAGCTGGGAAGCCCTTCAAATTTGAAGAGTGCTATAAAATTTTGAAAGATCAACCAAAATTTTCCATGCGTACTACACAGGTTTTCGAAAATATCCCGAATACTCAATATACCGAAGGTGGTAGTTCAACACATTCCCCCACATCCGTGCAGTGGGATTCAGATATACCAATTGATCTAAATGCGCCTTCACCACTATCGCGACCACCCGGTAGGAAGAAGCAAAGAAAAAAGAAAAGTGCACCGTCGAAGCCAATGATGTGTCTGCTATGGTGGAAGAGACGCGTAATTTTAACAATTTTTATATTAGCAACCAGAAAGACAGGCTTGAGCTGAAACAACAAGATTTCGATTTTAGAGTGTCAACTGAAGAAGATCGTATAATGGCTATGGATCTGAGTAGCTTACCTAAGCATCAACGTTATTATTTTCTATGTCGACAGAATGAAATCGCTTAGAAAAGGGGCTACCAGCTGGGTTAAAGCAGTACTAAACTTCAACTAGTTATCTTTTATTTTTATTAGTATTGTTGGTATGTTGTTATTATGCTTATTATTAATGTTGTTGAATGGGATTAATGAAATTATGGTTAATAGTAAAGTTGTTATCTATTAATTTGTTGCAATATGAAGATAACCCAACAACTTTCGAACTTAATTAAACGATCTTCATAATTAAAAGCATATTACATTAATTTTAAAAATAGAAAAACATAACGTAAAAGAACTGAAATGGCTACATTTATGAAAATAACATGACCCAAATTATCCATTGAATCCATAGTTGAGTAATACATCTTTACTTAATCTTCGTTCTCTTCATCCTCCCCATATGTGTTCCAAATGTGTTCAACTAAATCAAGACGAAGCGCATGATGCATTTGTCTGTCATGAAGCTGTACAGTACGTGCCGTTCGAGCTGCACGCTCAATTGGGTCAGACCTATTAGGTATGGCGAAGGTCGAGTTAGAATCATGGTCGTATACAGTCACCGATCCCTTCTTCCTTTTCATCTTCAACAATTATATTGTATAATATGATACACGTTTTCATAATATATGAAAGGCTGTCAGCATCCCAAAGTCTGGCTGGCCCTCTAACTATAGCAAATCGTGCTTGTAAAATCCCGAAGGCGCGCTCAACATCCTTTCATACAGCCTCTTGCATCTGGGCAAATTTCTTCTTTTTTGGTGTATCTGGGACTGAGTAAGTCTTAACTATAGTCGTCAATGGGGGTATATACCATCAGCTAAATAGTTCTCCATATTGTATGCATGATTGTTTATTACAAATTCAGCGGGTGGTGCACAACCATCGAGAATGTTGTTGAATAGTGGAGAACGGTTGAGTACGTTTAGATCATTATTGCACCCCGGCATTCCAAAGAATGAATGCCAAAACCATAGATCGTAAGATGTCACTACTTCAAGCACAATAGTTGGTTCATGTACGTAACCCGTGTATTAACCATGCCAGGCTGCCGGACAATTTTTCCATGCCAAAATTCATATTACAAGATACACCATATCTATTCATCATACTCATTTTGTGTTTCAGGCACGAATTCCGGTGATTGAATAGATGATTCATAATAAGTATTGTTGTAGTCAAAATTCCTACGCATGCCTCGTCGAACCAACTGTGAAGGGCGTTCTCCTAATATTGATCTCCGACGATCGACAACTTGTGTTGGAATAGAGGACCTTAATACTGTGTCGGTTAGAATCAGCCGTCGTACTTGTGCTTCCGTATTAGACGCTTGAGCATGTTCTTGGTACAATTCCTCCTGTTGAAATATGCATATAGTAAAAAAAGGCTTTTTTTGGGTAAAGTATGAATGTTGGAAAACAAACTTACATAAGATTTTGAACCACGGGGTTCTAAATAAACAGGTTCTCGTGAATAACTTCTTGTAACTGTACCCCCAGAATACAGTAGAATTTCCACTATACACTCCCCATAGTCCACAAGCTGATCTTGAATTGGTTGTGTGACGTACTCAGAAGGGACCCAAAATGGCGGAGCAGGGAAGGGTAACTGTGCATTCGGATCACTAACGCTAGCTGGTCCGATGAAATCAATATTTGCCGCATGTGTGACTTTCTTCATTATAGCACCTAGTGATACTTTGGCCCAATACTTATCATATATACGTTGGGTTATTGGTTGGACCAACTGAGAAGCCGTCAATCGGTGGACATATATCATGTGAGGGTATTCTAAACATAACTGGTGGTTGTCTTGGTATTGCTATAATTCCAATCAATTGCCGGTAACATCGATCACCAAGATACCAAACACCCTACAACATAATTTTGTAACATTTTAAAAAAATTAAACATTACATTAATAACTCGATGAATATTAACATTAGATAAATTGACAAATATAAACTATTACCTGCTCGCAAAACTGGAGAATCACTCGGTGACGAGACATGATATTAGCGAACATGATATCATGCTCAACCTCATGTGAAGACCCCAAATACGGTTGCCATATAATTGATGCAGAAGTTCGCATCTCTAATTGGTACCTAGCAATATAAATATTGTACCTAACTTGATCTGTTATTCGGTACTCAATTTCACTTTTGTTCCGACGTGTTATTCTTGGCCTTTTGTCAGCGGCCCGGACATCGTCCGCAACATTTCCTGTATTTACAGTGATTGGAATACATACATGTGTGTATTCATATGCCCAATACTGAGAATATAAAGATGTATTAATATCGAATATATAAATAATAAATTAAATTATTACAGTAATTAATAAAATTACCTTTAGTACTTGCCATGGACCGTTGAAAGATTTAACCTTATGCCTGGAACAAGCAACTAGAGACATATACAACAGTGCCAAAGCTTGACCATCCCAATCAAATGTGCCAACTTTAGTCAGATCTTCAAGAGCTGCAAGCCATCCACACCTAATAACGGAAGCACCATTGGCGAAAAGGAATTCGCCCAAGAAGTAAACAAAAAAAAGCCCTTGCGACTCTCGCAGCTACATCGTTGTCGATTTTTGCTGCCTCAATCACACTACTGTGGAAATATTTCTTCAGGAACGAACAGCGTATTCCCTGAGACTTCCAATCATCGGAAGTAATTTCTGGAAAGAAGCGGGACTGTACAATTTCGAATGGATATTCCTCGTCATGACATGGTGGTTGATCGCCGATCCCAATGGATATTCCCATTAACATTGCCCAATCTAACGGGATAAATCCTAACTCGCAACACGGAAGATGAAATGCGTGGGTAGTGTCCCACCACCTCTCAACCAAAGACTCGACAATCTTATGGGATGATTTTTCGGTATCAATTGTAAAAAAACTTTGCCAATCAGTGTTATCTATTATTTGTTTCACTACGGGGATACGAGAGCATATCTTGTAAGCTTTAATTAGACCATTCCAACTACCCCTAAAGTTACAGAACCCACCAAGAAAAATTCAGTAACATTCTTACAGATATGAAATTCGTTGTCGAACACTGGTGTCCACATTGTTGGATCGCTTAAATCAACTTCTTGAGTATCCGCTTCAGGTTGTTTGTCTCTGTTTCCATGATCAGAACTAGATACACCCTTTGATTTTAGTCTACCAATGAAACGTCGAATCGACATATTATTTGTTTTAGATTTGAGAATGGAATGATATAGAAAGATAGAAATATCCCTTCAAACCGAAACTCGTATATAGCAAGAAGTTGTTTGAAGTTAACTTAATTCTCAACATCTCAATGCCAATATATATGGAGAAGGGGGAAGACACAAAAGGGTAAATGCGTCAAAAATTTGTAGGCAGACCGGCAGAATCATTTAACTTTTAATTTTTATTTTTTTTTATACTTTATCGCATGCGAACAAAGGCTAAAGCAAGCTTATGATCAACTTTTGAACACTTAATTGATGGACGAAAGAAGATTAGCCGTCCCACTAAATTTTTATTTTTTTTAATTTAAAAAAAACCACCAACGACAGATTGTTCCTTGTCCGGGAATGGGGGAAATGGGTCAAAAGCCTCGGACGGGAGATTATCTCCCGTTCATGCGAAAATTTTATAAAAAAAAAAAATTAAAACCTCCAACGAGGGATAATGTACCATCCAAGAACTTCCTTTTTTTTAATATTTTTTCAATCGACAGAAGGTAAATTATCTTCCGTCCCAAACTTTTTTCGTCTGCAAACGCTGCGACGAAAGATAATCTTCCATCTAAAAAAAACATGCGACGAAACAAATATAGCTTTGAACGACTACAGCGACATTCCTTTTTTCCTATTTCCAATTGCTATATACCCAAAATTTAGCAAGCGACGACTACAAATAAGTAATAATTTAACCTATGTTGGGTAAATCCTAACTAAAGATGGGTAATTACTAATATGTCCCCATTTGCTCTCTTTCTCATTGTCTCTTGAAATATACCCAGCCAAGCTAGAGACCCCCCCCCCAAAAAAAAAAAAATAATAATAATAATAATAAATAAATAAACAAATAAAATATCCCATACATTACATGTGATCCAAACCCCTTACCTCCTCTCCTTTGTATCCTATGTATGTCGCAACTTCCTCCTTTCTCACTCCCCTATCTTTAAATCAGCTTGAATATAAGAGAAAATTGGGAGGCCAATAGTTTTTAAAAAACAGTGATTCTGGCTAATTTTCAAGAGAGAGTTTTATATATAAGCTTGAGAAAGGGATGGACCAAATGCAAGTACTTAGTAACAACTAATGGACATAATAGAAAATACCGCGATATAGGGAAAGAGGGACCTAATAGCACCTAATGATAATTTAAGGGCCAAACAGCAAACCCCATATTAAATTTGCAAGCAATGCGACTCAATCAGTGAAACAGAAACAAACCATCTAGATTAGACTTTATGAAATGAAAAAATAAAAATAAAACACCAAATGGGCTGGGCTGCTGACAGAATAAGTGCATATACAACCAAAAACAATAACTGTCAATATGGAACCTAGACAACAAGCTTCCACCATGAAATGGAAAAAAGAAAACAATCAGACAATGTACTAACTGTATGAATTTCAACATCTAAAATGCAAGTTTAAATCTTCATTGATTTTAACTATAGTTAATTTCATCATTATGCTTTTAGGATAAAATTAGTCCACTGCTAACAAGAAAATATATGACAGCAAAGAATAGACATGTCAATTGTATAAATACCAAGAGAAGCAGGAATAAGAAACAATTTCCTAGTATTTTTTTTAAATAGTAATATTATAAATTTCAATAACTAGGACTTTTCCTCGACAAAATTGAGTTAATTAAGGAGCAGGAATTGATATAGATAAAGTTCCAAAAATATTCACCATGCTTTTAAAGACCTCTTGTCAACCTACAGAGTACAAACACCAAGTACACGGTTTGTGAGACTAGAGTCTAGTGAGCAAGAGGTCGGAACTCGGGAGATCGTGTCCCGCTTGCACCTTTTAACTTCAACAATTAATATGAATATAAAGTGGGTAAGTATGAGTGGATGTGGCCTTGAAAGAAAAGGAATCACAGGGTTTTGTGTAAATTATCAAGATAACTATAAGCAAAATATGGTAGCTGTCATGAAACTTTGCTGACCAGATGTGGATAGTAAGCCCATGCTTGTGTTTAATCTCAGGCGGCTAAGTTTAAACCCTCCACACTGGCGCAGACCACAAGAATAGTACCATGTAAAAGTAATACAATGAGCAGAAAACAACGGCTGTGCACTTGAAGAATGAACGATCACATTGCAAAGTAAACAACAAACTAAAGAATAACTAATTGCAACATCTGACATTGCAATACAAATTTAAATGACTTACACTTTGCAGTCTCATATCAAGTTCCTGTGCTTTCTTCTCATATTCACGAACCTGAGCATCCAAAACATTTCTCCTCCTCGATTGTGCTTCAATCTCCTCCCTAACTTTACCAATCTACAACGAAGAACAACAACTAGTAACTGACAAATGCATTACACCAACCATGTACAATACTTGACATCACTCCTATACCTGCTTCTCAAGTTCACCCTTTCTCGTATCAGCCTTCCCTACCTTTTCAGCATCAGATTTACCCTTTTTCTAACAAACAACATGTTACATAATAAGTAACAAAATTCAATAAATAATTTACACACAAAAAAAAAATTAAAGATTCGAAATTAGAGAATCACCTGAAAAAATTCAATCTCTTTCTCCAAATAATCAATGCTCGACAGTCTCTCTTCAATAACAGTATTCAACCGCAAAATGCTCTTCTCTTTCACCTTTATCTCCCGAATTCGCTCGTCAATGGTAGACTCTGCAGTAACAATACAAGGAAAAAAGTCACCATCTTAACAATTCAGTTACATGCTGTCAGAGATTTGGATTCCGACCAGCTACAGAGATCTCGCCATTAATGGAGAAGAAGGAGGTTAGGGATTGAGAGGGAAAAGAATAGATCTGAGGTTGGAGAAGAAGAAGAAATAGAGAGGAAGACGATGGAAGATTTAGAAGAAGAAATCACTTTTTCATTAATATCCAAGTTTGTTACAGATCGGAGTATGTATAGCTGGAGAGTGAAACGGTTACACTAAACGACAAGAATTCACATTAGCACGTGCAAAACGCACCTTGCCTTCCTGCCAACTCTCCCGCTATAACCCAATTCCATCTAAGTGCGTAGCGCACGTAAAACAACAATAGACAACAATACTAAAATCAACACAGACAGCAATACCAACAACAGATACAACTCTTTACAACTAAATCCACTCAACAGCTAAACCCATGCCACCAATTATTGATGATGCCGACCATAGCTTCACTCCGGCGATGGGGAGGTTGCCGGTGTCCCTGACAACTCCACCCCCCTTAAAAATGAGCTTGTCCCCAAGCTCAATACCAGGAAATCTCCGCCGTTCTTGGCAAGGTATTCTAATTGGCACTTTGTGAATTAGTAATTTTGCTAAATCAGAGCTTGCTACATGTTTCACTTCAATATCAATGGGATCGTCAAATCCCTGTTCCATCTTGGCAAGAGCCAATTTCATTGCAGCCAGTGCATCACCTAGACAATCATGTGGTTCACCCTCCTTACGAATCTCATAACCCAGCACAGACTTACACAAATTGTTCAAGGGAGGGACATAAGTAGTAGGTAAATGCTTGCACTTGAAGATGTATGATGTGTCAATAACACGTGGATGCTCAATCTTGAATGCTTTCAGATCATTGTGTAAGCTGTGGCCAACTAAAATTATAACATGTGATACAAGCTTCTTGAGAGATTTCTGTATATCATCTAATGAACAAGTAACTCCCTCCAAATCTTTTGCAGCAATACCAGTGATATTCGTTCTGTAGTCAGCAATAGCTTTATTTGGGTTAACTATTTTATCAAGTTTAACCTTCAATTTGTGATCCACAGCACATACTCTCACTATTGCATTTGTACCATCTTCACAGAGAACCATCTCATAGTCAACAGCAATCAACGTAGTTGACCTCATGGCCCTTGAAATTTTGACTATTTGCACAATCACCCAGTCCTCATTATAAGACGAGAAGGAGTAATCCTGAGCATACAGTGGGTGCCCAACAGTCAACTGAACCAGCTTCTGTTGAGGGGTTTGCTTGTCTGGAAAATCCTTGACGAATTTCTCTATTGCAGCACGATCACTACAATGTCTCAGAATCTTGCCGAAAAACTTCTGATCATTGTCCTGGGTGAAAGTTTTCAAAAAACCAACCAAGACTTCCACAGACCCTCTCGCTGGATCACCCAAACTAGCACCAAATTGCTGCTTGTCCTCCGACTCCAAATAATCCTTCCATCCTCCTTTCACTCCTTTCAACCCCTGTTTTTGCACAAGCTTCACAATTTTCACAAGAACCTGACTTGTTCCAGTAGCTTGATTTTCTGAAGAGGCAGCCTTAAAAGCTTGCATGTCGGATAGGAGTTGAAAGCACCCAGCACCAACACTCCCAGTCCGCAGCACCAACTCTTCAGCTTCTTTAATAATTTCATCGGCTAAAACTGGGCCTTCCTGCATAATTGGGGAATATATTGGTTCTGTTTCTAACATGGTCAAACTATCCGATGGATGATCAGCACCAAGTCTGCTAAGGATTCCTTCAATGCAACATCCGTAGAGCTTCACTAGATTTGGGTGTTGTAGTGCTGATATCATCCCGATCTCATTTACAAATTCACGGTTCCCTTGCTTGGATTTTGTAGATAGCTTCTTTACTGCAATTGCCACACCATCTGGTAGAATACCCTTGTACACTGGACCAAATCCTCCTTCACCAATCATATTTACAGAATGAAAATTGTTGGTGGCAGCTCTGAGCTGTTTCAAACTGAAGATACTCGTCTGCAAATCTAGTCCTCTAAGTTCATTTTCTAAAGCATTTTTCCTTAAGCAAACCCAAAGCATAACTTTTTCAACCCAGAGAAAGTGAATCTCCAAAGTGCCCGTGCTATTGACAGGAGTAGTGAAGGACTTGACTATTTCTTTACCAGTCCCATTAGCTTCTTTTACAATATCAAAGTCCTGCAGAACCTTTTGTCCCTGAATCGATACATCAAACATTCGCCTTCCAACATTGTAAAATGATTGATCATCACATTTAGGTGGAGGTCATCCATCGAGCACAATCTTATCACTGCCAACTACACCCTTGAGAGATTCAAACTCTGTCCTCTCGACATTTCGTTGAAAACTCAATCGGGGCTCAAGATAAGGGACAAATGCCTTCGAGACATTACCACAAACATTTAGTTGATGATTATGACTTGAAGTGAAGATTGTAGAAACTTCAATCATAAGCTTCTCCTCATTTTCTTGTTCAATGTGAGGACCTAACTTTCCAGCCCCTTGAGCATGCATTTCATCAAACACCTTTGATGTCTCATCACCATTCTTCTCAACACTCTTTACTTTAACTTCAAAACTCAATAAATCTTCACCGTTTACCACAACTCCATCTTTATTCTTTCCACATGAAACCACATCATTCACCTTCACTTCATCTACAACAACCGATTTGTTAGAATCTTCCAACTCCGTAGAGTCAAATTGATCTATCAATTCCCCTAAGAACATGGACCAAGAAATTTCATGGATTCGTGATTTGATGTGCCTATGGAACCATTGTGATGCTCTCCCTCTTAGATGTAGCGTAGCACAGTTCAATTTTTGAGACTCGGAAATCTCATGAACGCCAGGGATCTCATAAAAATCGAAACATTTCTCTATTTCACAAATCCATTCCCTTGGATCACCTTCTTTAAAAACGGGAAACTTTGGAAACTTCAGCTTAACTGGAGTTTCCTTCAAACTAGTAGAGATGAGATTAGGGTTAGTTACCTCCTTGATCGGAATTTGAGGATGACCGCTCAGGTACAAAGGAACATTGAGCGGTTAGGAATAAGGCTGCTGTAACTTCAATATCATCGCATCTATTCTTGACAACGCTGCCTCAAACTTTCCTTCCATTTTGATCGACATTGCTTGGATCTTCTCCCTCACGTTCGACGTACCTCCAAGTATCGCGAATCGCCTTCGGTGAGGGACGGCTCTGATACCAATTGTCAGAGATTTGGATTCCGACCAGCTACAGAGATCTCGCCATTAATGGAGAAGAAGGGGGTTAGTGATTGAGAGGGATAAGAATAGATCTGAGGTTGGAGAAGAAGAAGAAATAGAGAGGAAGACGATGGAAGATTTAGAAGAAGAAATCACTTTTTCATTAATATCCAAGTTTGTTACAGATCGGAGTATGTATAGCTGGAGAGTGAAACGGTTACACTAAACGACAAGAATTCACATGAGCACGTGCAAAACGCACCTTGCCTTCCCGCCAACTCTCCCGCTATAACCCAATTCCATCTAAGTGCGTAGCGCACGTAAAACAACAATAGACAACAATACTAAAATCAACACAGACAGCAATACCAACAACAGATACAACTCTTTACAACTGAACCCACTCAACAGCTAAACCCATGCCACCAATTATTGATGATGCCGACCATAGCTTCACTCCGGCGATGGGGAGGTTGCCGGTGTCCCTGACACATGCGCAGTACATGTACAACTTTCCAAAGAAGACACTCAAAACCCTACGTATCAACATGTGAGACCATTAAAACCCTACATTCATCAAAAACCATTCTTTCTCCCCCAAAACCCTATCAAATCGCACTAGTAATAACAATTCGACTACACGTGCAGTACACGTACTACTTTCCAAATGAGACATTTCAAAACCCTAACTAAATAACAACAATTTCGAACATTAAAAACCTAAAATTCATCAAAAACATCCCCCCACCCCACAAAAAAAAAAAACCTCTCGAACTCGAATCGAAACCGTGGCGTTCGAAAATCAACAACAATCGATCGCTCACCTAGAGCCGAAATCTTTGATCGGAGCCCATCGAGTTCTAAACGCAGCGGCGATTCTGAATCCACGATCTCCGATTTGATCGAAGATTCCGATCGAACTCCAACGAGCAGCAGCGCAACGGCGATGGCAATCGAAACTTCTAGAAGGTTCGAGATCGCCATCAGCTTCAATTTCAAAGCTTCTAGTCTTGCAGCTCTTGCTGTTCTTGAGAAGAAAGCGGGAGAAGATGGGGGAAAATGGAGGTGCTATATATTTTGCGGCTTTTGGGTTTTGACGGCGAATTGTGTGACACGTGGCAGTTGGCCAATCGTTGATTTATGAAGAATAAATGTCGGTCTTTTCGACGGTTATAATTCGTATTGGTCAAACAAATAAAATTCGTATTTTTGTATTTCCAATTTCTTTTTTTTTTATGAACCGGATAGAGTTATGCAACTCCGGCCAAACAAACAATTATATAAATGAAAATAAGTACAGGTAAAATAAGGGATTACAAGGCGTAAAACCCAACTAATCAGGATGCCACAAAAAATACATCCGAGCACCACACCGAACAGTAGGACCTCTCGAAGCACTAATTACAATAACACACGCAGCAAACAACCAGCAAGGAAACAGACAGGGAAGCAGCACAGGAAGTCAACCGCAAGCTCCAATGCGCAGCTTGGTACCCGAGAGTAGGAGCAGATGAGGAGGATGAGCAGATCGAACAACCAAAGGTGCCAAGACCTGAAGTTAGGGAGACCATGGGTGCCAAGACCCAGGTCTGACCAGCAGGCCACCTCCGCAGGGACAAAAATAGCCGATCCAGGGCATTACTCACTTGTAAAAAGCCTATAGCCCCCTTTGAATGCCGCAATCACAAAAAATCACTCCCAAAGAACAAACCAAAGCGTTAACAATGCTTAAACAGCTAAAGAACAACCCGCTCATAATTAGAACTAAACGGAAAGAACAAGCATGGACCACCGAAGTCCAACAAAAAGAAGGGAGGTTGCTAAGACCTTGTGAGCAACTCAGAAAAACAAACACATAACCAAGCCAGATGAAGTTCAAAGCAAGAAACGCTTAGCACCCAACCAAGCGGGAGACAAAGCGAATACCGTTCCTTCAAACACAGCAAAGCGCTAAACCAAACAACCAGTCCAAGTACCAAAACAGATCTGGAAGGTTGGAGCAAGAGGAAACAAAATCACCACATCCAGCAAATTATCGACAGCAAAAGAACAAAAGCATAAAACAGAACGGCATAGAGCCAAAAGCAATTCCCATAAGTAAAACAGAGAAAGTTAAGAAGGAATAAGAACAGAACAAGCTAGCCACCACTGCGCTACAAAAGCCGAGCGCAACAAAAACAAAACACGAGCCACTAAGCTCATCAGCGGAGGCGCAAGAAGTGAAGCTCCCTACCACCTTCAAGCCTGCGAACAAGAGAAAAGTAGATGAGAAAAAGGTAAATCATTGGAGAATAACCTTAACAATACAGTAAAAGAGAAAAGATCATAAAGCATTGAGGGTACGGAGACATCTAAAGGCTTCATCTAGCCTATGACTAAGGAGAGAGTCTCTAGCTTCAAACGAAAGTGTGGAGGACCAGAACTTAAAGAAAAATAAAAAAATCAGCTATTAAGAGTTGGATAAAGGAAGCCTCGTGCTTGAATAACCTCTTGTTTCTTTCCATCCAAATGATCCAAATGATAATTTGAACCGATAGGTTCCAAGATCTATGATACTTTTTAATCGAGGGGGGACAAGACCAGCACGAGAGTAAGTTAGGAGGAATCGAAGGAACTTCCCAAGCTAGGGAACGTATTTTCCACAACGAGCACGTGAAGTTGCAGCTAACAAACAGATGATCTGCGTCCTCGAAACAATTAGCGCAAAGGGGACACAGTTGTCCCCACGCTAAATTTCTTTTGTTGAGGATTTCAACGGTCAGCAGCCTGTTGTTTAGGGCGAGCCATGTAATTTTAACTTTGAGGGGAGCACAAGACTTCCAAATGAAATCGGCGAATGGGGATAGAATACCTCTAAAATTGAGAAAGTGGTAAAAGGATTTAACTGAGAAAGTCCTCACCGAGTTCCATCGCCAAGAGATATCTTCTTTCGGCCGCCACTCAAAATTGGTGAGAGAACTGAGAAGATCATTTAAGTCTGAAGATAAGTGAGACGGGAAGCTGTCGGAGAAAGGGATGAGCCAGTATCTATGCGAGTCTATCAGAGTAAAGGATTCAGCTACCGTGGCAAGGGGATTGGGGGCCAGACGGAAGAGAGCGGGGAAGGAAGAGGCAAGTTTGGAATTACCAATCCAAATATCAGACCAAAACATAGACTTAGAACCGTCGAAACAATCATGGATAATGCTACATTGAAAAGCTTCGGCCGCTTTCCAAATACCCTTCCAGAAAGGGGAGGCGTTACGGTGGATAGAGGTGGGGAGAACCCACCACCGGCGGTTGGGATAGCAGTTGGCCTTGATACTATGGATCTAAGGTAAGTGATCGCTTTTGAAGAACCTCCAGAGCCATTTACCCAACATGGCCAAATTATGGTGTCTGAGGTTCAAAACTCCTAAACCCCCAGCCTCTTTGGAGGAACAAACCAGTTTCCAATTGCAAAGGTGAGAACTTGGCTTGTGAGAGGAAGAGCCAAACCAGAAAAAGTTACTTCTGATTTGGTCTAACCTCTTGATAACCCAAGAGGGAACATAATAGAATGACATCATATAGAGAGGGATAGCTGAAAGAACCGAGTTAAGAAGGGTAAGTCTACCTCCACGGGAGAGAAGTTTCCCAGTCCAAACGTTAAGCCTGGATTCAACCTTGTCCACCAACGGCGACCAGTCAGATTTATGCAGTTTACCCCATCTCAAGGGGATACCCAAACAGGTGATGGGGAAAGAAGCAATAGGGCAGTTGAAGAAGTTGGATACTTCGATTTGGCGGTTGGGGGAACCTCCCAACGAGAGCACCGAGGATTTTTGAAAATTGATCGAGAGGCCTGACACCAATTCGAAACAATACAGAAGGAGTTTAAGATTACAGAGAGATTGAGGGTTTGGTTTAGCAAATATGATAGTATCATCCGCGTATTGCAGGTTGAGAACACCATGAAAGAGACGCGAAGCGCCTAGACCCTCAATAACCTGCGCTTCCCATGCATTGCGCAAAAGTTTGCTAAAAACACATGCCACTAGGGAGAATAATAGGGATGATAGTGGATCCCCTTGGCGGAGACCACATCTAATTTTAAATTTATGGCCTTCGGATCCGTTTATTACGATGGACGAGGTGCCAGAGAAGAGACTGGATTTAATCCAAGCGACCCTTTTTGGGGCCAAACCCCCTGTTAAGGAGAAAATCAAACAGAAATTCTCAGCTGACATTGTCGTAAGCTTTTTGGAAATCAAGTTTGAGAAGAATTCCTTCAGAGTTACAGTTGTGGCAGTGTGAGATAATTTCTTGGGCCGATGCCACATTGTCAAGGATAAAACAATCCCGAATAAAACCCGATTGAGCGGAATCTATAAGTGGTGGAATAATTGCACTAAGACGTGCGGAAAGGACTTTCATGATGATTTTGAAGGTGGAGTTGATAAGGCTAATAGGCCGGAAGTTAGAAACAGAGCGTGCTCCCATTATTTTGGGGATGAGCACTTTGTGAGCATAATTGATACGATCGAAGGAAAAAGATCCCTGATGAAGATCCAAGAACATACGGAGGAGATCATCTTTAAAAGTGCCAGAACCTTCGGAAAAAGAAAGCTGGGAATCCGTCCGGTCCTGGCGCTGAATCGCTTTTTAATGCGAAAACCGCCGATTTGATCTCCTCCAGAGAAAAGGGGGCTTCGAGGGAAGAAAGGTCCTGAGACGGAGTCCCGTAAAGTTGATGCCAATCAAGGCAAATAGAACGCTGTTTGTGAGAACCAATCAGATTTTTATAGAAAGAGAGGAAAGACCGATGGATCTCCTCATCGGTGCTGAGTTCGACACCATTGTCAGAAATGGAGGAGATACGATTACAACACTGCCTGTGGGAGGCGAAGTTATGGAAAAAAGCGGTGTTACCATCACCTTCCTTTAACCAGTTAACTCTGGCTCTTTGAGCCCATTTGATGTGGTCCAGATAAAGAATGTCGGCAAAATCTCGCTTACATGAAAGCCTCTCAGCTCGAGCAGAGTCTGATAATGGGCCTTGCTCCTCCATTAGATCAAAGGACTCTATTGAGCTGAGAAGAAGGTTTTTAAGGAAATTGATGTTATTTTGTCTATCGGCGCGCCAAATCTTGCACCCGAATTTGATAGCATGTAGTTTAAGGAGAATGCTACCCAAACCAGACGATCCAGTAACTGCGGATAGGCATTCCACTACAAGGTTGACAAAGAGTTGATCTTGTAACCAAAATTTTTCGAATCGGAATTTATGATGATGAGGAAAGGAGAAATTGGAGTGAAGGGCGATTGGAACATGGTTCGAGGAGGGGTTTGGTAAAGCCTTGACGAAGGAGTTGTGAAACTGGTTAATCCAGGTGAAAGAAACGAGAAATCTGTCGAGTTTGGCCATCGTCGGAGATTGACGCAGGTTTGACCAGGTGAACGATCTACCATTAAGCGGGAGATCGATCAGCTGGAGATAGCGAATGCAATCGTTGAAAAGGGAGGAGTGAGAATCATAGGGGGACGGGGTTGATCTTTCGCAGGAGAATCTGGCGACATTAAAGTCCCCACAAAGAATACAAAGGTCAGACGAGAAATTGTGAAGGGATTGGAATTCGTTCCAAAAGAGAGGGCATCTGTCCGAAGTGGAGGGGCCATAAACTGAGATCACCGTGAGGGTACAATTAAGAGCCGTCTAGTGCAGTTGGACAATAAGGAAAAAGTTAAGATGCTACACCGAAATAAGAGAGAATACCGACTCTTTGAAACCGAATAGGATACCTCCCCTCGATCCTATCGCGTCAAGAGAGATCCACCTGGGGATGATGGATCCTCCGATGGAGCGAATGATAAAAGGGGAGGGTGAGTCGATCTTCGATTCCTGGATGGAAATAAGATCACAACGAGAAGAGTGAATAAGGTGATAAATGGCCTTTTGTTTAACGGGGCAATTGAGACCCCGGATATTCCAAGAGATACTAATCATGGAAAAGGAGGTGCTCCCGAACTCTGATAAGTTCTTTCTGCCTTAAGGAGGAGATCAAAGACGAATTATCTGGATCAACAATAAAACACAAAATCTTGGCGCAATTTGCCAATTGATGATTGGATAAAAGATCAAATTGAGGATGGAAAATAGAACCCAATACAATTTGATGCAGCAGGGAAGGGGGAGGGAAGGTTTGTCGCTGGGAACAACAATTGCTAACGGAATCGAGTTAGGCTCATAAGTTGTAATCGTTCTCACGGGATTTTTAGCTAAAATCCGGGTGCTAGATCAAATGAGGCGGAGCGGGAGTTCATCATTCGATGAAAATCTACGCCCAGAATCTCTTCCCTCCTTAATAGGAGACCGACAAGGAGGAATGTTGGGGTCGGCTAAAGAAGAGAAATTGGAAGAAAAAGGGGAGGTTAGAGAAGGTAGGGAAATCACTGTGTCTGCCCTAGACCGAGAGCCAGGAAGATGCGGGGTCAGAGGCGCTGCCTGTGTTAGATAACACATTTGGAAGCGAGACCTCCTCTGCCTTCCGAAAAAGGGAAACCCACGGAGAAAATAAAGAGATGGTAATAGGGTGGAGAGGGGCCCGGAGAGAGCAATAAGGAATAACACTAAAATACCGCAACAGCTCCAATAACCGAGCATGATCAAAGAAGCTAAATTGAATAGAAATAAACGACTTACAATCAGGCAATACCTGTTTGAGAGAACGTTCATGCTCCAGCTCCGCTTCCTCAACTTGAAGCAGGTCATCTTGATCGATCCAATCCTCTTTTTTAGAAGATGACGACTTTTTAACCTTAATGGGGGGCAGAGACGGAACGGCGGCCGAGATGCTAGGGAAATGCGCTTGGCTTTGAAAGTTTTCCCAATCGGAGACGAAATGAGGATTAACTTCCCAAGCTGGCCACTGAGAGGAGACTGCTTGCAATTCGGCAGCGGGAGGAGAAGAGGAGGGAGGTATGGCAGGTGAGGGCCTCTCCAGAGGAGCCGGCTGGATGGGAGTGGTGGGGGGTGGAAGAGGAATAAGGGTTTCCGTCGAAGATGGCACAGAAGTCGGCATTTTCGCTGCCTGGTGAGAAGAAAAATCGGGGTTGATCCAGACCAAATTTAGTGCTTTAGAGGTAGAGATCGTGTTGCTACTAGAAGAGGCGAAATGCTTGGTAGGCGGAGGAAACCTTTTCCTGGAAGTGAACTTTTGAGACCCTTTCCACTCCGTTTTGGAAGAAGAGGATGAGCCGGGGTGGAAGGGGGCGGAGGAAATCGATGGCTTAGCCACTGGTTTTGGGGGTCCAAGGGAAGACAGAGAAGGGACAACACTAGAGTTCGCCGCGTCATGATATTGCACCAAAACTGGGAAAAAGGCTAACCCGTCATTCAAGACAAAGGCCTCGATGCGATCTTGATGCGACGACACTCGAAAGATAGCTTCCACTTGAAGACATCCCGAAGCCAACTTAGCCGATGAGGATATACTAATGATCTCACCAATACATTTAGTCATCTCGCCCACAAGGCGCAGGGATTCACAGAAAGGTGGAAGGCCAAGGAGCAAAACCTTAATAGCAGAAGTGCTGGGAGGATGCATCGGCGGCGAATATGAACCCATTTCCTGATAGAAAGGGAAATGGTATCGATCGTAAGGAAGGAGTTAGCAATCAGCTCATCTAAAATTTTGGGGGAAGGATAGCGGATGACAACATCGCCGTTAGAGCAAGAGCTAAGTACCCACTCCCACTCTTGCACATTGCAGAAAATGTTAAGGAAGGAATTTAAAGTGAACTGGGGTACCATGCCTCCACCGAATGATATCGCACCATAGGTGTGAAAGAATTTTAGCCTATCCGATAATTCCATTTGAGGAATGAATACTTGCGTCACAGACGGCTTGGTATTGGGAACTAGAGAAGCAGTCATCGGGGGAGGAGGAGGGGGAGATTTGTCGGAGACCCGGCTAGCGATCGGAGGAGTGGGAAGGAGGGGGGACCGAGAAGAAACTTTATGCTTCTTAGCTTTGTTTACTTGGGCGTCTGCAAGCTTACGCTGAAGTGCAGGAAAGTCGAGGGCAGCCAAGACCTGCTCCGATATGGGAGCCCCCAAGGTGAGACCCAGCAGATTCTGAAGGGCGAAACATCGAGCTCGCCCATGGCCAGACTTAAGACAAAAGAGACATTTCATCTTGAACTTACAATCTTTCTTAATGTGACCGAACTGAAAGCACTGATAGCAACGAGTGGGAAAACGGAGAGAGTGAGAGAGAGGGGAGAAAGAATATGAAGGGTTAGGAGTAGAAAAGAGGCGGCAAAAGGAGTTCTTAGAGCCTCTCCGAAGGTTCTCGAGTCTGGGCTTTGGAGGCCCAGACAACGAAAACCCAAGTGCCACACCGGAGGTTGAAATATCGGATTTGGAGTTCTTTTCGTTAATATATATATATATATTTTTACAACTTCTACCCATGACAGATCCATGGGCCCAAAAGTGCAACCCCCTCAGAGTAAAGGCCTAATAACAGTGATCTCCGAACCTGGCAATGGTGAAGCTAATGCTAGGTGCCTCACCAAATTTAGGCGGAAGGGAACCAACGGCGAGGGTGGACTGGATGGAGGGAAAAAGGGAATAACGCTTCTGAGGAAGAGAAGAGAGTAAGCGCAGTTGGTAAACAACTAATGCCCACCACAATCCCGATTGACCACACCCAAAAATCAACTCCGCTGAGATGGAGGGACACCAGAACCACGGACACAGAATAGGAAAAGATAGTACTAGAAACACTTACAGTGATGGGTTAAGCCAAGAAACGGCAGCAGGGATCCTCCCTGTTGAGGAATAGCACTGGATCAACAGCGGTACAACGATGGGAGGCCCGGTGGAAGCCGAACGCTAGGGCACGCAGAGATAGGATCCGAAGGAGTTACACGGAGGACAACACCGCACTGGGGGCGAGGCCAGCCAACAGAGATGCCAGCGGGCTAGGGAAGCACCACCCAAACACGCCGAGGAGGAACTAAACCGGAGGAGGCGGGAAAAAGGATAGGGTGAGGAAAGTGACGCGATGCCAAGAAAAGAAAAGGGTATGGAGAGCTTGGAGAGTAGAGGAACTTTAATGAAGGGAAAGGTGGGAGAAGGAGGGTAGGAGCGCCAGATCTGGAGGATGAAGGAGGACAGACGTTGGGAGCTTGTTGAAAAAATGGCCAATGAAAAAATGGCCAAGCGAATCTTTTGTATTTCCAATTTCAGTGACTAGTAATTTACACATTTTAATAATTTTATAAAAAAAAACTTTGACGTTAAGAGAATTTGAGCCGGAAACCTCCTTTATATTAGTTATGTAAGTGCGTTGCACATGTTCGTAGAATGACAAAATGACAAATGACACTAAGGTCTTCTCCCATTATAATATTTCAGTAATATATTCATTATATTTTTAATTTTCTTGTCCAAGTTTGTTTGGTTGAATATGGATTTTGTGTAGGGGTTGCATTTGGGCCGGGCTAGTCCGGCTCGGCCCACTCGGTCCATGACCTGACCTTGCTCGCCCAAACCCGGGCTAAACCAGTGCCAATCCTCCCAAACCGGACTGGACCAGGCCGGTCCGGTTCGGTCCACCGATTTCGCCAAAAACTTGGTTTAGTCCCGGCCCGCCTCGGCCAGACCCGGGACCGGATTGAACCGGCCTGGTCCAGTCCGAGCAAGCCCGCGGGCCGACCTGTAACACCCCCCGACCCGCGGCCGTATATATATATATATATATATATATATATATATATATATATATATATATATATATATATATATATATATATATACACACACACACTAGATTTGCCCGTGGACACGTGCCTACGGCACGTCTTCGGAACGATACAACATACGAAAAGCCCTGTAAATAGTAAAACAACAATTATGTAGTTATGTAGTTCACGTTTGAATAGTATGACAATAATTAGTTGTAAATAAAAGTCCATGTTTCTATTAGTATATGTTAAAAAATAATTATAAATGAGGGTGTAAAATCCAACTTCTTAAAACTTTAAGGGTGGAAAATGATGAAATTTAACTGTTAAAGAGATATTTGCTATTTTCAATATAACATGTGCAATAAAAAAACATAAAAATTCTGAAAATTTTATAAACCTGAAATCTTAAAATCTAAATTTCTAAGTAAGTTAAGAAAGAATGGGAGAGAGAGAGGGAGAAATATGAAAAAGGGAAGAGAGAAGAGAGATAGTAATAAAGTAAAGAGTTTTTTAGTTTTGGGGGGAAAAATTTAATTTTGGGGTTTAAAATTTTGGGCGGAAAAATATGTTTTGTGAGGATCAATCTAGATCATTGATTTTAGGGGAGATTGAATGAGAGCCACTTGATAGCTTTCTTTGTAATTTATTATTTAGATATATACGGCCGTATTTAATATATATATGTAACACCCCGTATTTAATATATATATATATATATATATAATATAAAAAAAGAATTGGAGGTTGCCATAGAGATTTCTATATGGGGTAGTCCATATGGGTTGTGCTGCACGGTGGGACCCAGGGAAGGGCAGCAGCAGAGCTGCGGCTGCTACTGCTACTGTGCCTGCCCCGTGGCAGGTGGGGGCACATGTGCAGGAGAGGGAAAACGATGTTGTCTTGGGTGTGTGAGCTGGAAATGGTAGGGGCCGCTTGAGGTGGGCCCGACTGTGTGCGCAGCACACGCGAGAAGGGAGTCGGATGCAGATTTCTTTATTCCCACATCGAGGATTGGTGTGATTAATTAAATAATTAAATAGTAATGCATATGATCAAGAGTCACCAAATTGGTTAACCACCTTTTGAAAGGCAGTCTGTGGCGGGTAGTGGTACTAATAAATAATAAATTGTCTGAGTTTGGGCCAGAGTGTTACAAATAGTATCAGAGCCGACTTTCGACACCGATTGTGGGTAAGAGTGGGTGAGATATATGCCTAAGAGGGAGCTGAGGTCAGTACGCTGCTGTTTGACCAAGGGCAGTGCGCTAGAATTAGCTAAATCAGGGTACTCACATCGGCGAGATGTATGCCTGAGAGGGAGTTGAAGTCAATGCGCTGGCCTAGAATTAGTTGAATCGGGGTTCTCCGCTTCACATTAGCAAGAAAGAAAATCCTGCGCTAGGTTGCCTGCCCCGTACTCAGCGAGGACGCTGATTTCTTAAGGGGGGTGTGTGTAACACCCCGTATTTAATAAATATATACATAATATAAAAAAAAGAATTGGAGGTTGCCCATAGAAATTTCTATAGGGGGTAGTCCATAGGGGGGGGGGTGCAGATGGGACCTAGGGAAGGGCAGCAGCAAAGCTGCGGCTGCTGCTGTGCCTGCCACGTGGCAAGTGGGGGCCCATGTGCAGGAGAGGAACAGCGTTGTTGTCTTGGGTGTGTGAGCTTGTGTGGTGGGGCATGCTTGAGGGGGGCCTGGTTGTGTGTGCAGCACGCACGAGAAGGGAATCGGATGTGGATTTCTTTAATCCCACATCGAGGATTAGTGTGATTAATTAAATAATATTGCCTATGATCAAGAGTCACCAAATTGGTTAACCACTTTTTGAGAGGCAACATGTGGTGGGCAGTTATACTAATAAATAAATAAATTGTCTGAGTTGGGGCTAGTGTTGCACGACTGTTGGCATTTTTTTTTATAAAAAAAATCAAGATTTTTTTCTTTCAAAATTGGGTTTGTGTAATTACTAAAATTCCCCCCCCCCCAACGGATCTATACTAGCTAGTTTTGAGGGGGTATTTTGGGAAATTCAAAAAATGCGTATTTTATATATACAACCTCATTTCATTCAATTCTCTTCACAAATTCACTCAACTCTCTCAACAAATCAACAACATTCAACTACTCTCTTACAAGGATCAACATCAACAATATCCAACAACATTCCATAACATCAACAACAACACTACAACCTCTGAACTTTCTCTACCTTCATTCAATCTACATTCTACACCCATACGGTATTTTTGTATCTGTATAATTTTTAGAATTAGCATTGTTGATTGTTCTTATTTATTTCTCTTAATTAGATTTTGTTCTATTGTACTTCTTCTTCTTCTTCTTTTTAGATTTTTTTTGTATTTGGTAAACATACACTGTTATTCATTTAATTGTTGTTGTTTTATTGAAATATCTCTTCTTCTTTTTTATATTTTGTTTATTCACATACACCGGTTTATAGTATAATTTTATTTAACTTTATTTGTTTTGTAGAATCATTTTCTATAACATACATTAGTTTATCTATCTTTACTTGTTGTGTAGAATTAATTTTTAAAACATATACTAGAATTAATTTTTAGAACATAGACTATAATTAAATTTTTTACATTCCAAACATACATACACTAGTTTAGATGACATCTAACCGACCACGTGGTAGACATAGTAGCCAATAGTCCATTAGTAGTCATCGCATTCTTTCCATTCCAATTCCATATGTAGATAGTGAAGAAACACTTATGAATTATGATAGTATTCCCGATTTTCATGAAACACGCATGGATCATGTAGAATAGGAGACATAGAATCACAACCATCGGAACAGGGCCCTTCTCAATCCCGTAAAATAAGAGGGAGCACTTCCGAAGTACACAAATATTTTGACTATGTCCCTTCACAAAATAATAAGAGTGTAGGACCAAAAATTTGTAAGAAGTATCTAACACCCTATCAGTTTAGAATAGGATCGGGAATGGGTACACTTCAGTGTCACTTAAATAAATGTCAACCCAAAATTTTTAAGGACAATCTCACACAACAAAAAATACACCCTAAGACCAGTCAAGTAGATAGTCATAACTACGATCACGATATCGTTCGTAGGGAAATGACTAAGTTAGAATTTAGAGATGAGTTACCTTATTTGTTTGGTGAAAGTATGAATGTAGAGACTTTTGCACAAACCGCATTAAACCCTCATTATAAGAAAATTGCTAGGATTGTAGTTAAGGGTGATTGTAACACCCTAGAATTTTAAATAATGTTTATTAGATTAATAAATGAATTAAAGTGATTTTGGTATAAACATTTTTCTGAAATTTATTTTTTTGCACGCGCAAAATACGTGCAAATATTTTCTTGGGAAACTCAAAGTAAGAAAATATTTTGTATAAATCTAATATTTATTAGTAGGTATTATTTATAAATTTTCTGGATTTTTTTATATTTATGGCATGTTTGCAAATATTACAAAAAGATGGGCTTTTGTATAAAATTACCACTTGGAGTAAAAATCAAGATTTTCAGATTTCTGGGTTGAGCATGATGGCTGGCCAACTCAGAGGTAAAGAGTTTATTTTTTTTTCTAATAAACTTGATTTATTTTGCTAATTTATTAAATAATGGTATTTTTTGTAAAATTGCCACTTGGAGGCAAAAATTACAAAATTGATTTTTCTGGGTTTGAAACTGATGCCGGCCAGATCTGGGAAGGATATTTTTTATTTAACCTTAACTAAATTGGTTAATCTGGTTACCTAGTATAAATGATCTATATATGTAAAGATATATTCCAAAGGAATATTTTGCAAAATCTTCTCAAAACCCTAATACTCCAGATTTCGGCTATTAAAAGGGCTGCTACAGTTGTCTCTCTTCTGCACAAAACAAAAGTATATTTATTATTGATTTTCTTGGATTTTCGAAGCGTGGATCTTGGATTTTTGCGAAAGTATGAGCTTTTCTTATTCTTTATTACTTTCGTTGATTCTTCAATAAGGTGAGTTATATATGTTTGATTTGTCTAATAGAATGCATGGTAGATGATTGTATGATGATATAATGAATATATTGATGGATGGATAATTAAAAGTGGAACTGTAACACCCCGAATTCCAAATAAGATAGAATTCGAGATTCCACTGGATCTTTACTTCACTCCGTACAAGTTTACAAGGAAATTAAAACTTTTCAATAATACATCAGAGTTCATTACATCTTTGTTTACACATCGGAAAAATACAACAATAAAATAAAATACAACTTGTACAACTATAACAATGTAAATCATCAGTTGCATCATAACATCTTCATGGCAAAGTCCATTACCTGCATATTAAGCTGTGGGCATGTCAGTTACTTAGAACTGACGAAATGTTATACTCGGCTATCCTCTCTATGTCGTACATATAACGATCTCATTACTTTAATAAAAAAATCACAACAGTTGAATGAACAATGAAGTGTAGAAATGTGACTTCGCTAAACATGTAAGTGTATGTCATGCCTTAATGCCTAATGCACACAATTTTTATACTAGGATGACACTAATGCATACTTGTTCGGATTCTATGCGTCCCATACTACATAGGTCCGAGGGCAAGCGCCTACGTACTCCACAATAAAGGGCTCGATCCCTCACCATGAAAACTACTCGGTAATAAAACAAGGTTTAGATCATTCCACGATTATGGGTCCCAGCCCGACGACTATTATAACGGTTCCTTCATCGTGTGAATCATCCCGCAAGTGCCCCCTAGCCCTGGTATACGTATATACATTGGAGACAGTAAACTATCCGCCCGACTTCGCCAAGTCCCGAATTTAAATATAAATAAAAATCCGTCTCCCATAGAGCAACCTCAGTCCGCCGACTGGGTCTATAGCCACGGAGATTCACTGCCGACTATATAGAGGCAACCCACTTACATTTGCCCAGGTTTACTACATCTTCACCTAAGTGCCTAATTATTTTAGTTCAGGACATGAATGTGTTATCAATCCTAGAATCAGTTTTACCTCCTACCGGATTTGTTCACAAAAAAAATATATGAGATCGCCCGACGGCAATATCTCAAAATCTTTCTTTCAATATTGCCGGTAACCAAGGTCATACTAATTCTTAATCATAAACTTTCATGTACAAGAAACATGGGTACACATACCCTTTAATAATCATGTCTTAAACCTAGATGATTTCATTTTTCAATTCATTCACAAAAATATATAGTCTTGTCATCATTCAAGATCTAGTTGTTTATTCATATTCTTTTTTAATCAACATTACTTTCAAGAGATACAATTTTACCTCATGAATGGTTATAACAATTCCAAGTCATCACAATGTCTTTATTCACCATAAAATATTTCTTAAACAAACTACAAGTGAAATCTCAAAAAAAATCACTTCACAAACATATTACTTTATTTCCCTCACCACAATGTATCAATGCTCAAAATTTCATTTCTCTTTATATCTCAAAAATATATCAGAAATATTCTTAATACTATCCATTCCCTTTCACATCCATGATCAGGTTTTGGTTTAAATCCCCTTAAATCATTTTATTGAATGGTGAAGAGAACAAATAAAGAAAACAATCAAAAAAATAAAAATAAAAAATAGGCCTGGGTTTCGAACCCGCGCCTTTAGGTCAAACCCGGTCAACACCCAAACCCGGCCCAGCTAGCCAATTAGTCCCTTTGGACTTTACGTCTAATTTATACACCAAAGTGCTCATATGCCAACTCTTTAATTTCGGGATTAATTAAAAGGTTTAAAAATAAGTGCGACTAACAAGTTTCGAACCCAAGATCTTTTATAAATAAGGCTCTGTATTGCACTGGCTAACTAGCAAGTCTATATGTATTTTCTGTTTAGAAATTGTACTAAAGTACTTTTGTTCAATTATTCCAAAATGTCTCTTTTTCCATGAAATTTGTTTATTCAAAAGATAAAAATCTTTGTAATAGTTTTGAAATAAACTTTTTCTTGATATTAAAATTTTAAAACTAGTAAGCAACCATTTTCAAATTCTTTTAAACATTATTTCCACTCATTTCAAATTATTCTCTTTCTCATCTTTCACATAAACTTATATTTTTCTTTAGAAAACTAAAACTTACAAAAGAAAAGAAACTAGTGTCCGTGACAATTTGTTATATTCTCACTAGACACAAATTTCACTTTATAACAAATATTAGTGTATTCACTTGAACAAGGAATACTCTTTCACGCCATAGTTTATATTCTTTTAAAATAGAACATACATATGTCGATACGTTACAAAATTAACAAAATTTTCTTTCTTTCTTCTTTCTTCTTTCTTCTTTCTTAATTATCAAGCATAATGTGGTCAACAATATCATAAGCACAAAATATTGCAACTTACTAGCATGATTTATACATAAAAGAATTATTTTCTTTAATTATCATGGTATTTATCATAATGAAACTACTTTCATATCCTATTATACTAACATGAATTTCATTCACAATTTTCATATCAAAATTTCTCTTATATGTCAACAATATCATAAACCCAAGGTTTTGCAAACATACTAACATGGCTCATAACATCAAATAATTTTTCTCTTTAATTAGCATGATACCTTTTTTTGTTTTTTGTTTTCTACTTAATCACAACAACAACATATCATTTTATACTAACATGAATTTTATCTATTCATATCAAAATTCTTCTTATATTACTTATTTTTAGCATGCATATCCTACATTAGAAAAATAATGAGATCACCTACCTTAATTGAAGATGAACAATGAAAAGATAGGACACCTCTCCCAGCTCTAAAGCAACACCTAGAACTTCTCCTCTTAGCAAGACTTCTCCAAAGCAAGAACTCCACCACAAAGATGAGAACACTCTACTCTTTTTCTTTTCTTTCTTCTTCTTATTTGTTTTCTTTTGGTGTGTGGAATGAAAAGAAATGGGTGCTATTTATAGGTATAGGTTAGGGTCTCATTTGCAAAATTTCATAACCTAATAAGTCTCCATATTAATTTCCAACTCTTCATCTCTACTACTATAATGGGAGAAGGCCTTTGTCCTTAACCCAATCCGTGCAACGCACGTGTAGGTAATTATTTTTTTTGCCGTTTTCATTCCTCCCAATTTTTTCCCACGTGCACAGCACGTGTATAATACTAGTATTCAATAACTCTCAAACTCCCACCTTTCAAACTCCCAACCTTTCATCAACTCAACCCCCAAAACTCCAAACTCTTCCCCTTCCCATTACTCAAAACCTTAACTCCCACTTTTCCACTTCCAAAAACCCCCCTTCCGGGTGAAGTACACAGCAAGAGTAAGGTGGGCCCCAGCATCCTTCGGTGACGTCATCACCTTTCCAACACACACACACACAACACCTAGTGCTGCTGTGTTTTCAACGCAGTGGGCCCCCACTACTACCAATACATATCAACTTTTCAACATATCTATATAATAAAACACAAAGAAAGCTATCTAGTGGCTCTCCTTCAATCCCGCCAAAAATTTAGGCCCAGATCTAACCTTACAAAACATATTTTTCCCCCAAAAGTTTCCCCCAAAACTCAAATTCAAATCTCCCACTCAAAACAATTCCTTTATTTATTTAATTATCTCTCTCTCTCTCTCTCTCTTCTATTCAAAAATTTAAGAAAATAAAAAATTTTAAATTTTTTAGAAAATAAAAAACTTAAAAAATTAAAAAATTTAAAACTTTAAAAATAATTTTAAAAAATCAAAAAAATAAAAAACTTATAAAAATTAAATTTTTTTAAAAAAAATTTAAAATATTTTTTTTAAAAATATTTAACAATTTTCAAATTTTTAGAAAAAATTTAAAATTTAAAATTTCGAAAATTTGAAAATTTTGAAAATTTGAAAATTTGAAAATCTCAAAGCAAATCCAATGTCGAACCCCAATCAAGAGGTCGTCACCGATATCTGATCTGCTGCTAATTCTGTATCGGTGACTCTCCTCCACCAAATCGATCGCGAATATCATGCGACTCCGTATCGGTGACTCCCCTCCACCGAATCCAGAATCTCTATATGCGATTCCACGACTGTAATTTCATCTCATTAACTGAATTCTCATTCTAATTTTTAAATTTTTTTGTGCAGAGGATTACTCAGTTTTTTGCTGACTCGAATTTTGTGTGTGCATGAGATTTAAGTTCAGAGAGGTATGATTATTTTATTTTTGGGTATAAAATTTTTTATTTGGTGATTTATTTGATGAGTTTTTTATTGGTTCTGATTTAAGGTGTACGCAAGTGAGAGATGGATTATTTGGTGGCCTCAATTTGGACTTCCAAACCATAGCAGGATAGGTAAGCTGACTAGAAACCTAAATAACTTGGCAAATATGCAACATTAATTTCTTTACTACAAGAGAAATACTATCGTGAAGTGTTCCTTTCACTGGTTATTAGAAACCATGGATAACATAACATATAAGAACTTTTAGTGTATGTTTGGATATATAGGATTGGGATAACTGGAGTTTACCAGTGAATGGTGCAAACTCTCCACTCAAGAAAGACAGCTAAAGTAAATTTGTTATTTATCCATTTTGATTTTTTTTTATAAAGGTGCAATGGGGAGACAAAGTTGAGATAAAAGAAATGATTAGCTTGGGTTAGAGTTTTGAGAACTTCATGTATTTCATTTTGGTTGAAATAATAATAAGATGTATTTCAATTGCAACTGAGTCTCAGACAAACAAATGTTTAGATTATTGGTATTGTAGATACCTTCACACATGCACTTGCGTTACCATTGTATTTAGACATACTCATAGTGGTTATGAGATTAGAGTAAGCTCTATAAAACCTATATGATAATGTCCTTGCATAACTATTACAAGCATCTAAAAGTGATGCTGAAGTAAAAAAAAAAATCTATGCAGTGTTTCTAACAAACTATATGCATTCCTGGTAAGTTCAAGCTAATGATCAAGAAGGCGATGGTTGAGCTTAAAGGTAGATATACTGTTTTCTCATATAATATGTTTGCTACTTCAGTTAATTTGTTGGACCTCCAAAACTATTTAATATAATCAAAGCAGGTACACCGTTCCGAAGACGTGCCTACACGTGTCAACGGGCAAACCTAGTTATCATATATATGCCATCTAGCTATATATATTTTTTCACACAGCACATACCATCTTTCAACATACATATATATTTTTATTTTTATTTTATACTCTTTTGAAAACTATGGGGTGTTACACGCTCCGAAAAATAAATACGCTCAAATATGTTCGTCGAAAACACGTGCGGCGCACGTAAAACTCCGAAATGCGAAAAATCGATTTTATCAACGGAAAATGTTAAAGATAATAAAAATAAAATATAAGAAAATATATTTATTAATTTTATATATTCCACGACGTAATTGTCACGTACGTAGAAAACACGTGCATTATACGTGCAGAAAATCGAAAAATGCATTTTAATCAAAATAGGGAAAAAATGAATTTCCGTTTTATAAAATACATAAAATAAATAATTTAAACACATAGAAAATATTGTACGTAGCGGTGGAGACACGTGCATCAAAAATACGTAAAGAGCACGTAAAATGCAGAGATTGAAATTTGATATTTTTGTTGACTCAAAATAGTGTAAAATCCATACGAGAAGTGCATAAATAGTTGGTGGTTAAAATACGTGGTAAAAATATGTTACAAAATCACGTGCATATCACACGAGGACAAAATTGTCATTTCTAATTTTGCAGGGTGTTACAGAAACTTTTATGAATGTTATGCAATTGATGAATAAAATCTCTATATAGATGACTTAAGAATGTTAAGAACTTAGTAGGAATCATAGGTATGTTGTTTTCCTTCATCTTCTTGCCCAATTGATGGTATATAATGGGTTTGTAAGACTTATAATGCATAAAAGTGAATAAAGATGGATTCTTTACTATATATGTATGTATACATTCTGTGTTGATGTCTTGATGGGAAAAACTTTACTACATGTTGTAGATGCATATAATCATGGACAAAATGATATAACTAGTTTTTAGTTGTATATAACAAGTTGCAAGAGAAAGTTTTGAGATCAAAAATGAAGTCTTAAAGTGTTGGAAAGAGTTTTTAATTTCGGGGTCTGTTTGCACATAGCCGAAACTTGGCTTTTTGAGTTTTGTGAAGTTTCCAAGGGATTTTGAATTCATATGGATTTAATTAGTTGTGTATGTGTTTAATCGATTTGTGAGAGGGTTTTGGATAAAAAATATCAAGTTTTTAATTATTTGAACTGGGTATATTTTCCAGTCTGATAATTTTCAGCCGAAAAGTAAATTCTTGGGGTTTTGTTGAAGTTTTCAATTGGATCTTGATCTATATTGATACCGAGATTGAATCAAACAATATACCACTCATATATAATAATTCCCTGTTAGTTTTAACCGATACATAAGCATGCACGCACGCACGCACACACATACACACACACACACACTTCCTGATTTGAAGAATTTTGATGAAAAATTTCTCTTTTGCAAATTTGATGAGAGTTTGATTTGATTTATGAACTCCAGTATGTTAGACAAGTTGTATTTGATCATCTTATGATTTTTACTTTGCAAGTTCATGCTTTTAAAGATTTAAAACTACGTATCAGTTGTGAAGTGCACAATTTTTAAAGCTGACTGTGTATCAGCTGTCGGTCGACTGTCCTGTTTTCGAACTAGGATGTCGGTCGATTGTCATTTTGGGATTTTGGATGTTGGCATGTATGATCGACTGTCTCGGATTTGAATTGAGATGTCTGTTGACCGACACCTGCTGTCTGTATTGTTTTGTTGAGTTTTTGCTGTTTTTCTTGAACTACTATTTCTTCGAACTTATGGATTATTGATCTACTATTTTAGATAAAGTTTTTGCTACAGATTACTGTATTTTACAGAGAGTTATATTTTGATTATAATAGAGTTTAACTCGTATTTCTATGGCTTTAGAAAGTGAATTATATATGGATTTCGAGAGGTTGATGTTTTTGTGATTTTTCTCTATGACTTCAAAAATGTGAAACTCAGTTGTTTAATAGATTTATTCTCATATTTTATTTCAGAGAATTTTATAAATATTCGAATAAATTTGGTTTTGTGTGATTTAAAGAAGTTTTCTCAATATGAATGATTTGATGATGGACTTAAGAAATTTATTGTGAGATTTGTGTTGATATTTTGAGTTGTGAGTCTCTAAAGGTTAAGTGGGACTCCTGTAAACCGGCAGATGAGATTTTGTGGATATTGGCCAGTTGGGGTCTTGGTGTTGTTTGGTGGAATTAAGTTCGACAGGGTACACCAACTCTAGGGAGAGGAAATTGTGTTTTAATTAATAATAATCAACCTAAGGACAGACACTGGTGGAGATGTGATAGAACTTGGAAAACGTAAGTATGGGTCCGTTGTTAGTCCAACGGATGTATTCCAGGACTGTGTGTTGTTGTGTCCCTAGTAGATTCGTGTGTCGAGGGTCAGCATGCCTATTCACGGAATGTCAAGAGGATAGTTTGTATGTTAGCGTGTCGAGGGTCGGCAGGCCTATTCATGGAACATACGGTGCATTCGCGTGTTGAGGGTCGGCAGGCCTATTCACGGAATGTATAGTGTATCTGCATGTCGAGGGTCGGCAGGCCTATCATGGGGTATACGGCAGGGAGGTGATTCTCTGGAGTGAGATTTATGCTTACATGATGATTGCGCATCAAGGGTTGTTAGGCCTATTCGCGGAGTATTCTAGATCTTGTTTCTATCACCATAGTAGGATTAGTTGCATAATGAGGGATTTAACTCTATAAAGTGGAGAACGATGAGGGCCTACACCGGACCTATGTAGTATGGAATGCATAGAATCCTACAAGTATGCATTAGAGAGTCATCATATTGCATTTGTGTTTTCTTGACTGGTATTATGCATGATGTTTTCATGTTTTCCTACACTTGACACTTAGCTTAGTTTCACTCGATATTTTATGTTCTATTTATCGTTATTTCATATTCCGTTTTGTTACTACTGTGAGAATGTGTTGGTTATGAATTTGTTCTTTATGTTTCTTTTAAATTGTATTCCTTTTGATGTCACTCACACCGTTATGGCTGACCCCTGTAGTTTTGGGGGTTAAGGTTATCTCTAGCCTCATGTTTTACAGGTAGGTACCGTTAGTTTGGGATTGGATGCATGTGGTAGAATGATAATATGACATATGAAAATTGTAAAAGAATGTGTTGTAAAAGAAAGAAAATATAATTCAATGTGTTTAATTTTCGCTGTGCTATGTAAAGAATCGAAGTAATAAAAGTTGATTTTTTTTTGTTTTGCTATGTTTACTATTACATTGACGTAGATGCTGGGAATTGTGCCACGTATTTTCATATTTATTTATTGAAAATTTCGGGGGCGCTACAATGATTGTAAATTAGTTTGCAATGAAGCTAAAGATTTTGAAAATGACTTTCTTTTTTTTTTAACCCATTTTTAAAGAACTCGAAAAAATTTAGTAGCAACACTAACATCACTAAACATTAGAGTTTTTTTGACATCAGATGGGTGGGTAGGAGTGAACGGTTACCAATGGTCTGTGTAACATGTCATTGGATAGATTCTGATTGGCTACTTCAAAATAGGATAATTTCATTCGAATTTATTATGTACCCACATAAGGGTAAAATAATTGTCACACACATCATGGATGCCTGTAATAATTTCGGTATTTTTGATAAAGTTTTTGCTATTGGTTTTGATAACGCCTCTAATAATAATAAGGCAATCGCTAATTTGAAAATTACATTAAATCCAATAAAATTGGTAATTTTTCATGTTAGGTGTGCTTGTCATATTTTAAATCTTTGTGTATAAGATGTACTAATAAGAAATTGTGTTCATTTTATTACGTTGAGTGGTCCAATATATCAAGCTTTTCATTATTGGTGTCAACTTAGGGGAATTGTATTTAAACATTTTTTAAAGATGTTAGACATCGTTGGAATTCTACTTATGATTTATTAGGTGTTGTTCTTCATTATTGTTTTAATCTTAGAGAATTTTGTGTTGCAATGGGTATGCAAGATTGTATGTTAGATGATGATTCCTGATTTTTGCCGATACTTTGTATAAATTTTTAGAATCTTTTAATGATGCTACTTTACAATTTTCAAAAATATATACATCTACATCTAGTGGTATTTTAATTGCAATTGTCACAATGATGACAACAGTTAAAGATTTGATAAATGATAATTTTAATGGAGAAATGGTTAATGCCGCTTATATTAAAATTTTGAAATATTTTCATCCACTTTCTATATTATATTGTGTTGCTAGTGTAATGGATCTCATGATTAAGTTAGAGGGCACAAAAATTTAATTGATATTTTATACTTATGCTCCACATGATAAAATACATGATTTTGATCATGTTGTTTTTACTTCAAAATTTGAGCATGTTTTGACTAGTTTATATGATAGTTACGATAGACTTTATTCCTCTACACAAACACAAAATGTTAGTTCTTTTTCTTCTTCTATATTATCAAAGGGAAAGAGTCTTGCAACTAGTAGTGTTTTAAATATCATAAAATCAAAAAAACCAAGAACTAATTCACCAAATGAGTTGAATTGGTATAATGCACAACCTCCCATTGATGACGTAGTAGATGTGTTTAATTTTTGTAAAACCAATGGAAATATTTTTACTATTCTTTATCATATGGCTAAAGATTTGCTAACTATACCGGTGTTAACCGTTGCATTGGAAAGTGCTTTTTCTCTTGGTAGCAGGATAATGAGCTCGAACAGGAATCACTTGACATTGATGAATTTGGAGATGCTAGTATGCGCCAAAGATTGGATGAAAGCGGAAGAGATGATCCAAGATTTACATGAAGCACAAAATGGCTCAACAAGTAGCGACGAATGAACATCTAATAAAATGAAGTTTGGATAATGTATTGTAAATAATTGGAAAATTTAGGGTGATGAGATTCTATATTTAGGTTAAGTAGAAGTGCACGACAATAGTCCAATACATTCTCTTCAATCTAAATAGAGGCTATCTCGATCTCTAAATACAAATATTTCTCTCATTTTGTAATTTGATAAAATTTGTATAAAATATTACTAATCTAATTGAGTATATATTAAACTTTGTAATTCATAAAAATAATTTAATTTATGAATATCTCTTTTATTTATATGTTCTTGACAATTGTGAACAATTTCCATTTTCCTTTATCTTTGTTAAAAAAAAATTTTAAAAAATTGAAAACAGGCCCGACCCACTACGAACCGGCCCGACCCTCGAGCTAGGGGCCAGGGGCCAGGTCCGGGCCTCTCCTTTCCTCCCCTGGCCCGGCGTGGCCAGCGTTTCCCCCCAGCCCGGTCCGCCAAAACCCGAGCCCGGGTCAAACCCACCAGGTTTCGACCCCGGCCCGGCCCGGTGGGCCCGAATGCCACCCCTAATTTTGGGTTTAATTTCTAACTAGAAATCTACACCGACAATTCATGCCGTAACAAATTATTATTATTTTAAAACATAATGACTACGATTGTTTTTTTATAAAAAAGAGTGAGAACGTATATGTAGGCAATGAAAAAAAACTTAAGATGATTATAAATATTTATTAATCAGTTAATTAATCAAAGAAAACACCAATTAAAATTAATTAACCAAATTAGAACACTAAATCGAAAAACCACTCACGTTGTAGATATTGTTAAAACCACCAAGTATTATAGCAGCAAGTTTTGACCTATAACCAAGTCTTATCCGTCGTGGTCATCTCACCAAGTACACCCAGAAAGACAAAGTTGAGCACGTACTAGCTCAAGGAACCACAAGTGAATGGAGAAAGACCCCAAGACCCAATACTCTGAACCTCTGGCCATTCTCCATTCTATCCATGGAGGTACTATAGGAAGGGAGTCCAAATCCTCTCGAAAGGCATTCATCCGAGAGGTCAACTCAGTGCACAACGTCCCAACCCCCCCCCCCCCCCCCCCACCACCACCACCACCAAGAGTAGAGTAGTCTTAGTAACTTTCTCAGATCAAGATCTTAAGGCATCCGAACCCCTCACTGTGATGCCCTAGTGATCAGCCTTTCCATGGTGAACCATGAAGTGCACCACTCATCCTTTTCCTTGAATCTTTAGAAGACCTCATAATATCCAGAGACTGTCTGTAACCCATCGGGTACACCCTCAATAGGTTCTACGGGGCTCTGGTCCAAATCGAAGGGATTGTCACCCTCGACGTAACAACGGAAAAAGTCCCCACTATATGGATTGAAGCCATGGACTTCATGGTTGTTAATGGTGAAGGCTACCTAAAATACCATTTTTGGCCTCCCCGGCCTAGCAGTTATCCACGTCGTAGCTTCGGTGTTCCACAGGAAGATGAAGTTCCCTATGACAACTGGGGTATGAGAAGTCAGGGAAAGTCAAAAAGCTGCTCGGGCATGTTACGACCACACCGTGATCTCTTTTCTTCTGCTTGAAGCCTTGGTGCACCCCCTAGGAGATTGCATTGAGGGATTTGGTCGTCTCGGTCAAAGCTTTACAGTTCTCTCAAGAGAGGAGTCAGGTGGTGTCCAACCCGTTGATGGACAAGAAGAAATCCTCTTCTCCCCATGGGGACAAATCCAAATATTCTCGAGTTAGCTAAAGTCTTCTCTTACGAAGTCCGAGAACAACTTGTTACAAGGTCTATGCCCTATAGCTTATCGACTCGAACACCTGGAAGGCAAGTAAATATCAAGGACTCGGGACGCAGAGCATTAGATGGAGTTCAATGAGGGTGCTTAATGCCCTTTACTAGATCTTTAATAATATCGATCTATACAATGGTCAATGCATGTAATAAAAGCTAGCCATCAAGCCAGCTAGTTGCCTAGATTGGTTTTCAATAAATTCAGCATTTTCTTATCAAATTCTTGTATTACATTCTCTATTCATTCAATTAGTTCGGTGCTCCGCTCGTTGCTTGAGCTCCTCCAACAACTCATTAACTCCATATAACAACTCGGTGCTCAGCTCGTCTCCCGAGCAACTCCAACAACTCGAAGCATTGATGTTCGGGGATAAGCTCGTCACCCTAGCTGCTTCAAAAACTCATTTAACTACCAACAATGAGTTTGGTGCTTCGCTCGCTGCTCAAACTACTTCAACACTCATCCCTATATTGGGTTCAGTGCTCCGCTCTCCGCTCGAGCTACTCCAACAACTCATTAACTCCTACAATGTGTTCGGTGCCCCGCTCGTGGCTCGAGCTGCCCCAAAAACTCATTAACTCTATACAATGAGGTCGGTGCTTCGTTCCCCGCTCGACCTACTCCAACAACTTATTAACTGTAACACCTTTGCCCCAAGCTTAGACAATTTATACATATTATCAGACAAATTATTTATAGTATAGTACAACTTCCCACCATAGGCTACCTCTCAAAAGGTGGTTAACCGGATTGGTGACTCTTGATCATAGGCTATATTAATTATTATTATTTTTATTTTAGTTCAATCCTGATATGGGACTATTTGAACTCACAAACTCTCTCTTCTCAACCTCGTGAACAGTAGAATCCCATGTGGGGGTCCAGGGGTCTACGTCATCAGAGAGCAGAGAACAGCACAATGGCTCTGTCTACTTCCTAACCGGGTGGGCCCCTGGGTGACGTCACCCCACAACCGCCAGCTTGCCTATTGTTACTCAAGCCGCGGGCCCCCCATTATACTCTATATATTTACATTTTTGCCAACAACTTATATATATATATATATATATATATATATATATATATATATATATATATATATATATATATATATATATATATATATATATATTATATGATACTTTTTAGAAATTATGGGATGTTACATACACCCCCTTTAGAAATTAGTGTCCTCGCTGAGTACAGGGTATGCACAGTCTAGTGCAGGATCTACTTTCTAGCCATTGTGGAGCATCTACTCTTCTATCTACCCGATTAATCATGATCCCGAAATTCACCGCTCGATCAATCATAATCCCGGATTTAATTGAGCTGCCATCCTATTTGCCCGACTAATCATGATTCCGGAATCCACCGCCCAATCAATCACAGTCCTGGATTTAATTGGGGGCTCACCACAGTCCCGGAATCCACCGACTATATAGACATGCCCCACACTCGGTGTCGAAAGTCGGCTCTGATGCCATTTGTAACACCCCTGCCCAAGCTCAGACAATTTATACATTTTATCAGACAAATTATTTATAGTATAGTACAACTGCCCACTACAGACTGCCTCTCAAAAGGTGGTTAACCGGATTGGTGACACTTGATCATAGGCTATATTATTTATTATTATTTTTATTCTAGTTCAATCCCGATATGGGACTATTTGAACTCACAAACTCTCTCTTCTCAACCCCGTGAATAGTAGAACCCTATGTGGGCCCCCCGTCCACGTCATCAGAGAGCAGAGAACAGCATAATGGCACTGTCTAGTTCCCAACCGGGTGGGCCCCTGGGCGACGTCAGCATGACGTCACCCCACAACAGCCAGCTTGTCTGCTGTTACTCAAGCCGTGGGCCCCCCATTATGCACTATATATTTACGTTTTTTCCATCAACTTATATATTAATTATACTTTTTAGAAATTAAGGGATGTTACATTAACTCCCTAGAATGAGTTCGATGCTCTGCTCACGCTCGAGCTACTCTAACAACTCATTAACTCCCTACAATGGGTTCAGTGCTCTGCTTGTCGCCCAAGCTACTTCAACAACTCATTAACTCCCTACAATGAGTTCGATGCTCCTTTCGTCGCTCGAGCTACACCAACAACTTGATGCTCGGCTCGGCTCATCGCCCAAGCTACTCCAACAATTTGAAGCAATGAAGTTCATGGCTCGGCTCGTCGCCCTAGCTGCTCCAACAACTCATTAGTTTCATACAATGAGTTCGGTGCTTCACTAGTTGCTCGAGTTGCTCTAACAACTAATTAACTCCTTATAATCAGTTTGGTGCACCACTTCTCACCCGAGCTACACCAACCACACAGTGCTAAGATCATCTTTCTTCGTTCAGTTTTACACAAACGACAACTTTGCAACTCGTTATAGAAGTAGTTCCCCGTCTACCTTTACTAGGTTGACTCGGTGAAGTCCCTTCTTTATTACACAAAAAGACTTATCCATGACTTGGGTTTCCTTGTATTTATTCCCACCCTTACGCATTGTGAAACCCCCACATTTAGCATATGACGAATAAAAGTTCTCAACTTCATCTAAGGTAGGGTTGGCATTCGGGTCGACCAGGCTGGGTCGGGTTGGACCCGCCCGGGTTGAAAGTTGACTTGGGCGGGTTCGGGTCGGGTCGGAGGCTTAACCGGGCCGGGCCGGGTCGAAGAGCTGAATTCGCGACCCGCCCAACCCATGAACCCTTTCGGGTCCAACCCGAGTCGGTTCGGGTCGAGTCGCGGGTTGGCCCGGTTAGAGAGTGATTTTTTTATTTTTTTTACTTTTAAAAAAAATAATTTCAATAATAAACATTAAAAATCGTAATAATAATAATAAGATTGAAAGAGTAAAATTTCCACACAAAAAAAAAGATATATTATTCATATGATTTGAAGTTATACAAGTTTCACAATTTGTAATAAGAAATAAAGATTTCACAAATTTGTTTTATACACTAACAAATTTCTTATATACAATTTCAATTTACTTCAATTTTCCTAATTTGAAATAACAAGCAAAGATTTAATACACTTTTTTAACTATTTACAATTATCTTCAATTTGATGGCCTTCAATTTGTTGTTGTTGACTTGCTGTTGTTGGTCTTGAATTCTTCATTTTGGTTGCTATTGTTGTTGTTGTTCTTCTTCTTCTTCCGGCGAGTTGCTCCCACTTGTGGACGTAGATAATACTTTTCCTTGTGTCCTATTTTCAGCCTTCAGACAGTCTTCTGTGCAAACGAGCATCTCTAACGATTGAGGCTTCAAACGATTCCTGTAATCAGTTAGAACCCTGCCACTTGAAGAAAATGCATTTTCAGAAGCAACTGTAGAGACAAGAGGAGTTAGTAGATCTTTAGCCATATATTTAAGAATATTATAAGTGTGTTCATGGTCTTTCCACCATTGTAAAATATCTAGTGAAGAAACAGAAGACTCAGAATCTTGTTGGTTATACCAATTTAATTCATTTGGTTGATTAGTCCTAGGTTTTTTGGATTGAATTTGTACAAATAAATTAAATGTTCTATCATCAAATTTACTCTTACCCTTACCTTTAGAAGTAGCAAAAGAAGAACTAACTACAGAAGTTGTACTGCTAGAAGCAAAAGATCTATCATAATAATCATACAAGTTATTTAATGTAGATTCAAATTTAACTAAAAAAGAAGTGCAATCAATTTCAGTTTCTTCATCCCCAAGTAAATTAAAAAACATTTCAATCAAACTCTTCGTACTTTCTAATTTGGTACGAGGATCCATAACGGTAGCAACACAAAACAACATAGGAGGAGGATTAAAATACTTCAAAAGTTTTGTGTATGCCTGTTTGACAATATCACCAACAAAAGCATCATTTAACATTTCGTTAAAAGTTTGCATCATAGTAACTATTGAAATAAAAATGCTACTAGAAGTAGATTCATATGATTTTGAAAATTTTAAAGTTACGGGTTTAAAAGGTTCTAAAATTTTCAACAAAGATTCGGCAAAATACCAATCGGGGGGAGTCATTTCAAAAATTGGCATATTTTTTGCGATAACAAAACCATTTATACATGCTTTATATTCAGTAACAACATGTAGTAAATCAAAAGTAGAGTTCCATCAGTGTTTAACATCCTTTGGAAATTTTCTAAAAGGTACATTTGAAATCCTACACCAATTTTTCCATTCTTGAAATACAGTGCCACTTAATGCAATAAAATGTACACAATTTCTAATTTTAAGTATATATGGATCGGCTATTTTTAATGCATCTTGAACACATAAATTTAAAATATGACATGCACATCTAACATAATTTTATCGGATTTTAAAATGTCAGATGGAGGGTTTAATGCAGATTTTAAAATACTAATTGATGCATTGTTGTTAGATGCATTATCAAAACTAATACACATAATTTTATCGCGAATATGGAAAAACATCACAAATTTCTAAAATACAGTTTGCTATTTCAACGCCACTATGGGGATAGGGCAACGCGGCAAGTGATATAATTCTTTTTTGAAGAATCCAATCATTGTCGATCTAATGACAGGTTATTCCCATCATTAGAATATTGTTGCAACCCGTCCAACAATCCGAAGTTAAACTAACTCTACAAGTTAAACTCCATAAAATTGCAATCAAAGCGTCCTTCATTTCATCGTACATTTTAAAACAATCCGATTTGCAAGTATTTCTCAGGATTCTTCTAAAATGAGGGTTTAAGGCCGTTTGATTAAAATTTTCCAAGTCCCTACTCTCGGGATAGAAAAATGGTAACTCTTCCTGTAATACCCTGAATTTTCATTTATGAGAATTATTATTTTTGTATTATTAATTTGTACGTATTGTGCACGTGCAATCTTGCGGTATAAATTTTTATAATTATTTTTCATAAACAAATGAGTATACATATATATATGTCTTTCTATTATCTATTTATTATAGCCCATTTTTAAAAGAAAGCATAAGTATTCCTTTATTTTGAGCCCAACTTAATTTATTTTTAAATATAAACTAATTTGGCCCATTAAATAAAAGTCCATGAATTTATTCTCTCTTTTATTACAACTTGTAGTGTAGACAATTTTTATAGACTTTTCATAAAAAAATATATGTACAACTTTTTAAAATAAGGGACTTTAGAAATACGTGCATTGCACTAGCACGTGTTTGTGCACCCTTTTCAGGCTGGATAGGATTAGGAGGGGAAAGAGAGAGTGGAGTTGTGGGAGGTAGTTTTTATGATCATGGTTGGTTACTACAACTTCCCATTGAATCCTAGTCCTTATTTCTTAACTCCTAGATCAATCCTAGCTTTCTATTTGTCCCAAATTTTTATATAAATACCTCCCTAGCCTAGTTATCCTTACACTTTTCATTCTCCAAACCTATAGTGAAAGAATACAATTGTTAGTAGTTGATGTTGTGGTAGTAGGAAGTGAGAGTAAAGATTGAGAGTTGAGTGTGTTGCATTCAAGGAGGCCGACATCACCCTTGGAGGCTCGGGTTGCACTCAAACAAGGAGAAGAAGCATTCTTTTGGCAAGCTCAATCTAGGAGGAGAAGGGCTCTTTCGTTTAGGAGTTGTTGAGTGATTTTTCTCTCCAATTTAGGTGGGTGATTTTCTTACTTCTAACTCTAGTTACCATGATAGGAATGATAACAAAATTTGCATGAAAGAAACTAATAAGAGTATATTCCAATTTGAAAAAGGATTGCTAGATGATTAAATTAATATTGGTAGATTGTATGTTAAATTGTCATGATTCTTAATATTGTCGTGCAAATTGCTTGTAGTTATGGAAGTGTTAAATTGGGAATGTGACAATGTAGAAATTGAGTATGAATTGCTAACAGATGGAATTATTGTTCTATGCACTAAATGAACTATTGTGGTATTGGTTCTAGTGAATTAAAATTTTTCCTATGCATTAAGTTAATGAAAGAGGGAAAAACCGGGAGTTATAATTTTTTTTGTGGTTATAATATCAAAATGTTGTTTGAGAATTGTCAAGTTAAAATATGGTGAGAGTAGTATGGAATTTAAATTATTGTATAAGAAATGTATATTAAATTACTGAAAAATTATTTTTACTGGGGGTTAATTTAAGTTAAAATATGTATTCTGGAGTTTTACATGGCTTTTGGTGCAAGCAAAATAAAGATAAGGACTTTTGAACATCAAAATATTTTAATAAAACAGAGAACCGAGTTAATTAGACTTAAGTTGAGTTTGTGACAACTTGAGCTCATAGCTCAAGTGGTCGGTGAGCCTCTCTGGCACTACTGTAGTGTGGCGTGTGGCTCTGTGGTCGCTGGTTTGATACCCTGTGTCCACCATTCTTTTGCGTGAGTATATAACTCTCTGTCTCCCCTTCTTGTTGCTAGCGCGCCTCGGTCTGGTGGTTGGCGTGTGCGGCTATCTTCTCTAAGGTTGCGGGTTCGATTCTGGTTATGGCCAGAATATATTTTTGACGAAAAATGATTTTTGGGACTTCTTTGATGTGTAAAAATTCTGAAAAAAATACCGTTATTATTCTAAAATCATGTACTACCTATGAAAATTTAATTGTAGTTATTGGACTAAAATAAAATGTATTTTTAGGTGAAATTGTACTTGAAACTATTGTTTCCTTATATTTGTGATTTCGTAAAAATATGGATTTTTCATGAGGTGATTAATATAAATATTAAAAATAAAAATTGATGAAAGGAAACCATAATTGTGAATTTTATATGAGTTTATTTGTCAAAGAATAGTGTAACAAATGGTGATTTTGTGAAATATTCACTTGACTAAACATTTTCTTAATATGAACTTAATGTGGAAATAAATGTTGGTTGTGAAATGCATGATTATAATTGAACTCCATGTATGATAATTGATTCATGAAAGGATTGGAAATCGTTTAATTGAAAAAGAGAAATGTTCTTGAATATGACAACTCAAACATATGAATTTGTGAATTGAAATTGAAAATTAGGGTGTAGCCAAGACTCACACCGGCAATTGAAAGTAATGAGTTATGATAATTGAAAGTGAAAAGATCAAGTTTGGGTCATTGGAAAATGAAAGAGATAAGACCGGTATTAGTAAGAGGGCTGACCCTAAGAGATTGATTTTTTTCATGATTTCATTAAATTAAGGATTAGTACATAATGAAGAGGTGATGAAAGTGAGAGAAAAACACAAGTATGAGGGCCTCGAGTCTACGATGTGGGTGTGATTCACAGTTTGTCTTCACGATGCATCGTGACATGACGTGGGCACTACTCCGGAATTATCGGAATCTTGGCGACGCTTGTGGGGTGTTTGGTGACTGCGAGAGGATCGTGTGCCATGAAGGAGGCTGAATTGTCCATAGGTTGTCTTCACGATGTGTCGTGACATGACGTGGGATTCCCCTCCAGTTTTTCTGTATACGAACTCGTTACTCATAGAACATCTAGGATACTTACCGTAGTTACAGTAGTAGATTAAGTCATGACGAGGGATTGAACCCTACAAGATGAAGAACGATTAAGAGGCTTGCCCTCGGACCTATGTAGTATGGGATGCATAGAATCCGAACAAGTGCGCATTAGTGTCATGTAATATAAATAACTGCATTAAGGACTAAGTACACAATCACAACACGACATCAATAGGATATTCCCCTTAGTTTGATATGTGAACAAGTTTGTGTTTGTTAAGTATGGAAAATCATTATACTGTTTCCGGCATAGAGAGGATGGCCTTGTATAATATTCGTCGGTTGAATAAACTGACGTACCCACAATTTTGTATGCAGAATAAATGGCATGATAAAGATTAAAGGAGAACTGATGCTTAGAGATTATTCAAATGTTGTTGTAATTTCAATTTATATAAATGTTGTAATTTTGCTCCCGCTGTAAAGTGTAAAGACTCATTGTAACTCTGATGTAAAGTGAAAAGTTTTAAATTCCTTGTAAAATTGTACGAAAGAAGTGAAAAGATCCTGTGGAATCTCGAATTCAGTTGTATTTAGAATTCGGGGTGTTACATTTCCTTTATTACTAATCGGGCCATTTTCCGACGAACAAGATCAGGATCATAAGGGTAGCTATCAACTAGACCGGTCCTAGGGTGGATTTTTTGTTGGCCGGGTAGGTCGACAAGAAGATCTTTATGCAAACTTAGGATGTGTCGCTTAATTGTACCCGTGCCCTCACCCCTGTTCCATTTGTATTGCTTAAAACATGTTTTACAAACTTTCAAACCTATACCCGGAGTTTCTTCGTTCGGGATATAATAGTAAAATTTATGCCAATCACTACTTTCCTTTCTAGTTTTCCTACCACTAGGGGGTTGTGTTGTTTTGGTTGCTTGTTGTTGTGGTTCTTCTTCTAATTGTATGTCTCCTACAAACTCATCATGTGTACCCCATTGTTGGGTAGGAGAATCATGGTACTCTTCGGCGGGCTCATTATGTGGGACAATTGGTGGCCTACGGGAAGTGTCGGTAGAATCTTGCCCACTTTGTCTACGACCGCTACCGCGTGATCTAGACATGTTTATATGTAGTAGTGTATGTAAAAAAAAACTACACAATGTAGGGGCGATAAGTTACAAAAAAAAAATTAGAAAACAAGAGGGTTGTGAGAAAGAAGATCAAAAAACCAATATTTAAACAAGATACCAAAAATTATAACTACAAAAATAATAAAAATTGAAGAAGAGGGATATGAAAGTTTGATACCGTTCTCCGTGGATACGCGTATATAAAAAAACCCGTGAAAATAGGAATAGAAGTAAAAGTAGAAATCCGGAATTGAAGACTCGAGGAGAGCTTAGAGAAGAGTTGAAGACTTGATCACTTAGAGTTGGAGGAGAGTTGAAGACTTGAAGACGTTGTTGAATTTTGAGTTCGATACGATCAGAATTTGATCGTGTATATGTCTTGCTACCTTGTTTGTTCAATTGTTCACAAATTCAAATTAATTGAGTAATAATAGCTGAGAGAGTAAGAGAGTAAGGTGTGAATTTTTTGTTTGAGTTTTGGGGGTATTTATAGGGTTTAAAAAAACACAAAAAAATACAAAAAACCACCAAAAACGGCTCTGTTGTACAGTAACGGTCTTGCGACCGTTGGACCCGCGGGTCAACGGTCGACCCGGAGTGGGTCGAATGTTTAACCCATACGGATCGAACGTTTGACCTGTACGGGTCAAACGGTTCGCAACCCGCGAGTCGACCCGCGGGTTGGCGGGTGGGTTGGCCTATTTTTCGCGGGTTACTGGGCCGGGTTATACTGGTTGGCTTCGGTGTTTTCGCGACCCGGTTCGACCCGTTAACGTTAATGGGTTCGATCCGAACCCGAACCGGGGTTTTGCGGGCCGGGTTAAACAGGCGGGTCGCGGGCGGTTCGCGGGTCGACCCGACCCATTTACCATCCATAATTCTAAGGTATGAAACGTCTTACCTTTGGTTTGATGTGCTTTTCAACTTGCGGCATGCATTCACCACTTTGTTGTGCACACATAAAATTATCGCCGGCAACAGAATATCCTTCACCACAGTCCATATCTAACATAAAGAATAATATAAAAATTATCAATTCTTCATCATATAGAGACAATCACACTATTTGCATATATTTATTTACGAAACAAGGTACGTGGGAAAACCACACAAACGGGATCAAAAAATTTTCAAAATTTGCAAATAGGTCAGACTCAACACACACAAGCCAACACAGCTTCTGATAGTGAGTTTGGAATCACGGTTTACGAGATACGGCAATGTATTTCTTTATTTCAAATTATAAACAAACAAAGCGATACACTGCCATATCTTGCAAACTGTGAGTCGAAACTCGCTTTTACAAGTTGCGTTGGCTTGTGTGTGGTGAGTCCAACCTACTCACAAATTTTTGTATTTTTGGATGTCGTTTGAGCAGTTATCTAGTGAAAAGTCACTAAAAAAATATCAAAAGTATAATTGCTGTTGTTGTTTGATATACTGAACAAATTCGAACAAATGGGATCCAAAAATTTTCAAACTTTGCGAGTAGGTCGGACTCACCACGCACGAGTCAACACAACTTGTATAAGCGAGTTTCGATACACGGTTTGCAATATATGACAATGTATCGCTTTCTTTTAAATTAAAAGCAAAAACAAAGCGTACTTCTAACCATTGCATTGGATTGTGTGTGGCGAGTCCAACCTATCCGCAAAATTTCGTATTTTTTTGATGTCGTTTGTTCGGTTTTCTACTCAAAAGTCACCAAAAAAATAACAAAGTATAATTGTTGTTGATGTTTGATATACGGGACAAATCCGCACAACCAAGATCCAAAAATTCTAAAATTTTGGGAGTTAGGTCGGACTCACCACGCACGAGCTAACGCAACTTGTAGAAGTGAGTTTCGACTCACGGTTTGCAATATAAAGCAATATATCGTTTTCACTCATGAAAAAAAGTCAAAAGCGATACACGGCCATGTCTCGCAAACCGTGAATCCAAACACACTGCTACAAGTTTTTTTGGCTTGTGCGTGGTGAGTCCGACCTACTCAAAAAAATTCGGAATTTTTGGATCTTGTTTGTGTGCTTTTACAAAAAAAAGTACAGTAAAATCTAAAACTACAACTATAAGTTGGAAAAACAACTAACTCTTCTACAATTATTGAAAAACTATATACAATACACATCGAACAACTAACTATATCACACAAAAAATTGTAGACTAAAAATTTTAACAAAAATTCGATCAACCAACACAGCTACATCTACTAAGCTAGAATAGAGTGAATACCTTGCACAATGTGGGTCCTTAAGCATGAGAGAGAGGAGGTGGATGCACTATTGTAGACGGATGAGGAGGAGTAGGGTTTGGGAAAACTCGTTAGGGTTAGGTTATTTTGAGTTCGGAAGATTCAAAGGAAGATGACAAGAGTTTGAGAAGAATGAGAGAGTGAGTGAGAGAGTCAAGTGAAGGAGGAGGAGCTAGGATTTTGAGTTTGGGTTCGAGAACGAGCGAGAGAGTGTGAGAGAGAGTGAGAGATAGAATGTAGGAGGAGAGCGAGATTTGTACAAGAGTTTTAAAACACTTGTACAACATAAGGCGTTGTTCCTCACAACGGCCTAAGTTATACATAGGCTGTTGTGTGAAGCAATGGCCAATGTTGGAAGATAAATTTTGAACTACTTAGGCCGTTGTTTCCAACAACGACATATGTTCAAATTTGGCACAAAAAAAATACAAGTCATCAGCGATGAGAGAGTGAGAGAGAGAGAGAGAGAGAGAGAGAGAGCGAAAGATTGTCTAGATCCGATGGGACAAAATTTCAGATTCGCTAAGTGAAGTTATTTGGGCCGAATTACCGAAATTTCCATCTGAAACTTAAGTGGGCTGAGCGGCTATTGGGCGGGGTAAATCATGGCTGTTGGATCAAGATCGATCTGATCCAATGGTCGAGACTCGAGTTTACAACGGGTCTGTACAGACACACCCGTTTGCAACTGAGCACTTCTTATATATGTGTGTGTGTGTGTGTGTGTGTGTTTGTGTGTGTGTGTGTGTGTGAGCTTTATTCCGTTGCAAACAGGTCTGTGTGCACAGACCCGTGCGAATGGCGATCTGGGCCGTTGGATTTTGATCCAGCGGCCCAGATTTTTTTTCTAAAATTTACCTTAACCCGTCCTTGGGAACGACGGGTTAATGCATATTTTTTAAAAATTCGTTGCATAAATTAGCAACTTTGTGTATGAATTTATACTCAGTTCATTTAATCTAAACATGATATACTAGTATACACCCAACAACACTACAACAACTCAATCTAAAATTTTAATTTGTTAACATGACAATTTTATAATAAATCTTTCAACTAGCATGCATTTATTTTCATATTCATAACTACTAAAACTCTAGTTATCAATACACCATGCAACATAATAAATTAGTAATCTAAATGACACATGCCACATTTTCATTTCAATCATAAAGCAAATAAACATGCACATACAACATTTAGAAAGCAAAAGAAATCACCCACCTTATTTGAAGAAAAAAATGGAAGAAAACTCCTAGGAAGTTGTTCCTAGCTCCAACAAGATGCTAGCCTCATCCTCCAAGCAAGGAACCCGAGCTCCTCTTTCTTTCTTTTCGCTCTTTCTTTTCTTTTGAGTTTTTGTGAAAAATAACCATACAATAGGAGGTATTTATAGGGCTAAATGGGTGAATGAAGAGACACCCACTATCCAAAATAAATACCCACTACCACAAACCCCTACCTCTTCCTCTCCTTGGCCGGCCAAAACCTTTGAGTACACACACGTGCACGTGCACCCTACGTGCATACAATTTTCATTCTTTAATTATTTGTTATTAGTCCATTTGTGTATGTTTGTTACATGACAAGTGTGTATGATTAAGAAATGTACATTTAAAGTGTAAAATAAAGCCATGAGCCTCTCTTTTAATTTATTTCTAGTGGACTTTAAGATGTACTTTAGGCCTATGGGTTTTAATTAGCAAATAAATAATACAATTGTTGACAAATAAAATAAGAATAAAAATGTACATCTTTTTTGGAAAATTTTAGAGACTAAATACATAAAATTTTACATGTAATGCACGTGAAAAAATAATAAAATTTATTTTATTTTTCTAGGATGTTACATCACTCCCTCCTTAGAATAGTTCCGTCCTCGGAACTACGCTTAAAGAGTGAGAAGACAAAAGAAAAAGAAAGTTTACAAGTTTTAGTCAAAAAGCTCAGGATGATCTCTCAACATCCTTTCCTCGAATTCCCAGGTGGCTTCCTCAGCCAGTTGATTCCCCCTCATGACCTTGACCATGGGTATAGTTTTGTTCCTCAAAACTTTTTCCCGACGATCCACAATCTCTACTGGGCGCTCCTTGTAGCTCAGATCTAATGCTGGCCTTCTGACACTTCTGGCCAGTGATGACTCGGATCAGGAATGTAACCTCGGAACATAAACACGTGAAAGACATTGTGTACCTGGGCTAGCTCTTCCGTCAATTCCAACTGATAGGATGTCTTCCCAATCCTCTTTAATATCTTGTAGAGTCCTATGTATCTCGGGGCTAACTTTCCTCCTCCCTCAAACCAAATCACATCCTTAGTTGGAGATACTTTCAGGATGACATAGTCACCTTCTTCAAACTCCATATCTCTTCTTCGGTTGTCGGCATAACTCTTCTGTCTGCTCTGTGTGTTAACCAGGCTCTTTCTGATCAACTCAATCTTCTCTGAAGTCTGTTGCACTAGTTTCGGCCCATACATTTACTTTTCCCCCACTTTATACCAGCATACCGGTGTTCTAAACTTCCTCCCATATAGAGCTTCATATGGTGCCATGCCGATGCTAGTTTGAAAACTGTTGTTGTAGGCAAATTCCACCAGAGCTAAGTGCCTCTCTCAGCTGCCTCCGAAGTCCAATACACAACACCTCAACATATCTTCCAACACCCGATTGACTCTCTCAGTCAGCATATCAGTTTGAGGATGGAAGGCAGTACTGAAGTTAGTCTTGGTCCCCAAGGCTGCCTGAAGACTTCTCAATGCAACGTGAATCGCGCATCCCGATCTGACATAATTGATATAGGAACTCCATGCAATCTCATGATCTCCTTGACATACAATTCAGCTAACTTCTCCATAGACCAAGTAATATTCATTGCCAAAAAGTGAGCAGATTTGATGAGTCGATACATTATCACCCAAATCGCATCATTCCCTTTGGGACTCCTGGGTAATCCTGTGATGAAGTCCATGCTGATGTTATCTCATTTCCACTCCAGAATGGGTAATGGCTGCAACAATCCGCCGGGCTTCTAATTTTCTGCTTTGATCTGTTGACAAGTTGCACACCTTGCAACAAACTCTGCTACATCCCGCTTCATTCCTGACCACCATAAATATTGCTTGATATCCTTGTACATCTTCGTAGATCCTGGATGTACTGATAAAAGAGTGGTGTGTGCCTTCTGCAGGATGCTCTTCTTCAACTCGGCTTGATCAGGTACATACAACCTTTCCCCGAACCACAGTACTTCGTCCTTCACCTGTAATTCTACCAATTTGCCTGTGCCGACCTGATCTTTCATTTTATGGATCTCTAGATCAGACATCTGACTGTCGATAATCTTCTCTCTCAGTGTGGGTAGTAGTCTCAACTTTGCTAAAGACACTCCCAATCCTTGCAACACAACTTCAATTCCAGCTCGATCGAGCTCCTCTACCAGTTCCTCCTGAGTCGTGATCAAACAGGACAAGCTGCTCTTCCGACTAAGCGCATCTGTCACCACATTTGCTTTGCCAGGATGAAACTTTATTTCATGATGGATATCCTTTAGCACTTCCAACCATCCCTTCTGCCTCAAATTCAGATCACTCTGCTGGTAGATATACTTGAGGCTCTTGTGATCAGTGTACATATTGACATTCTCTCCGTACACATAGTGCCTCTACTGCTTCAATGCAAATACAATCGCTGCCAACTCCAGATCATGGGTTGGGTAATTTTTCTCATGAGGTCTCAATTTCCTAGACCCATAAGCTATTACCTTCCCCTCTTGCATCAAAATACAGCCCAATCCTTGGTGTGAAGCATCACTGTAGACATCATAGTCGATCCCTGCTCTCGGCAAAGCTAGTATTGGAGCGGTAGTCAACTTCTTTTTCAACTTCTGAAAACTTGCTTTGCACTACTCCGTCCACTTAAAACTCACATTCTTCCTTGTAAGTCCAGTGAGTGGCACGTCTATCTGTGCATAGCCCTGAACGAACCTCTGATAGTAGCCAGTCAAACCCAAGAAGCTTCTAATCTCTGTCACTGTAGTTGGTCTCGGTCAATCCTTCACTGCCTTTATCTTTTGCAGATCAGTGGCCACTCCCTCATTAGAAAGGATATGACCCATGAATGCAAATTCGGATTTCCAGAAGTCACACTTCGACAATTTTGCATACAACTTCTGTTCTTGCAGCTTCTTCAGTACCTCTGTTAGATGCCCAACATGCTCTTCCTCTGACTTGGAGTAGACCAAAATGTCGTCGATAAGCACTGTGATGAAAGAATCGTTGAATGGCCGCAGGACCCTGTTCATCATGTCCATGAAAATAGCCGGTGCATTTGTTACTCCGAACGGCATAACCAAGAACTCGTAATGCCCAGGCCGAGTTTGAAATGCAGTCTTGTGCACATCCTCTTCCTTCACACGAACTTGGTGATAACCCAGCCGAAGATCTATCTTGGAGAAAATAGCTGCTCCATGTAGTCGGTCAAACAAATCATCGATTCATGGAATCAGATACTTATTCTGGACGGTCACCTTATTCAACTCCCTGTAATCGATGCACATTCTGATCGATCCATCCTTCTTCTTCACCAATAATACTGGCGCTCTCCAAGGCGACACACTTGGTCTGATAAAACCCTTGCCCAACAGTTCTTCAGTTTGCTTCTTAACCTCATCCTGTTCCACTAGCGCCATTTTGTACGGTGCCTTGGAAATCGGTGCACTCCCTGGATGAATGGTAATGCTGAACTCTACATCCTGATGAGGTGGTAACCCGGATAGATCTTCTAAAAACACTGTCAGAAAGCTCCGGACTACGGGAATCTGCTTAACTTCCTCAGGAATCTTCTTCTTAGTTATAGCTGCCATCAACTGTTTACACTTTCTCTTTCCTTGAAATGTAACTTCTGGTCCTCCTGGTGTCTTCACCATAACCTCCTTGCTCTTGCATTCGATACTGGCACTGTAGATCGACATCCAGTCTATGCGAAAGATCACATCAACTTCCAAGACTGCCAACTCGATGAGATCGACTCCAAAGACTCTTCCTCCGATCTTGAGGTCACAACCATCATAGTATCGATTGGTCGTCAATGTTTCCCCTGATGGTCTAGCTACCGCTAGAACCTTACCAGAGAAAATCTTCAGCTCAACTCTCAATCATTTTACAAAAATAGGTGACACAAAAGTATGAGACGATCCAATATCAAACAAAATTGTTGCCTTTATTCCATGAATTAGAAGTTCTCCTGTTACATAATGGATACTCTCAGTACATAACACTTCTTCTAATACAAACTGGAAATAACAGTAGAAAACTCTATTCAATTGCTCCTATACCGATAATGACAATGTCAGCATCATCTGCATCAGCTTCAGTCAGAGCGAATACTTGCTCCTGTCGGTATGGCTTCTTACCCTGCTCTATTGGCCTTTGACTCGGCCCTCCCCACTGGAATTGTGGGCATTCTGGCTTAATATGGCCCTCCTTCCCACAGTTGAAGCATGTTGTGGGGTTCCGAGGCTTGGTGCAATCGGTCCTGAAATGAACAGCTTCCCTACAATTGTAACAAGTCACTCCTGGTGCCCTGGTACCCCCGTTACTTGGCCTCCCCATCATAGAAAAGGCATTAGCCCCAGTTGGTCGGAACCTCTATGCTGGGGGTTGCCCCTTGAAGTTGCTTGATGATGCGGGCCTCTTACCAGCACTCTAATTGTTCTTCTTGGTCCGAGCCAACTGATACTGCTCCATGTCGGCTTCCGTGGCTGCAGCCCTTCTGACCAGCTTGTCGAACAACCTGATACCGAGGGGTATCATCTGAGACCTTAGACTTGGCCTCAATCCCTGCTCGAACTTCCGCACCGTTTTGGCTTCATCAATGGCTAACTCTGGCGCATACCTCGAGAGCCGAGTAAACTTTATCTCATACTCCCGAACTGATAAGCTCCCTGTTGCAGGCCCAGGAACCCCATAGCCTTTTTCTCCTATACATCCATTGGAAAATAGTGGCTGCGGAACTCCTAAAAAAATTCCTCCCAAGTGATAAGTCCATTCCCCAGGGTTCTCTTTAAAGGTTGCCACCAGACCCCGACATCCTTCTCTAGTTGAATAGTGGCCAGCTTCACCTTGCTTGCCTCTGGAGTCTCCAAGGCCTTGAATACTGTTTCTATCTGCATGATCCAATCATCTGCTGCATCTGGATCTGCCTTGCCCTCGAACACGGGCGGTTTCATCCACTTGAATGATTCCACCAATTTGATTGCCTCCGGGACTTGTACTATTTGTCCCACCCTGGTGTTTCTGGTCACATTGGTGGCAAGTGTGTTGAGAGTTTGGTACACCGGAGCTAATTCGGTCTTCAGATCAAGCATGTTGCCCTCACCACTGGATCCTTCACAACTTCGGGCTTTTCGTATGGCCATTTTTGGGTCATAAAATTTCATTAATCACCACAAATATAGCAACAATATATACTTTCCTTCAAACATAAATCATTTATTTCCAAAATTTAAACTTTATTCATTCAGAATTAAAAACTTGTTCATACATCCAGTACATAAAACACCAGAAAACTAAACATAAAACAGTCTAGATCCTACGGTTTCTCTTGGTTTCTCTGAGCTCTCCCCGTAGTTCATCTATTTCCTTCTTCATTTCATTTCATCTTTGACGACATTTAGTTTCCCCCAGCGAGTCTTATTGTCCTGCTGGGTGAAATGCCGAGCATTCCTGTGTCGAAGCTTCTCTAGTTCCCACACTCGGTGACACAGAGTGTCACGCCCTGCTTCCCAAAAGGAATACGAAATACGATACACGACTAAGCCCAGCGGATAGCTTTCACCATTCATAAGCTGTACGGATCTACTTGACTCATCATAACAGTAAATTTAACAATATACTCCAACCAGCATGCAAAAACAATTATAACTCAACAGTATTTATTGCATCAATAATAAATGTTCCAACAAATACTAAATTCAAAACAAAACAATAATCCTGGGACAATAAGCCCAAATACAAGTCTCAATACAGTTTATAAAATAAAATAGTTAATCAAAACATTTAAGCAAATTATTCCAATTGCGCAGCTCAAAACTTTTGCTCACCAACTCCAGTAGGCAATTGATCAGAAAAATCTGCTCAGATGACAATTACAATGAAAATAGGGAAAACATGAAAATATAACGCCCATTAGATGCAAGTCCGGGCCGCAAGCAATACAAGTAGAAAAATGGGGGAAAAAGCTAAACTAAACAGGTAATACTAACATGGAGAGGGTAGCAAATATAACAGTCTACAGATGACAGTAAGCAGTATAGTGATAATAGGAGAAGCATAACAGTAACAGTAAGGATCAACAGTAGTAGTGTGTCAACAGTAGCAGTAATCAATAGTAACAGTAAAGTCCATAGTAACCGTAACAGGATGTGACAGTGTAAACAGTTATTCTTATGTCTAATGTTCATTACTAACTATGTAGCACTTTATGCGTCCCAAATTTACCATATGGTTGCTACAGTAAATAGTTTCACTTTAAGATTTTGTAGTGGAACTTCTATAGGATAATATATTCAGACAAACAGTAATAGTAACAGTAATAACAAACAATTTCATGGATCATGCTCTCATGCATCCAGAGATAAACAGTAGGTACCACAATAAACAGTGGGAAAACGAGTCCCTTCTGAATATGCATTTCTATATTGTCCATTACTCGATCTTTTCCCTTAAAACCCCGGCTTGATTTATTTTATTATTAATACATGTGTGAACGAATAAAAACAGACTAAAGACATGGCAAGAACAAGAAATAAGTCTATCACAGAAATAAGGTTGAAAACAACATTTAATACAGAAGTTATGTTCAGCCAGAAAATGGAAAATCGTGTTTATAAGCATCAAAAGAGTTTTAAATCATCAAAATTAAATCTGAGAAAAATCTGGAAGATTCCTTAACATATCTAGTTTCAAAATATAAAATATTATGAAATTATTATACAGATAGTACAGTCAACAAAATTGGGAAAACAGAGTAATGCAACAAGATCTCAATTCTGAAAGTTCGGACACAGCAGTACCAAAACAGAGATAATTTATAAAGTATAATTCAAAATCCAGATCCGTAAAAAGGGTGATAAAACATACAAATAAGGCTACAGTTCATATTTACAAAGTTTTCATAAAAAATGAATAGAATCAGGTTGAAAATATAGTTCTATACTGAACAACATGCAGTTTGAAAACATATCGATTGGTTTCATAAGCATGAAATGAGAAACAAAAGTCATTAATTAATTCCACAAAAATAAGGGATTGAACCCAGTCATATCTATACATACTCAGCAAAATATAGAGTTTAAATTCTACTTTTAATATCAGTTTTAAAATAAAATTCCATACAGAATACGTATAGTTCAGAATCTAGAATATATGACATGACTGCAGTAAAATAGCAATAACTCATGCATCAAAACTCGGAATTCAGATCCGTTGAAAGTTATGGAAAGTAGAGAACAAAGGTTACAAATCATGTTCACAAACTTATTTATTTTACTAATGTTAACAGGGTCAAAATTATTATACAAAATAGGACAGCAGTGAACAAAAATTCTTTTAAGCATTTTATCAAAAACAGTCCAATCTAAGATGTCTACAAAGCATGGGATATGTGGATTACTCAAATCAGCATGACATGTGAATAAATGGTCTATAATGAGATCACACATCCAACAAACATCTTTGTAATGGTGATCTACAACATACGGTGTGTTACAACAACATACAGTCAAGATGTCCACTAATCTAATTGTTTTCATGCAACATGTGTCAACTATTGTAACTACTCAAGATCAAGAGATGATGTTCACGGTTAACTAAAAAAATAGAATCATCATGAGAGTACAAAAATTTTCATACTAAATTACTTACGATATTAACTTGTATGACAAAAAGAACACATACAAGCTACTTGCTTGATACGAAGACGACGGAACGAAGAACAGAATAACGGGAACGAATCCAGAACAACGAACACACGAACAAGAGACGAGAGACGAGATCCAACACCGCCGAAACACGTGCAAACAAACGCACGTGCACCACACAAGAGAGACATCGGCACCTAAATAGCCAGGGCGGCGGACAGCAGCAACGCCAGGGAAAACAACGACGGCGTGACCAGGGGACGGCAATGACGGCGCTGGGACTGCGGCACTGCGGCTCTTTCAACCACAGAGAAGTCACGACAGCACAGGCATTGCGGCGAGGGGTTGGGGCTCTGGGCATTGCAGTGCTAGGGACAGGGTGGCACAGGGGATCGGGAAGAGGAGAGGGATCGGGTGATGGTTGATCGGGGGGTGTGTCGCCGGCGTCGGAAGACAAAGACGATGACAGCAAGAGGAGAGAGAGAGGGTCGGGATGGGGGGTAGACGACGGCTAGGGTGAGAGAGAGAATAGGATATTAGGGTTTGGTAATTAGGATTAGGGTTCAATTAGAGTGTTTATATAGGGACAATTTGGGTTTGGGTGAACTGGATAGTATCCAATAGGAAGAAAAGAATCCAATAAGAGACAAATATGCCATGAAATAGGTTTAAACAATAGACAAGATCAAGAACAATTTGTAGGCCAAATAAATGAGAATAAAAAGCTGAATCAATGCAAAATGAATCACAAGAGCGAGAAGAAAAACACACCATAAAAAGGGAAAGAAATTAAATATAACCAAGAATAAAATAAATAATCAATAATTTTATAAAATATAATTAAAAATACAAATATTGAGCAATAGGGGTTACACAGAGCTACAATGTTCTGTTTGTCCTCTGCATGATGAGCTTCCAAGTGGTTTACTCTCCACTTATGGATGGTCAATTACTCCTGGAGAGAAGCGATAAGGTGGTCCTTCTAGTCTTGAACTCATTCTTCATCTGAAGATTCATCTAGAGAATCATGTGGAGGTGGAGTGATCTCTCGAGACTTGGGCAGTTCTCCCTCTTTCTCTTCTGGGTCTTCTTCTTATTCTTCGGGATCTTCTTCAAAGAATCATTCTACTTCATTCATTGCTTCCTGGTTATCAGCCATCTTATAGGAAAAGAGAGGAGAAAACGTCAACGTATAGAGCAACACAAATGTAAATTAACTTACACTTAAATCTCTATAAATTGAACTCACACTTATAATGTCCACCATAATGTGTCATCCTTGTAATTTTGTACTACTTATTGAAGTTTGCTTTGATACCACTCTGTAACACACCGAATTCCATTTACATGTAATTCGTAGCACAACAGGATCTTTTACTTCAACTTCGTACGATTTTACAAGAAAATTAAAACTTTTTATTATGCAAAAATGTTTAATGCAGAGTACACAGCGGAATGAATACAACATAAAATATACAACTCTAACATCAATAGCTTTAATCATATAAATAATCTTTAGCATCAATTCATCTTCATGCCCCTTTTACTAATCCAAGTCCTGCACTGGAAAACTATGGGCACGTTAGTTACCTACAACCGACGCAGTGTTATAAAACAATGATCATCGCTATGCCATAATATAACGTTTTTCTTACTTTAGCAACCACAAACTTGAATGCATATTAAAGTGTTAAAGAGTGATTTTCCTAAATATGTCAGTGTATGATATGACTTAATGCCTAATGCAAATGTTATACTACAATGACACTAATGCATACTTGTTTGGATTCCATGCATCCCATTCTGTATAGATTCGAGGGCAAGCACCTACGTACTCCACATTATAGGGTTAAATTCCCTCTTCACGAATTACTATTACGGTGACTAATGTAAGGTTTAGGTATCCTGTGAGTATCTAGTACCACCCTGATAATTCTTCAGTATCCCTCTCCCACCGCGAGTCGTAACTCCGATAATTCTCGAGGCGAATTCCCACACCGCGAGCTATGACCCCAATAATTCTTGAGAGTCGCTCTCCCATCGCGAGTGATTTTCGGCCATCACGCCTTGCACCCTGATAATTCTGGAGATGAAACCCACACCGCGCTGTCATCGATACCTCATCAGACAAATACCCCATGAGCGTCGCCCTAATCCCGGTAATTTTGAAGGAATATCTCCCACCGCGAGCCACAACCCCGATAATTCTCAAGATTACCTCCCACCACGCTATCAAGGCCCTCATACTCATGTTTGCCCATACTTCATCACATCTCCCCTTAGTGCCTGTCTTTAAGTTTTAATTTTAAATCATCATAACCTAGAGCTAACTTACCCTACCGGACTTAAATCAACACGAGAGAAAGTTAGCCCAAACTGGCTACTTCTCAAGAGAAACTTAACCCACACTGGTTAGTTCTCAAATTTTCATTATTCACAAATGTCGGTTACTAAGGAACTCGCCTAGCCTCTAGATTCCAACAATCATCTCATTCTAGAGATCAAATAGGTTATAAAGAACCTCAACGTAAACCTTTTTATCATTAACCATCAATTCTCTTTATCCACTTTCTTTATGAAGTATTCAACTTCTATAACTCATTCAATAACAATTTCTCTAATCAAAATTTCTTATAAACAACTTCTTAGTTAGCCATTCTTTAATTAGATCACTATTTTCAATACCAATCTTCTTTAAAAATCATCACTAGAACTTCTTTATTTCCATTTCAAAATTTAGCTTTAATTCCATTATAAAACAACTCTTAATATCTTTAATCTTATGCATCCTCTTTATTTTAATCTTGAATTTAAACTCAACAAATATATGAAACATGACATTTAAATTCTCAAAATATCTTTTGAATACTTTGAAATAACTATCAAATGTTCTAATAAATTTCCTATGAAGTTTCCCCATTTTAAAAAAATTGAAATCTTGATAAAATAAAAATAAAATTGAAAAGGGGAACACCCGGGATCAAACCAGTGACCACCGAAGCCCCAAACAGTCACCCAACCAGTGAGCCATTCTTGATTTTTTATAAGGAATTTAATGAGTTAATTTTATAGTAAAAATCCATTATTTGATTTTAAAAATAAAAATAAAAACAAGAAGAGCCAAAACAACATTAGTATTTATCGCATTCACTTAGGAGCTCTCTGACTTGAGAAAAAAAATTTAAAAAGAGAAAACATCTTATAACTGATGTCGCTATTCCTAATAACGACAACATTAAGCTAATGTCGTTATTTCCAATAGCGACATCAGTATAATCCCAAATTTAATGGAGCTCGAGGAGCTTGAATCAAAACTTGACAATTCTCACAGATCAGCAAAAGTTTCTGAACCTGTCCCAAAGAAAGTTTCAAATAGATTGAATGAGAATAATTGTATTGGAGGAAGAAGATTGCCGACTGAAGAGGTGATGAAAGTAGCTAGGGATTGGATTGTCTGCACTTTCATTCTCCAGCCTAGCAATGGATGAAGTCAAGAATGTCAGGCTAGCCTTTTCTTCACTGCAGTTGACAATTATTTGCTCTACATGATATATGGGTGGTCTCTTTCACTCTATCTCTTTCTCCATCAATGAAGAAGAAGAAGAAGAAGAGATAAATGATTTTTTTTTATTATACTGATGCCGTTATTTCCAATAGATACATCAGCTTAATATTGTCGTTATTGAGAATAGCGACATCAGTTATAAGATATTTCCTTTTACAATTTTTTCCTCAAGTCAAAGAGCTCCTGAGTGAATGTGAGATGAACTGATGCCGTTACTTCCAATAACGGCAATGAAAAAAAAAAAAATAGGGTCCGCTGTTGAAAATAACGGCATCAAAGTAACATATACCGTTATTGCCAATAGCATTTTATGATGACATGTCCAAACTTGGATTGGTTTGGTAAATTTGTTTGAAAGTGGGTCAGTTTGGTCAATATTTTCAAAAAGTGGGTCAGTACGAGTAAAAAGAATTTTGTGCCGTAATAGGCCACTTTTTGAAAATATTTGTGGTTATAGGTCAATTTCGAAACTATTAGTGTTCGTGGGCTACTTTGTGCCACGTCAGCAGCGGCCGCTATTCTCATCAGCAACATCTTCATTTCGAAAGTCGCTAATGGGAATAGCGGCCTATGTTTTAAAATATTTGAAATTTTTTGTTTGTTGTCGCTATTCCCACTAACGAGTTTAGTATATATGAAGTCGCTAATCGGATTAGCGACCTTAAATGAATGTATTGAGACACTGAGCGATTTCTAAAGAGCTATTGGTCTTTTGGGAATTTTTTTTAAAATTTAGGTCGTCATTGGGAATAACGACCTTAGTATACTTCGGTCATTATTCGCAATAATGACCTCAGTAGGAAACTCAATATCCTTGTTCTTTGTAAAATTTGCAAAATAGTCACATAACTAAGGTCTCTATTCGAAATAGCAACATTAGTACAACTAAGGTCGCTATTCCAAACATCGACCTCAGTTTCAAAAATAAATTGATTGTTATTTTTTCAGAGAGTAAACTCTCTAGATTTTGCTAAGTGTCAGAATACAGTTCATTAAAGGTCGATAATCCAACTAGTGACTTCATATATGATTTGATCGTCAATAGGAATAACGATATCAAACAAAATTTTTTATATATTTTAAAATAGAGGCTGCTATTTTCATTAGCGACTTTCAAAATGAAGAGACCGCTAATAAGTTTAGGGACCGTTACTGATGTGATACAAAGTAGTCCACAATTGCTAATAGTTTGGAAACTGTCCTATAATCGCAAATATTTTCAAAAAGTGACATAGTACGGCAAAAAATTCGGAAAAAAAAAACTATAGATGCTCTTACTTGCGAACAAAGTACCATAGATCAAAACTCATCCGATCAAAAAAATTCCCGAAAAATCCCCCCCAAAATGGCCCCAAAAAATTCCACATTTGCTGCCATCTTCTTCGTCGCCTTCAAATCCAAGGTATCGCACCTCTGCGTTTTAATTCAGATTTCTTCTACTGATTGTTTAATTCAGATTTCTAAAAGTTTGGGGGTGAATCTCGTTAGATTCGTAGGTTTAGGATCGTATTAGCGGAATAGGTTTAAGCTAATTGAGTGGTAGATTTTGGATTGGGAAGTTATTTTAGCGATTTTTGGTTGGAGACTTGGATATGGACTTATTTATGCAAGATTAGATGTTGTAGTTAAGAATATGGATTTTGGACTACTTTTAAAATCTAATTTTGAGGGGGAATTGGGGTTGTGGTAGTAAATGCAGAGAATTCTTATGCAAGACGATAACTTTTGAAATAAACACATCCAAAGCAAATGGAACCAAGTGCTCGATCGAATGCACGTGGAAGAAACCTTTGGGGCCCACATGACAAACCGGTAGGGTAGATGTTTTTGGCATGGTGGATTACGTGTAAACAACTTCCTATAAATAGCTAGGGAATTATGAAAATGAGGCTCGGAGTTTAAAAGGATGATAGTAAGTTAAAAGATTAACAAACTTTGAGAACTTCGGTGATGTTTGTTAGAGTTGTGGTCTTTTTACAATGCTCATCTCCACTACTTATATAACATTTGTTTGGTTGTTTGAGAGTAGGGCTCGGTTGATTGGTCGCACACCATTTCCACAGCACAAAACAACACCTCTCTTGCATGTTCTCATTAGATGCAGAAAAATGAATATTTCACTTATTGAATTTTATTCGCACATCATTCTTCTTGAATGCTTTGATCACCAAGCATCATGTAGTATTAATTGGAATAAATGTCAGATCCGACTTGGTCATTTATCTTATATTTGAATAGAAAATTGGAGTAAACAGAGATTGAATGGCTTAGTTAAACCAAGAATTAAAAGTGACTAATTACTCTAAGACCTTTAATTCTTTGTGTCATTATCTGTCACTAAATGGAGTTTTGATCTTGTAATATTCATACCTTTTTTTTTTGGATCCTGGACCAGATAATCACTCTATATGTATGAGAATGTAGCTAGACTATGTCAATAGACCTAGATTTGGAGATCATTTTGGAAACAGATGCCAAGAAAGGTGCAATATGGCACTGATAATCTGACTTTCCTTGCTCAGTATTGCAGAAATACCTATGGCCTCACCTGGAATATTTTATTTTTGGCTACTTTTGTTATCATTTGAATATCTCAATTAGATTGTGTAGCCTGTATCTAGGATTTCAACTCACATTATTGAAATTGGACGAAGGTGTGAGGATCAGAATATGAGAAAGTTCTTCATGCAAACTTCCCGCACACAATTATGTAAAATTTCATAATCATACCCAGAAATTTAGAGAAAAGTATAGGCTGTTATAATGTACACGAGATTGTAAAAGTCGCATGGTGTAGTGATTAATTATTCTACAAGCTGGTCATCTTGTATACCAAAAGAATGTTGGAACTCCAAGCCTTTCCCTTCAAACTCATTATTTATAATTATCTGAAAATATCATGAGCTTCTGCCAATCTTCTATGACAGGGCTTCCTTCTCTTTCGGAGTAAACATTGTTCATCAGATGTAGGTTTGCACTTGGAATACATATTCTTAATGTCTGTCTCATTTTCCTCTTATCACATTGCCCTTTCTGTAGCTTTTATATCAGTTGGCACAAGTTGTAATGTTGTGGCAAAACAATTTTGTAGATTTAACTTACTTGTAAATTGTAATGGGGTGGTTGCAGGTTCAACACTTTCCTCATAACACAATTTTAAATCTTCTCTACCCAGGAAATGGGAGTTGGGAGTCTCACTGTTGAATTAGAAAATAAAAGGAGAAAGAGTGAAAAACTGCGGGTAAACTAAGTAATTTTCCCCCTTTCCCTTATACAGTTGCTGATCATTTTTGTTCTGTCAATTTCTTTATATCATTGCATCTGGATACAGCTTAGCTATAGCTTTATTGAAATGAATGTAGCCTACATGCTCTTCTTTGTTCCCAATAAATACTTGATAAAAATAAAAAAACCGTACATGTAATGATTTTTTAGTTTGTATGCATATGTGGTGTAATTTTTATGCTTTCACTTATTCTTCTTATTGCTAATTTAAGCGGCATAAAGATGCGTGACAATGACTGTAAGTCCACTATTTATTATTATACAAGCATATGTGCTCTGCTTTGCTTGGAAAGGAAATACATATCTGAGCAAACAATTTTTTTTAGTTTGTAATTGGTTTGTTTATCGATTGTTAATATGGGCAAGGATACAATGTTCCTCACCCCAATCCCACACACGCTTGTGGAATCTGTATTTTGGGTTATGGTGAGAGTATACTTTTCAGTTGTTTTTTGGGATTTTATGGGTATACTTCTGTATGCATTTTGATGTCCGGACATGAGAGTTTCTTTTTGGGGAGGGGAATGAGCATCATACTGCCAGTCTGTTGGCTTGTATGAGCATCATTCTATGTATCTTTGATTGTACTGTATTCTTAAGATCTTATTAATGGAACGCCAGGGGGCCTACCTCACCGCATTTTATGATAAAAAAAAGGACCTTACTATCCTTATATACCAGATTAAGTTCTTATTGAACTTACATTTTCTTTCAGAATGGCTAAAGGTAGAGATAGAATTTATGGAATACTCTTTATCGTTCTTCTGTATTAGGATAGGCATGAATACTGTAAAGAATGGATTTTCATCTTCTCCTCTGCTTCGTGCCTTAGAGATTAATGAATATCCATATAGAAATGGTGTTAATTCCATTTTGTAAGTGCTTTCCTAGTCTAGGAACAATTTGAAATTAATAAACTATACTGATAATGTAGATATCCCTTAAAACATCTAACTTCTATATGAGCCCTTACCATGTCCAAGAAACCAGGGCAGCCCTTAACTAATACCTTTATACCATGAAGTCACAATGGTACTTATAAGTTTTGCTCCTTTAATGACAGAAGATATGTATCTTATTCATATTTAGGAAAAACAAATATCTTGCCATTATTGGTACTAAGCTCTTGCCTTCCAATTGGTGCCATTGCTGCTTTGATCGGGTATACAGAAATCTTACATGAGAAGAAGAGAGGCAAACGAAGCCTCAAATGCTTGCCGAATACCTTGAGGTTCACCTGTCAATTTCGGCAAGTCATCCTTGGCTTCATCTTTCTCTCTGCCTCTTCAGGTAAGGTCCTGCCATGAGCTGTTAACATATACCCTCAGTTCTTTCTCCCTTTTGTTCGTTGTTTTCCATCGTCCTTGTGCTGTTGTATTTATAGATGTATTTCTAATGAAACCTTCAAAACTTTGAGGCATTTCCAGAACAGGGGGACCTACCATTCAAATGCCATCTAGGCTTTCTGTTTTATTTCCATTTTCTATTTATGTGGTAGTTTTGGGGGATCCAGGAAAGAAGGACAAGTAGAGTGATGGGAGTAAGGGATAGTGTTTCTTAGGTTGTTACAGCTTAGAATCTTTATTGGAGGAAGTTGTGATTTTGCTCTGCATGACCCCTTCATGAACTTTTCCTGTTTATCTGTTGCACCACCAAATTTTGAACAGTTTGGGTAAATTTACCAAAATGTTCGCCAAGTTTAGTTATGAAAAGTTAATTATTTCTTGATTTGAACATGTATAATTTTAAGGAAAAGATCGAGTATAGTCCATCATGTTCTTCTCCTAGTAACAAGTGTCAACACCGGTCCAACTTAACCTCGTGCAATTTCATTTTTGATTGAAGGGAAGAGCCTCTTTTGTCTAACTCTTGTAAAAAACGATAAGAACTTGGTGTTGATTTTCCTGAGCATACTAGAATTCAGCATTGCCAGTACACAAATATGTGTATCAAATACGAGTTTGTCTGAGTTCTTAAGCCAATGCAAGTAGTTATCAACCAGCCGTTGGCTCATTTGCTGTCCAGTTACCAAAACTTTTTCGTCAAAACTTCTTGTGAGTTCCTCTTCGTCGTATAAGGATGGTAATTTTTTTATGATGCATTCTGAAAAAGAGAGTGGAGAGAAACTCTTGCTTTTTGTTTGAGTTCTACATGTTTTGTTTGTTTTAGAAGGAATTAGATGCAGTCCAGCATACCAGCTGCAATCGATATTGTAATATAGCTGTCGTTCCTTTGACTCTAATCTTTATTTTTTTGTAAGCTTTTTTATGAACTTTTATTCTCCGTATCTATTCAGTTCATTGTTTCTAGTTGTGTCCCTTCTCTTCTTTGCCGAATTAGTACTGGTACTTGTGATTAACAGCGATATTTCTGATCTTATTGTTCTTGGATTGGAGCATACATCCAATTATCATGTTCATGATTTTGACAAATTGGTATTTAAGATGTCACTAATCTTGTGCTTCATTAGCATCTATTTTATGATTACTAGGGAAAATCTCTTACTTGCATTTTGTAATAGGATGCTAAACCTAAAGATTTCCATGGGTCACGATCTGGTTTGATCTTTCATTGAAAAATCTAGTGTTCACTGTCCCTGACCACGCTCTCTCTCTCTTTCTCTAACTCACTTGGAGTTTTATAAAAAAAAAGATGAAAACCTACCCCTTATTGGATCCTTATCGAAGCAAATCCACATTCTCAAGTATGTCAAGGGAAGGATCCACATTCTCAAGTATGTCCGATGTCCCACATTTGCGGGAGTAGGAGAGCATGTGGATGTCCCACATTTGCGGGAGTAGGAGAGCATGTGGAATAGACGTGCATTGTCATCTAGCGAGTAGCCGAAGGAACTAAATGATTTAGAGAAATTTGGCATGAGTGGGTAAGGATCTACTAGTGCACTGCCATTGTCTTGAAACGATCATGTTTTGTGTGTGCCTATACGAACAAGTTGACCAGTTTTAATCCTGGGCAGGTCTTTCCAAGCGGTTTCATCTTTAAGGAAAGTCAATCCACACTTGTTCATCTCTCTTAACTGTATTTCACTATATTCGCAGTTTATGTTCACGGTCGTGTTGGTTGCTTACTGGATCATGGTTCTGTAATCATAATATGAACAAGTCCTTGCTCTGGTTTTTATATATATATATATATATATATATATATATATATTTTGTTATCTCATTGTTATTTTTCTAACATTAATTTGTTACATACCCTTTTCTTCCCTTTCTAAGGAAAAGCTCTCGCCTTTCTTTTGCACTAGTAAGTTCTGCTTACAACTCCTACTCTATAATTAACTCTATTCTATCACAACACCCGTGCCTCTTACGACACTCTTGCAGATAACTCCTACAACACCCGCCTATTTCTTTCTTCCCCCTGTGGCTTGTGTGGCTGTTGCATTTCTTCGACGCATTGATTCCATGGCCATGATGTTCCTCCCTGCACCCTATATAGAGAGCATTTTCTGCTCCAATCTCATTACAGCAATTTACGTTGTTTATCTCTTTAGTATGCTTTCCATTGCCATCGTGCCCTGCAGTACACTGGATATGTACATGATGTCCAGTGTTCTCTTCTTCACACATATTGTGTGCACCTTCACATTTGTGTTCTTCGCTATGCTCAGCTGTGACAATATGCTTGTGGCTCGTGCTTCTTGTATGTATTTCTGTATCTTGACAGCATTTCCCCAGATCCGGCAATTGACCACACTCACTCCCGGAACAATGATCTTCGTGATCACTGCAGTGAACTTCTCCAAAGTCCTTGTGTCCTTCTGGGACTTCTGTTTGACAACAGTGATCATGAAAATGATTCACAGTGCTACAGTGATCCGTGTGCCCAGCCGTTTCTTGATAGCAGTGATCATGCTTCACAGTGGTACAGTCATTTTCATGCTCATGTGCATGTGAATCTGAAGCATGGGGAGAACTACAGTGATCTGCATTGCCATGCCTGTGTGTATCTGAAGTTTGCGAACCACAATGATGCTTATCTGAAGTATGGGGAGAACAACAGTGATCTGCATGGCCGTGCTTGTGTGTATCTGATGTATGAGTAGAATCACAATGATGTTTATGTGAGTGCTTGTGTGTACCTGAAGCATGAGAAGAACGACAACAATCCTTCTTCCCCTTTGGGGCCTTTGTTTTTAACAACATCATGCTGTTGAGTATCACAACCAGGCACGTACCAACATCAGCTAGTACTGCGGCCCATAGAAGTGGGTGGCCAGCAATGGCCAGTGTGAGAATACCAATCTTTGTGACTATCGAGAAGAGAATGTTGGCCATAATCTTGCGGTGAGTCCTCCTGGCAATCCGGATGGCTTTTGGGATCTTTAAGAGGTCATTGGACATTAAGGTTATGTGGCTGGTCTCCGTTGCGACTGCAGAGCCTGATATGCCCATTGAGATCCCGACGTTAGCTGCAGCTAGTGCTGGGGCATCGTTCATTCCATCACCCACCATTGTTGTCGGCCCTTCTTTGGTCTTGAGCTTATTGACGATTCGTACTTTGTCCTCAGGTAGAAGCTCTGCGTGCACAATTTCTATGGCATTCTTTAACTGTCAAATTGTAAAAAAAATAGTATTAGTTCACATACATGGAGTTGTGACTAGGAATAGGAAAAACCTCTCTAGGATGTGGTTTGAAGAATTGAAGTGATTAAACTAACATCCGAACAATGGGATTTTTCACAACTTGATTTTACCTCATTTTGGGCATGCATGGCTGCAGTAGTGCTGTCTCCAGTGAGCATTGCAGTTTTCACACCTAAAGATTTCAACTGTCTAATTGCTTCAGCTGCCCCTGTTCGGCAGTTGTCAGAGAGAGCGAACATTCCAATCAGTTCTGCTCCTGAAAACACGAATCCATGGGTGACTGCTTCCTTCATTCCTTCCTCGCCTGGATTTGGAACTGCAAATATATACCCATATAACATTAGAAATCCCTGAAACCAACATACACGAATATCTAAACATGATGTGTGTGCGCACACGTGTGGGATTGATTTTTTTTTTTTTAAATACAGGAAAACAAGTGGCTTGAAGTACATGTCTGTAATGCCAACCAAACCTTTTAAATTGCTGAATAGCAAGAAAATTCAGTAGTGATATTTCCAAAACTCATCCTCATGTTATAGCATCAAATGAAATAATTATTTTGGCTTGACTCTTGGGCTTCATATGTGCCTTAGAGATGAAGTCAATATCCATAGCACTTGTATCATAATCTCTTTTTATATGGTTCTTTCTCTTGGGGAGTATTGCCTGATTACCAAACTTTGACTGCATGACATGTAAGACATAATATTTCAAAAATCTTTCTCGGTCATTTCCTTTATAGCTGACTCCATTATTTGGTGGAAGATGGATATTCTAGATACAATATAATGTATTGGTGTTCATGCTATACACCTAAATAGTACCAACAGATTTATTATAATTTTTTAGGAATTTTACCCACAAGTAGGAAATAGTACTGAATGCTTTTCCTTAAAGCAAGGAAATAAAACTACTGGTTAAGCAGTAGTTCAAAGGTTTTCAAGACATAAGTTCATGTCATATAAAAAGTCATGATATTATCTTTGTACCTGATTCACTCCCTGCCCTGGTTGCAATTCTTCTGCTCCCTATATAGATCTTCTTGCCATCTATTTCTCCAGAAACTCCTTCTCCTGGATAGAGTTCAAATTCAGTTACCTTGTCTGGTTTTGGCTCGATGGAATTTGAACGAGCATGGTCTACAAGTGCTGAAGCCATTGGATGGCTTGATTTACTTTCTATGCTTGAAATCCTGAAGTATGATCGTCAATTTAGCATCCATGACTTGAAGAAGATGAATAATTCAAACAACTTGCATTTCTAAATTTGTAATACAAGCATTGTTATGATATTGCAGCATATTTTTCTATGTAGACATGTTACTGAGATCATTTTGTATGAATTAATTGAAATCATCTGTATGAATCTTTTTCTACCATGCATTGGTTATGTAGTTGAACCTTTCCCTTTATTACCCTAACGCACTTTTATTTTCTATTTCTCTAAAAAGTTAGTTGAACTTGGAATTCTTCTTAAGTTAGTCATCTGAATTTTAGTTCATTTAATGTTTTGAGCTTCGACATTATTTAGACAACATCATTTTTATCTCTTAGGAACTCTGAGCACCACTTTTGTAGCAAGATTGCCATATCCTGCGTTAAAATAAAAAAACTCTTACCAATAAAGAAGACTGTTCATGGTTATTGTGCAGTTTATGGACCGGATCTCCATGACAGTGAAATCTCCTTTGGTTATAGTACCGGTCTTATCGAAAGCCACAACTCTCGTGCTTGCGAGGGCTTCAAGGACATCTCCTCCTTTGACGAGTAGCCCAATCCTCGCTGCAGATAAAAGTGAGCAGAAGGTTGCAACTGGTGTAGATAGAACCAGAGCACAAGGGCATGCGCTGACCAGCAGTACTAGTGCTAGTTGGAACCAGCACTTTCGATTATGAACATGAAGTATTAGAGGAACTACTGCCACACCGCCGGCTATCACCACCACCACTGCAAAGTGCAGCAGGTAAAATTAGTCAATAAATTGGTTAAATTTAAATTTCAGTATCTCATAGCCTTCACTACCTTTTATACTTAATTACTTGGACCTTATTTTCAATGTTTATCACAGTCGTCAGGCAGAAGTGGTCTTTTAATAAAATTTTAATTACTAGGTTTATTGTACAAGCATTTCATGTGCATCATAACAATCTACTCAAGATAACTACCCGTTTTTCATCATATGCATGCACCATAACTTTTTTCAGTTATTAAGTTAAACCTATGTATGCACCACCTGCACTGCACATGTCATCAATTTAAAATATATAATACCATGGCAATCTAGCCACCTAGCCATACAAACACAACATTTTTTTGAGTTAGTGTAGAGAGATTATTTGGCAAATACAAATGCCCATGAATAAAGTGGGTTCTCTTTGTGCTACTTAAATTAGTGATGATTGTCTGTGGAGGGCACACCACCACATTTCTTCACCTTTTCCTTTTTAGTCACCGATAAGATTTAATTCTAAGAAGCCGAAGAGTAAACTCGGAATCTGATCAGGTCCTCCTCATCCACAACACATCAATCATCTGATGAGAGTTCAGTTTGGGTCATGAAATACTGGCCTGTCATCAAGTCCACTTTTGTTCCTATCTAACATTCTTTGTCACAGATCAAGAAATATATCATCTCGTAATCTGACTCTTCAAGTTTTTCAAGTTTTGTTCTCTTTCACGACTCTACAAGTAGGGTTTTCTTTCTTAGTAGGAGTTTTCTCTTACCTGGTGTGTAGTACTTGGTGCAGGAGTCTATCAGTCTTTGAGTCTTTGACCTACTGTTCTGTGCTTCCTCAACCAGTCTTGCCATTTTGGCTACCGCTGAATCTTCAGCTAATGCAGTTGTCCTCACACTGATATAACCTGAAACCCCCCTTATATAGTCATTACACGCAACTAACTAATCAAAAATTTCATTAATGAAATCGGTGACCTCGGTCACATTTATCTCAAAAAAACTAATCAAAAAATGAGTAAAGTTACTAGAAAAAAAAAAGGGAATAGAAATACCATCAATGTTGAGCGTTCCAGCCCAAACAAGGGACTGAGGTTGTTTAGGAACAGGGAAAGATTCACCCGTTAGGCTTTGCTCATTGACTTCACTTTTACCCTCAACAACGACACCATCAATAGGGATGACTTCGCCAGCCTTGACTGCTAGGATGGAGTCAACTTTCACATCTCTGGCATCGACAACTTGGCCAGTTTCAGCCATTATAGCTTTCTGAGGAGCCATGTTCATCAGAGCAGACATTCCAACTGTGGCCTGTGAGTGCATATAATAATTTTAGAAATAATACTAGTTGTAGGAAACCTCCGAAGAAACAAAAGAAGGGCCCACGCTTTTCTTAAATGTGTTGCTATTATAATATACTAGTATTTTTCACGTGCGATGCACGTTTTGATAAAGAGTTGGAGTTAAACGTGCGATACATGTAAGTTAACAGTAAATAGCACGTGCAATGAATGCCTTAATTTAAAAAAATGGAGCTAAACGGGCGATACACGTATTTTTTTAAAATTAAGAAGGAAAATTTTTGATGTGTACGTGCGATGTACGTGTTGAAAAATAGATTTGGAGTTGCACGTGTGGTGCACATGTTTGTTTGGTGACATAGTGAACCTGAGACCTCCTTCATATTGGTTATGCACGTGCGAGGCACGTGTTGGTAGATTGACAAATGACACTAAGGCCTTCTCCCATTATAATATTAGAGATTAGAGATTTATATATAATTCCATATGTATGTATGTATGTATGTATGTATGTATGTATGTATGAAGGGTGAACATACTGAAGATCAACTTCAGTTGTTAGGAATCAGTCCAAAGTTATGATCTCTCTTCCATATATATACTGCTACAATGGGGTAGTTCCTCACATTCTCGTAGAAGGCACGTAGAAGGTGATATGAACTTCCACACCTTCAGTGTGATGATTTGAGTTCAAATTTATTGTAAAGCCATAGATCAAGTGAAGAGGCCTAACACGACTTGGGTTTATAACAAAGGTCAAATGAAATACAGAGTAGAAAGAGGGAGAATGAGAGAAAAAGACCTTGTGACTGGCCATTGTTTCAAGCCATTCAGCTATTGTGAAGAGGAAGACAATGAACCCTGCTTCCGAGAAGTCCCTCAGTGCAACTGCCCCACCGACTGCCCAAAACAGACAATAGGCAGAGAATGACTATATATTTAAATGTTACTATAAAATTATTAATATATCTGTGTGGTACAGCGACAAAAAAAATAAAAATAAAAATAAAAAATAGGTATGGTACTAAAATCCAAAGATGGTATCCTTTTAACATATAACTGATGTATCTACTATCCAACAAAAGAACAAAATATAATATAACACACCCCTCACAAGCAATATAAAACAATCAATAGATTATACACCTTCTGAATATGATATTTGAATGATTTTGTTGGAAGTATGAAACTTCAGTCAAGATTCTTTATTTTTCTTATATAAAAAATCTAATTATTTAGTTGAATGAGCTAAGCTTCTGTTTGGCAGTGGAATACCTTAGGTTAAAATAGCAGGCACGTCATTAGATCTTTAGATAGGATATTAATTATGCGACTTAATTAAAACTATTTTGTTACCAAAGTGCGAACCTCTTTTAATTATAAGTCTAAATTTGCGGTGTGCACTCTCACTTTGAGAAATATATGGACCTGCTTGGTTGTGGTGTTAGAAAACTCATGAGTTACTAAGCCCTAACCCCTGTTGAAACAAAGTTAACGAGCATGATCCCAAATGTATAGGACGGAATAGCAAGGATCATAGATGCATGAAAGTAGTCCTCTTCAACAATTGAGTTTGAAAACATGTACCTTGATTTTCACTCCAAAAACATGTTACTTGATTCTATATGCACAATATTGTGGTCAGAGATGTCGGCCAATATATTATACAATCTGGACCACTTTATCCCAATATATTCATCTGACTATATGAACGACTGTAGTGGAAATCCTACTAATTTAGTTATGCTTTCAAAAGTTAGCAAATCCTGACATAAGAACTTCTCCATGTGAGTCTGTGACTATATCACCCCATGTGCTTGATTCTTCCCATATTTAACTGTCATTAACTATGATATACATCAAAATCTTTGTACATTTGAGACTGACATTTGTTCTCCTCATTTGACTCATTTATTTTTTAGGGTAAATTGTAGAAAACTCCTATACTATGAAGTTTCTACGAGAAACCCCTTTAATGATTTTTAGATTATCCCTCTATACTATCTCTCAGGAGGTACAATGCTTAACTGCGGTCAATAAAATAGCATGTGTTGTAAAAATGAGGAATCACTGGCAACGAGGGACCATAGATTAAAGGTTATGTTTAATTAGAAAATAAAAGACAAACACATATTATGAACATGTGACAATATACGAATAGATAACGATTGGTTATCTTAATAAGGTATGAGAAAAAAAATCATCGCAAATGGCATAAAATATGATTAGTATAGAAGACAAGAGTGTGACAACTACAGAAGGTCCTCTCTCCCCGACTAAGTTTGTAACATAGCATGTAAGTGCAGTTAAGAAAATTTTACCTGCAATTAACATGAGAATATTGATATCGAAGGTGAACCGTCGAATGGCAACAAAGCTCTTTAATACAATCGGAGGTAGACCTACGGCGACAGCTGCCACGGCAAACCACTGAAGCGGGTGGAAAAGTTTGTGGAATAATGATATAATAAGCAGAATTCCACAGGCCAGTATATATGGGCTTGGCCACTTGTTGATGATTTTTTCGTTGCCATATGATGGGATTGTAGCTTCAAGCCTTGCTTGGTTCAATGCCTTCACTGTTCCAATTAGAAATTTTAACAAAGTTATCAGCCTTTTTCTTGTGTTAAATAGACTAGACTATCTTCAAAGAAACAATCTTGTGATCTATAGATTACGATATTATAAGCACATGCTTTGAATGTAACACAAGCATTAGAAGTCATGCTCACACATTGTCAATTTGCCACACACACCTTGATATCTCTAGATACGGTAATAAGGACTTTATTTATGAGCACATTTGATGCAACTGTCACAAGGGAAGCCATAATTACTTCGGACTGCATATGCTGGTGGGTTTCACATTGTTGAATAAAGTTGGCTTCAAAAGCTATTGGGTTGTAACACTAGAGATTCATGATAAATAAATTAGGGGTTCATAGAATAATTAGGAGTTATTTTACTTCTTCTTTTTCCAGGTCATTGACAAGTAAGATAGCATTAGTAATTTGTTTGTTGTAGAGTTCTGATTCTGTAATATACTTGGCCAATATAGAATAGGCCAATATAAAATGAAATTCAAATAAATCTTAAAATCTTCATAATCAAAGCAAAAAGTTCACAAAAAGGAAAAGAAACATGCAAATATCCAAAAAGACCATCAAGAAGAAAGATGTGATTGTTCCCCAAGAAACCTGCATCAAGACTGATTATTTTATGTTTAATCTGTGAGGAATAATATATAATCGAATATTTGGCAAATGAAAAGTTATGAAAAAAAATATAAAATGGATTCATTGAAATATTCAAATTCAGAATTTTAAGCAGATTGCAAAAATTGCAGTTAACAGTCGATTGCAACCTTCTCGAGTGTATATTTGATATTTCTCTTTAAATGTGTGGAAATTAATAATTTCACTCTTTAATTAGAGCTGAACTCATAAATATTCCTAATGTCCTGAAAGAGAGAGGACGCCCGCTTAATGTCATTATACTTTTGCGTATAATATTTATGTCTTTATTTACCCGACTTAGAATAATTTATGACTAGATAAATCAAACGAATCGCGTATAATATTTATGTCTTTATTTACTCGACTTAGAATATTTTATGACTAGATAAATCAAACGAATCCTTCATTGATACGTGGAAATTATAGCTGCAGACATTCATCGGCCTTCAAATAATGCTTGTTGTTTTCTTTTACTGAGTAAAAGATGACCCCCGTTCTATTAATAACCGGTTAACAGAAGAACCCAAAGTGTGGTCGACCAATCCAAAAATGGTTCAGACGAACGGAAAAAAGACAAAAGGTAAATATACAAAACATAAAAATATAATGAGTGCTGCAAGCAAACAACCAAATTGATGCTTTTTGTTTTTGTCGATGCACTCAATCTTACTTTTCTATGTAAATAATTCTTAAAGTGATAAAATAATATTTAAATAAATCTATATAATAAAATACAAAGAAAGCTATCAAATGGCTCTCTTTCAATTCCCCAAAAATCAAAGGTTCAGATCTAATCACATAAAACACATTTTTTTCTCTAAAAGTTTTCCCCCAAAACTCAAATTCAAATTTTCCCCAAAACAACTCATTTATTTATTTAATTATCTCTCTCTCTCTTTCTCTTTAATATATATATATATATATATATATATATATATATATATATATATAGAATAATGCTAATATGAGATGGTGAGATGGGTGAGATGAAAATATTTTTTTTGAGAGATGAGTGATTTGAGTCATCTGAATCTCGATCACACCGTTCACATCACTCTACATGTCATCTAGATGGTGTGTATAAAATTTCAAGCGATTTGAAAACCTCTAGCCTATGCATCACAACGTTCAACACGTCATGAAGATGGTACGAAATACATATATATGCATTTATTTGAACGTCTTGATGCATAGGCTACAGGTCTCTGAATTGTTTGAAATTCGGCATACATCATCTTGATGACATATAGAATGATGTGAACGGTGTGATCGAGATTCAGATGACTCAAATCGCTTATCTCACTGACAAATCTAGTAAGAAAATAAAACTTGATCTTGAAGATATGAGAATTAGATGGAGTTGAAGGTTAGTTACTTAATGCAAATAAGTTTACTCGTTCCATATTTTCATCAATCTACTTTTATGGTTTTAAATACCTACGATTTTTTTCTTTCTTCTTCACTAATTAATAGATTCGTGGGTTCTAAAATATTTATCTACACTACTACTAAAAATTAAATGATGTGGACCCCAAATTAGCTGTTCAAAGTTGGGCTTTTACGAGAAATAAGCAAAGAGACAATATCATTATATCTGACACTGCTTTAGCTTTTATGAGGTCATCAGCTATAATAAGTAGAACAATTAGCTGATTACTCTTATCTATCTATCTGTATTTAATACCCTTCTTTAGATCATCTTTATCGATAGGAAGATGCTTATTGCGCTGCTCCAGAACTACGATGATAAGATACAAGCATGCGAGTTTCGTGTTGAATCCACATTCGTGAATCGGATCGATTGCGGACTCCACACAACAACTTGTAATATATATATTAATATAGGAATGTTCAAACCCTGCCTACTTTCACTATTTTAATGTGTTTTTTTTTGGTGATTTAAAGTGTTTGTGGTGCGTACACACACAGATATCAAAATCCGAATACATAGAATTCGTATGCCTTTTTATAAAAAAAATATCCACTGCTTTTCACCAAGATAATCTTTGTTTGGAATAACTTCAAAAGAGAAGTGGAAAGATGACACAGTATATGTAGCAAAGCATATCTTTTACTTTGATATGCTTACTTGGTTTGGTTAAATAATAGGTTCGAAAAAGAATGCTCTAAATTCCATGGAAATTGCATTCTCGTAGAGGAGTCTAAACAAAAATAAATAAATAAATAATATGCTTGAATGATGGATGATTCCCAGAGTAGCAATCCATTAATCTAACTACGGTAATGCAATTTTTCCGAAAATCTTTATTCCCGCCTCCATTCTCATCCTCTCATTTCCATAAATCCTCCAACCCAGGAACGTGCCGAAAGAAACCTCTACGATTTTCAAATTACTAAGTAGCTATAGTGAAGGAAAAAAAAGGGAAAATTTTACCGTACTGACCCACTTTTTGAAAATATTTGGCGTTCTGATCCACTTCCGAAAACAATTAATAATTTGACCCAATTTTAGACACGTCAGCATAAACCGTTATTGAAAATAACAACATAGATTATTTACGTGCCGTTATTTTCAATAACGGCATCTATATTTAAAAAAAGTGTCATGCCGTTATTTGGAGTAATGACATAGGTTATTTTGTTTTTCGACAGCTTGTAGTCTCCATTTAGAGAAAAATTGCAAGTGTGAAAACCTTATAACAGATACCGTTATTTCAAATAACGGTATTCTCAATACTGATGCCGTTATTTGGAATAACGGCACTGATACCGTTATTTGGAATAACGGCATCAGTTATATATATATATATATATATATTAAATTAACTTATTCGTCAGAAAGGATATATATATATATATATATTTTAAATTAACTTCTTCGTCAGAAAGGATAAATAATAAGTTACTTTTAAAAAAAAAAATAAATTATAACTGATGTCGTTATTCCAAATAACGGCATCAGTTATAATTTTAAAAAAAAAAAAAACTTATTATTCATCATCGTTGTTTCCAAACAACGGCAAGAGTTCGATAACGGCATCAGTCATTCGAATGTCGTTATTGGGGATAACGACATTATTTATAAGTTTTTTTCACACTTAGAATGTTTTGAAGTTAGAAGATTCACACTTGTAAGAGAAATATACTGATGCCGTTAACGGCGTGAAAAAAAAATGTAAAAAAAATGTCGTTATTGGAAATAACGGCATGTAAATAACATATGCCGTTATTTTTAATAACGGTTTATGCTTACGTGTCCAAAACTAAGTCAGATCGCTAATTATTTTTGAAAGAGGGTCAGGACGTCAAATATTTTCAAAAAGTGGGTCAGCAGGGCAAAATTTTCAAAAAAAAGATTCAAGATAGGGGTACCAAACAATTTATCCTTTCCTACAATAATCCCATATCAAGACAGAGACATAAGTCATCATCCTGACCATAACGTACGTTGTAATGTTGGGTCTATCACATGTGAGTCAAATTACAACCCCTCTTCCTATCACAAACTTTTAGTCGGTGCCACCTTTTATGATCACTATTTTTTTTATGAAAAATGCTACAGTTACATTGTTTCTTACCCCCAAACATACATGGAGTTTGTCTTTTAGTGATCATTGGGTTTATCCCTCACTAAAAGACAAATGAAAAATATCCAATCACCACTAAAAGACAAATCACATGTATATTTGGGGTAAAAAACAATGTAAGTGTAGCATTTCTCTTTTTTATAGGCCCATCACTCAAAACACCAACTTTTGTTTTCTTATTCACTCATCCTTTGGATTGAGTGATCAAAGCAAAGGCGTTTATCCAAATCTGATCTCTATCCTTGAAAATCGAAGTAAGGAATGATAAGGAAGAAGTTTACCAATTTGAAGCTGAGAAACGAGTTGAGGATCATGTTCAACTATGACAGTTTTGGAAGGCACAATCACAGTCACCTTGTGAATCCCATCCATGCCCTTCAATATCTTGTCAATTAGGGGGACTTCTGAAGGGCAGCAAATACCCAAAACATCAAAGTAGCTCTTTTGCATCTTGCCCCCTCCTCTTGGAATTTCTTTTGCAGCTTCACCCATCTTTCGATGTCGATGAGGAAGGAAGAAGGACAATGAGGACAAGTGTGGTGTTTGTGATTTTGAGGTGAAAAGGGGGGGTTAATTGAGAGAAAGAGAAGGTGAGGTTTTAGGGCATGGAACGAGAGGAAGGCAAGTTTGGAGTGAGGTGGGGGAAATCATTGAGGTGATGAAGGTGTTTAAATAGTTGAAGGTAGGGGTTAGAAGGTGATTTGCACTTACATATTTTTTAATATTTTTTTTTCACACAAGTGCACCCAACTCAAAGGATAAATCTATATCTACAATCTCCACTCCTTACTTCCTTACTTCCTAATATGATACTCATCGAGTGGATGTATCTACTGTATCAATTATCGTTTGCTAAATAGTTAAAAAGTAAAAAATTTAGCAAAATCGCTGTCGCTATCGTTCGCTAAAAAGTTTTAAATTTTAGAAAAGTAATAAACAGTGAATTGCTATATTTAGCAGTTAAATATAGCAATAGTTAAATATAGAAGATGGAATATCTCATTCCGTCTTTCAATTTTTTTCAATATTAAAAGAGGACGGACAGAAGATCTTTCGTCCGCCAACTTATATTGCAGAAAAGTTGAGAGACGGAAGATCTTCCGTCTTCTACTTTTATTATATAAAAAAATAATAAAAGAAGAGAGACGGAAGATGATCTTCCATCATCTTCTTTTATTATTTTAAGAAATAATAAAAGATATTCCGTCTCTCTTCTTTTTATAAGATTTTTTTTTGTTAAAGGTCCGCACAGATTTAATTAATAAAAAAAATTTGCGTCAGAGGGAAGATGATTTTCCATATGGGCAAATTTTTTTCTAAATTTACGAAAATGCCACTCTTTATATTTACGAAAATGTCATTATAAAAATAAAAAATATTCTGGGGGGACGGAAGATCTTATTCCGTCCCAAAACTTTTCTTTTCATATTTATGAAAATGTTATTGAATATTTACAAAAATGTCATTTTCAAAAACGAAAAAAAAAATGTTAGACGAAAGATCATTTTCCGTATTTTCTATTTTTTGGCTTTAACGACTGCAGTGCTCTCCTACTTTTGTTATTTCCTAAATGCTATATATGCATATTTTAGCATCAACGATAGTGGATGCTCTAAGGACTGAAGCTTGTAAATAGGTAGTAGATGTAGCATTGCCCATATTTTATGTTGAATACATGTTTTTTTTGGTTTCCTTTTCGAGGATGATTCATTTATCCCTATTCAATTATCGGACTATGGTTGCATGAAGTATTTATGTATTTAGTGGAAGAAAAAGGTAAATTCATACATTTAAATTGGGTTTAATCACTCTATAGATTGGCCTCACATAGATTGGCCTCACTCAAGGAATTGAGATATATGGTAAACATTAATTATAAAAGTATGGTAATTATCAATAAATCTTATTGAAGTATGCTTGCGATGTGGCTAAATTTGAAGAAACCCCATTAAACTATGGTCTTTATGCAGAAAACTCTCCTCCCAACCTTTTTTTTATACAGAAAATCTTCCTGAACTATTGTTGCAAAATACTCACCCTGCCAACGTGAGACTTCTACTAAAGTTGGGAGAGGTTTTTGACAATAATGCGAAAGATATATGATGTTTTTTTAAACAACTTGCAAAGATGAATGGGGTTATCTGATACAAGTAGAAAAGTTAGATGTGGTTTTTTGAAATACTTCAAGGGTTTTTTTTGCGACAAACATACTTCAGGGGGATTTTCTGCATAAAAAAATGTCAGAGATTTTCTGCATAAAGGTCATAATTCAAGGATTTTTTTTTTTCAAATTTACCCCTTCAGATATTTATAATATTTTGTATTTTCATTGAGGGTGGATTCACAAATGAATTGTAATTAAAATAGTAAAGATAATAATAAAAATATTGATGGTACAGAATCATGTTTCCTAATTGGATAAATTTTACAAAATCGTAGTGAGTTTTCACCAATTTGCACGCCACTTTGATTTTGAAAACTTACCATACCTTAGGTGTTTTACCTTATTCTATTAGTTTAATAGTTCAGTAACCATGTGGGTTACGATAATGCGGTTAAGATTTTTTTGGGGACTAATTTACCCATCAATTTATTAAGTTTAGAGATTAAAATCAATTTAATAAATTAATAAATTAATAATGGGTTTGAGTAGAGTTCGGGTTTAAATTTAGGTTGTAAAATCTTAATGGGTTTGAATGAGTGTTCGGGTTTGAATTTGAATGGAGCACGAGCTTAAATTTGGGTTAGCTTCTGGAGAGAGAGAGAGAGAGAGAGGTGAATTTGGGTTGAGTTTGAGTTTTTTTAGATGGAAAGAAAAGTGTGAGGGAAGAAAGGGTGGTGATGAGTTTGGGTGAGTTCGATTTGAGTTTCAGTTTTTTTAGATGGAAAGAAAAGAGTGAGGGAAGAAAGGGTGGTGATGAGTTTGGGTGAGTTCGATTTGGGATTTAGGTCGGAGAAATAGAGAGGGATAAGGAGAAGAAAGAGTTGACGAAGATGATGAATTTGGGAGAGTTCGGGTTCGAGTGCGGGTTCGAATCTGAGTTATTGATTGAGATTTGAGAGGGAAGGGAGAGGAGGGGAATGGGCCCAAACCCGAACAAGATTCTCCCGTAGCACAAGCCATAAGAAGGCTTTCACCTTCAGTGGGGCCTTGGCTTTCCAAAGAATATTGGAACAACTGGGTATACATCCCTTAAAGTGAATACGATTATAAAGTGTCCGAACCATGAATGACCCATTTCTTTTCAACTCCCAAGTTTTTCGATTTGGTCTCTAGGAGCATCGGACACCTACCTACCTGAATAATGTGATTTTGATGTTCCCCTAGACTCCTCTGGTTCTCCAAGCTTAGGTGTGTTCTATAAGACAGTCTCCAAGCACCCCTTTTCCAGGTTTTGGTGACCGTGGCATGTGGTTGTGACGTTTGAGCATATATGTCTGTGAACAATTCTCTAAGGTGTGTGCTCCACACTACTTGCCCCACCAGAACCTAGTTGAGAGGTCAGTGCCAATGAATGAAGAGACACCATTGTTGAAGAGGTCATATGCTTTCGAGATTCCTTTCCAAAACCAAGAAGCTCTATCTCCTACTCTGAAGCCCCATGTGCGGGTCCCTTTACCTTGTAGGTATGATCTAATGTATCCGTGTCACCCTTCACTATTTGGGTGGTACACCTTCCACCACCACTTATCGAGGAGTGTCAGATTCATGTCCCTCAGATCAATTATACTCAGGCCTTCGTGCATCTTCTTCATACACACTTTTGCCCATCTGATCAGATGGTAGCCCCCTGTGTCTTCGTCTTCCCCTTTCTAGAGGATCTCTTTCAGACTCTATCGATCCTTTTGATCATCCATTTAGGCAGTTCAAAAAAGAACATATAGTAAGTCGGGAGGTTAGAAAGCACTGCATTAATCAGATTCATTCTACCCCCCAGGGATAGAGATTTTCCTTTCCACTCAGCCAATCATACTTCCACTTGATCGATGATTGGAAGCCAATCCGGTTTCTTGAGTTTGCCTGGGCTTAAAGGTAATCCCAGATACTTAATTGGAAAGCCGTCAAGACTGCACTTCAGGATGAAAGTGTGATCATTTGCTTTCGCATCTGATAGTGCAATAGGGATAAGAGCGCTCTTGTGAAAATTAACATTTAAACTCGACCAAGCCTCGAAGCAATGAAGTACTCCTTTGAAGGTAATGGCCTCTCCCATGTCCATGTTTCCTAACAGTAATGCGTCGTCAGCATACTGTAAGGTTGTACAACCTGGGCGGTTCCTCCCTCTGGCCATCAGGGCAATCTTGCCCACTTGTTCGCAATTATTAGTCATACTCTTCAGAATGTCCTTTACGATGGTAAATAAGGGGTATAAAGGATCTCTTTGACGCATACCTCTTTTGCACGAGAACGGTTGGCTGGCAACTCCATTTACCAAAATAGCAGTCTTGCTAGTACTGAGGCAATGATGGATCCACTTTATCCATCTATGTCTGAAACCCCTGCCTCTAAGTGCCTACAACAAACACTCCCACTCTACCGAGTCATAGGCCTTCTCAATATCCAATTTGTGGAAGAAACTCATGTCATTAGTAATATGACACTGATGAATTTTTTCTTCTGCTGTGGCCACACAACCTAGAATTCATCGTCCCTTAATGAATCCAGACAGTTCTCAATTAATTAGGTTTTCTATCATCCGCCCCAGTCTATTAGCAAGAATCTTTGTGATAGTTTTGACCAAACAGTTGAGGAGCCTAATGGGTCGGAAATGACCAACTCTGTTTGAGTCTTCTTTCTTGGGGGTTGAGTACCACTTCAGCGAAGTTAAGACGTCCCAATCTTAGTCTATGATCATAAAATTTGGTCATCACTGTCGTTAGATTATCCGTGATTTCTTCCCAGAGCATCCAGTTGAATAAAATCGGGAATCTGTCTGGGTCCGGACCTTTTTCCTTACCCATTCGGGACACTACCTCCTCGACTTCTCCCTCTGTGAACGGTTCTTCCAGAAATAAAAATGGTTATCCCAAGGTGTCTGGTCTACCTTGCCAGAATTCCCCCCTAAGTGGTGTTCTAAAATCTACCTTTTCTCCAAAAAGTTGGCGTGCAAGTTGACGAAAACTTAGTAGGCTTTTGTGAAATTTATCCGTCCTAATTTGAATAAATTGTGGATTTATATACCTAAATTGATTTCACAAGCTTTAGAGGTTGAATGAATTGTAATTAAAAGAGAAGATGTTAATGTTGGAAGCAATGATGCAACATTATTTACGAATGTTTTTGAATAAAGGGTGGATTCAAACATCTTAATTGGTTTCATGTGCCTTATAGATTAGCTTTGTTAGGAATTTCGATGCCGAGTTTAGCGACAATAGACCGCGATGACGAACAATCAAATAAGTAGATTAAACAAATCACACAAAGCACACAATGATTTATCCCGGTTTGGGCGAACCTAATCTGGGGGAGAAAGAAGTGAAATATTATTCAACTAGAGAAGATACAAAATATTACATGCATCAAGAACATATACAAAATATTATACTTGCATCAAGAACATATCTATCTCTCAAGTCTCAGTAGAAGATAGCTAGTTGTTTATAATGGAGAACTCTCAATTGTACTTATCAATGAAGTACTCTCTCTTTTGCTCTTCAACTCTCAAAGGAGTAGTTACATAAAATAGAGATCTAGAGAAACCCTAGGTTGTTGCCTTGATATATTAGTTGTCTGATATATCCTGAATAAAGAGATATATGATAGAAGTCATATGATCTAACTTGGAGACGAAGTTAGGCTCGAAAGATCACCCAGGCCTAAGCCCAGTAATAGCAAACCTGCCACTGTAGGTCGACTGTCAAAAACAACAGTCGATCATTGTTTGGGTATTCCAAACCAGAGGATGGTCGGTCGACTATCCATAATGGAAAGCTGACTGTCCATGCTACTGTTGGTTGCTTGTTGTTTCTTCTTCTTCTGTGATTGCTTTGACCTCCTCGCTTCATCATCTTTCACTCATCGAACTACAAGTATGCAAGACATAAAATCTCAACAATCTTCACCTTGGATTTCAACAATGTGTGATCAAACTCATCCAGATTCTTTTATTCTCCACCTTCAAACGAACTCGGTTCTATGGCTTCTTCAGCTAGTTGAATTAATTTGCTATTTTTTTCTTCAATTAGTTTGCCCCCTCAAAGGCACACCCTAGTAGGTGTTAACACGGAAGCACCGCCCTCTACACGAACTTCACCTACCCTGAGGCACTCTACCTTTCGGCGGTATTCGAACGCCATGGTCCCGGTTAGATGATTCTAGTGATGACATACTAGATGACGCTTCATGGATATTGGGTATAGACATACTTGGCCAATATTTTTCGATCCCACCAAAATTGCAGAGGTTGTGCAAGACACCCATCTTTCCCAACATCACCTTACGACGACCTTCCCAAAAAGAACTCCACCTTGAGCTGTGTACCTATAACATCTTGCTTCAAGAGTTCCTTAGGATATAAGATTATGTTTGAACTGTACATGTTTCCGTATGGTGCTTCCAACTCGACTGTTCCCTCACCCACTACTTCATAAATTTCACCAACCACCGTTCTCACACAACGACCTCTTGCGAACTTAAAAGTAGAGAACATCTCCTGCTCGAAAGATATATATGAGAAGAACTCCCCGAATCAAGAAATCAATCTAAATACACATCTATAGAACTTGAAACAAGAGCATAATCTAACGCATGACTAGAATAAACTATGCATAATCTAAAGATTTTTGACATGATGCTCTGATACTTGTTAGGAATTTTGCTTCTGAGTTTAGCGACAACAGATCGTGATGACGAACAATCAAACAAGTAGATTAAACCAATCCCACAAAGCACACAATGATTTGTCATGGTTCAGGCGAACCTAATTCAGGCTGAAAGAAGGAAAATATTATTTAATTAGAGAAGATACAAAGTATTACACTCGCACCAAGAACTTATTTATCTCTCAAGCCGCACTAGAAGATAGTTAGTTGTTTACAATGAAGAACTCTCAATTGCACTAATCAATGAAGTACTCTCTCTTTTGCTCTTCAACTCTCAAAGGAGTAGTTATATAAACCTCTCAAAGGAGTAGTTATATAAATATATATAGAGATCTAAAGAAACCCTAGGTTGTAGTCTTGATACATAAGCTATCCGATATATCCTGAATAAAGAGAGACATGATAGGAGCCGTAAGATCTAACTTGGAGACGAAGTTGGGCTCGAAAGACCACCCAGACCTAAGCCCAATAACAGCAATCCCGCAATTGTCGGTTGACTGTTAAAAACAACAGTCGGCTGTTGTTTGAGTATTCCAAACCAGAGGGATGGTCAGTCAACTGTCCATACTACTGTTGGCTGCTTGTTTCTTCTTCTTCTGCAATTGCTTCGACCTTCTTCTCACTTCATCATCTTCCACTCATCAAACTATAAGTATGCAAGACAAAAAACCCCGATAAGCTTTAGATATGATTCGTAAGTTAAAATAGTAAAGAAAATTGTATATTTCCTTTCCTAAGAGTGTAAGAGTGTCATTTATTATTTCAGTGCATGTTAACTCTTGTAATATGATGTGAACTCAGGTATTCATTGGTTAGAACATTTGAGATTTATTGAGTCTTAGTTGGATACGGGAGATTATTATCCAATTATAGTCTCTTTTGTTTCAGGCCTGGGTTATTTCGAGTTTTACTGAATTAGAAGTTCTAATACTTAAAAGATTAGTCAACTAGGCTATAATATTCGCTGGGTGGATTCTAGGGTTAATGAAATAAGAAAGATTGTAAATCTAATTCGAGAGAGGAATGTGGTTCGGTTTGTGAGAGATTGTCCAATAAATCTTTGGTGATTTTATGTCCTATGTGCTGTAATTTCTTTGTTCATTCATTCTCTTCTACTTAGTTTTGGGATTGGGATATGAGGCATGTATAACTTGTTTCCTAATTAAATGAAACAACAAAAAAGTATGGTACCCTATACAATAGCATGATTTTGGACACTAATGCGGATTGTTAACTCCTACATCTTAGCATGTATGGGTTGCATGACACTAGGAAAAATTATAATGACGAGGATTTTGAGCTTTAATTAATTAACTCCTATATCTTATCATGTATAATTTGCATGTCTTCTGCTGCTCATTAAATTTCATCTTTTAAGGACCATGTCATGTGTGTGAAACCGTCACCTTACCAAATAGTTTTTGAAAGCGAGATTGGTTCCTCAGCAAAATAATGTGTGTGACTATTCCTTCCTAGCATTTAATGTTAATTTCATGACCGATTCAGAAATTTTTAGTCTAGCCAAAACATGTGGTCTTGCGGTAAACGATTCTGATAGGAACGCTTCCCTCCTCAATAAGATTAGGGGGTAGGAGAGCGATAGAGCTATTCTCATGTCCAACTCGTCTTCCAAAGCGAGTCATGGTCCCATGCTTAACTGTAGTTAATGGAGGCTTTATTCTGGAATGTTAGGGGCCTGGGCTGATGAGGCAAACGGAAAATGGTTAGGGATGTCATCGCCAAATCGAAAGTTAGCATTGTTGGTTTGTAGGAAACCAAACTAACCCATATTGCTAGACTTAGTAGACTGGGGGGGTATCATATTTCTGAATGGAAAATTAGCCCCTCTTTCGGGGCCTCTGGGGGTATGGCATTAGGGTTTAATCCCGAGTTGTTTGTGTGCCTGGACATAATCCATGGTTAATTCTCGTTGTCAGTCAATCTCCAACGTAAATCCGACCTGAGGACCCAGGCAATTACGGTGGTTTATGGTCCGCACGCAACTGCAGCTAGGTTGGATTTTTTGAATGAACTACGAACAATTCACGCACGATGGCCGTACCCCTGGGTCGTGGGGGGCGATTTCAACATCACCAGGTTTGCCTCTGAACACAGGGGCAGAGGATCTAGTGACTCTGATAGGGAAAAGTTTAATGAGATCATAGCAGACTTGGAATTGGTGGACATGCCCATCACTAACAGGTCATTCACCTGGTCCAACATGCAAGTGGTGCCCATCTTAGCTAAGCGTGATAGGATCTTGGTCTCCGCAGACTGGGAGGCCAAATTTTCATTGACTTGGGCCAAGTCCCTCCCTAAACCAACCTCGGATCATGTCCCTATTATCCTTTCCTTCGGAGAAGTGCTCCCCAGGAAATCATCCAAGTTCAGATTTGAGAAAGCATGATCGGAAATCCAAGGCTTCCATCACATGGTAAATGAGAACTGGTCCCGCCCAACTGGAGGAATTGAAGCAACCACAGTCTGGTGCGAAAAAAATCAGAAGACTGCGGGTCAAACTCAGAAAATGGAACCGGACCAGATTTGCACTGATCTGAAGAGCAAAAGATTCCCTCCTTGAAGGTATTGAGGAGCAGGAAAATATGGAGGAAACTAGGATACTGGTACAGGAGGAGTGAAATAGGTTGATTTAGCTGCGAGAAGACATTCACCAGCTTTATAGACTTGAAGAACTCAAATGGCAACAACGATCCAGAATTTCGTGGCTCAAGGAAGGAGACGCGAATACTGCATTCTTCCACCGTGTTTCCAGTGCACGTCGTAGATCTAACCTCATCCATTTGGTCCACTCGGAGTCTGGAGAGATTCAGAGGGACGAAGATATCAAAGTAGCATTCCACTCCCACTTTAAATAGCTCTTTGGACAGAAGGCAGATTTGAGAGTTACCCTTCACTACGAATTCTGGCAAGATTTCGCGAACGAGTCTGACCCCATGCTTCAATCACTTGAAGTTCCTTTTATGGAAAAGGAAATTCAGGAGGCAGTACAGCAACTAGGAAATGACAAAGCCCCAGGTCCATATGGGTTCCCAAACCTCTTCTACCAGGTGTTCTGGAAGGAAATCAAGGACGACCTGCTTAGGTTGTTCGCTGATCTCTATGAACACAAACTTAAATTTGGAAGAATTAATTTTGCCGAAGCGGTGTTGATTACTAAGAAAGAAGACTCACTGTGGGTGGGTGATTTTTGCCTTATTAGTCTCTTTAACTGCTCAGTTAAGATTATCACCAAGACCTTGACTAATAGGTTGGGAAAAGTGATGAACAGAATTATTAGTAATGAGAAAACGGGGTTCATTAAAGGACGGTGTATACAGGACAGTATGGCCACGGCTGAAGAAACTATCCATCACTGCCACACATCAAATGCAAAGAGCTATCTCCTGAAACTGGACTTTGAGAAAGTCTATGACTTGGTTGAATGGGAATGTCTCCTCGAAGCGCTAGCTGGTAGAGGATTTGGGGCTAGATAGATCAGATGGATCCATACATGTCTCACCACCAGCAGGACTACTATTCTATTGAATGGGATCATGGGTCACCCCTTTTCGTGCAAATGGGGTCTTGGACAAGGGGATCCTCTCTCCCCCCTTCTCTTTATCATAGTGGCAGACGTGTTGCGGTCCATGATGGCTAATTGCAGTAGGGCAGGCTGGATCTCGCCGGTGGCCAGTGGAGCAAATCGTCAGGGTTGCTCTATCCTCCAATATGCAGACGACACTCTTCTATTTGGAAATGGCAATCTCGGGGAAACTTCCGCTTTTAAATGAACCATTTATAGTTTTGAAGCTTGGTCGGGACTCAGGGTCAACTTCCACAAAAGTGCTCTTATCCCCATTGCCCTTACTACAGAGGAGGCACAAGAGCATGCCACGATTCTCAACTGCTCCATCGAGAGTTTCCCCATTAAATATCTGGGGTTACCGCTGAGATCGGGAAAACTAAAGAAGGTGGACTGGTTACCGATCATTGACCGTGTAGAAAACCGTCTTGCTGGATGGAAAGGTAAAGCTTTATCTTTGGGTGGCAGAGTCACGCTCATCAATGTGGTCCTCTCTAATCTCCCTACTTATTATATGTCCTTCTTCGAAATGCCACGTTGGGTTATCCATAGAATTGATCGAACTCGGAAACGGCTTCTATGGAAGGGGGCAGATCCTGATAAAGGCGGGCATCACCTTATCAGATGGGGAAAAGCTTGCATGAAAAAGATTCATGGGGGTCTTGGTATTATTTATCTGCGAGATATGAATCTGGCTCCATTGGGAAAGTGGTGATGGAAATTCTTCCATCATAATGGAGAAGGATGGCAGGATTTCGTACAGTCATACCTGCATGGGAATGGGACGCAAAATATGGGTTTCAGGGTAGGCCCCCGCGTCTCCTGTTTTGGAGAGGTATCGCTAAGGCCTACGACCCATTCATAAGCTGTGTATCGCCATCTATTGGGAATGGCAGACTTACCAGATTCTGGTGGGATAAGTGGTGTGGTAGTCACACACTTAGTGCCATGTTTCGTGATTTGTATGGCCAAGCATCCCCACCGCACTGCACGGTGGCCGTAGGACGGAGAAGGAGAGCTTGGAAACCGGCATTTAAACACCCCCTGGACTCGGGCTCCCAAATAGGCTCATGGAACTTTAGACCTATATCGCCAACACCGGAATTACATGCTCACAAGGGCCCGATAGGCATTATTGGGGACTGGAAAAGAATGACACATTCACGGTTCGCTCCCTTTATAACCGCATTCACTTAGGGGATGTAGCCCGAGTTGGTCGGGTGGAGTTTGGAAGGCAAAAACACCGTTAAAAATTAAATTCTTCCTTTGGTTGGTGTTGAATGACGCAATAATGACTAGAGAGAACCTTGCGAAACGTCAACCGAATTTGGACTCTACCTATGGGTTCTGCAACGCTATCCTTAAACTAGAGATCATCTTTTTCTGGAATGCCCCAGAAGCAAAGCAGACCCGGTGGAAGTACTTACAGCACTGGGGACGAACGAGTACCCCAGTAAGTACGAGAATATGTTGGTAGGACCAAAGTTCACTAATGAGAGACGAACGATGAGAGAAACTTGGTTTATCGCTATCGTCCCCACGACCTGGGCTCTTTGGCTAGACAGGAATAGTTATTACTTCCGTGGGATTTGTAATAGTATCTATAGTAATCTAACTCACATTATGCATCTTATTTTCTTTTGGGCAAATGTTGCTGCAGCAGCTCCTAGGGGAGGATCGTGAACGTGTTCCAGGTGGAGGAGTACGATGATAACGAAGTCGAGATTGGACCGATTCTTGACTGAGGGGCATGACACTAGATTGAGAGGCGTGACCTGGCTGTCAGACATTCACGGTTATCACGATTTTGACCCCCACCACCCTAGGGTTTTGTTAGGGGAGTAGATGTTTTGATGTACTTTGGTTGTCCAATGTTATGTACTTTGTTTTCATGTACTTTTGTTTGGGTTATATTTTGTACCACTTAGACATGTATGTTTGGTACCATGTATGTTTTTGTACCACCCCCTATGTTTGGGGTGGATTTATGTACTTTTATTGTATTGTAGGTGCTTGTACTTAGCTCAGTACTCTGAGTTTGTTTTATTAACTCTTTATTAATAAAACATGGTGGTCATATTCCACCTTTCTCTTAAAAAAAACTTTAATGAACCATCAACAATCTGCTTTTATTTATGTTTTACTTAAATCAGCTGATATTAATAAACCGAGGAAATAGAAGATGCTCTTTCTCAATGATTACCGGAAGGGAAATGTGCATTGCATGTTGTAAGCGTCTGAATATTTTTTTATGAGATTTTATTTTATTTATTTATTTATTTATTTATTTATTTTTTTATTTTTTTAGGAACTACACAAATCAATAAGATGGAAGAAAAAATTTTACGTTGCAAAATAAACTCATTTTACAAGGAAAATAGTCAAGGACAATTAGTTTGTGAAAGTGCTCTTGGTTCAAACCTCGAGCTGAAATGTCGTAATCACATTTAAGAGCCCGGAATAACCCTTCAACTGTTCAACCTCCCTTCACTTCATTCCCTTTCTTCCTATACGATATTCAATAGATGGTCCATGTTATAGTCTTTGAGATTATAATGGTCATAATGTCGATCTAGTGCATCACCTAACAGTTCATCATGATATCATTGTACATCTCGAACATTGGTAGATAGTTAGAATGTCATACGTAAGTCACTCTTGTTTTTAAAATGATGACTACTTCAACTGTAGAGTCAGAAAGAGATGTAGGATTCCTTCAAAGAAAATTTTGTTAGGATTGTGTCTTGAATACTCGTTGTTCAGATCAGAAGAATGTAAGATGAAGCACGGAGATCGAAGCGTCGAAGAGAGTAGAAAAAAACAGAGCAGTAATAGTGCAGATATAGTTGCGGTCGACTGTCCCAAGTTGCGGTCGACCGCACCCCTCAACCGTCCACCTCTCGGCCAAACCGAGTGCAACTGCGGTCGAGGGGTGCGGTCGACCGCAACTTGGGACAGTCGACCGCAACTATGCCTGCACTGTTGCTGCTTGTTAGAATTAGGGATAGGATATTTTTTGTTGATTGATTAAACTAAGTACAATAAGACTCATACGTATAGGAGAGAATAGAAAAATAAACTCATACATAATCAATATGGGACTAAACTAATATATCATCTAACACCCCCTCTCAAACTCAAGTTGGTTCAAGCAATAAGAGTTTGGAATACTGACGATGTTGATGTGGAAGGAACGACAAACTCTGATGCAGAAACGACGCTTGATGGCGCATGTGACAGAAACTGAGAAGTAGACTGATGGGATCTCACCCCTGACTTGAGACATAGTCGATGTTGGGATCTCACCCCTGAACTGAGAAATAGACTGATGGGATCTCACCCCTGACTTGAGACATAGTCGATGCTGGGATCTCACCCCTGAACTGAGAAATAGACTGATGGGATCTCACCCCTGACTTGAGACATAGTCGATGTTGGGATCTCACCCCTGACTTGAGAATGGTCGATGATAGGATCTCACCCCAGACTTGAGAATTGTCGATGACTGAGAACTGGATGCTGATAACACCCTATCTCAAACTTACGATTGATCAACCGGAGTGAGTTGACGATCTGCATGTAGAAGCACATGAACCTGCAAGTTTTTTTTTTGGGTGGAAAACTGCAACAACACAATGGAATATTTGACTGACTATCCCGTAAAGAAAAAAAAAGTCCCATCCGAGCTAGCAGCAAGATACTTATCATACTTTTTGTCATGAAAGGAGGAGAGAGATCTGGCAGGGAGTCTGGTAGGACCCAGATCGGGAACATGGAGCGTCGGCCATGGCCGAGAAGAAAGAACCAAACTGTTCTTGTTGTTCAATACATCGCCGGTCTCGATGGGATTTGTAATACCCCGAATTGTACGACACTTCTATATATATATATATATATATATATATATATATATATATATATATATATATATATATATTGACTATATGCGTGCATATGATTGCAATGTTTTGGTTGAGTATATGAATGTAGGAGTGAGTCCATGGTTGCGGGACGGTTTATGGGGGTGGTTGCGTTTTAGATGATGTACGAGAATGAGGATGACCGATACTGGCACATACACTAGTTTTTGGTACAGTACATACGTAAATATATCATTGTAAGAATCTACGATGGGTATATCTTGCGTACACTCGATAAACCCCTCGTTTCGCATCAAAGAACCCACTTAAGATCTAAAATGGGCAACCAACCGATTGTACCCAAAACCATTGGCTAGACCATGGTTTCCACTTCAAAACCACCCTACACCCTACCCCCTACCCCCTAGAATCTGGCCTCACCTTCCCCTTCTTTCCTCACTCACTTCTCCATCAAAACCCCCTCATTTCATCTCCCTTTGTTCTGAAATTTCAGTACTCAAACCAAGGAAAAAGAAGAGAGGAGAGAAAGAAGAAAGATTGAAGAAGGAGCTCTTGGAGGGATTCTTGAGGAAGGAAAGCTCAAAGACATCAACTACCTCTACATCAACTCAGGGTGGGGAGTTACTCTAAACCTTTCTTTTTGTTTCTTGATTGATTTCTTGCATGCATGTGTGGTAGCAAGTGTTAGAATGAATGTCTAAGAAGATTGAAAGTTGAAATCAGAAACTAGAACTAGAATCTTCATCTATATGCTATTTTCTAGATTTTTCCGAGAGCAAACCACATTGAATTAGATCATGAAATTTTTACAGATTGTTCCTATATATGTCTAGATGGTTCATGAATTATTTCGGATTTTTTTGAGATGATATTTTAATAAAATCCATTTGTGGAATTGTGCCATAAGGCAGCAGCAGAACTTGGTTAACATGATGCTTGAGATTGTTGGATTTTTTATAATTAATTGGAGCAAGATTAATCTGAAATTTTTATCTTGTTTTCCCACTTGTATCTAGATTCTACAGAAAAATCAGGGAAATATTTGGATGAATTTACAGGCGTGTTAAAAATTCATCTTTAAACAGTAGCTAGAGCTGTAACTGAAGAGCATGATGATTTTTGTGCCTAATTGAAACATGAAGAACTCAGTGTAGACTTGGAGTTTGGACATGAAACCTTTTGCATGTTGTTCACTATGATATATAGTTTCTTTACTGTAAAATTTGTGTAAATTGGATGAGTATAGAATTTATGATGATTTTATTAGCGCGTACTGTGCTGGTTTCAGTCAAATTTGATACCCTGTAGAGATGGCACATTTGAGGCTCCTTAAGAGCAAGTTTTGAGGAAGAATTTCATTAGAGGATTGTAGTAGACATCAAGACCTTTCCAACAAGATCTATTTGAGGTCTTTCCAGTAAGTAGTTGATTTATTATGATTTTTGCAATACTAGACAGAGACCAGGAGTTGAGCTGAGTGCTCTGATTGAGAGAGTCTTAGTGTGTGACTTGGTACACTTGTGAGTAATGTGTGTGTTAGGGTGATCTGTTGGCATATTTGGGACTTATGACCAACTAGAGGATTGTTGAGGACATTCACACCTTTCATAGAACTTGGGTTTGTAGCATTCTGATGAGTGAGCAGTGTTTTATGCTACCGGCAAGGTGCAGCCCGTGTACAGGAAATATACAGGCTGAGGCTTGAGATGCCATTTTAAGGACTTAGATGGTAAAATTTGAGGTTATGATCAACTGGGAAGTTGTAGCCTAGGTTCTTACCTTTCCGAATTGGGCTTGTACACCCCAATCGGAGTTGTATCGAGGGAGTTATGATCTTTTTAAGATTTGGACAAAAACTCCATAGGTTGCTTAGTCTTGGGTGTTGACTAGGTATTGTGACGACTTTTCCCTGGTACTGTTGGAGTTGATAACTCTTGTATGGGGACGTTTGGTATCTGTTGTTGGTTTTGTTGACTCTCATAGTGGGTGTGTGACTCGAGTTAGTCACTAAGGTAAGGGATACCCTGCATCGGTCGACCCTAAATTATGAACTTTCACCGAAGCGTAGGACATCCGAGCCGTGCCATTAATATAAGTTCATAGCCCGGGTTAGAGGTGAACACGTACATTCACAGCCAGGATAGGGGTGAATGTAGGCCATGATGTTGGACAAATCCAAGCCGGAAAAGTGGCGAACCGGATCGGTATCACCAGGGCCAGAGGTCGATAGGCAAGTTTCGGAAGCAATCTTATCTTTTACCCAAAATGATTAGAATGAGGCTGGATTTAGAATGATACATTAGGGGTTGGGTAATTGCATTAGTACTAGCAGACCATAGTCGGTGTTGTACCTTCCTGTCGTAGGGATACGTTTTCGGCACTCATGAGTGAGTCTTCGGCTCGTATCTCGATCTGTTAATTCCCAAAGTTTTACCGGAGTAAGGAACGGGAGGATAGGGGGATTTGACCCTCGATGCCATCACGTTCTTATGCACGTGGGTTTTGTTTATATATATCAGTTCACATCCGGGTTAGGGCTGAACACGCATGCGCCAGTCCACAGCTGGGTTAGGGGTGGACAGTCTACAGCCGGGTTAGGGGTGGACACATGAATTACACGGTCTTGCGACCGAATCCAACGCAGCTTTCTGAAGAGGTCCGTACGCGGGTACCGAGTGGCAAACACGACCACCACTTAGGCACTGCAGTGGCGGAACTAGACCGACCAACTGCAACCTCCTTGGGCACGGACATTCTATTGGGAACAGGATGAGTACAAGGGTAGGATGCATGGCGAGGGGTTAAACCCTACAATCAGGAGAGGCGAACTCTTTGGAAAGTATGTAGTATGGGATGCATACGTTTCCATCGAAGTTGATTTTGGGGAAGTATGTAGTATGGAATGCATATGTTTCCAAATTGCATTAGAGTAGGTGCATCGTGTGCATTCTGGTTTAGCGCATTAGATTAGGCCATGCTTGGGTCTGGAACGCATGTAGTATGGGTTGCATGCGGATCCAGATTTCTAAGCCTTGCTTGCTTTAGAATAGGCTTGTGATTGGTGCATTTAGTTGTTAGATCATGGCATACACGAGCACTACATAATTTAGGATGCACGTTTCTCTTTTCATTCAAGATGGTTTGTGGTTGCCAGTTTGGAGGATCGCTGTTATTATCAGTATTGCGTCAGTCGAAGTACTGACGTTCCCCACCTTTTAGGTACCGGTTCTACCTTTCGAACAGGTGCAGAGGCATCAGAGTTGCGCAGCAGAAGACTCAAACCGAGGAGCAAGCCCCAGGGAAGCAGATTGACCGTTCAGCGGAGTTCGGCAGTGATCCGTTGACTACCATTCTGGGAGACAGCTGTTAACTTTACAAGAGGAGATGATATATATGTAACAAGATGCAATGAGTTGATGTAATTTGTATTCTTGTTCAGGAAAAAGACATTGGTTGTAATCAATGATGTAATGAATTTATTTGGCAATAAAATATTTTTAAATTTCCGTATTATTACTGTGTTGAGATGCATTTGAAGGCAAAGATTCTAGTTGCGTCACGGATGTCCGGTAACGGGGATCCGGGGCGTTACAGGATTGTTCTCCGAAATGGAAGGGATGACAGTGCCGGAGATGAAGAATCCGACGAAGAGGAGGAAAAGGTGGATCGATGCATCATGTGGTTTGTGGTTGCAGCATTGACTTGATGGATGAAGTAGGAGATTTTGCGTTAACTTTTTTTTCTTGGAAACCCTAAAGAAGATGAGCAAGAAGAGGAGCAAGAAGGAGGGGACGGGGATTGGCGGCGGAGAGAGGCACCAAAATTGGATCTTGATTTTGGGGGATTTTGGGAGATTTTAGGGTTTGGGAATTTTTGGTAGATTTGGAGGATTTGATTTGGAAAGGAAGAGGGATGACGGCTAGGATTTTGGGGGAGATTAGGGTTTTGGTATTTGATCGGGAGCGGAAGAGAGATGTCAGGAGGTGGAGTGATTCCGATGAAGACGAGAACCACTCCACCTCGACGACGAGGATAAAATTAGTATAGGCTTTATAGGATTATTGGCTCTAAATTCATGTTAGAATTAGGCATAGGAAATATTCTTTATTGATTGATTAAACTGAGTACAATAAGACTCATACATATAGGAGAGAATAGAAAAATAAACTCATACATAACTAATATGGGACTAAACTAATATATCATCTAACACTGCTTTGTTTTCTTTTACTCTCTTCGACGCTTTGACATCCGTGCTTCATCTTACATTCTTCTAATCTGAACAACGAGTATTCAAGACACAATCCTAACAAACTCCACCTTGGATTGCATACGAGTGCTATCACATGATGTGTTATTCATCTCTAAACTTTAATGAATTCCACTTGCAAAGAAAACTTAGAACAATAGCTTATTCTTCTAGTTGAAATGATCTCTACCCAATTTCACCGAATCCAGTATACCCCTTTAAGGATACACCTCTGTAGGCATACTTACGAAGTTGCCAAACTCCACACGAACTCCATCTACCCTTAGGCTTTCTCTACCTCTCGATGATATTCGAACGTCGTGGTTTCGTCTCGATGAATCTAGTTGCGGTAAACTAGCTGAGCTTGCGGGAATAACAGGAAAAGAAGCAACACTTGCGCAAGTATTTCGGATTTCCCAAACCTTGTAGAGATTGTTTTGGCTTGGCATAACCATTCTCATACCTCTAATCACCTTACGACGACCCTAAAAAACAGACAGAACTCCACCTCGAGCTGTGTACCTACAACCCCGTGCATCAAGAGTTCCCAAGAAAATCAGATTCCGTTTCAGCAGAGGAATAAGCAAAACATCTCTTAAAGTGAACATATTTAGACCTGGCATCTTCAACTCAACTGTCCCCTCACCTACTACTTCACAAATCTCCCCAGTTCCCATTATCACACAACGCCCTGTAGTAGACGTATAAGTAGAAACAACTCCCTCTTAGAGCAAATATGAGAAGAACTCTCTGAGTCAAGAAACCAACTAGAATCCACTTCTAAAGAATTTGAAACAAGAAGACACGAATCACCTGAATCAAAGGCACTAACCACATTATCGGTTGAATTTCCATTCTTTGCGTTCTCCTAATTCTGCAATTTCCAACAGTCTTTCTTGATATGTCCTGGCCTCTTGCAATAACGGCAATGGATTGAATCCTTTTGCAAAGCACCTTAATTTTTCCCTGAAGGACCATCCACTGCTAGACAATTTGTGGGAATATACAGTGATTTCTGAGTCTCCTTCCTAAGTTGATTTTTCTTCAATGCTTTGATTATACCATCTTCCGAAATATTCTCCTTGGCAGATCTACCGTGTAGCATGGTAGTGATCAAAGGCTCGTACAAATCCGTCAATGAATATATCAGGTTGAAAGCTTTATCTTCCTCACACACATCTGCGTTGATCGCCTTAAGTTCAGATAATACCTTATTAAACTCTGTAATGTGGTCTTTGAGATCAGTACCTTGCTTCATAGATAAATGAAATAACTTTTTCTTCCAATGCATCCGATCTAATAACGACGAACCAGAGTAGTCAGCTATGAGTTTTTCTCACGAACTCGCTGCATCGGTTTCTTCAAGAAATCTGCACTTGAGCTCGTCCGCCAAGGATAGTCAGATCAGACTTATGGAATATCTTCCCAACCATCATCCTTCATATCAGTTAGCTTTTCTTGCTTCTTAACGGCTAATTGCAAACGCTCTTGAACAAGAACATCATACATGTCAGTCTTCCAAAGATTGAATTTGATCTTTCCATTGAATTGCTTGATCTTCAAAATACTATGGCCTGTCATCTTAACCAAGGAACTCGGCAACTTGAAGCTCTGATACTAGTTGTTGGGATTGGGGCATCAACCAACGCCCGTTGTCGCAGCAGAACTAAATAGAGCAATGGGGAAGTCGAAGTAGATAAGACGAATCAATTGAGCAAGCAAGTAGATCCACCATTCTAACACAAACACACTGATAATTTATCCTGGTTAGCTTTTGCTTAATTCGAGGGGAAATATAGGGAGATCTGATATTCAACTAGAAGAGATTACAAGGAGTTATTGATTCACTCAATACAAGAAATTAAACTCGCTCACCAAGAACTATCTCTCGAGCCTCTCTGTACAATGAAGAAAATAATCTATGAAGTACTCTCTTTCATATTGGAGGACTTTACAATATATATAGAAGAATATAGAGAAACCTAGGTCTAATCTTGATTCTCAGTCATCCGATATAACCTGGAAAAGAAGTAACTGAATAGGAGCCGTACGATCTAACTTGGAGTTTAAGATTGGGCTGAAACGACCTAACAAATCGAGGCCTAAAATGAACACTGCGCCGCGGGCGGTCGATCGTCCAACAAGACCGGTCGACCGTCAACCTCTCGGCCAAACCCAGTGCAACTGCGGTCGAAGGGTGCGGTCGACCGCAACTTGGGACAGTCGACTGCAACTATGTCTGCACTATTATTACTCTGTTTTCTTCTACTCTTTTCAACGCTTCGACCTCCGTGCTTCATCTTACCTTCTTCTAATCTAAACAACGAGTATTCAAGACACAATCCTAACAAATTTGGCAATTAATTTTCAAGAAGAAAAAGCTAAGTATAAACCTGCAAATTTAGCATTAATTTGCCACATTCTGCTGAATCCACATTATATATGTGTTGATATCTCTTATTAATTGGTCACATATTGACCCAATTTTGGATAAACTTTGTGCTTAGATACAAGAAAAATCTTCTACTTGCATGAATCAGGTTAGGTTAGTGTCATGTTGACTCTGATCTGTTGCATCTAATTGAACTCAAGCTTCTTCCTGATCAAATTATAGATACAATAAGAAGACTGTGCTGATCGTAAGCATCGTTCAATGTTGATCATCTACAGGTATATATGTGAATCAAGGTACGAGGTAATGCTCTTTTATGTAACTTAGAGGTTGTTTGACGACTGGTTCTTATTTCTTGCTTTTGCAGTACTGAGAACTTTCCGGTCTGCCAAGTTTTGTTTCTTTGACAATATGAACTTGCATCTGTAGGACAGTTTGTCTGTAAATCTAATATAGAGCTTACAACCTAAAAAAATTTGTTTCATGTTTTAGGTCATTGATAAAAAAACACATCAACCCAAAACCACAAGAACATAGGTATCCGAATATATCCTAAATCACTTGTAGGATTCGACAAACATTCCTTTCTTCATCAGCAACCACTTCATATGGCTATTATAACAAATCCTCCATGTAAAATCGTCCCAATTAGATATAAAGAGAGATTGCTAGGATTTCTAATGCAATTTGTATTTGAATATTAAAATTTGAAAAACAATTGTATAAATGTGATCTATTGGTACAAGATAGTCTAGAACTAAAATTATGATTTGATATTTTTTTGAGCAAAATAGACAATGGGGAACCATGATTTGAAATTCTAGGGAAAAAATAAGAGGGAATCAGTGATAGTAAACTAGTCACTCTCTTCTTTTTCTCCAGCTTTTATTCTAGAGTAATGCTACATCCACTACCAATTTTACTATATTTATCTTCTCTATCTTAGGTGACACACTCCAATAGGTAGAGAAAGATAGAATAGGTGGGAGAACTCTTCAATAGGAATATGCCATCTAAGGTAGTGAACAAAATGATAGTGAAATTGGTAGTAGATGAAACATTACTCTTTATTCTGTTGGGCGTAGTACTAGGCTTTATAGTTCCTCACTTAACCTTTGTTTGCCTTTATAGCTCACATGCAATTTAAAAGGAGTCTTCCACTATATACTTAAGATAGGATGACATAATAATGGCTATTGTGGTAATCAAGAGAAACTAGATATTCATAGAAATGAGTCATATTGTGAAAGTTGGAATAGACTCTGATTCAAGTCCACTAAGTGGAAAGTCTAATCTCATTAATAGGATATAGTCTTTATAATAAGAGGCAAAATGCTAGGAATCCACTCATAACAACCAGTAAGGTGTCTAAAGGTTAGAGATAGATATCATAAACTTGGAGAAAATGGCATGCTTGCTTGTCAGTCATTAATTGGATGAGAATGGGCTCCCATTTTCCTAGCTGGATTTTCCATGCTCTCTCAATTAGCAAAGAAGTTTTCAAGGCTATGGATTGTACAATGGGATACTCCTTTCTTTTCTTTCTTTCAAAAGAAAAGAGTATATATCGAACTATTCTGACCATGAAGATTTGTTATGATTTGTATTTGACACAATGTAGAAGGAACTTGTTATTGCATATATGTACGGAGTTTGTGAAGTTATCAAGCGCAAGGTAGGCAGTTATCACACATAAATCTTGTGTCTTCTTTTTGCTATTATGTGGCTTTTGGTCGAATTTAAGACAACTAAATGATGCTTCCTCCGTTCTAAAATATACTCCCTCCGTTTCACTTTAAGTGATATTCAGGAGTTTTACACACAGATTAAGGAATGGTGAGATAAACATTTTTTTCTCTCTACACCTTTATTAATAAGTCTCCATGATTTAATTACTAATTATTTTTCCAATACAAATTCTGATTTCAAGAAATTGTAATTAATATTTTCTCAATACAAATTCTAATTTCTAGATATTGTAATTAATGTTTTGCACACACATTTGGAGAAAATAAAATCTAGAAAGTTGAAACTACAATTTTCTAAGAATGTTTAATAAGATTAAGATGAGTAATTAAGATAAAATTTCAACATAAATAAGGATCTTCTTGGAAAAAAAAATAGGGAAAAATAAGATAATATCATTTAAAGTGAAACAAGAAAAAAAATCCTAAATATCACTAAAAGTGAAACGGAGGGAGTAAGTCTTTTTAGATTTGTGCACGAGTATTTAAGAACAATCTAAGATTGTGTAAGAATACTAAATTTTCTTGGGAATTGAAGCTCTTAAATAAAGAGATAATGGTAAAATGTCATACTTATCATCTTCTATAATTAATGGATATTTAAGAATATGAAGAGACAAGAATAAAATTAAAAATCTTTTAGAAAATTAATTAATTGACCTTTAAGAATAACAAGATATCTATATAATAAATTACAAAAAAAGCTATCAAGTGGCTCACATTCAATCTCCCTTAAAACCAATGGCCTACATTGAATCTCACAAAACATATTTTTCCGCCTAAAAATTCAAACCCCAAAATTAAATTTTCCTCCCCATAACTAAAAAAACTCATTACTTTATTACTATCTCTCTCTTCTCTCTTCACTTTTTCATATATATATATATATATATATATTTCTCCCTCTCTCTTTTCCATTCTTTCTCAACTTACTTAGAAATTTAGATTTTAAGATTTCAGATTTGTAAAATTTTCAGAATTTTTATGGTTTTTTATTGCACATGTTATATTGGAAATAACAAATATCTCTTCAAGAGTTAAATTTCATCACTTTCCACCGTTAAAGTTCTAAGAAGTTGGATTTTACACTCTCATTTATAATTATTTTTCAACATATACTAATAGAACATGGACTTTTATTTACAACTAATTATTGTCATACTATTCAAACTTGAACTACATAATTGTTGTTTTAGACTTTTCGTGTGTTGTATCGTTCCGAGGAGTCCCCGAGCAAATCTAGTCTATCTTAAAAATCTAAAACTACTTCATATTGTGGATTATCTAAAAAAAATAAAAATAAAATAAAAAGAAAAGCGCTAAAATGACTTATATTTTGAACCGGAGGAAGTTGAAGCTATTCAACTATTTTTAACCTTTATTATGATGCGAAACTTTGACAGAGTCCTATCTCTACTACTATAATGGGAGAACGCCTTAGTCCTTAACCCAACCCGTGCAACGCACGTGTTGGGTTATGGACTAACTTTGGTAAATATTTTCGGAAGTGGACCAGTTTGGTAAATATTTTCGAAAGTTGATCAGTTTGGAAATTATTTATTCTTTTTGCCCTTTTCACTATCCTTCAATTTTTTCCACGTGCACGTGATACTAGTGTAAATAAAGAAAGAATAAGTCATTTATTCTCACTACTTTGCAGGCATGAGACAACTAGAAGAAAATATCCTATAGAGATATTTTTTCATAACAAAATATTAATATAAAAATCCTATAGAGATAGAATCTAGGAAGTTATTACAACTAGTTGGAAGCTATAACATCGTACTATTGTCCCTTTAGCTCTAAACGTCTCTCTGAATTCTTTTTCATTTGCACTGTATAGCATTTGTAGTCGTTTTGGGTATTTGAAAAATAGAAATGGAAAATATGAGTTTTCATTGTAGTTACTTGTTTAAAGCCAAAATTTTCTCAGGCGAAAGATTATTTTTCGTCCTAACAATTTGTACACGTAAATGGGAAAGGACGGAGAATTATTTATCGTCTGTTCGAAGGGAAAACAAAAATCAAAAAAACAAATAGGACGGTAAATAATCTCTCGTCCAACAAAACTTTTATATATTAACGTTGAAAGAAAATAAGAATATATACGTAATTCCATAATTCAATGGGGGAAAGTAAATAAATGGAGGGACGGTAGATAATCCACCGTCCCACCCATTTATTTATTTTTTTGTAAGGAACGGTACATTGTTTACCGTCCTTCAATTTTTTTAAAAATTTATCGGACGGGATATTATCTCCCGTCCATCGATGTATCAGCTGAAAACGTGTAGGGACAAAGTTTTATTTTCCGTCCGACGTCTCCGACGAAAGATAATCTTTTGTCACATCAAACGGACGAAAGATAATCTCCCGTTAGTTATATTTTGGCAAAAATCATTTCGTCTCCCAAATTTAGCCGACCACTATTCATCCAATTGTCATTTTTTGGATAAATGGCCAACAACTGGAGCGATTTTTTATCCAAATTTTTCAAAATTTGGATAAATGGCATACGAATACAGATGCTCGCTAAGGCCCTTATTTGGATGTCTGCCATTAGCTAACCCATGAATCCCTTTTCCTTTTTTTTTCTTTTTCCTTTTAGAGTTTCCGGCACAGTCACTAACAAAATTTTAAATTGCAGATTACTTCTTAATAAATTACTATTTATTTATACTCCACTAACAATGTTGACTATTTATTTGTACACCACTAATGATGTGGTGTTTCATTTTAAAAAAGTCATTCGTGTTATCTTCTATCTAATTTAGTGGAGTACTAGGTTTGCTCGTTAACACGTGCCTACGGCACGTCTTCGAAACGGTGCACCTTATTTGATTATATAAAATAGTTTTAGAGGTCCAGCAAATTAATTGAAGTAGCAAACACAGAGCAAAAAATATATTATATTATTTTTTTTAAAACTATTTTTAAAGCTTTTAAAATTTTAATTTTCTAGTTTTAAAATTTTTTATTTTTTAAAAATTTTAAAAAATTTTATTTTCTTAATTTTTTTAATAGAAGAGGGAGGGGGAGAGAGAGAGGGAAAAAAATTTAAATAAATATAGGAGTTATTTTGGGTGGGAGATTTGAATTTGAGTTTTGGAGAAAACTTTGGGGGGGGGGGGGGGGGGGGGGAAATATATTTTGTGAGAATATATCTGAACCTTTGATTTTTTAGGGAATTGGAGAACCACTTAATAGCTTTCTTTGTATTTTATTATATAGATTTCATTTTTATTTTTATTTTGATATATATATATATATGAAAAATTTTCATTGTGCACTATTTCTCCTTGTGCACTCGTATACACTCGGCCTTCCTGCATTCGTATCGACGATCCAAACCGTTCATATTGATCTACACATCTAAATTAGTCTAAATATATAAAATCAAATCATTTGAAATTCATTTACCATCCATCATGTGACTATAAAAGATAATGATTTTCAGCCATACAATTTTATAACACTTCAATGGATGGGCAAAAGAATATGAAATGATTTGATTTTACATATTTGGATTAATTTAGATGTGTAAATCAATGTGAACTGTTCTAATCGTCGATACGAAGACGAGAAGGCCGAGTGCACACGCCGTGTACATCATAGGTGGTGCACAACGGAAGACTTTCCATATATATATATATATATATATATATATATATATATATATATATATATATATATATATATTCATTCCAAAAAAACGAAGGAATCATAGTGACAATTTCTGAATATACTGCATCTAATAGTAGTGTATATACAAATAGTGATTTCTTGGGGAGTAATTCACAACTTCAAAATTCGTTAGTGAAATGTGCGGAAAAAAGTCATTTCTTTTATTAATTATTATTATCTCTAATCTCTAATATTATAATGGGATAATATTATAATGGGAGAAGGCCTTAGTGTCATTTATAAATCTACCAATGCGTATATTGCATGTGCACAACTAATATGAAGGAGGTCTTAGGTTCGAGTCCTCATTATGTCAGATTTTTTACTTTAATTTTTTAAAAAATATATTAAATGTACATCTCACGTGAAAATTACTATCTATCTATCTCTAATATAATATATAATATCTACTATTTTAATGAAAGAGTTGGCGTTGTAAATCTAATCTACCTACTTGCACCTCCAACTTTCTCATTATAATTTTCACATTTACTTTTAAAAATATATAATCATATTTATTAAGACATGCATTACACGTGTAAATCAGAGTTTTTACTTTTTTTTTAATTATTAAAAAAATAATACATGCATTGCACGTGTAATTACTAGTTTTTTTTATTTTAATAGGAGAGTCTTGTTTGTTTGTGTTTGTCTCAAATCTGGAAATGGAAAGATGTACAACACATCAATATTCGTAGAGAAAGCAACTGAACGTGCAGTTATAAGCAAAATAGTATTTGTTTGTTGAATTGTTGACATAAATTAATCAGTAGATGAGACTCTAGTGTTTGTGTTTGTAGGTCCACCAAAATCAAATCATTGAGTAGTTGATGGATCTGAATAGGATGCAATCGTCACACAACAATCAGAAGTGGAAAAAATCTTAAAATGCAATAATACATCATGTGCCACCATAAAGATGATGGGTATGGAATTATATCCCCACAAGAAAGAGAGAGAAGAGGATGATGCTATAATATATTTAGGACCATAACCAAAGTAATAATGTAATATTGGTCAGCTTTATTTAGGCCACAGGGTAATGTATCATATTTTCTTCCTTTTTGTGTGAAATGGTAATGTATCATATTGTATATACAACTAACTCTTCATAATACTATATCATTTGCATAAAGAAGAATTACAAGCACTGAGCGTTCATAGTGATCAGAAGAGCTGTGCTCCTCTTTTAAGCATTTGCATGTTCTGATTTTACAAATATTTATCCGTTTACCTAAGAGAAATGACATTTCTTTCATTCGGTCAAATTGTCTCAGAATACCAATTCTAATATTTTTTTTTAAAAATATGTTAAAAAATTTAAAGACATTGTAGAGCAATGCATATTGATTTGTTGGGACCACAAGATTTTTTGTAAGATATTGTCCAAAAAAATTCATGAGTTAGCAGACACATGATTTTTTAAGGTTATAAGTTCGAGACATGCAACCAACTAATATTATAAGAAGAAAAAAAAATTGTATTGATTTTATAAAAAAATGAATTTTCTCTCATCTAGGAAAGGGATGAGTACAAAGCATCCTATATTTATGTTTTATCAACAAGAAATTAGATGTGAGTAAACTTGAGTTCAAATCATGCTGATCCCATGTTGTCCACAAAATACCTTAAATGAGTGGTTAGTAATGTTTCATCCACTACCAATTTCACTACTATTCTCTTCACTATCTTAGGTGGCACACTTCTATTGGAGCGTTCTCCCACCTACTCTCTCTTTCCTCACCTATTTGGGTGTGTCACCTAAGGCAGTGAAGAAAAATGTAGTGAAATCGATAGTGGATGTAGCATTACTCATAGTAAAACAGTCACATTAACATTTTATAGTGAAGTCAACAATATATATTAATCATACCAACGAACCCTATTTTTTTTTTGGATGGTTAGTGAAGTACATGGTTCACCAAATTCAAAAGTTAACTAGGGTCTGTTTGTTTGGTATCAAGTTCACTGTAGGAAAAGAAATCCAGGGGGAAGTACATTGTTTACATGTTTGGATTTAGATTGGATTTGGATTGGCAGCTATTCTGGCCAGTCAGTCACTTGTTCTAACTTGGCTTGCTAGAATTGCTCATACAATAGTCATCGGTTAAACACATGGAACATGGATGTATGCATGAACAGACATGCAGTTAATGCTTCAAAACTTTCCTGAAATGCCAATTAAACTGCAAATATTGCAATATTTCAGTATTACTTTTAGAGGAACATGGAAAACCCAAATATGAGTAGATGAACCCCAGCTTATCATCTCCTTTGAAAGTATCAGAATAGTATGGCAAGCACTTAAACTGGAAAAAACATCACATAGATCACAATTCACAACAGCGAGCGCAAGATAGAAATTTGACAAAGTCGATCAATATATTATCTGAACTAGACACACACATCAAGCATAGCATACGCTAAAAATTATAGCACAGTAGCTGATCACAAGAGATCAGCAACATTCGACGGCAGCTCCTCAACAACCACATTGTAAAACCCTTGGATATCAGAGAGCATGCATCCTTTCGTCATCCCCCTTGTAACAAAGTAATTAATTGAAACACCCTTAATTTCGTCCAATACGATGAAGATAGTTCTCTGGCTGCAGGGTTGGCAAATCGTAATTTATGTCCAGTGAGACTTGCTGAACATCAATGCCACGAGCAAGAAGATGAGTGGTAATGAGAACTAGACCCTGGCATTCAACCAGAGACCATAATTAAGCTGCTGTAAAACCCCAGAACAAAAGGTTGCAGTTTTTCCAGTCCCTGACTGTGCTTGCTGAATATATAACATCAAGACTCTTGCTTGCAGAAGGGCCCGATTCCTCGTTGTTGAATCACAACGTCGGAAGGTTTTTCAAAAGCTATAGAAGATACAGAGATAGATAAAACGAGCAACAATTGATAACTAAATTTACTTTAATGATAACAAAATGTGGTAGATTTTATATATATATAATAGTCGACCATATGCAAAAAATGCATGCCTCTGAGAAGATTCTCCTCAAGTCCCGTGGCATCAAATTAAGCTGTCGTAAACCTCATCATATGATGTGAAAAAATGCTGGCCATCGATCAGCTGCAAGCCTGAAAATAAGGATGCAAACCAAGCGATAACAAGTATATTGATAATTGCTACTGGAAGAGAATATTACAAATTACAAATAAAAGATGAAGGATCCAATATTTATCTCTATGAGTATAAACAATTAATGAAGAAAAGGAATATACTGTACAGGTCCATTCATTTTGGCATCATATTGACGAGCATCAAACTGAGATCCTTCTTGTGCCAACCCCGCCATGTCTGCAAATTAACAAAACTTTTAAGTTTTATCTATCGATCATACTAACTAACAACAACAATTAAGTGTTCTTCGGTAATGTATTTGAAAACCTTAGATGCAGAATAACAGGAACATATATACTTTAATTGCTATAATGATAATAACAAAAATTGGTATCATGTAGTCTGATGTCTAGGTGCAAATACTTATATGTATAAATAACAATAACAAGAACTAAGTTATATGTATAAATATGAAAGTATATATGTGTAAATACTATATATGCATGTATAAATACTACTCTTCTATGTTTAATATGACCTTTTAGACATCAGGCGGGAACTCTGTTAATACAGAAAACGAGAGGGATACATTGATTTTGGCTAAAATTTGCAGGGGTTTCCATATTTTAGCCTAGAAATTGTTGTTTCTAGTTACCGCGTTACTGATCATTTTGAGTTGCTATCTAGTGTTAATTTACAAGAAACCAAGAAACAAAGTGGGTAGGAGAGAAATCTAAAGAGATAGATGGTATTAAATTATATTATACAGGTTAAATTAGAAATAGAATTTTAATAGATAAGAAATTTAAAGGAGATATAATAGGTGTTAATAGGAAAGGGGTTCGAATAATACAAATTAAGCTTGTATTAGGGGGAAACATAATTAATATTATTAGTGCTTATGCACCCCAAGTAGGATTATATGCAAAAACTAAAAATAAATTTTGAGAATATATGGATGAGATAATTCAAGGAATATCCTTAGGTGAGAAATTATTTATAGAAGGAGATTTCAATGGATATGTAGGAGAAGATAACATTAGATATGAGATGGTGTATGGAGGATATGAATTTGGAAATAAGAACGATGATGGAGAGGCTCTATTAGATTTTGTGGCTTCCTATGATCTTATACTAGCAAATACTTATTTTAGGAAGATCGAGGAACATTTGATAACCTTTAAAAATGCGGCAAATAAAAGCTAAATTGATTTTTTCATCTCTAGAAAGATAAATCGTTTGACATGTAAAGTTATAGCGGGAGAGTATTTAACCTCACAAATTAATGGTGTTGAATGTTAAGATTGAGAAACACATATGTGCGAGGAAAGAGATTAGAAACCTAGGAATTAGGTGATAGAACTTGAAGAAAGAGAAACTAGAGGTTGTTAGAGAAAAAATTTTTAAAGGAGCATCATGGAATTGGAAGGGGAAACAAATATGATGTGGATTAAATGGCTACGTACATAAGAGAAATTTCAGAGGAGGTACATGAAGATTCAAAAAGTAAATGGTTGTTAACTAAAGAAACATGGTGGTGGCCAGAAGAAATTCAAAATATTGTGAGAGAAAAAAAATTTAACTTTCAAAATATGGCAAAAGAGTAGAAATGAAGAGGATTTGGAAAGATATAACACCGTTAGAAAAGAAGTTTAAAAAATGGTAAGAAATTCAAAAAAAAAAGCTTATGATGATTTATACACAAAATTATGAACAAAATAAGAAGAAAATTTTATTTATAAGCTTGCTAAACAAAGTGATAGGAAAACAAAAGATCTGGATACAATTAGGTGTATTAAGAACAATGAAGAGTCTTAGTAAAGGATGAAGAAATTAAGGAAAGATGCTGAAATTATTTTGAGAAGTTATTAAATGAAAATGTTGCGTGCAACTTAAATATAAAGGACTCGAAAGAAAGAGTCGAGAGCATATGTTTTCCAGTAGAATCAGGACCTTGGAGGTTCGAAATCTCTAGTAAGAATGAAAATAGGACAAGTTTTAGGACCGAATGGTATACCCACTGAAGTTTGGAAGTATCTTGGGGATGTAGGAGTGAGTTGGCTAACAAGATTATTTAATAAAATTTTGAGAACTAAGAAAATATTCGATGAATGGAGAAAAAGTATTTTAGTGCATATATATAAAAATAAAGGGAATATACAAAGCTGCTCCAACTATCGAGAGATTTAATTAATGAGTCATACGATGAAAATTTGGGAGAGAGTGATCGAACATAGACTGAGACTAAAAACTATAGTGTCCGAGAACCAGTTTGAATTTATCTCTGGGAGGTCAACAATGGAAGCAATTCATGTACTGGGGAGACTTATGAAAAAAATATAGGAAGAATAAGAAAGATCTACATATTGTGTTTATAGATCTAGAAAAAGCATATGATAAAGTCCATAGAGATATAGTATAGTGGGTGTTAAATAATAAAAGAGTAAGTATTCGGTATATTGAGGTAATTAAGGATATGTATAAAGGGGCAAAGACCACAATTAGAACAACCACCGGAGAGACCAGTGATTTTCCTATTGCAATAGGTTTATACCAAGGTTCGACTTTAAGCCCATACATCTTTACTTTGGTTATGGGTGAATTGATGCGAGAAATACAAGATGAGGTGTTTTGGTGTATGCTTTTTGGAGATGACGTTGTCTTAGTAGAGACTAGAGCAGGAGTCATGCTAAATTAGAATTGTGGAGTGCAACTTTGGAAGGTAGAGGCTTTAGAATAGTAGAACTAAAACAGAGTATATAGAGTGTAATTTTAGTGATATTCAGAATACAACTGAGGAAATAGTGAAGCATGATGGTTAAGAGATACCTAAGAGAGACCATTTCCGATATTTAGGCTCGATTATATAAAGAGATGGAGAGATTTGTGAAAATATTATACATATGATAAGCAGAGTGGCTTAAGTGAAGAAGTGTCGGTGGTGTTTTGTGTGACAAACATATACCGTTGAAGTTGAAGAAAAAATTTTATAGGATGGTTGTTAGACCATCAATAATGTATGGAGCAGAGTGTTGGGCAATAAAGAAATTACATGTCCAAAAAATGAGTGTAGCGAAGATGAGGATGCTAAGATGGATGTGTGGTAACACCAAAAAGGATAGAAATAGAAACGAGCATATACAAGACATGCTAAAAGTAGCTCCTATCCAAGATAAGTTAAGAGAGAATCATCCCAGGTTGTTTTGTACATGTCACACGTAGACCTGGTAGTGCATCCGTTAGAAATAGTGATTTGATAAGTATTGATGGTAGAGTTAGGGGTAGGGTAAGACTTAAACTTACTTGGGCGGAAACGGTGAGAAAATGTATGATAGCTTGTGATCTTACAGAAGATATTAAACTAAACCGAGCAGAATGAAAAATCAGGATTCATGTAGTCGACCCCAACTAGTTGTAAAAAAGATTTTGTTGTTGTTGTTGTTGTATCTCGTGCTTTGATCAATTAGCAAATGCTCTTTTTTAGATCATCTAAAGGCAGAAATGAAAGTGGAAGGGAGAAGCTTAGCCTAGTGGATCGAAAATGTATTAGAGATCACCCCTACTTCAGCTAAGGATTACATTTATGATATCCATCTACTTATATAAACATTGAAATCGCCCTTCTGTTTCAGGGTATCAGATACTGATGATCAAGCTAAGTTAGGCATGACATGGAAACTTCCATGTCACTAGCAATCCGCATGATCTTAGAAGTTCTTCTCTGTAACTGCATAAGGTAGGAAGCTCAAAACTAGACAGAGGCGCCTATCTCCACAATTAATCCTCTACAATTTTTTCAGGAAAAGGCCCTTCGCAGCTGGCTCCAACGTTCATTGGTAATCTAATAGCTTCTATCTTGAACTCGGTAGGTTTCTCACGTTGCACAATCCCCTTAACCACCCAACTGATGTAAGTATTGTTAAAGGCAAATACTTGAGTTATTCTGGTGCAGGTTGGTCTCAAAAGGTCTACAATTTGCTCGTTGTTCTTTGGATGATCTTACTAATTAAGGAACTACTTATACGTAAGTAAAGATCTTTACGGCAATGATAAAGCAATGACATGGAATTTCTTTAAAAAGCAACATATTTTTCAAAAGAATATTCTCTGATATATAAATTTTGTTCATTGGAGATGACAGACACCTCACCACATACGCAAAGAAAATTGTCGAAATCTATATATAATAAGAACAGGCGCGTAGATCAAATGCTGGAAGAAAATTGACTTGGGGGTACCTAAATATTTTCTTTTACAACTGACAACATCAGCAAGGAATGTAGCTGCCCTTGTTCTTTTAATGGTTTAGACTGTGTTGTATCATGTTTCTCCTTTGTTACTGTTGTTTTTACATTCTCGTTCTTCAGCAGTCAAAACTGAAACTTATAATATGCATAGAGTTAACGACTTTTAGTCAAAGCTGATAATTTATTTATTTTTTTTATCGTAAAAGGTTGGCAATTGACCCCCCTCCCCCCGTGTTTTATTAAAAAATTTAACAAAACAAACAACAAAAAATAAGGCTTATGAAATTCAGATCCCAACAGGTTGGGTTCTGGAATTCATACACCCCAACCAACAAACGAAAATATAACGAAATCTAGTTCTACTGATCGGCCACCCCTGTCAGAACAACTTTCTCATGCCAATTTGGACTCACCCTCTCACTCAGTCTCTCGCTTGTACACCGTTTATCCTCTCACTCAGTCCCCAGCAGTGACCCATACGACATGCGCAGGCACTGTACCAATCTGACAACTCCATGTCAAGATTGAGTCCTCGTTGTCATCCCCTCGTTCAACCTCGATGACTCTCACCGCAACCTCGCAACGAGGGTAGACGTCGTACCTGACCCCTGCAAGCCCTCTGACATGAAAGAACCAAAGCCATCCCTCACTTTAACCAACTAAGGTCAAAGTAGAACCCAAACTATAAAATTGCCCGACAATCATCGCCTACACCAACTAGGATACATTTTGTTGCTAATTGTAAGTCGGTTGTAATTTACATAAGAAGATACAGGAAAGAGCGATGAAACACCATTATTGACAAGAAATGCAGGAAAGGGCGATGAAACACCATTGTAAAACTAAAACGAAGAACAAGCCCTCTTTACTATCATGACAACCAAATATCAGGGATGGCAAGTGAGCCGGGTCAACCGGCAACCCACCCGCGACCCGCCCGTTGAACCCGGCTCGTGAAAGGGCTTGGCGGGTTCGGGTCGAACCCGTGTACAGTAACGGGTCAACCCGGGTCGGCGAAAACGCGAATCCAACCCGCCTAACCCAGCCCGCGAACCCGTTAAAAAAGCTCAACCCGCCCGCCAACCCGCGGGTCAGCGGAACGTTGGGGGGGGAGGTTTACTGTACAACAAAGCCGTTGGCTCTCTTCCTAGCCGTTTTTTTTTAAAATACATTTTTAGCCTATAAATACTCCCCAAAACCCCATAAAAAAAATCACACCTTACTCTCTTACTCTCTCTACTATTATAACTCATTTCTAAGGAATTTTTTAAAAATTGAAGTATTCAACAAGCAAGTCTTCAAGGCATATACACGATCAATTTTCGATCGTATCGAAATCAAAATTTAACAACGTCTTCAACTCTTCAACTCTCGTCCAACTCCAAGTGATCAAGTCGCCAATTCTCCTTCAAGCTATCCTCAACTCTTCAATTCCGGAATCGCTTATTTCTGGTTCTACTTCTATTCTTATTTTCACGATTTTTTTTATATACGCGTATCCACGGTGAACGGTATCAAAATTTCATTCCTTTCTCGTTATTTTATTTTTCTGTTGTAGTTATAATTATTGTTGGTTTTTTTATCTTCTCTATCTCAACCCTCTTGTTTTTTAGATTTTTTTTATAATTCACTGTTCCTACATTGTGTAGTTTTTTTTTTACATACATTACTACATTATGTCTAGATCACGCGGTAGCAGTCGTAGCGGGCAACATTCCTCCTCTTCTTTCCGTAGGCCACCAATTGTCCCAATTAGTAAGCCCGCCCAAGAGTACCATGATCCTCCTACCCAACAATGGGGTGCACACGACGAGTTTGTAGGTGACATACAATTAGAAGAAGAACAACAACAACAATAACCAACCGAATAGTAGGAAAAGTAGAGGAGAAAGTAGTGATTGGCATAAGTTTTATGATTATATCCCGGATGAACAAACTCCGGGTATAGGTTTGAAAGTTTGTAAAACATGTTCTAAAGCATACAAATTCAAGAGGGGCGACGGCACCGGTACAATTAGTAGACACATCCAACATAACCATAAAGACCTTCTTGCTGACCTACAAGTCCAACAAAAAATCAACCCTAGGACCGGTCTAGTTGATAGCCACCCTTATGATCCCGATCTTGTTCGTCGAGAAATGACCCGATTAGTCATAAAGGAAGAGTTACCATTTTCCTATCCCGAGAGTAGGGACTTCAAAATTTTTAATCAAACGGCCTTAAACCCTCATTTTAGAAGAATTCCGAGAAATACTTGCAAATCGGATTGTTTTGAAGTGTACAATGAAATGAAAGACGCTTTGATTGCAATTTTATGGAGTTTGATTTGTAGAGTTAGTTTAACTTCAGATTGTTGGACGGGTGTGAACAATATTCCAACGATGGGAATAACCTGTCATTGGATCGACAATGATTGGATTCTTCAAAAAAGAATCATATCACTTGCAGCGTTGCTGTATCCCCATAGTGGCACTGAAATAGCAAACCGTATTTTAGAAATTTGTGATGTTTTTCATATTTGCGATAAAATTATGTGTATTAGTTTTGATAATGCATCTAACAACAATGTAGCAATTACTACTTTAAAATTCGTATTAAACCCTCCATCTGACAATATTTTTCATATTAGATGTGCATGTCATATTTTAAATTTTTGTGTTCAAGATGCATTAAAAATAGTCGATCCATATATAGTTAAAATTAGAAATTGTGTACATTTCATTGCATTAAGTCCCAGCGTATTTCAATAATGGAAAAATTGGTGTCGGATTTCAAATGTACCCTTTAGAAGATTTCCAAAGGATGTTAGACACCGATGGAATTCTACTTTTGATTTACTACATGCTGTTAACGAATATAAAGTAGTTATAAATGATTTTTGTACTGCAAAAAATATGCCAAATTTTGAAATGACTCCCGTCGATTGGTTTTATGCCGAATCTTTGTTGAAATTTTTAGAACCTTTTAAAACCGCAACTTTAAAATTTTCAAAAACATATGAATCTACTTCTAGTAGCATTTTTATTTCATTAGTTAGCATGATGCAAACATTTAACGAAATGTTAAATGATACTTATGTTGGTGAGATTGTAAAACCTGCATGCAAAAATTTTTTGAAGTATTATTTTCCTCCTCCTATGTTGATTTGTGTTGTTACCATTATGGATCCTCGTATCAAATTAGAAGGTACGAAGAGCTTGATTGAAATGTTTTTTGCATTACTTGGGAAAAATGTAGAAATAGTAATTGATTGCGCTACTTTTTTAATTCAGTTTGAATCTACATTAAATAACTTGTATGATTATTATGATAGATGTTTTGGTTCTAGTAGTACAACTTCTGTAGTTAGTTCTTCTTCCGCTACTTCTAAAGGTAAGGGTAAGAGTAAATTTGATGATAGAACATTTAATTTACTTGTACAAATTCAATCAAAAAAACCTAGGACTAATTAACCAAATGAATTAAATTGGTATAACCAACAAGATTCTGAGCCTTCTTTTTCTCCGCTAGATGTTTTACAATGGTGGAAAGACTATGAACACACTTTTAGTATTCTGTCAATTATGACTAAATATTTACTAACTCCTCCTGTCTCTACAGTTGCTTCTGAAAGTGTATTTTTTTCAAGTGGCAGAGTTCTAACTGATTACAGGAATCGCTTGAAGCCCGACACGTTAGAGATGTTCGTTTGCACAGAAGACTGGCTGAAGGCTGAAGATAGGACACAAGGAAAAGCACTATCAACGTCCACAAGTGGGAGCAACTTGCCGGAAGAACAACAACAATAACAACAACAATAGCTTTGCTTGTAATAGCAACTCGATCGACACGTTAGAAATTGTATTATATCTTTGCTTGTTATGTTAAATTAGAAAAATTGAAGTTAATTAAAATTGTATATAAGAAATATGTTAGTGTATAAAACATATTTGTGAATTGATTTCTTCATTTCATTAGAAATTGTGAAAATTATATAACTTAAATTCGTATGAATAATATTTCAATATTTTTTGCCAATTTCACTCTTTCAATCTTATTATTATTATTACGATTTTTAATGTTTATTATTATTATTATTATTATTATTATTATTATTATTATTATTTTAAGTTAAAAATATTTTTAAAAAAAACCTATCTATCTAAACGGGCCAACCCGCGGGTCGACCCGACCCAACCTGGGTTGGACCCTAAAGGGTTTACGGGTTGGGTGGGTCGCCTAAAACAACTTTCGGCCCGGCCCGGTTAAGTCGCCAAACCGGTCCGAGCCCGCCAAAGTCAAGGTCCAACCCGGACGGGTTCAGCCCGGTCCTGCCCATTCGACCCGAATGTCAACCCTACCAAACATGGAACCTCGATTAAACACTTTTGATGCTGCATGCATAACCTATATATTTTCACAACTTTAATTTCCTGCCATGTATCGCAGTAACAATAGTAGATATATGGGATCAGATCTGTCATATGGAGCACAGCTCAACAGAAACAATAACAATAAAATGAACAGAAGAGGACGATGGGATCAGATCTGTCATATGGATCACAGCTCAACAGAAACAATAACAATAAAATGAACAGAAGAGGACGATACGTCGTACATCCGAGTTCAGCTCGAGAAATGGCCTGCCTAACTGTGAATCGTCTAAACTGTTATACGAACCGAACTTAAACAATTATTAGGTCTGATGTTTTACCGAATCTGGTCCGTCTGAACAAACATAGCCTTTTGCTTTTATAACGAACCAAGCCCAGACTATAAAAACTTTGTAAAAACTTTGAAGACTATAAAAACTTTGTCCAACCTGGATCGACCCAGACATTAACCCGTCCGAATAGAATTTCGGTCTGAGCTTGAACACATGTGTCTGATCCCGTCCAGTCGGATTTACAGCTCTAACAGTCAGTATTCTCCAACTCTTTTATTCAGTTTCGAAGTCCTAGCTGAACTATTGACAAAAGTGTGAACAACAAGAAAATCGATCCTCATACAAAAAAAAACATCAAGCGCAAGTAAAACTAACAAGTCCAAAGGGCAAAGAGATTGCATGCGCATTAGAAACTAGAATGAATTTTAACATAAATAAAACTATAATAAGTAAACAGTAAATTTCAATTTTCAAACTTCAGAAACAGAAACAGATAATAACAATAACTGATGTCCTAAAAACAAAACATAACCTCGTACAAATTGCTCATTCTTCCGTCCAAAAGGTCTACATGAAGTAAAAGAAACATCTACCTGTTACAAAAAATTTGCCAAATAAGAGAATAAAACAAGTTCTGCAGACTACAGTAATGAATAGATGAAGCCATGTAAACAAGCAGAACGGAATTGTAACTTGCCAATGCAGCAAAAAAGGAAATAGACTAATTTAAAGAAGATCGGCCACGTTGGATGGAAGCTCCTCAACTACCACATTGTAAAACTTCTGAATGTCAAACAGCATCCTCTCGTCATCTCTAGTCACAAAGTTGATTGCAACACCCTTCCTTCCGAACCGACCACTACGACCGATACGGTGCAGATAATTCTCCGGCTGGGTAGGCAAATCGTAATTAATGACAAGGGAAACCTGTTGAACATCAATACCTCTGGCGAGTAGATCAGTGGTGATGAGGACACGAGAGGATCCGGACCTGAACTCACGCATGATGATGTCACGAGTGTTCTGATCCATGTCACCATGGGTGGCTGAGACTGTGTGGTCCCTACTTCTCATTTTGTCAGTGAGCCAGTCAACCTTACGACGAGTGTTGACGAAGATAACACTCTGGGTGATGGCCAGGGTTTCGTAGAGGTCACAGAGGGTCTCGAGCTTCCACTCTTCCTTCTCGACATTGACATAGAACTGCTTGATACCTTCAAGAGTAAGCTCATCACGCTTCACGAGGATCCTGACAGGCTTGTTCATGAACTTTCGGGTGATCTCCAGGGCCTCAGGAGGCATGGTTGCAGAGAAGACACCCACCTGGACTTTTGAGGGAAGAAGCTGGAAGATGTCATAGATCTGAAAGCAATAAGTACAAACTTAGCCATAGTGAAGTAGTAACATAACATTAAATGGAAGAGATTATTCTCGATGCATAAAAAAATAAACCATTATTAAGACATGATTCTGATCAGGGCCGGCCCTAAGTTCCCAGGGGCCCGAGGTGAAATGCCCAAATAATTATTTTGGGGGCCCCTAATAAGAATATAATTTTTTAACGCCTAAAATACGTGCTTATATTTACAAGGGAAAAGAAAATTTGGAGGCCCCTAAAATTGAAAAAAAAAATCCCGGGGCCTGATACGGCCGCCTCACTTGCCTCAAGGCGGTGGCCGGCCCTAATTCTTGTATTCCCCATTTCCCCGCAATCTAAGACAAATTCTAGTATTTAACTAGATTTTTCTTAGTGATTCCATAATTAGTATTTTAGTAGTATTCCATAATTAACTAACCAACCCACCGTGTTTTATTATCACAAATTTCACTGTTAGCTTATCCAAACCTTAGTAAGATTATAATTATTATAATAAATCTTTGAAAATATTAATTAGGGTATCCCCGTGACTAAGAATATAATATACACGGCTAAATGCAGATAAAGGATGCATAGCCAACTCCAGAGTCTTGAGTCTCTTGACAATAGTTTGGATAGAATTAGTTGTTGTATCCACATTGCAGTAAGCGCAAAAGCAGGAATAAACAGTTACTACGTTTTAATTTAGACCTATGTTTCAACTCCAGATAAGAAAACAAAAGCAAGTAAAATCAGTAGTTTGATAAACTATAATTATTGGCTCTCAATAAAAAAAGAAAATTATTAAATTGATTTTGATCACTTGAATCTTACAAACATGCATGAATATGCTACTGATGCAAGTCAAATCAATAGTTTGATAATGTCCATGAGGTTATTGCCTCTCACTAAGAAAATAAAATGTTATTTGGTTTCTGATTACAGTATATATAGTAACACAGATGAAGTCAAACCAATCGTTTTCCTTTTATGAACTACCAGGTTATCGCCTCGCTTTTTTGCATTTACAAATATAGCACCCTATGTTTTATCTATGTAATTAACAGAAAAAATTAATTAACATAGAAGTAAATAAGTAATCTTTCACCTGGTGTTTAAAACCTCGAAAAGAAAACAAACATAGAGTAAAGGATAGAAATAAAACCTGGTCCTTGAAACCACGTGAAAGCATTTCATCAGCCTCATCCAATACAAACATCTTAATGTAATCCGGGCGGAGTGATTGCCTTCTCAGCATGTCAAAAACACGTCCTGGTGTGCCAACAACGACATGGACCCCACTTGACAGAATTCTTTGGTCTTCACGAACACTAGTCCCTCCAACACAAGCATGAACTTTGACACCCAGGTAGTCACCAAGTGCTCGCATGACCTTTTCAATTTGTTGAGCCAGCTCACGGGTCGGAGCAAGAACCAAAGCTTGGCATTCAACGGTGCCATAATCGAGTTGCTGCAAAATACCAGAACAAAAGGTAGCAGTTTTTCCAGTTCCAGACTGGGCTTGTTGAATGACATCCATTCCTTTGGTGAAGGGAACGATTCCTCTCTGCTGAATTGCAGATGGTTTCTCGAAACCTGACACAATAAAATACAACAAGAATCAGCTAACTACAGTTAGATTTTACGAATGAGCAGTAATAATATCTACAGTCCTACCATATGCATAGATCCCTCTCAGGAGGTTCTCTTGAAGACCCATGGAATCAAAAGTTTCGTACACCTCATCATATGAAGTAAAGAAATCCTGGCCATCGACCCCAAGCCTAGAGTCAATTACATAAAACCACAAGTTTAACATGTGTACATATATATAAAAAGTCCTGAAACTAGTGACCACAAAGAGAGTGAAAGAAGTATATATTACAAGTCATTCATTTTGGAATCATACTGACGACCATCAAAATTGTTAGAACCTTCTCCAGCCATGACTGCAAACAAGAAAGAAGAAACTACTGAGTACACTGTATGAGACATACAAACAATTTAAAGAAGACGTATGTCAAGGGATTTGGTAACAACACTTTTTGTTCACAGAAATACCAAACAGTGCCATAATCTTAATTTTGTTTCTAATTTTTCTAAAATTTACTAACCAGCATTGGTTTTGAGTTGTTTGAGTTACAACAATTCTTGAAAAGAAGTGCTAATAAAAAAATAACATTTATCTATGTTCTCGGGTCTAACAGAGGAGGAATACTGGAATTATATGTAATTTCATTCCTAAAAGGCAACACCTTTTGATCCTCAACAAACATAATCGATATTATGTTGACATATCATGCTGTACCATACATTAAAGTTATCATATTTTTCTTCTATGTGTTGATTAACCAGAGAGGAACACACATACCATACTCTAATAAAAGACACATGCAATGAGCCGAAACTAAAGAAAATTCTTCGAACCCACAAGAATATATGCACATAGAAATTCATCTAACAGAAGGGGAATACTGGAACTATATGTAATTTCATTTCTAAAAGGCAACACCTTTTAATCCTCACCAAACATATTCGATATTATGTTGACATATCATGCTGTACCATACATTGAAGTTATCATATTTTTCTTCTATGTGTTGATTAACCAGAGAGGAACACACATACCATACTCTAATAAAAGACACATGCAATGAGCCGAAACTAAAGAAAATTCTTCGAACCCACAAGAATATATGCACATAGAAATTCATCTAACAGAAGGGGAATACTGGAACTATATGTAATTTCATTTCTAAAAGGCAACACCTTTTAATCCTCACCAAACATATTCGATATTATGTTGACATATCATGCTGTACCATACATTGAAGTTATCATATTTTTCTTCTATGTGTTGATTAACCAGAGAGGAACACACATACCATACTCTAATAAAAGACACATGCAATGAGCCGAAACTAAAGAAAATTCTTCGAACCCACAAGAATATATGCACATAGAAATTCATCTAACAGAAGGGGAATACTGGAACTATATGTAATTTCATTTCTAAAAGGCAACACCTTTTAATCCTCACCAAACATATTCGATATTATGTTGACATATCATGCTGTACCATACATTGAAGTTATCATATTTTTCTTCTATGTGTTGATTAACCAGAGAGGAACACACATACCATACTCTGATAAAAGACACATGCAATGAGCCGAAACTAAAGAAAATTCTTCGAACCCACAAGAATATATGCACATAGAAATTCATCTAACAGAAGGGGAATACTGGAACTATATGTAATTTCATTTCTAAAAGGCAACACCTTTTAATCCTCACCAAACATATTCGATATTATGTTGACATATCATGCTGTACCATACATTGAAGTTATCATATTTTTCTTCTATGTGTTGATTAACCAGAGAGGAACACACATACCAAAGGCTAATAATAGACGCACAAGCTATGAGCCGAAACTAAAGAAAATTCTTCGAACCCACAAGAATATATGCACATAGAAGTTTATCCAATCCAATATAATCAATAACTATAAACATAAATTCCGAGAGATAACAATCAATTTAAAGTCGTAATCTTCTTAACATGGTATGACCTTTTCATCATCTTCAACCAACTTAAAGTCTAAATTTTCCAATTCAAGCAAATAAATAAACAATTATTATTATCACTAAACAAATCAACAATTATTATTACTAAAAAATAACCAATAAAACAATTAACACATCACAATATTAGCAATCTACAACATGTTCAATAATCATACGATGACTAAAAATCTAATTTTCAATCTACAAAACTTTATCAGATTAAATTTTTTTAAAAAAACATATTATAAACATTAACAGATCTATGTATGTTCAAACAAAACAAAATACAACAAAAAATGCACAAAATTAAAATTAAAAATCGGTAAAAAAAGGACCTTTGGGTTTGAGAGATTGACGAAATCGAGTTTTGAGAGAGATTTGACGGGAATTTGCTGAATCCGAGATCGAAACTCGGATTCAAGCGGGATCTGAGAGTAGAAACAAGAAAAGCTATGAGTTTTTTTTTTCTGAGAGAGAGACGGCGGTTCTAGGGCGAGGTGTATATATTGGGGACGTTTAGATTTGCTATATGGGCCGCAAGGGGCTCGGCCCGTTTACCTTTTTAGGGGGTGTTTTGAAAATTAATATAATAAATCACAATACAATTTTTTAAAAAAAACTATCAATTGTATCTTTTCAATTGAAACAAAATCAATGATTTATCATCCCAAGAGATATTTTTTACCAAAAATATAAATCATCTTTACTTTATTACTATTATCTCTCTCTCTCCTGTTCACTTTTTTTAGATCTATCTCTCTCTCATATCTTCTCTCTCCTGTTCACTTTTTTTAGATCTCTCTCTCTCTCATATCTACAAAATTATGATGAGCTACAAAATTAAAAATAGTTGGATAGTTAACAGAAACACTAGCATGCTAGATTTTCTTTAACTTCTTTATGTGCTTTGTCTGCATTTTTTTTATTTTTATATTTTTTTTTGCCTATATTTTTTTTGGGAGAATGACCTATTGGCACCTGAAATTAGTATTAATACCCAAAACATACATAATGTTTCTATAATACCCCAGACACACCCAAACTCTTATAAATTGGACCTACAGACCCCCGCCGTTAATTTTCGTTAATTTTCTAACAGTTTAGAGGTAAAATGTACCCCAATGCTTTAATAATTTTTTAAAAATTCGTTAAAATTCATAAAAATTTCTTAAAATTCCTAAAAAATTCCTTAAATTTCCTTTAAAAATTCCTTAAATTTTTCTTTAAAATTCCCTTAAATTTTCTTAAATTTTTCTTTTGAATTCCTTAAAATTCCTTTTAAATTTTTTATAATTTCCTTTAAACTTACTTTTAAAATTACTTTAAAATTATTTTAAAATTTCTTTAAATTTCCTTTAAAATTTCTTTAAAATTCCTTTAAAAATTCCTAAAAATTTCTCTAAAATTTTATCTAAAATTTCTTTACAATTAATTTTAAAATAGAACAAAATGTCTTTCAAAATTGATAGTATTTTTGCAACTGAGAGTGCCAACTGTTGGAATTAATTTTTGCAGTTTTTCGGGCCGGATTCCGGCAAGCTCCGGCCACCGGCGGCACCGAAAAATGAGTGGATTGCGATCCTCTCGACGAGTACTATTCCGTAGTATACTCACTTGCCAAAAACGAATTCCGTATGAATGAGAAATGTTGATCCAAAGTTGGGTACTTTAAATGTACTAACTTGGCAGCTTGGAGAAAATAGATAGTCCCATATCGGAAATTGGAAATGATTTTGTCTAGTATATATACTAGAAAACTGGACTAAAGGGCGTGGCCCGGGGGTTACCACTAACGTGTAGTGGAGAGAGGACTTAGCCAAAATGACAAACACACACGCGCGCACGCCCGGCCCGGCTCCGGCCTCGGCTTCGGCTCGGCTTGTTCTGGTCTGGCTTAAATTTTTATTTTATTTCTTTTTGCCCAGACAAACTCTTCCCCTACTGAACTGAAAAGGCTTTTCAGATTCAGTAACTGGTGCCCATTACTCTGCAACAGCAGAGTAATGGCTCACCAGTTATGAATCTGAAGAGTCCCCATTACTCTGCTGTTACAGAGTAATGGCTGCTGAATAGTCTCCAATCCAATTTCCTCTATATAACCAGACAGAGGCTTGCATACAGACACAGAATTTTTTACATTTCTTTCTTCTTCTTCTCCTCTGCGTCAGTGTTAACTGAGAGTACAACACAGACAACAGTTCGTTGTCTCTGAAGCAAGGGTGCTGCATTCTTCAGAGAAGGTACAGTTGTATCCTGGGAAGCAATTTGCCGGTAACCGTCACACTACGGGGCAAATTCTGCTTTAAGGACAGAGATTTTAAATCTCGACTCTGTGCAAATTTTCTACTTACTGTTGTTCTTCAATTGATTTTGATTCCTTCACAAATTCTGTTGGGATTTTTTATTATTTTATATTCAGGTTCTAACACCAACTAAACCAAAAACCCTTCAAAATTCCTTTAAAAAATTGTTCTCTAAATCCTTAACAGAGGCCATAGTTTGTTCAGAACCAAAAATATTTAATCATCATATATCAATATATCATAACATCAAGAACAAACAAATTATTCAAAACCAACATAGAGCAAAGAGTTTATTGAGATATATTTTCATCTCTATATCAGAAGTATCCAACAGATAGCAAAGAAAGAACTAGAGAATATAGATATAATCCTAAATGCATAACTATTTTGTATACTTGAAATGCACAATCAATATTACATAATATTAAACAATTACATAACATGAAATAATAATTACATGACATGAAACAATTACACAATCAATATTGGTTAACGAAGCAAGTTGTTGCTTCTTCTTCTTCTGCTGCTGCCAACCAAAAAAAAAATCTTAACTAATCATGTATTTATATGTACATGAAACTAAACAATACATGAAATAATTACTAGTAGGCTCAGAACACAACTTTCAGCAAGGATTTATCAAATTTGCCAAATATTCAAGCATCAGTGTAACAAAGATATAAAAAAATTGTGTCACTACGGCTGCATTGAAAATGTCATGCCAACTAGTTCAAATGCAAAAAATAACCCTTCCTCGTATTGAAATTTACAATTGACTAACAGGAAGTATCAAGTCCAGGTTCCATGACATATATGAAATTCACAATTGAGTAACATGAATGATTGACTTAATCTACTCATGAACCATTCAACCTACAACAGAATTTGATAAAGCATAGTTTTCTGTTAACAAGTTTAATAAAACAAAAACAGAAGATATGTACTAGACTATTTAAGAGTGACAATGCATATAAGCATATAATCATAGCATAGCATAGCATATAAGTAACTGACATATAAGTCGGCATAGCATAGCATATAAGTAACTGGCATATAAGATGTTTTTTTTTTTGCTCTAAATTAAACAGGTAACATAATATTCAAATCCCTTATCCTTTAATGGAGATGTTAGACCTATTTGTAAAGTCTGAAATTGTAAGAACTAACTGGATGAAATTCCAGTTTAGAGATTGTAAAAACCAATTTATATCCAACTGTGAATCATCATTGCCTACACACACAACCAAAATAAATCGCAAGAAATTGAACTAGAAGCTTAAACGCAAGTATGAGAATAATACCCTATAAACACCTGAAGTTAATAATAATACCCTATAAACACCTGAAGTTACAGTAATATACCTCAGTGACACCCAAATTTTTGGAAATTGGACTTATAGGCACCCGCCGCTAACAAATCAGTTTTTTTAGAGGGGTATTTTTGTAATTTCACATGCCTCTTGACGGGTTTAAACTCATTAAGAGGAATATTCCCAGAATATTCCGCTAACTTAACTGAGAAATTAACGGCGGGGGTCTGTAGGTCCAATTTATAAGAGTTTGGGTGTGTTTAGGGTATTATAGAAACTTTAGGTGTGTTTAGGGTATTAATACTAACTTTAGGTGCCAATAGGTCCTTCTCCCTTTTTTTTAATGTGTTTACAGAGCTTTTCATATGCTGCATCATTCACGAAGACGTGCCGTAGGCACGTGTCCGCAGGCAAACCTTGTATTGCAATAACGAGCGGATGGATGGTGCCAAACGGTTCCCATAGTATATGGATCGAATCAGCCGACATTCAGGGCCGCGTTTTGGGTTGAACTCTTCTCAATCCAAGCGCAGTGGAAGAGTGCCTAGGTTGTTGGAGGTGACTTTAACATAACAAGGTTTTCCTTTGAACACCGCGACAGCAGATCGAGTGACGCTGGTAGGGTTCAATAGGGTGATTACAGACCTAGAACTGGTGGATATACCAATTGCAGAGATGCTTTTTACTTGGTCGAATATGCAGGCGACTCCTATAATGACTAAACTGGATAGAGTCCTTGTCTCCTTGGACTGGGAGATGGCCTTCTCGCTGGCATTTGCGAAATCACTTCCACGACCAACTTCGGACCACGTCCCCATCATACTTTTGTCAGGGGAGTAGGGCTCTTGAAAACTGATGAAATTTAGGTTTAATAAAGCCTAGTTGGAGATCTAGGGCTTCCACCATTTGGTTATGGAAAGCTGGGCTTTGCCAACTCGAGGTACAGATGCGGTTGCAAGCTAGTGCAAAAAGATCTGAAGGCTTTGCACCAAACTGTGGAAATGGAACCGTACCAGATTATCAACTATTTGGCATGCTAAAGAATCCATTCTAGATGGCATTGACGAATTAGAAAGATTAGTGGAGGCTAGAGACTTGACTCATGAGGACAGAACATGTTACTAGGCCTTAGGGATGACATTGCACACCTATAAAAAATAGAGGAGATCAAGCGGCAACAGAGATCCAGAATTTTGTGGTTCAAAGAGGGAGATGCGAACACAACTTTCTTCCATTGGGCGGCAAGCGCACGACGAAGATCTAACCTTATCTTGTCTATCTAAATGGACACTGGGATAACACAGAACGAGGCAGAAATCACACATACTTTCCAGTTACATTATCAGGCCTTATTCGGGAGTAAAAATGAATTTAGGCTCCCTTTGAGGGAGAACTTTGGCACGACAGACCTCACTATGTGACTCAGTCACTGCGGGATATGGAAGCCCAATTCACGGAGGAAGAGGTGAAAGAGATAATTACTCAGATGGGTACAGACAAAGCGATAGGGCCAGATGGCTTCCCTATAATGTTTTACCAAACATTTTGGGACGAAATCAAAGGGGGCATTATGGCACTCATGAATGAATTCTTCGATCGTATATTGAAATTAGGCATGTTCAACTTTGCAGAAGTCATCTTCAACCCTGACGGGAAGAATCAAACAGGGTGGGTGATTCCAAACCCATAAGCCTCCTTAACTGCTCAGTTAAGATTATCACCAAGATCTTGGCTAATTGATTAGGGAAGATAATGGATGGATTAATCAGTTGTGAACAATCTAGTTTCATCAGGGGGAGATGTATCTTGGATTGAGTGACCATGCAAAAGAGGCGATTCATCAGTGCCATATCACAAATGAGAAAAGCTACCTGCTTAAAACTGGACTTCGAGAAAGCGTATGATTCGGTTGACTGTGAGTGCCTACTTGAAACTTTTAAAGGCCTCTGGTTTGGAGACATGTGGATCAAATGGATCTGTCACTGCTCGTGTACAAGTAGAAGAACGTCCATATCGGTCAATAGGCAGACTGGTCATCCTTTCTCTTGGAGGAAAAGGCTCAGACGTGCTTGCGTGGGGGGTGGGGGGGCACTTTCTCCCCTCCTATATATTTTGGTTGCGGATGTGCTTAAGGCCATGCTAGACAACTATAAGGAAGTGGGATGGATTTCTCCAGTGACTCGCAGTAGGGTGTACAATTCTACAGTATGCGGACAATACGATACATTTTGGCAACTGAGACATAGGGGAAACTATTTGCTTTAAGGGTGCCCTCTACTGCTTTGAGGCATGGTCCGGGTTGAGGGTTAGTTACCACAAGAATGCTTTGGTCTCCATTGCATTGTCAGAAGTAGAGACGGGGCACATGCTACCATCCTTAACTGTTAACTGGAAAGCTTCCCTAACTTTGGTCCACCACTCAGACCAGGTCAACTGAGGAAGTCGGATTGGTTACCGATCATTAACAGAGTGGAAGCTAGACTGTTTGGATGGAAAGGCAAATCCCTCGCAATTGGAGGAAGAGTGATCCTTATTAACCCGATTCTATCCAATCTCCCTACATATTATATGTCATTCTTTGCACTTCCAAAGTGGGTGATCCATAGAATAGACCGTGTCAGAAGAGATTTATGGGGAAAGGGACTGAAGCTGATAGGGGAGGCTACCATTTGATCAGATGGGAAAAGGTGTGCATGAAGAAAATACATGGATGGTTGTGCATCATCGATATGAGAGACATGAACCTTGCCCAACTTAGCAAATTGTGGTGGAAAGTGTTTCATCCAAATGGCGAATGTTGGCAGAAATTCATATAATCATACTTGCAAGGGAAAGGAACGAGAATTTTAGGCTTTTGTGTTGGAGCTAGGGTTTCCTGGTTTTGGAAAGAGGTCGTCAGAGTCTACGATCCGTTCTGCACAAGGGTTACATCATTTATGGGTAATGACCTCTGGACCAAATTCTGGTAGGACAAATGGTGCATGGCTTACCCTTTTAAAAAAATGTTCCCAGACCTATACGAGCAAGCATCCTAACCTCATGTCTCCATGTCTAAGACATGGAGGAAGGGGGCATGGAAACCATTCTTTAGAGAGCGACTAAGCCAGTAGTCCCAGGTGAGATTTGGAGCTCTCCAAGACTACATTGCGCAAACTGGGGTGAAGTGCTCACATGGTCGGGACTAAAAATCTTGGGGTCTGGAGAACCAGACTTTCTTCACGGGGTGTTCTTTATACAATCACATCCATTCCGGGGATGTAGGCCAAAGTGGGCTACAATCCTTTGGAAGGCAAAAACACCTCTCAAAGTTAAGGTATTTCTCTAGTTGGTGCTCAATAATGCCATCCGGACAAGGGAGAACCTAGCCATAAGACAACTCAATATTGTGACCAATTGTGGCTTCTACAACATTCATACGGAATTGTTAAACCATATATTCCTTGAAGGGCCGAGGAGCAAAGCACCCCTGGCTGAGGGTTCTGAGGGACTTGGGAACAAATGATTATCCCCACAATTACAAGGAACTGTGGATTGGTCCTAAGTTTGCTTCTGTGCATCATGAGATGAGAGAAACACGGTACATTGCCATTGCAACAACGACCTGGGTTTTATGGTTTGGCATAAATAACTTTTACTTTTGTGGGACTTGAAATAGTATTTCTGGTAATTTAACCCATATCTTGCATCTTATTTTTTGGGGCTACAATTGCAGCTTCATGGCCGAGATGGAGGATCGCCAGAGCGTTCTAGGTAGACGAGTACGATGAGAAGGAGGTTGTGATTGGACTTACCCTCGACTGAGTAGAGCGATGAGGACCATACACCCACCCTCCAAGGTTTTGTTAGAAAGGTCAGTGTGTTTGTACTTGTTGGACTATTATTTTATATGTTGGTATCATTTTGGACCACTCTTCAAGGCTTTGTAGAAGGTTTATGTTTTTAACGTAGGTAAAAATAGAACAAAATCGGGACCGTTCAAGTTGGGCACAAATCCTAATGCTTTTGGGGCGATAAGTTTTAGCAGCTACATGCCCGACAAAAGGAGTTTGGCCACTTTCAGGCTCACTAACCCGATCCGGCCTACACTGAGGGGCTACCAAAACAGCTCTAACAGAAAAGAGTTCAGGTTCATCCAAAGAAGCTAGTTTAAACTCCCTATCTCTGGAGGGTAACTACTTCTATCTCTCCATGCATAACAGAGAGTTTGAAAACTTGTTCTCTTTATCAAGAGAAGAGTCCAGACTCAATCTGTTCAAATAGGAGATGGGAACCAACCTTATCAATACACCTGGAAGTAAAGGTTAATCCAATATCTTAAAACTACCCCCCCCCCCCTCGTGACTATATATACCTCTTGACCTCTTCAGAAACCAGGTAATTGCACATTTCACTCTTAAAATTCCTCATATCTTCTGCGTTTTCTGAATTGGGTGTCAGAGGGTCTGTTTTCGGGGCCAACCCCGGTGTTTCAAGATGTTTTGCAAGTCTACAGGAGAGATCACATCCATCCTCGGTGATCAGGTATCAGAATCAAGAGCAGTTTATGACGGTCAACATCGGTGAAGAGTAAAAGTCATATATTTATTGTTTTCATTAAAAGAAATTACAATATTTGTTTGCTCCCACACAAAAATTTGCAGCAACAGATTGGCGCCATTTGTAAGAAGGAGAAAATATCTCTGATCCACTTCGCCGAACAGAAACTGTTTTTTCCATCCATGTCTCCAAGAAGGAAAGAGAAGGCGGCGGCGGCGGCTAGTTGACGAGTCAATCATCTTCCTTCACCTCCTCCTCATATGGAGGACCCCCTTCAACCACCTTAGCCGGATCAACACCCTCAACAAGAACAACCCCCCTCATTATCCAACCAAGCGTCCCTCCAAAGGGTCAGCACTGGGGGCTCCCAATGAAGTCGTTCCAAACAACACCTTCGAGGAAAACAGCACAGGGGCCGATAAACAAACATTCACCACCTCACAACCATATATGAGGAAGAATCCTGCGGGTCGACCATATCCGATCAAAGGGAAGACCCAGTTCCCTGCCTCCTTCGAGAAATGGAGGATCGTCTCAACAAAATCAACCAAGAGGAAAACCGTCAAGCCAGAAGCTTCTGCCCTAGCAAATTTCCTTTCTCCAAGTCAATTATGGAGGCCCATGTCCTTGTGACCTTCAAGCCACCACACTTTGAGTCCTACAATAGAGAATTCGACCTGGATGATCATATCGAGAGTGTCAAAACCCTCATGATGATCCACCAATTCTCAGACTCACTCCTCTGCAAGACGTTCACTACCACAATGAAAGGGTCAGTAATGGAGTGGTACTCTCGCCTCTCTCTAGACTCCATCTTCTTATTTGACCAATTTAAGGAGCTATTCCTCACACACTTCATAAGCAGCCACCGAACTGAAAAGACAAGTACCTCTTTACTAAACCTGAATCAAAGGGAAGGAGAAGGACTTAGGGACTTTCTCCAGCACTTCACAACCGAGTACCAGTCTATCGCCTCCCCTCGACCCAACACTAGCAACCTCCGCGTTTAAACACAATGTCAACCATGTCGATCTAAAGGCGTCCCTTGCCATGAAGCCTCATCGGGAATTCTCGGAACTCCTGCTAAGGAGCGAGAAGTACATCCAAGCTGAAAAGGCTCTCCAACCTCGTGGTTAAAAGAAGCCCTCCTCCGGGAACAAATGAAAGAGTGCAAGCGAAGAAGGATCCAAGAAGCTTCAGAAGGACGACAATGGTCGTGCCGCCCTCCCCCTCTGCCTTGTTTTGATAAGTTCATCACTCTTAATGTCAATATATCAACAGTTCTCATGGATGTGGATAAGGAAGAGCTACTTTGCTCTCCCTCTAAACTGAACACTCCAGGGATCAGAAGGAACATAGATAAGTGGTGCTATTTTCATAGAGATCATGGTCACGCCACAGATGATTGTCGGGCTCTCAAAAAAGAAATCAAAGATCTTATTTAGTGAGGGCACCAATCTAAGTTTGTTTAGAAGGACAGTCTCGATCCTCCACCACCTCGAGGGGCTAACAAGCGAGCAGAGAACCCTTCGAGTCCCAAGACTCGGAGCCAGGAGATTTTCTCCACTACATCCACGGAGGACCAATGGGGGGAGAATCAAACTCGTCCCATAAGGCCTTCATCCGATAGGTGAATTCAATGCAAAACTTCCCCTAGCAAAAGCTTCGGAGTTCCTGTGGCATTCTCAAATAAGGACCTAGAGGGCATTCGAAATCTGTCTCACATGGTCAACCACGAGGTACGTTGCATCTTGGTGGACAAAGGTAGTTCTGTCAACATTCTTTTTCTTGAAGCCTTCGAAGGCCTCAATCTTTCTCGGGATCATCTCAAGCCTATCGGGTACACCCGGCCACCACGGGTTCTTCGGGGTCCTACTCCCAATTGAATGAAATAGTCACCCATGATGTGACTGCAGGGAAGGCCCCACAACCCGAACCGAGATAATGGATTTCATGGTCGTCAACGTGAAGACTGCTTACAACGCCATCCTTTGTCGACCCGTAGCAGGGGGCTTAGTCCTCCCACTCAAGGCCTTAGAACTCCCCCAAGGGAGCATTCAAGTTGTTTCTGAGCAAGCTGATGAACTTGAGATCCCCTTCACCAAAAAGGATCTAACCACAAGTTTTTTAGTAAGCAAAACTTTCCCTTTCCAAGTCAAAGAACAGATCACTAAATGCATCAGAAAGAACCAAGATCTACTCACCTGGATTATTGTCGATATATTTGGCATATTGGAGGAATTAATCATGCATCGTCTAAATGTCAATCCCGAAGCCAAGTCGGTTCAACAGAAATGATGCAAGTTTGCCCCTATCATACTGCAAGCCATTAAGGAAGAAGTTGACAAGCTCCACCTCGCCTGCTTCATTCAAGGAGTCAGCTACCCCGTGTGGCTGGCGAATGTGGTAATGGTAAAGAAAGCCAATGACAAATTAAGTATTTGCATTAACTTCACCGACTTGTACAAAGTATGTTCGAAGGACCTACTTCTTCTTACAAGCATCGACGTCTTGATCGATGCCACATCCAGTTACTAACTCATGAGTTTAATGGATGCCTTCTAAGGATATAACCAGATCTGGATGTTCCCTCTCGACATCCCAAATACGTCCTTCATCACCAACCATCCAACATCCAGCATTAAGTCCAAAGACTCAAGAGGCACTTTGCCGCCATCAGACGCTTCCTCTCCAAATCGGGAAGAAGTGTCTCCCATTCTCAAAGTACTTAAGGGTACAAAGGGCTTCAAGTGGGGACAAGCACATCAAGGAGCTTTTGAACAACTCATGACTTATCTCATCACCTCCCCCCCCCTCCACTCCTAAGCAAGCTCGAGTCTGGAAAGACGCTCTACCTTTACCCAGTGGCGGAGCTATGTGGGGGAGGGGGGGGGGGGGGGTCCTGCCCTAAAAAAAAATTTGAAAAACCCCTTAAATTTTTTGATTTTTTTTTTCAAAACCCCCTTAAATCTATTAAATTTTATTGTTTGCCCCCCTAAAGATTATGAAAAAAAACCTATATATTTATATATAGTTATAGAATTTTTCGTGGCCCCCCCTGAAAAAATTGTTCTAGCTTCGCCCCTGCCTTTACCTGGCCACTTCAGTTTAGACTCTTAGTGTCGTCTTGGTGAAAGAAGAGGACAGAACCCAAAAACTAATCTACTATGAGAGTAAAGTTCACCATGATGCCGAGCTCCGTTATATTGGTGTATGCCCTAGAGGTCAGTTGTGTGTTGACATTACTAGTTTACATTGCATCATGATATTTATTTCATATATGAGACATTTTATTTATTGTGCTTTTTTATTGTGATTAAATGAATATAATAACATTCTTAGAATAATAGGTTCAATACCATGAGATATCAAGCGCATGACTTGATTGTGAGATCCTATTGGTTATAATCATAACACTATTCTTAAATGTCCCTAGTCAAGTATTATTGTAAATTAGGACAACAATAATACATAGAAACTAGTATGTGCGTAGACTGATGACCATATCTCACGGGTCATGGATATGAGATATCAAGTCTTCACATGAGTACATATTAGAGTAATAATGTACTGGACTGACCCAGCATGAGAACGCTGCATGGATCGTTATGTGAGTGTCATAAGCGGTTCTCACAGTGACCATGGTGTATGTAGTCCTTTGACTTGAAGTCACTACGGTTCCCTACATGAGAAGTTGTATGTTTTAATGTCATCAAACGTTGCCTGTAATAAGGTGATTATAAAGTTGAATATTGGATATACTACAAATCATGCAGAAGGATGTGAGTGACTTAGATAGGATTTGTTCCTCTTATATAACAGGAGAGATATTTATCAGCCACTTGATTGAGTGAGATTGCAAAATGCATGGTCGTGCTCAAATGAGTCAATATGAGATATTGAGCTCATTTGTTTGAGTAAGTCTACTCGAAAATCAAGAAACCAAAGATTGAACTATACAAGGGTGACACGCTCTATGCCTTATGGTCAATTTAGATATCTGGACAAAGGGACTAGACTACATGGTAACATTGGTCACGGATAGGCTATGTCAAATCAATGACATTCCCGTTACTTGAGTAGCAGTGATGCATTGCTAGATACCGCTCACTGTTTGTAATACTTGTAACCCCCATTCCCGACAATATGTATTTCCGCGTATTTTTGATATTTTAATTTTTGTAAATTTATTTTTTCTGCTAGATTCATTTCGGATTTTATATTAAAGTGTTTTCTAATAGAGATTTTATTCATTTCGAATACTGATATAATTGAACTTGCTTTCTATCTCTAATTGATCGATTATTATCATTATTATTATTATTATTATTATTATTATTATTATTATTATTATTATTATTATTATTATTATTATTGTTATTATTATTGTTATTCTTATTGTTACTAGTAATATTATTATTATTATTATTATTATTATTATTATTGTTTTGTTTTAAGCCTGAGCATACTACGTTTATATGTATTTTATTATTTGATTTAATGTATATATATATATGAACATTTTAAAAACCCTATGTTTTGTTCTTGATTATTATTTTAATTAAGAATTCCTTGAAAATTTTCGTTCTACTTGTTGGAGCTTTTCTTGTTGATTCTATTATCTTTTATTTATTTGTGGGTGTTTTTAATTGAATCCTACTGATTTTGATCTATCTCTTAATTGAACCCTAAAACCCAATTTGATGTGTTCTTGACCCAAAACCGTTTTTATTGGACCCTAAACTACTAACCCAGTATCCTAATTGTATCCTATAAATACAACTCTATTGCAAACCCTAAAAATTGCACTTTTTGAACCCTAATTGCCGTCTATTCTCTCTCCTCGAGTTCTCTCTCCTCTTTCCTCTTCTCTCTCCCCAAACTGAACCCACCCCCACTATTCATCTTCTCCAATCTCTTCCCCGACCATCTCCGGCCACCCCATCTCCGGCGGCTGCCTCCCTCAGTCACTGTCCTCCCCTCGACACCCAGAGCGCCACCCAGACCCCGTCAACACTGTAACACCCCGGTAATTTCAAAGTATAGTATAATATATATAATATGGGATGGTTATCTATGAAATGGTTATAAATGGTGCTTTTGATAATGAAATATATGGATTTGTGTATAAGGTAAGGGGGGGTCCCACGGCTGTGTTTGTAACATCAAAAGTAGGAAGTGTGGCTTTGCTGTTGACTTCGTCAAAGAGGTATTGACATGGCAAACTTGCATGGGGGGCCCACCCAAGGAGTTGATTTCGGTAGGCAGATGTGTGAAGTAAAAATCCCATATCGGTTATAATATAAATATAATAATAATATAAATAGTATTAGCCAAGGATCAATAGTCACCTAATCGGTTAACCAACTTTTGAGAGGCAACTTGTGGTGGGCAATTGTACTACATAGTATCTAATTTGTCTTATAAATTGTATAAATTGTCTGAGCTAAGGGCGGGGGCGTTACAAATGGTATCAGAGCAGGCTTCACAAGTAGTACAAATTTATAAGGAACGATACCCTAGAGTGGACATTAGAGTGTGAGTTTCAACTTACAGAGATTTAAATGTAAATGATTTACATTTATGTTGCTCTGTAGGCTGATGTTTTCTCACCCTTTTCTTTTGGATAGCTGGAGTCGTGAATGAAGTAGTTATTGACTTTCATTCATGATGCTCTCTTCGTATACACTGATGTAAGATTGTATGCGAGCACATTTTTCCTGGATATCAGAGTGGCGCAGTGGAAGCGTGGTTGGTGGGCCCTACATTCATGATGCATTACGCATTTCTCTTTCAAATTATTTTTCGTGAATTTTATCATAGTACTTTTCAAAATTTAATATTTCTCAAATGAATATTTTCTTATACTATTAACCACCAAAATATCTATTATTTTATCTATCTCTCTTAGCCTTGATCTTTTAAATTTGCTTTATGTGTTTTTCAGTCCCAAAATTTTATCTTTCATGTTTTTATGTCCCTCTATGTTTATTCGTTACTTTACGTATTTTTTTGTCACTTATTAAATTTTTTTTTTTTTTTTGCAACTATTATTATTTCTATTTTGAATTTTCTTATGTGCATTCAATTTTGTATAATTTGACTTTGTGATACTATATTTCATTATCTTATATACATTTTTCAAAATACAATATGATATTTTTCTTTGGCGCGTACAAAATACAGCCTTTACCCTAGCAAGTTCCAGGGACGGAACTATCCTAGGGGGGGAGAGTATAACACCCCGCAAAATTGGAAATGACAATTTTACTCTTGTGTGTTATGCACGTGTAGTTTGTAACGTGTTTTCACCACGTATTTTGATTACCAACTATTTATGCATTTTCCGTACATTTTATCCTATTTGGGTTAACTAAAATATTGAATTTCAATCTCTGGGTTTTACGTGCTTTTTACGTATTTTCGATGCACGTATCAATTATGTATTTTCCACCGCTACGGGTGATATTTTCTGGGGTTCAATTATTTATTTTAGGTATTCAAATTCATTTTATAAAATGGAAATTTATTTCCCCCCTATTTTGATTAAAATGCATTGTTCAATTTTCTGCACGTATAATGCGCGTGCTTTCTACGTACGTAACAATTACGTCGTAAAATTTATAAATAATTTTCTTATATTGTATTTTTATTATCTTCAACATTTTTCCATTGATAAAACCAAATTTTGCATTTTCATGTTTTACGTGCGACGCACGTATTTCGGTAAACGTATTTAAGCATATTTGTTTTCAAAATAATTTCGAAGTGTGTGCAACACCCGTGATTTTCAAAATAAAAAAATAAAAATAATATGATAGAAAGTAGTATGGGATATATATATATATATAGTATATGGTGGTGGGGGGGGGGGGGGGGGGGGCGGGGTTCCACGGTACATGAAAATGCAGAATGACCATGTTGCATTCTTCATTGAATGATGACATGGCATCTTTCATAGGGGGCCCACCGGGAGAAGGTTTGAATGATTTCGGCTATACTTGGATTTGAAAACAGAGGTAGAGTATGTGAATATATAATACCATATCGGTAGAGATAATAAATATAATATATATATACATAATATAGCCTATGATCAAGAGTCATCTAATCGGAAATTTCTGACCAAAACGACCCACTTTTTGAAAGTTTTTACCAAAATGACCCACTTTCAAAAGTTTTTACTAAAATGACCCACTCACTAACTGAGTTAGCGACCCTAGTTAAAACAGGGTCGCTAACTAAGTTAGCGAGTGTATACTTGGCTTTTTTCTTCAGGTTTCACCACTTGGAGAAAAACCTGAAGAAAAAAGTCAAGTATACACTCGCTACCTTTGTTAGTGACCATATTTTCACTAGGGTCACTAACTCAGTTAGCGAGTGTCGTACAAATGAATTGAGAAAAAATATATTTTGTCTTGTATTATAAAAAAATCATTGGGTTTAGGGTCGCTATCTTAGCTAGCGAGTGTGTTTGTACCACATTCGCTAACTGAGATAGCGAATGTATTGACTTGAAGAAAAATATATTTTGATTTAGACTCGCTATCTCAGTTAGCGAGTGTGGTACAAACACACTCGCTAGCTGAGATAGCGAGTCTAAACCCAATTCATTTGTACCACATTCGCTAACTCAGTTAGTGACCTTAGTGAAAACAAGGTCGCTAACTGAGATAGCGAGTATATACTTGGTTTTTTTCTTCAGGTTACACCATTTGGAAAAAAATGAAGAAAAATGCCAAGTATACACTCGCTAACTTAGTTAGCGACCCTATTTTCACTAGGATCGCTAACCGAGTTAGCGAGTGGGTCGTTTTGGTAAAAACTTTCGAAAGTGGATTGTTTTGATAAAAACTTTCAAAAAGTGGGTTGTTTTGATCAAAAATTTCCTAATCGGTTAACCACCTTTTGAGAGGCAGCCTGTGGTGGGCAGTTGTACTACATAATATCTAATTTATCTTATAAATTTGTATAAATTGTCTGAACTAGGGGCAGGGGTGTTACAAATGGTATCAGAGCCGACTTTCGACACCGAGTGTGGGGCATGTCTTATAGTCGGGCGGTGGGTTGACTGCATCAGCAACGATTCACCGAGACTATAGACCCAGTTGTCGGACTGTGGTTGCTTGTTATAATTAGTCTGGCGAGACTATATACCCAGTCGTCGGACTGTGGTTGCCCAATCGTTGGACTGTGGTTGCCTAGAGAGGGCAGATAGAAAATCAGATGCTCCACATCGGATAGAAAGGAGATCCTGCACTAGATTGTGCATGCCCTGTGCTAATCAGCGAGGACGCTGATTTCTGAAGGGGTGTGTGTGTAACACCCCGGTAATTTCAAAGTATAGTATATACTTTGAAATGGTTATAAATGGTGCTGTTGATAATGAAATATATGGATTTGTGTATAAGGTGGGGGTGGGGGTGGGGGGGGGGGGGGGGGGGGAGGGGGGTCCCACGGCTATGTTTGTAACAGCAAAAGTAGGAAGTGTGGCTTTACTATTGACTCCGTCAAAGAGGTATTGACGTGGCAAACTTGCATGGGGGGCCCACCCAGGGAGTTGATTTCGGTAGGCAGATGTGTGAAGTAAAAATCCCATATCGGTTATAATATAAATATAATAATAATATAAATAGTGTTAGCCAAGGATCAAGAGTCACCTAATCGGTTAACCAACTTTTGAAAGGCAGCCTGTGGTGGGCAGTTGTACAACATAGTATCTAATTTGTCTTATAAATTGTATAAATTGTCTAAGCTAGGGGCAGGGGCGTTACAAACACTTCCCCCGATCCCTTGCTCTGATTCTCGACGCCACAGCAGGTTGTTTCCCCGATGTTGTTCCAATTCCGTCGACAAGACGCCACCACGACGCCGCCGTCGCCCAGTCCCCGTCAACCCTTCCGTTGCGCCGCCATTGGAGATGCCAGCTCTGCCGCCCTTTGGTCTACCACCCTGCCATCGCTGCTGTCTCTTGTGTGCTCTGTTACAGTTACCGCTGGCTCTTTGTTTGCTTGGATCTTTATTGCACGTGTATTGCACGTGTTATTGTGTGTTCGTGTGTTCGTTGCTTCGGATTCCTATCCCGTTATTTTTGGTATTCTTTTTCACCGATTAACAGGCAAGTCACCATCCTCTTGAATTATTAATTGTATCAAATTCAAGTGTTATTGAAATTCTTGCAAGTAGATCTCTTTGTTATCTCTTTCGTTGGGTCTATTGAGGGTTTACACGAGCTAACCCCAATATTCTTGACATCGTGCCACTTTGACTCTAAAGTTTGGATCTTTCATGAATGCATGTAGAATTGATAATAGGGCTATTCATACAAGTCACAACACAAATAAATTATTGTAGAGACAATCGTTAGGTTGTATGTCGTTTGATCGTTTGATGATTGATTGATGTTAGACTTATATATGTGTTTGTTCTAAAGTTTATTTATCATGGTTGGACACCTATCATGCTAGTTACACAATTTATTGACTAAAGAATCGAAACCCATCATGTCTAATTAATTTATTTTCAAGACAAATACCCTAAAAACTGTACATGCTTGCTGACCTGAATTTTGATCGCTATTTTCGAACCAGTAAACGATCTTAAAATGAAATACTTTCTGAATATGAAATGTAGCCCCAAGTGTCTAGTTGCCAATAACATCCCGAATTTTCGAATTCCGAGTTTTGTAACAAAAGTTATGCCCGTTTTACTACAGCTGTACTTTTACATTCAGATTTTCAGATTCTCGTACATTTCATGTTCAAACAGTAAAACGGCTGATCAAATGATAAAATTTTGCTATGGAAATTTCCAAATTGTTGCTTAACATGTTTAGGAGTCTAGATTATATTTTTACTGATTTTAATATTGAGTTTTTGCTGATTCAAAATTTAAAACGACAAGATGTCAAATTTCTGCCTGAACATAAAACCTGTAAAGAAACACATGTGTTTGACCTAGCTACTGTTGTCAAAAATTGAACTTTAAGTATGCGTTGGAACCGTATGGAAGTCTAGTTTCCAGATTTTCTGACAGATTAAACTTTCAATTTCTGAGTCAGTGGAAAACTGTATTTTTGTGCAGACTGCGCTTGCTGTCCAGAATTTTAGATTCCACTTATTAATGAATTAATTGTTCATATATCATACTATTGCAAGAATTAATGTATGTGTGTTGCATTGCATGATCCTAGTGTCTTATTGTTATCATTCTAGTTGTCCTATTTCATTGTTCCTCTATTGTTACCATTTTTCATCTCATGTCTCGAATTGCATATTGTATTGTTGCATTAATAAAATAGTTAATAAGTCGGGGTTTAAGGGAATGACTTGAGTAGTGAATAATATAGTAACTGTGTCGGCCAGTGTTTACCGATTGATTGTGAAGCGCTGACTACGGCACCCCTATCTTTCGTGTCGTGAACTCGTGAACCTGTGAACTCGTGAACTCGTGAACCCGTGAACTTGTGAACTCGTGAACTCGTGAATTAGTGTATCATTATAATGAATTATGCAGCATTATTGTATCGTATCAATGATTACCATACCAACACATGATCTATAGAATTTACCACTTAAGTCTAAAACGAAATTGATTGTATACATCGAACCTGTGGTACGGAACACATGTGACACAGTAGTACATGCATTAGTTAGGATTAAAATGAATAATAGACTTAAGGATTAACACAACATCGACATTGCATATTGTTCATCATTGTTATTATTTGTATCCAATATTATTCAAGTGTTATTGATCTGAACCGTTGTTTACCGTTACCGAATTGAACCATTGTTACACTGTTGCATTGATTACCATGTTATTGATTATTACTATCGTACCATGTTATTGATTCTTATTGATCTATTGATTTATTGTTATACCGTTATTTCATTGTTCCCTGCTTTCTCTACTTGCTGTCCATGACTTACTCCAAGGACAATTTTTATCCTCTTTTTAGATGAAGTGTATACAGGTAATGAAGGATAATTGCCTGCTGGAATTGGATAACAGACATTCTGAAGACTACTGCTTTTAAATTGCTTATTGCTTTAATAAACTTAATGTACTGAGACTTGTATTTATTTTTGGATTGGATTATTATTGTTTTAGGCTTATGTCCTGAATTTTATTATTATTTCCAGACGTTGGATTATTATTATTGTATTTGAATATTATATTGTTCCATTCCAAGTATTTTTGTTCATGAGATCAGTATTATTGCCTGCGCAATTGTTCTGTATTGTTTATATTGTTGAGTTAATCAGTTAAACAACTTATGGGTGACGTTAGTCATTCGCCGGGTTTTTGTCATGTACTCGTATTCCGTATTTTTGGGAAGCGGGACGTGATAATACTAGAATATGATTTTAGTGTCAACGTAATGGGAACCTACAGGGGCACACACTTAGAATGGATCGAAATTGGAATTTAAATTCATAAGATAAATTTAATTGGGGATCCAAGTAAGACTTGGACTCCCTACATTAGTTGGATATTTAATTAGATTAAATGAGCAGACTAAAGTTCAAAGGCCCACACAAGAATTTGACCCAGGTCAGATTGTGAGCCCAACAACCTCATTACTCTCTTAGGATTGATTTTCTGCACCTATATATATGTTACGTATCTGTGGAAACGACACACACGAGAAAACCTTAGCCGTCACAAAAATTGTGTGTGAGAGAGAGATCGTGAGGAACATCCCATTCCTGTAGCTAGCACCGTGGCATGAAGGAAAGCTTGATTTGATCCGTTCGTGTGGATACCGTAGAGGCACCACAATATTGTAGTGTTGTGATCGACATACTGTGAAGACAGCAGATCTACTCCTAAACACAATTTATGGTGTTCGCATGGATCCATGGCTAGGTTTCGATTTTTTTTTTTTAATTTTTTCGCTGTGTATTTAATCTGTGATTGCCTAACCTAACATGTGACTTGAAAATGGAGAAAATGGTCTACACCCTAATATTCCAAGCGCATTTAGTGGTGGTCTTCAATGAACAACCCCTCAAGCAGGTGCTACACAAGCCGGAGAGCTCTAAGCGACTTATGAAATGATTTGTTGAAGTTTATTGAATTAATCCGGCACGACATCAGCTACTGGCCGAGGACGACCATCAAAGCCCAGGCTCTAGCTGAGTTCATTGTAGATATCACTATCCCTGAACCCCCGAGGAAGTTGAGGACCCTCCATTATGGAGTGTCTACATCGATGGATCATCATCTATTGGGGGAAGCGGGGTCGAAGTTATCCTTACCGGCCCAGACGAGTTCACACTCCAGTATTCACTTCGCCTTAACTTCCGAGCCTCTATCAATGAAGCAAAGTATGAAGCACTAATTGTCGGCCTCCTCTTAGCCAACAAAGTTGGGGCCAGGCAAGTCAAAGTGTTCAGCGGCTCTCAACTGGTAGTAAGCTAAGTTCGGGGACACTATGAAGTCAGGGATGACTGTATGATCGAGTATCTAACATATGTCAGAAAACTCTTAGTTGCGTTCCAAGAGACCGAGGTCACTTGCATCCCCCTCGAAGAAAACAAACAAGCCGATGTCCTCTCTAAGTTAGCCTCCTCATCAACATCGAATGAGTTCATGATAATCACTCCAATACTTGAGGACAATTGGATGAAACCTTTATACAACTTCCTCGATAAGGGGATCCTCCCCCTGATCCCAAAAAATCAAGAAAGATCTGAGTGAGAGTAGAGCGATACACACTCATCGAAGGCATCATGTATAAATGCTCTTACACTCTGGTAGAGGAAAGATCTTACATTTAGTGCCTCTCCCCTAAGTAGGCTGAGTATGCTCTAAAAGAAGTACATAAAGGGATTGGGGGCAGTGATATGGGAGGAAGATCCCTCGCCCGCAAGATTCTTAATCACGGATATTTTTGGCCTACACTATTCAACGATGCTCAAGAGTAAGTCCGCCAATGCGCCTCCTGCCAGAGATTCTCATCAATCAAGCGATCGCCCTAGACCGAGCTCAGTTCCATGTCGAGCCCAGTTCTCTTTGCTATGTGGGGAATGAATTTAGTCAGACTGTTTCCCTTGCGACTGGACAAAGAAGCTTCCTCGTGGAAGCCATTGATTTGTCATGCCTCGCTTTCCAAAATACAAGAATACGAGTCCATGACTGAGGCCCAACGAATGATGCGAATACATCATTCATAAGCTGTACATGTAACTCAACAACAAGATAATAACAAAACCACGCAGGCATGTAAAATCACAATAAGATAACAAAACTAAATGACATAGTACATGACATAACCAACAACTGAAAATAAAAGTAGTTACGGGTCAAACACGCCTGAAATACAATAAAGAGTACATGAATAAAACATGAACTTAACGTAACATGAAAATAAACAAGACTAAAATACTTGATGAGCAATACCTTCTGGTAACTCTCCATCTGGGCCTGCAAGTACATTATTACAAAAAGAAGAAACAAGAAAATACCCGTTAATGCAAGTTACGGGCCGCAAGTGGTACAAGCTAAGGGGACAAGTACAAAAACAAATCAAGAAGCAGAAAAATATCATGGAGTCAAGAATCATGTAATAGGAGAAATACAACATGTAAACAGGATAATGAACAAGACATCATAAAACAAGTGGCATGCATGTAAACAAGTAAGCAAGTAAACAATAACATGTAACATGTAATTGGATCATACATGTGTACGTGTTAATCTCATATCTTTTACTAACCTAACTAGTGCAGCAATCATGCGTCCCATACCACATGTTTGATACACGCAATCAAGTGAACGTTTAGACTAGTGATGGATTCTATAGGTCACGTACTCGGGAAAACATGTCAATTGTATCTTGTATCGAGATACGTGCAATGTGGAAATGTAGAGTGTGAACTTATAACGTGAACATGTAAACCTGTAATTCGCAAACTTGCAACTTGTAACATGCAACTTGCATCGGAAAACCACGAGCTCCCGTCCGAGTATGCTCTTCTATATTGCCCACTACTAAATCTTTTCTCTTATACCCCGGCTTGTTATTTTTTTATTATAATCAATAACATGGACGATAACATAAACAATAACTGGATCGGTAAACATCTACATGCAACAACAAGAATGGATAAAATGACAGGATCGAGTATCAAGACTTATGCAATGCAGGAAAACATATTTCAGGGTTTATAAAATATGTTGTAACTATGATGTGATCAATGGCATATGCAAAACTTAATCAAGAATAAAAAGATATCAACATTCAAACTAGTAACAAAACAAGTAATTCCTGCACAACATCATGTATAGTTCTAAGAGTATATATGTGTGTATCAATCATGTTCATGTAATACATATGGCAACAAAGTATTCGTGATCATGTACGAATATGGGATTAACGGATTATGTAGTAACAGACTTCAATTCGACTAATAAATACAAATTAGAGTCAAAGTATATACTTGCGGTATTTTTTCAAACGAAGCTTGTACGAGAACAAACGAATTGTACAAGAGGATATTTGCCTGTTAATCAACGACGATGATACCGAATACAAGAATAACGGGATCAGAATCTCGGACAGCAATGCACGTGCAAGCCACTTGCAAACCAAAGCACAACAACACTCCAACAACACACAACAGCAACACACAACCCAATCCTTTTCACAAACTCCTAACAGGACCCCCCCTTCACACGAACACCAAACACCAACACAATAACCCAAGCAATTCTGTTCTCCATGTTCCCAAAATACGACAAAGAAAGAGAGAGAGAGAGAGCGATGGCAGGAGAGTGGGTGGCGACGGGGTCTGGCGACGCTGGCATGAGCGGCGCGACTGGGTGGCGACGGTGGAGAGCGGGAGGCTCGACTGAGGGTAGAGGATGGCGGTGACTGAGGAGGAAGACAAAGGGGAAATGGGTTCTGTGTTGGTTTCGGGAGGAGGAAGGAAGGGGAAACCTCTGTTTTTTTGTTTTGTTTGTGAGATAGAGGAGGGGGAAGAGATAGAGTGGGAGAGAGATAGAGAGAACGGGAGGGCACTCTATTTTAAACAGAGGGGAGAGAGAGGGGAAACGGGGTAAGAGAGTGAGGGTAGTTACGATGTGGTAGGGAGTTGGAGTACGGAAACTAAAGAGTAGGGGAGTGAAGATATTGTATACGGGTGAGTATACAGGATAAGTCTGTATAAATATATGGATACAGGGTTAGTGGGTTTTAATAATGGGTATCACAAGGAGATCCAATAGTAGAATGTGCTTCAATAGATGGGTTCAAGATAAAATAAAATAATAATAGTAATATTGGCTGGGTTGGGCTTCAAAATATTTAATTAAATCAATTAGGATATTGGGCTAATAATAACAATTGGGCTCAGATTAGATATATCTATATAATAAAACACAAAGAAAGCTATCAAGTGGCTCTCCTTCAATCCCCCCAAAAATTAAAGGCCCAGATCTAACCTTACAAAACATATTTTCCCCCCAAAAGTTCTCCCCAAAATTCAAATTCAAATCTCCCACCCAAAACAACTCCTATATTTTTTTTTCTCTCCCTCCCTCCCTCTTCTATTCAAAAAATTAAGAAAATAAAAATTTAAAAAATTTAAAAAAATTTTAAAACTAAAAAAATTAAAAATTTAAAAACTTTATATTTGCTTTATATTTGCTACTTCAATTAAAAATTTAAAAATTCAAAAAAAATTCAAAAAAAATCATATAATATGTTTTTTGCTTTATATTTGCTACTTCAATTAATTTGCTGAACCTCTAAAACTATTTTATATGATCAAATAAGGTGCACCGTTTCAAAGACGTGCCGTAGGCACGTGTCAACGGGCAAACCTAGTAAATAAATAATGCAGAATAAATAAAAATTGGGCTTGCAATAAACAGTTGGGTTTCATAAAATAGTTGAATAATATAACCAATTAAAAAAAAGAATAGTTATAAGATACTAAGGATTTAAAATAAGGAAGAATACTTGAAAAATACGTATTAATGGAAACAGGGGTTACATGATTACTTCTCCAAGTGGATCGAGTCGGAACCTCTAGCAACCATCACGGAGCACATAGTTCATCAATTCTTTTGAAGGAACATATTCTGCCGGTTCGGCATCCCTCTAATCGTAGTAACATACAATGGAACTAAGTTAGCCACTAAGGCGTTTTGTAAGTTTTGCGCCGACCTAAGGATCCAACAACGATTCTCCTCCATCTCCCACCCTCAGTCCAACAGCCAAAATGTAAAACCCCAAATTTTTTTTAATTTTTTTTTTATAAAACTAAACCTCTAAATTCAATTCTTTCAATTTCTATATCACTTTAAACATAAACTAGGATAGGTATATTTTAAATAAAATTTTGGCAGAGTTTCCCCTGAAATTTCTGCCCCGAAACACAAAAAGCATACATAATTATGCTCTAAATTTCGTAACTCATAACATAGGCATTATAATCATGGGCTCCCTAGGTCAAAATGAGCAGAATCACACAGGCAATATAAATAATATGCATTGGGGGCCAAACTCACAACAAAATATCAATTATAATTTAAAAACCATAAATTTCCTTTAAAAACTTATATAAGTAATAGAAAAAATATAAAAAAAACTTTCCAAAAACCAAACACAGAACCCAGTACTCCACAACGAGGTGGGTACGGGCTTACTTACCTCGTCACAACACTATATCTATATATTTTCACTTTATTACAAAATAATACATTAACTGCCTACATTTCTTCATATGCTAAATACATAAATAATCTATCATCCCAACAAATGTAATATCTAACTCTATATCTACCTCACTGGCTGCTAGCAAACCTGCAGGAGAGTTAGGGTTGTCCACCCTCGAGGAAGGATCCCCCTAACCCCCAGAAAATAATAGGGGTTAGCCATTTCTGGTGTGAGTATAATTATTAATCTAATAAATCATTAAATTGTATAAAGATAATAAATTAAACTTACAAACATCAAGATAAGAAGATGCAACCTAAAATCTGAACATAAAAACATCACCAATGCGATGTTATATCAAAATACTCTTCAAATTTGCATCCAACTATATATTTATCCATAACCTCACACATTTCACTATATGCATCACACTAACCTCATATATATCCTTATTTTACATTTGCATAATACTGATTCACATACAATCCATTACTTTTCTATTTGAAATCATCTTTCCACAATTATCGTCACATCAGCATTTCTTTATTTATATAAATAATCATAGGATGCTCTTATATATTTTCTTCATCTTTATTTAGCCATGCACTTCATTTACTTGCATCATATCAACAGCTTCCTCACTCACCCTGGGAGTTGTGCCAAAGCAGGTAGTTCCCACCATTTCCACATAAATAACGGGCGAGTAGTTTCCCGACACACTTCCAAGGTATACAAACTCATATCACAACATACTTTTTTTTAATAACCATTTTCATAACCACTCTCATAATACAGGTATTTATTTTATTGTATTATATCATGTATCACATCATAAACATATGCATTCATTCTCATACTACCACAATCATTCATGTCCTACCTAACATCTCATTGCACATTACCATTTACTTGCATTTCATCACATCATTGGCATATCACTTACTTGAATGCTCAATCTTATTGCATCAAAAGCATGTTTTATAACTCATTCTCCTCCTGTTATAACACTTTAGTTATTTCTCATTCTTATAAGTAATATATCTTATTATCTAATGCGGTTTATTTCTGGGAGACGTGTGGATGCACCAGGTGTGAGTTCAGACTCAATTTATATTGAAGGAGAAAGCTGCTTGTCAGACGACCCTCGGAGTGACCTGGCGGCTCCTGCAAGGGCTCGGAGTGAAGTGGATGCCTCGGCTCGGATCAGAGGGTTCGGATCCGAGATCTTGTGTACCTGCAGACGGTCCTGAAACACCGGAGTTTATCCCGGTGGCGGACCCTCCGACGATCTAGTCAGTCTCAGTGAGAGAGTAGCAATAACTAGGTGAATTTAAGTGGCAAAAGATTGGTTACCTCTAAAGGTGGGTGAGGGTCTAGTATTTATAGAGAATTCTAACCGGGTTTGGATCCGCTTGGGGGCCGGGTCTGAACCCGAAAGCCCATGGGCCTGACGTGGCAGAAGGCCCAGGGGGTTTAGGGCTGACGTGGCAGTACCAGGAGTGGTATAGGGCTGACGCGGCAAAGCCCTTGGTGGTATTTGGAGCTGACATGGCAGATCATGGGGCTTTTGTGCTTCTGGGAGGATCTGGTGGCCCAGGCTGTGCCAGGTCATCCTCATTCTATACTAGGAGGGGCAGATGGCCCGGTGGGCTGTCGTGGATCGGAGATCGAGGGCCATCGCCGCTTATCGGATACGAGGAGACCAGATCTGTGGGGGTGAACTTGAGGTTCGGCGCCGACCCTGCAGTGGCTCGAAGCCGAACTAGACTGCTGTTTCTACCAATTTTTGAGTGAGAGTTGTATTGGGCCCTGGTTGGGCCCCAAGCCATTTTTACCCTACCATACAAGCCCCCCACTCCTGCGGGGGTGCGGGAGCTAGCCGTGGAGGAGTGTTTACGGTTGTAGAAATGGGATGGCGAGCCATTGTGCCTTCATGAGGGGATTATCTTGGTGCCAGACCTAACCTCGAGCAGGCGAGAGATTATGGGTCGGCAAGGGTGATGGCGAGCCGTTGAGCCTTCCTGAGAAGACTACCCTGGTGCTAGACCTGACCTCGAGCTGTCGAGGGATTACGAGTTAATAAGGGCGATGGCGAGCCGTGGAGCCTTCCTGAGAAGACTACCCTGGTGCTAGACCCGATCTCGAGCTGGCGAGGGACTTATGGGCCAACAAGGGTGATGGCGAGCCATTGAGCCTTCCTGAGAAGACTACCCTGGTGCCAGACCTGACCTCGAGCTTGGCGAGGGATTACGGGTCGGCAAGGGCGATGGCGAGCCGTGGAGCCTTCCTGAGAAGACTACCCTGGTGCTAGACCCGACCTCGAGCTGGCGAGAGATTTATGGGCCAACAAGGGGGATGGCGAGCCGTTGAGCCTTCCTGAGAAGACTACCCTGGTGCCAGACCTGACCTCGAGCTTGGCGAGGGATTACGGGTCAGCAAGGGCGATGGCGAGCCGTGGAGCCTTCCTGAGAAGACTACCCTGGTGCTAGACCTGATCTCGAGCTGGCGAGGGATTACGGGCCAACAAGGGTGTTGGCGAGCCGTTGAGCCTTCCTGAGAAGACTACCCTGGTGCCAGACCTGACCTCGAGTTTGGCGAGGGATTACGGGTTGGCAAGGGCGATGGCGCGCCGTGGAGTTTTCCTGAGAAGACTACCCTGGTGCTAGACCTGACCTCGAGCTGGCGAGGGATTATGGGTCAACAAGGGTGAGGGCGAGTCGTTGAGCCTTCCTGAGAAGACTACCCTGGTGCCAGACCTGATCTAGAGCCAGCGAGGGATCTACGGGTCGGCAAGGGCGATGGCGAGCCGTTTGAGCCTCTCTGGTATGACTACCCTGGTACTAGACTCGGCCTCGAGCTGGCGAGGGGTTACGGGTCGGCAAGGGTGGGGGGCGAACCGTTGTTCCTTAGGAATATTGAGCAGGGTGGTCCGTTGTCTTTGCAGAGCATTAAAGGCGCCCCGGGATCTGTGTGATGTTCCAATTTCCCAGGGGCCTTAATGGCGCCGCCTAATAAATGTATGGCGCATGGTCTTCCGTCGTTTGGTCTTTCCCATGTCATAAAGGCCGGCCTATGGGGGAGGCTATAAGTACCCCTCTCTCTGCAGTGGGTTGGATCACAGCAAGGGTGGTCTATTGGCCCTCAAAGGTGTCTGCTCTGGCGGACGTCTGTTTCTTGCAAAATTTTACCCCCGATCGTGTCGGAGAGGTGGTTTCTCTGCCGCCCGGATCTTCTCTTGGATCTGATGGCTCTGATACGGTAGCCAGATCCAGGGGGGATCAGGGCGAGAGGGGTAACGACCGAAATTCGGTCCGGTAGATGAGGAGCCTCGGATTGGTGATGCTTCTGCCGTCTGGATCCTTTTTCGGGTCAGACGACCCTGATATGGTTGTTTGGCCCGAGAGAGATCCAGACGGGAGGGGCATCAACCATATCCCAGGCTTGGGGCTGAAGAGCCTCGGATAGATGGGTCGTCTCCGATTGGGGGTTGGCCACTCTGTCTTCCAATAGGGCTCCAGGTGATGGCGGTTTCTGTCTCACCCTCGAACAGTTCGGGGTTTCGGCTGTCGAGGCTGTAAGCCCCGAGCTGCTCGCGGGTGAAAGGGGGATCGACCGAGCCCTGGAGCCCGGGGCATCTGTCTAAGGACGGCGCCTTAAATCTTAAGTAAAACGTTCTCTTTGCCGAATACCCCTCAGAACTGACCCCCTCGTCTGGCTACCAGCCTGGCGTTGGATGACGTCAGCAGCGCACGTTTTGAGGACGTGGCGCGATTTCCCAGGCGGCAGTTGCACGTCAATAGGTGAACAGTTCTTGTGGAAATCGAGGAGTCGCTTTCATCCTTTATAAATATTCCCCCCTCTCCCCCTTTAGCCCACTCCTTTCTTGCTGCTTTCTTTCTCAAAATTTTCCCAACACTTCAGTGCTCGTCCCTACAGTTTGCTGCACTAGACTCGCCCTTCCGAAGTGACCCCAGGTGAGTTGGTAAGTCTGTTTAGTTTAGGCACAGATGGATAGGGCTCAGTCTGGCTCGTCAGCGTCGACGTCTAGGGGGGAAGTGAAACCTGTCTCTAGATCGACGTCATGGGAGGAGCCCGTGCTTGAGGAGGAGTCAGTACACGTTGAGGAGCCTTCCGACTCGGTTTCGTGGAAGGAACCAGTAGGTGAGGAGGAGGAGGTACATGGTGCGAGGCCGTTACGCTCCCGACGTCCCTTCGTGGTGGAGAGTAGCGAGTCGGAGGAAGCGAATGATGGCTCGGAGGGCGTCCGTGTTCTGGAGTTGACTTCCGAGGAGGAGGGAGGCGAGGGCGGCTCAGTAAGAAGATCCACAGTTCAGGGTGCGGGTCCGAGTTCCACGCCGACTGGTCTGGGGCCCTTATCTACTCCCTCGCCGGAGCGAACCAAGAAGAGGAAGAAGGCTCCGAGGAAGGTAGGATTGAGGACTGGTGGTTCGAGCCAGGCGCCTGTTTACCGCAATTTGTGGACAGGTTTGTCCGTGCAGCCGAAGCCTTTCCGTCAGTATCCTGACGACCTATCTGACAAGGAGCTCTTCGGCGTGCAGGCCTCTTCGCCGAGTCGGAAGAGGGTGATGGTGGATGCGATTCAGACCGTCTTGGAAGGTGGGGACTTGGAGGTTTTGCAGCTGGCGTACCACATAGGTCCCGGCTACGAATTGATGCTGCCGAGCTCTACTCTGCGCCCAACCGATCCCCTATCTGCTTGGTATTGCGTCTTCCCTGTGGACGCCTTCATCTCTGGACTGAGGCTGCCAGTCCACCCGTTTGTTCGGGAAGTGCTGAACTGGGCCTCCTTGGCGCCGATGCAGTATGGGCCGAACTCTTGGAAGCAGATAATTTGTTTTGTACTGATGTGCGAGGAACAAAAGGTACCCCTGCGGTTGAACGTGTTCCGAGCGATGTTGATGATCAGCTCGGCGGCTGAGGGTATTTACTATATCTCCCCTCGGAGTAAGGGGAAGGTCGTTCACAGTCATCCGGACTCCATCAAGGATTGGAAGAAAAAATATCTGGTGATCCGGAGTGAGGAGCCCTGGGACATTCCGACTCGATGGAACCATTCCAAGCCGAGCTATCCACTGCCGAGGCCGAGGGATCTGACGGCCGAGGAGTGGGGGTTTGTTGAGCGCCTCCGCTTGTCCCCTAGTATCGATTGGACGAAGGTGACGGAGGCCCACCTGGCGAGCGTTGGACTGAGCCCAGCCGTTCTGCGTATGTAGTTGTTTCTTTTCTCTCGGTCTTTTCGTACTTTCTTGCTCATTGCTCTTAATGGTTTTTTCTGTAGATATGGATGAGGCATCGATCAAAGCAAGGAGGCTCGCCATGAAGAAGGAGAACGCCGAGAAGAAGAAGGGGGAGGCGGCGAAGAAGCCGAGGGAGCCGTCCCTGGTTATCTCGGAGGCCCCGCTCGAGCCGAGGGCTAAGAGGACTCGCTCGGAGACGAGCAAGGGGGCGGCCCCTTCGAGGGGTAAGGGCCCAGCGAGGGCATCCGATCTCAACAAGGGGAAAGGTCCCTTGGTGGAGGTTGAGGAGGAGGACCCGGTGGTGGAGATGTTGCGGCAACGGTGGGCGCCGGACTGGTCGGTTCGGATGGGCGACTGTCTGACTGAGGAAGCCTAGGCCGTTGAGGTGGTGGAGAAGTTGGCGACCCCTCGCGATCGCCAAGTGATGGAGAGCGAGCCCGTAGAGGTGGCATTTATGCGCCTGGCGCAGGCCACCGTGCTGGTAAGCTTGTCGACCTCATCCCTCTTGTTAATCTTGCTTCGGGAGTTTTCTTCTTATCAGTGCTTGTCGGTCGCAGGCTTGTATGCAGGGAGCTAACGTAAAGAACCTCTACGAAGCGTCCCTGTCACAAGAGTGGGCTCGGGCGGACAAGAGCGAGTGGGAGATGAAGGAGATGCGGATCGAGCTCGAGGGTTCGCATAAGAAGGAGCAGCAGATGAAGCTCGAGCTCGAGGCCAAGGACGCCGAGTGGGGGAAGAGGGTGGTCTCCTTGAAGAAGAAGTTCGCCAAGGAGAAGGAGGAGTTGACGGCTGCGTTCGCCAAGAAGAGGGAAGAGCTGACGGATGCGGGTCAGCGGATGGTGATCAAGGCCCAGGATGAGTGCTACGCGAAGGCCCTCAGTCATGTGAGGCACTTCTACCCGATCGTCAACCTGTCCAACTTTGAGTATGACATGGAGATCGAGGGGGGACTGAAGACTCCTGCCGAAGAAGGGCCCGTTGGCAACCCGGCCGTCGACCCTCCTGCGAACCCGATCGATGCCGAGGTGGAAAATCAAGTTGTATAGTTTTATCTTTCTTTTTTTTTCCCCCTTCGATTGTATTTGCCTTCCGCGGACTGGCCACCGCCTTTTTTGTAAGAAGCAGCACAATTTATAAAAAAGTATTTTTGACTGGCCAAGTGTTTTGACTTCGGATATTTCCGAACCTCCTTGCTTATGTGCGTTGAGTTGGTTCTCTTGTAGGTTGTGGCTTCCCTTCCCGAGGCGGACCCCCGTCGTTCCGACGCGGCGTGGCTCCGGAGCAAGGTTGAGGCATTAGAGGCCACTTTGGCTCGGTACCGTGAGAGGGCTCGTAACGCTGATGCGGCCTTTCATTATTACAGGAACATGTCTGAAGCCCTTGGTGAGGAGGCAAGCCGTCTGAGGAGGGCGATGGTGGATCGGGAACTCGTGGGTGTCGGACTCGGATATACCATGTCGAGTTCCTCGGTGCAGAGGCCCTCCTCTGAGAAGCTACTTCGCGATGTGATAGTGGAGAAGGAGGTGGAGATACACCGCTACCGGACGATGCTGGGCGTCTCGAGACCTTCCTCAGGTGGTCAGCGAGCGGAGGGGGTACCCTCTGCGCTGCCGTTATTGGAGCGTATGCGGCCCGCCGATGCCCAGAGTTCCGTGGCCGAACCGAAGGACCATTATGACAAGGAGAGAGTTCCAAGTTGTTCGATTGGAGTGATCCCGTTGTTCGTCGGACCAGAGGGGTCTTGAGAGGACGGCTTCCTACTGTTTGAGATGAGAGGAGTGTTTCTGTAACGGTCTTTGTTTGTTTCCTCCTAACCCAATAAAGGAGTATGAATAAGGAATTCATTTCACTCTTTGCTCCGGTTGATAGTGTACGGAATGATGAAGGGAGTGTGGTTCGGCTCTGTCGGTCCGTGAGGGATCGGCGTGGGGCGTGGTGAAGTCTTCCGGCCTGGGTCGGATCGGAAATACCGAGGCATCGGGGATGATCCCGGGGTGAAGACTTGGGTGTCGATCCCCTCGTCTGGTATTAGGTCGGACCCGCCGAGGCGCTTGGAGTATGATACAAAGAGATTTCCTTAGTATAAGATAGGGGGGGCTGCTAAAACGGCCCTTTACATACGAAAGCTTTACAAAAGGTTTACTTCTAGCTAAGTTAGAACTTAAGCTCGTCCCTCAAGGAAATTCACTATGTGCTCGGCGTCCAATGGGAATCCCTCCGGCTCGACAGCAGGTCCGGGAGTAGGGTCGTCCCTCTCTGGTTTGAATTCGACGGCGTCGAGGGGGAACACACCTCCCCCGACGGTGGTCATGTAGCACGATCGCGCCGCTTCTTGGCTGCCTCGGACGATGCCGAGTCCTAGCGGGGTGGGAAATTTAAGCTTCAGATGGTAGGCCGAAGGCACTGCTTGGAGGGAGCATAATCCGGGTCGGCCGAGTATGGCGTTGTAAGCCGCCTTGACGTTGACCACCATGAAGTCCATAGACTCGGTCCTCTTGATGGGAGCCGATCCTGCGGTAACGTCGAGGGTAACAATCCCTTCTATCACGACAGGGACGCCGGAGAACCCATGCAAGGTATATCCGGCCAGCTTGAGCTTGCCTCTAGGTAACTTGAGATTCTCAAAGGTTTCGAGGAAAAGAATATTAACCGAGCTGCCGTTGTCGACGAGGATTCGGCGAACTTCACAATTAGCCATGTGGAGGCTAATGACGAGGGCATCGCAGTGGGGCAGGCGAACGCCTTCGAGGTCCTCTCCTGAGAACGAGACTGGCATTGGCTGTAGCTTTGGCGGGGGGTTGTCTTGGACAGCATTCACCTCTCGGATGAAGGCTTTTCGGGAAGTATTCGATTCTCCTCCCATCGGCCCTTCGTGGACACAGTGCAAAATGAATGGCGTATCCGCGGCTCCCTCGGACTCGGGATCCTGACCCTGGATGCGGTTCGGAGTAGGGTTCGGAGGCGAGAGCCTCCGGCTCCTAGTATCTCGTCGATCCCGTGGGACTTCTCGGGTGAATTCTCGGAGGTACCCCCTGGAGATGAGTTCCTCCATCTCGTCTTTCAGGGCCCGGTATTGGTCGGTGTCGTGCCCATGGTCTCTGTGGAAGCGGCAGTAGAAGCGCTGATCTCGGTTCTTGCTGTTGTTAGGTCGGGGAGGTAGTCGAACAATGCCTTTGTCTTCGATTTCTAAGAGGATGGCGGATACGTTATGTGTCAAGGGAGTGTACCTCTCGAAGCGGGGGATCGGCGGGATTTTCTTTATGGCCCCCGCGTCCCTCAGAGCCTTCTTTGATGGTTCGACTTCTTCGGCCTTCCGTTTTCCCTTCGAGGTGGCCTCCCTAGCATCTTCGGGGCTAAGGGCCTCTTCTGCCCTAATGTATTTCTCGACCCTGTTGAGGAGGTTGGGAAAGTCGACGGGGGGTCTCTTCGCCAGAGAAGCTTTCAGCTGTCCATGACGGACGTTGTGCCGAAAGGCCGCAGAGGCAATGCCTGGATCAAGAGAGGAGACCGACCTCGCCTCCGTGGTAAATCTCCGGACGAACCCTCTCCCTCTATCTGTCTGAGCCCAAGTAAAGAGGCGCTGGTCCTTTCCGCCTTCCGGCTGGTGACGAAGTGGGCAAGAAAATTGCCCTCTAGTTGGTCGAAGGAGTAAATGGAGCCGGAGGTGAGTTTCGAGTACCATTCACGAGCCGGGCCCCGAAGTGTGGCGGGGAAGGCTCGGCATAGTAGGGGATCCGAGGCGCTGTGAATCATCATGAGGGTTTTGAAACCCTCCATGTGATCAGCGGGATCTCCCTCGCCGTCGTAGGTCTCGAATTGAGGTGGTCGGAAATTCCTGGGTATTTCCGCTTGGAGGATGGGGGCGGAGAAGGGAGGACGGACAGGTCTGTACCCCTGAGCCGCTCGTCGGTCGCCGTCTCCTATATGATCGAGGCGATCCTCCATTTCTTGGAGGCGCCTTAGGAGTACGCCATCGTCTTCTGGCTGGATTGTTGACGGGCGCGACACGCTGGCCTCGGCATCCGATCCGGTTTGGGAGTGGAGGGTTTCCTCCCTAGGGGCCCGTCGGAGGGCCCCGAGAATTTCTCTCCGGAAGTCTTGGAACTCCTTGTGAGTGACGGGGGCTCCCTCGACCCTGTTGGGTCGGTCTGAAGGCTGCCTTCCGATGCGGCTGAGTGCTGACCTCCGTCCCTCGGGCGTCGGTCTAGGATGGTTCGGGGCCGGATTGGAAGCGGCCCTTCCCCTGCTGCGGCTAATCTGTCGATTGACGATTACTCCCCGTAGGTCGGGCTGGACCTGACGGGTGACGCTCCTTTGGAACCCATGATGGTGAGCCCTGTGTTTTGAAGGGTGTGGATCGGCGTTAGCGGTTGGTGGGGGCGAGTCCCGTCGGTTGACGGAGGAAGCAGCCCCCTTGCCCTTGGAGGCCATGTGAGTTCGGCTGTCGAGGTGCCTTGATGGTCGTGCTCGGGTCGGCTTCTGAAGCAGTTCCCACAGACGGCACCAACCTGATGCGGTTTATTTCTGGGAGACGTGTGGATGCACCAGGTGTGAGTTCGGACTCAATTTATATTGAAGGAGAAAGCTGCTTGTCAGACGACCCTCGGAGTGACCTGGCAGCTCCTGCCAAGGGCTCGGAGTGAAGTGGATGCCTCGGCTCGGATCAGAGGGTTCGGATCCGAGGTCTTGTGTACCTGCAGACGGTCCTGAAACACCGGGGTTTATCCCGGTGGCGGACCCTCCGACGATCTAGTCAGTCTCTGTGAGAGAGTAGCAATAACTAGGTGAATTTAAGTGGCAAAAGATTGGTTACCTCTAAAAGTGGGTGAGGGTCTAGTATTTATAGAGAATTCTAACCGGGTTTGGATCCGCTTGGGGGCCGGGTCTGAACCCGAAAGCCCATGGGCCTGACGTGGCAGAAGGCCCAGGGGGTTTAGGGCTGACGTGGCAGTACCAGGAGTGGTATAGGGCTGACGCGGCAAAGCCCTTGGTGGTATTTGGAGCTGACATGGCAGATCATGGGGCTTCTGTGCTTCCGGGAGGATCTGGTGGCCCAGGCTGTGCCAGGTCATCCTCATTCTATACCAGGAGGGGCGGACGGCCCGGTGGGCTGTCGTGGATCGGAGATCGAGGGCCATCGCCGCTCATCGGATACGAGGAGACCAGATCTGTGGGGGTGAACTTGAGGTTCGGCGTCGACCCTGCAGTGGCTCGAAGCCGAACTAGACTGCTGTTTCTACCAATTTTTGAGTGAGAGTTGTATTGGGCCCTGGTTGGGCCCCAAGCCATTTTTACCCTACCACAATATCATTCTCACTTATAACACAAGTCGCCATTAACTTCACTTTCATTCTCATCAAAATATACTCCATATCCCAAACATAGTTTGGGCAATAACATATCACACCCCAATGCTGATAGCTTGGATAATAATCACTGCATCCCAAGCTGAACTTGGGTAATATCACATCACATCCCAAGCCGATAGCTTGGTTATTAATTTACTTCAATTACTTTTCATCTTCACTTTACTTTATTCTTCATTTCCATTACACATGATTGATATTATATTAACCACTCACCAGCTCACCTTGCGAATTATGCCAAGGCAGGTGGTTCCCACCATTCCCACGGAAATAGCGGGCAGGTAGTTCCTTGACACAATTCCAAGGTGCATCAACTCATATCATACCATATTTTACTTTAATAATTATTCTTGTAGTATAATTACTTCATGCTATTCGCAATAACACATACATCTTTTGCTTTTTTATTTTAATTTAACCACATACTTCATTTATCATTTATTTCCATATACAAACTCATAACTCATATTCCTTCATACTCTATTTCGTTTATAACCACTTTCTTTCACATTCACAATTCACAATTCACTTTCTTTACTTTCACATTCTTATTTCCACTTATTTATTTTATTAGTTTGTCGACCAGTGAGCCGCAGTATCCCAATATACTGAAAGCCGACAGCCCAGTAAACACGCGGAATGCTGCCCACCAAGAGTCTTACGCGTCCGAGGCTACGTCTTCCGCCTAGCCGAACTAGCAAGGGAACCATAAAATGCTGCCCACCAAGGGTCTTACGCATGGCTGCCCACCAAGGGTCTTACGCCTCTAACAAGACTAGAGTCGATAGCTCTGTCAAATACAAATTGCTGCCCACCAAGGGTTTTACGCATCGCTGCCACCAAGGGTCTTACGCATGGCTGCCTACCAAGGGTCTTACGCCTCTAACAAGACTAGAGCCGATAGCTCTGTCATACACAAATCATTGCCCACCAAGGGTCTTATGCATACACCGCACCCCAAGCCGATAGCTTGGGCATTAGGAGGTCTAGCCCAAACCCCCAGAATTGCTGTATGTACTAGTCAACAAAATGTATTTGTTATTAATATTAATCATTTCATCTTTTCATCTCATAGTATCACCACATAACATCTCATATTTCATTTCCAATACTTGTCATGTCTTTGACCTTAACCACGAGAATATTAGCACATACAATCTTATATTTTACCTTACCATTTTAATGCATATCCCGTGTCCACGATATTAATTATCATATCATTATACCACCTATATGCATACATTGTCATTTAATCATATAACACTGCCATATCATATTTTTGTATAACATGAAGGCACCAAGCTATTTATTTTACCACGACAACACACGTTATGAATACCATGTTATTTATTACCTTGTTATATCCTATATAGGCATACACCAGGGTATCTCATGAATAAAAGAATTAAATCATGTTATTCCAGATCGTAATTGTATCAAAATGTATAATTCATCACATAATAGTATCATATTATTGCCCATTAATTCACTTCGAACATAATTATAATATAAACATATATCCACTGACTAATTTCATCAATTATCACATCACAATTCATTACCATGATATATATATGTATCACAAACATACATCACATATGCGGATTTCCAAGAGAAAGGGCCACAATCACTTATTTCATCTAATTAAATCTCATAACGTCCAATTATAACATACTAGCACATACACAAGGCTCCATATATACCAAATCACCCATATCGGCTTATATACCCAAAAACATGCACGAAACATGCAGGGGGTAAAAATATACATAAACCGCTTAATATATTCAATTTTTATGCTTTAACACGTCACACTAATCCATAATATAGGTTTTATATACTTAAAATACTTTATTTCTCTAAATATCACAAAAACTCATTTTCGGGCCCTTAAAAATTTGTATTTTCCTTCGAAATCATTTTTTTAGCATAACTTTTACAAAATATATAAAAAAGCCACGAAATTTGGCCACAACATAAAATATACATAGATACAACATACTCATCTGACGGATCAAGTAAACGAGGTCCCACATCCGTTCGGTAGCCAATCAAAGTTCAAAAATTTCAGCCTTCCAAGCACTATTCTTGCAAATAAATGCCAAAATTGAATAGAACGCCTCGAAATTGACCTAAACCCTCGTTTTTTTCTGAAAAAGGGAGTTAGATTGGCTAGGGTTTTGCACCCCATGCATGGCCGGATGAGGAAAAGGGGAGGGTCTGGTCGGTTCAGAATAGGGAAGGGAAAAAGGGTATGGAAAAGTAAATACATTGGCAAAATTTCATATAAGTCCCTATTTGACCATTGGTATATATATATATACCCTTCTAGTTAACTTTTCTAGGGTTTTCTTGTAAAAAATCACTCCATAATATACTTAAATTCATCCCAAACATTAAATAAAATTTGAAATGCATTCTTATGCATAGTTATAATCAAAATCAATAGTAATGAACAATAACAATACATATAAATGTATATATATACACAAATATCGCAATATTTTTGGAAAAATACATTCAACTTCAGACTATAGTTTAATAACTCCAAAATTTATCATTTATTAAACCCCCTATCTCCAAGAAATACTCCAGAAAAATTTCGGGTCAATTCAGATTCGTCTCCTCCGAGAAAACTCATCTCAAAACTTTTCCAATTTTTCTCGTTTACCCCCAAATATCAATTTAATCATTCTAATATAAATAAAATAAATTAATAAGGGAAAATATACTCGAAAACATATTTAAAAATAATTTAAACCAAATAATTAAGGAATTAAAAAAAATAGATGTTACACAAGAAGAGAATGCCAACAGACAGATCATTGACAGCCTCAAGAAGAGACTCACTGATTCCCCTAAGTAGTTTTGGGTCGAAGAGCTCCAAAGTGTACTATTGTCCTACAAAACCACCAAGAGAACCCCAACAGGAGAATCCCCTTTAAACCTCACTTTCGGCTCCGAAGCACTCATCCCCCTCGAGGTCGAATTGCCCTCTCCCTGGCTACTCTCCTTCAATGAAAAATAGAACTCCGGTGATCTCCTGGGCAAACTCGACCTTCTCGAGGAGGTCCGCGAGATATTTGCCATGAGGAGACATATTTATCAGCAAAGTGTAGAGAAGTTCTACAACAAGAAAGTGCAAGCTTGCTCCCAACTGGAGTGAGGTTGTAATGTGGGTAAAAATAGAACGAAATTGGGAACGTTCAAATAAGACACGAATCCTAAAGCTCTCGGGGGTAAAATGGTAAATTTTAGCAGATACAGGCTAGATAGAAGGAGTTGGCCAACTTCCAGGCTCATCGATCTGATCTAGCCTACAATGAGGAGCCGCCAAAGCAGCTCTAATGCAAAGGAGTCTAGGTTCATCCGAAGAAGCTATTTTAAACCGTCTATCTCTCCATGCATGAGACTTTAAAAACTCTATATTTTTATCAAGAGAAGAGTCATGACTCGATCTCTTTACATGAAAGAGGGTAACCAACCTTATTAAAACACCAGGAAGTAGAGATTAAGTCAATATCTTGAAACTACGCACCCCACCCTCCAAAGCGACTATATATACCTCTTGACCTCTTCATAAACTAGGTATCTGCAAATTCTGCTATCAAAACTCTTTATATATTCCAAGTTTTCTAATTTGGGCGTCGGAGGGTAAGGGTTTGTCTCTAGGGTCAACCCCGGCGATTCAGATTGTTTTGCAGGTCCACGAGAGTGATTCCATTCATCCTTGACGATCATATCTCAAAGTCAAGAGTAGTTTACGATGGTCAACATCGGCGAAGAGTAAATGTCTGATCTTTATTGTTTTCATTATAAGAATTCTCAATATCTCCTTGCTTTCACATAGAAATTAGCAGCAACAATTTTATTTTATACTCTGTAGTTTACTGTACAATCTTCCAGTACTCTTGAAATATTTTATTAACCTTTTATTAATGAAATACGGTGGCCGTATCCCACATTTCTTCTATAAGGAATTTTTTTTTGATGTAAGCGGATAGAGTCTAAAGACTCCAGCCAGATCAAAAAATATATTAATAAAAAACGACTGTACAGTAATAATGAGGAGGGTTTTACAAGATGTAAAAAACCATCGTTTGAAAGCGCAAGAGCGAAACAAAACGAAAGAAAAAAATACACAGCAAAACAGAGAGCAAGCACGCTAGCGATGAGGGCCGAAGCTGGAGCTGCGCCGGCGGAAAAAGATGCAACCGACAGCGACCCGGTCTGCATATCGCAATAGGCAGTGCACAGAAAAAACAGTAGCATCCATCGAGAACGTGACTCGCTGCTGGGCACAACGATTTGCGCTGTGCGGGGATGATGAAAAGCCGCGTGCTCAGGATCCTGAAACCGGGGGACGCCGGGGCCCCCCCAAAAACCTTGCTAACAACACCCAGGCGCTCAAAGAAAACAAATGAAACGCAAACACTAAGTGAACAATAGGAGCGCTCGGTTCTGGGCCTCCATGAAAGGGCCGACAATCAAACAAGTAAAACAGCCAAGCAAAGCAACACCCAAAACTCACAAAAACTGACGGCCGCAGCAATCAGTGCCAAACAAAACAGCATGACATAGGGGAGAAGAGAGTCCCCCAAATAAACAGTTACGATACATACGAAACAGATTTATAACATAAACAGGCTAATGCCTGGCATAAACAAGAGTTAGAACATAACATGCTCTCGACAGAGAAAAGCCAAAAAACAGCATTTCCAGCTTGATCCAGCCCCAAGCAAAAGAAAACAGACCATCTACAAACCAGCGGGTCTCCAAAAGACAAAACCCAAGAACAAAGCCCGATCACCTGTGCAAAAGAGCTCCGAAGAGCAAGAGAAACATGAAAGAGACAGTAATAGTAGAGACCAGGGATCAGTACAGAGGATGCTAGATCGTCCACGAGGTTAACCCTGCGAAAAAAGCCAATATAAGCAATTAATAAAAAGAAATCATAAAGCATCGAGTCTGGAAAGACACAGCAAAGATTCATCTAAACGATGACAATTAAAAGATACTCTGTCTTCGGCCTTCACTTTCGAAGACCAAAATTTAAACAGAAAAATGAATTCTTCTATCAAAGAAAAAATAGAGGAAGCTTTATGCTGAAAGAGCCTACGGTTTCTTTCCAACCAAACAATCCAAAAGATGATGTGAACCGATAGGTTCCATCCTTTGCGAAACCTCGGGTGCGAGGATGGAGTCATCCAACAAGAGATCAAGTTGGAGGGCAAGGTAGGGTTTTCCCAGGCTAGGGCTACCATCTTCCAAAGGGGAATGATGAAGGAGCAGCACACAAATAGGTGATTACCATCCTCCAAGGCTTCCGAGCACAAGGGACATAATTGTCCCCATGCTAGATTTCTTTTGTTAAGAACCTCAACAGTGAGAAGTTTGTTATTTAGAGTCAGCCAAGAGTTGATCTTAACCTTGAGAGGAGCGCAGGAATTCCAGATGAAGCACGCCGAGGGGGATTTGATCCCGCGGAAATTGAGGAACTTATAAAATGATTTAACCGCGAAAGACCCGGAGGCGCTCCATCGCCAAGCAATATCTTCCAAAGGTTGCTACTCGAAACGATTAAGGGAGTCGATAAGATCTTGTAGATCAGAGACTAATGGGGAAGGCAACTCAGCAGAGAAAGGAATGATCCATATCCTAGTGGAATCATCCCAATAGAAAGATTCAGCTACAGTTGCCTTGATGAGGGATGCCAAACTGAAAAGATGTGGGTAGGCCGAGGAAAGTTTGGTATTACCTATCCAAAGATCAGTCCATAATTTGGTCCTGGACCCATCAACACATAACTGATAAATACCACTTTGAAAAGCGGCAGTGACCTTCCAGACTCCTTTCCCGAAAGGGGAAGCTAAGCGGTGGGTAGGTGAATGGAAGTCCCACCAGGGAATGGAGGAGAAGTAATACCCTTTGATACACTGAACTCACGACAGTTGATAAGCTTTATGAAATCTCCAAAGCCATTTGCCTAATAGGGTGATGTTATGGTCCCGAAGATTTAAGACACCCAAACCCCCGTTATCCTTAGAGGAGCAGATGATGTTCCACTGGCAAAGGTGAGACCCTTGCTTAAAAGGGGCCGCTCCAGTCCAGAAGAAATTACTTCTGATTTGGTCTATCCTCTTGAGGACCCAGGAGGGAACATAAAAGAAAGACATCATATAGAGTGGGATAGCAGAGAGGACAGAGTTAAGAAGGACTAATCTCCCTCCTCGGGAGAGCGTCTTACCGGACCAGACATTAAGCCTGGATTCAATTTTATCAATGATTGGGAACCAATCCGCTCTGTGAAGCTTGCCCCATCTCAGGGGAATACCCAAATAGGTGATGGGGAAAGAAGCCGTGTGACAGTTAAAAAATTGAGAGACCTCGGTTTGACGACTGGAGGTTCCGCCCAACCAAAGCACCGAAGATTTATTAAATTTGATGGAGAGGCCCGATGCCAACTCAAAATAATAAAGCAGAAGTTTAAGGTTGCGCAAAGAGGAGCGATTCAGTTTGGTGAAAATAATAGTATCATCTGCATACTGCAAATTGAGGATACCGTCAAAATGTTGAGAGCGCCCCAGACCATCGATGGCCTGAGCTTCGCGAGCGTTGCGGAGCAACTTGCCGAAAACGTCTGCGACCAGGAAAAATAGCAGGGATGAAAGTGGGTCTCCTTGGCGGAGTCCACACTTTATTTTAAATTTATGGCCCTCAGAGCCGTTGATAAGGATTGAAGAAGTACCGGCAAATAAGCTGGATTTAATCCACTCAATCCACTTCGGCCCGAAACCCCGATGCAATAGGATATCGAGGAGAAAATCCCAACTGACGTTATCGTACGCTTTTTGAAAATCCAGTTTAAGGAGGATACCTTCCAATTTGGAATGGTGGCAAAGGAAAATAATCTCTTGAGCGGACGCCACGCTATCAAGAATAAAGCGGTCCTTGATAAAACCGGATTGAGCCGGATCAATAAGAGGCGGAATGACCGCACTGAGCATAGCGGCAAGAACTTTCATAATGATTTTGAACGTGGTGTTAATAAGGCTAATGGGTCTAAAATCCGCCACCACATTAGCTCCCGCCAATTTCGGAATGAGATCAATGTGAGCATAGTTGATGCGGTCAAAGGAAAAAGAGCCGCGATGCAGGTCCTGAAAAAGGTTGAACAGATCATCCTTAAGCCAGGACCAGAACTTTTGAAAGAAAAAAGCCGGGAAGCCGTCTGGTCCAGGCGCTGAGTCACTTTTTAAAGCGAACACTACCGATTTGATCTCTTCCATGGAGAAGGGAGCCTCAAGAGAGGCTAGGTCATTGGATTGGGATCCATAGAGTTGCTGCCAATCCAGAGAGATTAGACGCGATTTAGGAGAACCAATAAGGTTTTTATAGAACGAGAGAAAAGCTTGATGGATTTCAGGTTCTGAATGCAGAACTACTCCATTATCATGGATCTCCGAGATGTGATTGCAACGTTGTCTGTGAGAAGCATAATGATGGAAAAAAGCGGTGTTGCCATCACCTTCCTTCAGCCAATTGACTCTGGCTCTTTGAGCCCATTTCGTATGATCCTGAAGAAGGATATCGGCATACTCGCGCTTGCAAGCGAGGCGCTCGTCGCGAGCGTTACCCGACAAGGGCGCTCGCTCCTCCATTAAGTCAAAGGCTTCAATGGAAGCAAGAAGAACATTTTAAAGGAGATTAGTGTTGGATTGCCTTTCGCGACGCTATATTTTACAGCCGTATTTGATGACATGGAGCTTAAGAAGCAAATTCCCAAGACCGACCGACCCCGATATAGAGGCAAGACATTCCTCGACCAGTTTTACAAAGAGCTGGTCTTGGAGCCAAAAATTTTCGAAGCGGAATTGGTGGTGGTGAGGGAAATGAAAGTTTGAGTAAAGAGCGATTGGAACGTGATCAGAAGATGGGTTGGGTAAGGCCTTCGCAAATGAATTATGAAATGTGGAGAACCAAGAAGGAGATACAAGGAAGCGATCTAGTTTGGCCAGGGAAGGGAGAAGACGTTGATTCGACCATGTGAACGATCTCCCGTTAAAAGGAATGTCTATTAACTGAAAATCCCGGATGCAATCGTTGAAGATGCAGGATTGGGAGAAAGAGGTTACCGGGTTCGACCTTTCAGATGCGAACCTCGTAACATTGAAATCCCCGCAAAGAAAACAGAGACCTAGAACGAAATTGTGTAAGGATTGGAATTCAGTCCAAAAGAGAGGCCGTCACTCCGTGGTCAATGGCCCGTAACCCGAAATAACCGTCAAGACACTATTGAGGAGTTTCCAGTGAAGTTGGATGATTAAGAAGAAGTTAAGACGGTGAATCGCAATCAATGAAAAAACCGATTCTTTAAAACCCAGGAGAATACCGCCCTTGGAGCCTATAGCATCTAGCGAAATCCTCCTAGCAATGGAGGATCCTCCTAAACATCAAAAGAGTTGAGGGGAGGGAGACTCGACCTTCGATTCTTGGATAGAAATGAGATCGCAATGGGATGAAGAAATAAGGTCAAAGATAGCTCGTTTTTTAACGGGGCAATTGAGACCCGGGATATTCCATGAGATACTAATCATAAGAGTCACGGTGCTCCTGGACTCTGATACACTCGTTCTGTCTAAGAATATTAATAGGAAGAGACACGTCGGAGGCGAGTTTGAAACCCAAGGACTGGGCAAGGGACCTCATCTCGATATCCGAGATATAAGCGAATTGAGGATGATAAATAGAACCTAAAGGATCAGAGGGGGGAGAAAATAAAGGATGAGGAGAGATCGGTGATTCGAGGGACCTGGAAGACGCTAGCGACGATCGTTTCGCCCAGAGACGTGCGCTGGATCGAATCAAACGATTGGAGCTTCTATAAGGAAATTAAAAAAAAAAAAAAATCATAAACCCAAAGGTCATTTCCGTCAAATCCTTTAACACCACAAAAAAATACCTATAAAAGCCAACACAAAAATCTAGGGTTTATTTTCGCTCGCTTCCAAAGCAGATCGACACTTGGAAGAGGAGGCCGCGAGTTAGGGTAAACTAGGGTTAGGGTTTCTCATCGAATCCAACAACAATGGGCGTATTCACGTTCGTATGCAAGACCGCCGGCGACGAGTGGAGCGCCAAGCAGCTATCCGGCGAGCTGGAGGCTTCGGCGGCGTCGACATTCGATCTCCAACGGAAGCTGGTTCAGGCCGCGCTTTCGAGCGATTCGTCGGGTGGGGTCTCCTCCTCGTTCTCAATGATTACGCCCTCTTCCGCCGTCTTTCAGGTATCATAAAACGATCATCTTTTTTGAGTTCTTGAATTGTGGGTTTGATGCGAGTATGAGAAAGATTGGTTCTTTGAATCGTGTGTGCAGCATGAAAGAATTTGGGGCAAAAATAATTAGGATTAGATTTATTGGTGCGCTTTATTCTAGACTTGGATAGGTTAATCAATAACGAAACGAGATGTATGTGGTTCAGAAATTTATAAGTTTTAGTGTGAAAAGGGATTTCTTGAAGTTATGAGGATTAGTTCTCTCTCTGGTTTGTCACATGAGCTATATATGTTGCTACTTGGATGGAAAACAAGGCTTATTGCAAGAGTAGTGTTAGAAGTAGATCTTAGTGTACCCATTAATGTAAATAATATGTTGGATTCCTACAACGAGTTTGGTTGGCACAAACAGTTGCTGTGTGCATCGTCATCTAATCAGATAATGTTGAATTAATTTTTTTTTAAAATATAACTTTCTTAACCGTTTGTGTCAATTGAGTTCCACGGAGGAATCCGACATCAACTACAGTATTGGTAATTGCTTGGGGTACTCATTTGATTTATCTTGTTGCAATCATTACACAAATTTGTTTGGGCAAACATCTGTTATAGGCAGACAACAGTTGATTCCCTTTTTCCGTTATTAATTAAAGGCTGATTTTAGGTGGAAGGTGCAAACGAATTTTTATTTTTATTGTAGGCTAGTTTTAATATATAGGGCTATTGGAAATGTCACCATATGGAAGGTCGCTAGTGAGGCATTTGAAACCCATTGATTGTGATGTGCTCGCAGGGCCGGCCCTGGGCCTATGCAACCTGTGCGGTCGCACAGGGCCCACGATCGCACAGGGCCCACTAACGAGTGACCCGTTGGACATCATATATAATTAATAGAGATTTTATTTCCTATTTTAGCACAAAAGTCAATTTGTTCGAGTGGTTAAGGGGATAGATTTTAAATCTAATGAGTGCAGGTTCGAACTCTGTTGTTGATGATTTTTTATTTTAATTATTAGTATTAAAATATTTAAAGAAGGCCCATTTTATTTCTTTCTGCACGAGGCCCTATAAATTTCAGGACCGGCCCTGTGTGCTCGCTGCAACTTTTATGTTTTTCCATATTTTGTCGTGGCTTCAGCTGCTACTTAAAGGAGAAGTTTAGAGTTTGAACATACGAAAAATAGAGTTATGAAAATTAAAGGAGAAGTTTAGAGTTTGAACAAACGAAAAATAGAGTTATGAAAACTGAAATGTATGAACAAATTCACCAGGTTGAGATGTGACCACCAGGTAGCTTGATATGAAATTTGATCGGGGGTTTTCTTCCTAGTGAGATTTTTGTGCTTATATTAAATAACTTATCGAACTGAAAGTGCTTACACTTATCTATTTCCAGAGAGTTAGGCTAGTAAAGCCCTTTATAATCTATATAATAAAACACAAAGAAAACTGTCAAGTGGCTCTCATTCAATAGGGTTAAAATCAATGGTCCAGATATAACGTCGCAAAAAATATTTTCCTGCCCAAGTCCCCCGAAACTCAAATTCAAATCTCCAAAACAACTCATTTATTTATTTATTTCTCTATCTGTCTCTCTCTCATTCTCTCTCTATTTACTCGAAGATTTATATTTTCAGATTTCAGGTTTGTAAATTTTCAGATTTTTTATGCATTTTTATTGCTCATGTTACATTGAAAATAGCAAATATCTCATCAACAGTTAAATTTCATCATTTTCCATACTCAAGTTCTAAGAAGTTGGATTTTACACCTCCATTTATAATTATTTTTCAACATATACTAATGGAAACATGGACTTTTATTTACAACTAATTATTGTTTTACTATTCAAACTTTCAAACTTGAGCTACATAATTGTTGTTTTACTGTTTACAAGACTTTCATAAGATGTATCGTTCCGAAGACGTACCGTAGGCACGTGCCCACGGGCAAATCTAGTAGCAATATATGTTGCAATCTTTCTTACATATCTCCTGCAAAAGTTATAGAATTTATACCTTCTCGAAAGAATATTTTCAGTCATCCAGTTCTGAACAAGAACTAGAAGCATCTTTATCGAGCGCAATTCTTTGGGTGGTGTCTCTTTCTCTTTCTCGGTAATCACTTCCTCATCTACTGGCTTTCAGGTCTTAATTTTAACTTTTCTTAGGGCTATATAATATAATAGAATTGGGCATAAGAGTTTGAAGTAATGTTACTTGTAGACTTTGAATACGGAGATCTTAATTATGGATTCACTGGTTTGCAGACTTGTTTTAGATTTCAAGACCATAAAAATTAGGTTTGTTTCCCCCTCGATTCTGATTTCAAAACAAATTATATATATTAGAATTTGATCAATAAATTCATCTATGGCAATGTTAAATGGCTTTAATATTTTAGGTTGTTTGACTTAGCAAAGAAAAAGGTCCCTTTTATAATCTCTTTAAATCTTTTGAGTAGCTACTATTAGAAGACTTACCAGAACTTCCAGGAAATCTATTAGTATTTCAAATGAATGGACTGGGCAGAACTGTGTTGATTATAGTTGGGTGAGGGAATTATTTGGTATAAGGGGGACACAATTAAAAACGCAAACATCTTGTAGAAATAGATTGTTGAACTATTGAAGAAAAACTAGTCTGTAAGTTTGATTGAGGTTTGTGTCTGTGAAGGTAGAAACAAATGTACCAAGTCAATAATGGTCAGGTACTATAATAAAGTTTTGTGATTATCTCAGTATAAATTGTTGTATCATTTCTTATAGTTGTATACAAAACTCATATAAACGAGGATTCAAGTCTGATCTAGTATGGTTGAATCGAAATAAATCTTTAAAATTTCTTGGCCAGTTTGGATCTTAAGCGGACTGTACAAATTTGAGTGGATTTACAGGTGAATTCTTGTTTATGCTAATTTAAGTTTAAAAAAGTTGTTTGTTCTATTTTTCAAAAAATATTTTTGAGGCTTTGTAGCCCCCCCTCCCCTTGTTCAAATTCCTGGCTCCGCCGCAACCTAGGTAGACGCAATTTGATACATATCTTGCAAGAACATCTTTGTTCTCTTTAGTCATTTTTTATTTTGTTGTATATTTTTTATCATTGGTCTTCTACTGCCTGCCATAACAAGGTTTTTAATTGCGTGAAGCGGTGTGGATTGATCGAAGGACTGCTTCACGCTTCCACATCACTTGTTTATTTTAATATTTTAAATTTAATTATTTATTTTAATATGTTGAAGATAAATTGAGGAATGGTGTGAAGAGGAGTCAAGGAGGAGTGCGAAAGAGGAAGAATGCGAGTGGAGTTGAGGTGGATGAGGTGGCACCGTGGCAGAGGAATGGCGATGAGGAGATTGGAGGAAAAGTGCAGTTTGAACTCTGGAGGTTGAGAATGATTTTGGGAAAATGTATAGGGTTTTTTCTTTAGTAAAAGGTTATTATTTAGCAAAAGGTTATTAATTGGGTAATTGAATCCGAGTTATACCCAAAACTAGTTAGCCCGTACTTTTTTGGCTCAAAAACCCGTTTTCTGCCTACTCCGCTTCATTGGAGTGTTTCAAATCCCAATGAAGCGGTGAGAGCATTGCTTCAACTTAAGCGGGCGTGTAAGCGGATGATGCGCCCGCTACTAAAAACACTACTCCATAATTATGAACTCGACCGCTAACAGTATGAAGATGTTTATTATTATTATCTTTAATATTATAATGGGAGAGATGGGGTTGTCATTTGTCAACATACAAACCCGTGTGTTGCACATGCAACTCTAACTCTCCCATTAATTACAACAAAAACAAACAAATAAAAAAATTACACCTATTTAATACGTGCAACGCACGTGCAAAAACAATTTTATAATATTTTTCAACACTAAATATATACATATGTTGCACGTACAACTCAAATTCTACTTATAAACATGTGTATTGCACGAACAAATTGTAGCTTTTCCTTCAAAATATTATTCTCAATTACGTGCAATGCACGTCCAACTTCCAAACTATTTCTTAACACATATAATGCACGTGAAAATAACTTTTATCAAAATGTGCATCACACTTGAAAAATACTAGGTAATTTAATGCATCTTTACTTGGTAACAGTTTGTTATCTTTATGTTTTTTATTGCCCTTCATGCTGGTTATACTTTTAAAATTTATTTGAAAAGATTGTTTAAGTGAGATATCATGGTGTGCTAAAATATTAAAATAAACTTTGTTGTTGTGAAAAGCTTTGGACATGACTAGCTTAGGTAAAAAATGTTCCTAGCTCCTTAATCTAGGCTGGGTCAAAATATCCTACCGTTGTCCTCTTTTTAGTTATGTAAATAAGCTGGCCATTGTTGCTCCATTCCTAAAGCAATAAAATACTGTTACAATCGAGTTTCTGCATGGGGGCACAATTGACATTGTTTCATGTTATGATTGATGCGTTTTTTGTATCTTAAATAGTCACCCCATGGTTTTCCTTGATGCAGGTAATAATCGGTGGTGGTGTTGGTGGTGGATTCGTCGGAGGCAGCGGTGCTGCAGCACCAGCGGCTTCGAGCAGTAGTGCTGCTGCTGAGGCACCTCCTGCGGAGGAAAAGAAGGAAGAAAAGGAGGAGAGCGATGATGATATGGGCTTCTCGCTCTTTGATTAAGTTATAAATCTTCGAGGTTGTGGTCACTGAATATGTAATTGGCTCCAGGGATATCCGAAGTTTTTATATTTGTCTTTGGCCTTTACTCATGCTGAATTCTTGAGTATAGAGATGATACTATGATTCTTGTGGTGTTAACTTTTCCGAGTTTTTAGTCAAGTAGTTATGTTGAATTGTCTATGCAAAGGCGATAAAGCGTGGTAGCTTTAAAGCATATGTTATTCCTAATTTGCTTTGTCAGAGCATATGCGGTCGTTGAAGCCAAATTTTGCATATTTGGCATATAGTCAATAGCGAATATAACTTTCATTTGTAGTTCGTTGTTAGCTAAAATTTAGCTTTTTGTTAGTGAATATAATAGGACCGACAGACGGTAAATCATTATCTGTTCAAAAGCAAAATTTTGATAAAATAGCCAATGCCTACAGCACGCTTTAAGTCAAATTTTAAATATTTTGGCTAAATGGCCAATTACTTCATTGTGCTCTTCAAGCAGGCTATATTAAGTTGTTTTCTCCCAATTTTTTATATTTATTATACAATGTAACAGTGGAATCTGTCTGATAGTCAGAATTTATTGCTTTCGTTGCAAGTTGATGGAACACAGATTGGACCGTAGGCATGGAGATTAGAAATAAATTAGGGACTAAATTGTACTAGTCATGTAAGTGGAGGGTCCTAGTAAAAAGTATGTAACTTAGAGCATCTGTAGTGGTTTGCCAAATATCGATAAAATGAATATTTGGCAAACAAACGTACTGCACTCGTTTGCCAAATATCCATTTTATCGATAAATCGCTACAGTCAATTGCTATAAATGAGAATTGATATAGCTTTTATCGATAATTGAGGGACGGCATTCGAAGTGCCGTCCCACGAAAAAAAATATTTTTTTATTCGTCGGACGGCACTGCAAGTGCCGTCCGTTTGGAAATTAATTAATTTAGAGCATTAATTATCGCCAAAAAGGCCGGTCGATCCCGAAATCCTCGGACGGCACTTGAAGTGCCGTCCGGAGGTTTTTGTATTTTTTAATTTTTTTGCAAATTTTGAAAATATTTTTGCAATTTTTAAATTTTTTTTGCAATTTCTGAAATGTTTTCGTAATTTTTTGTAAATTTTTTGTAATTAATGAATTGTTTTTTTAATTTCCGAAAAATGGAAAATGACAAAAGTTTCCCACTGGGCTCTTGGACGGCACTTCATGTGCCGTCTGTTTTTAAAATAATTTTTTTCTTCATGTGCGCTTCGACGGCACTTCGAGTGCCGTCCGTCCTCTCCGACGGCACTTCATGTGCCGTCTTAGCTAAAAAATAGCTTTGGACGAGTGCAGCAAAAGTTGGATTCCTATTTTCATTTATCCATATATAGATATTTTTACATTCAACAACTACAGATGCTCTTAGGGAACTCAATAGTAAACACGTTTCTCCGTTCCATAATGTGTTCTAACCTTTTTCTTTGTTTCAAATTGAATGTTGCATCAGGTTTTCAGAACAATATCTTCACACTTTGAAGTTCATTTGTGTCAACTAATTGTAGTTTAAGTGGCAAAGTTTTTCACTCTTTAGTAAGAAGTTATATGTTCAATTCTGGCCTTAAATGACATAAATTTGAGATGTTTGGAAATTTCTCTCTCCCTGAGCAGCTATGGCCAAATACCCCCTATATATGCTAGTATAATATACGTGCGATGCACGTAAAAAAGAAGTAAAGTCATCAAAGATTCAAAATGAATATATATTGAATAAGAAAAAAAAAGTTTATATTTGAATGTTTTGATTTGGGCTACATGTGCGGGGCACATTTATATTTGTTGGATATAGGTTTGACGTATATTATACGTGTTTATATAGTTACAAAGTTCGGGTTTGTTTGTTACGAACCTCAACTCTCTCATTAAAATAGTTACAAAGTTCGGGTTTGTTCATGTGCACCACCCCTCTGTGTGCACTCGGCCTTCCTGCATTCGTAACGACGATCCGAACCGTTCACATTGATCTACACATTTAAATTAGTCTAAATATGTCAAATTAAATTATTTGAAATTTATTTGCCAATCCATCATGTGTCTATAAAAAACAATGATTTTTAGCCATACAATTTTGTAATACTTCAGTGGATGGGCAAATGAATTTTAAATCATTTGATTTTACATATTTAGACTAATTTAGATGTGTAGATCAATGTGAACGGTTCAGATCGTCGATACGAAGGTGGGAAGACCGAGTGCACACTAGCATTGGTATCGGGTCGGGTCGGGTCCTTCACTACCCAGACCCGGTTCCCTACGGGTCCAAAAATTGGACCCGGACCCGGATCCGTGAGGACCGAGTCCTAGTCTTATTAAAATATTCATACCCGTTCGGGTAGGAACGGGAGTGTGAGTGGCGAGTGGAGAATTTAGAATAGAGGAGAGAAAAAAAAAGGCATGAGTTTTGAGTTTGGAAGAGGAAGATTTAGAAATGAGGAGGATGGAGGGGAGGGATGAGAATAGAATATTTGTTTTTATGTTGATTTTTTGGGTTTTTTTAACGGGTCCGGGTCGGGTCTTTCTTGAGCGGATCCGGACCTTTCTCGAAAGTACAACGGGTAATAGGCTGGGTCGGTTCCGGTCCAATGCCGGGTCCGGATTTCGGCTGTTTATACCAATGCTAGTGCACACGCCGTGTGACCATAAGTGGTGCACAACGGAAGACTTCCCAATATATATATATATATATATATATATATATATATATATATATATATATATATATATATATATATATATATATATATATAAGCAATTGATGATTTGGTATGCATGAGAAAATCTTTAAAATGGTTAGTTGTCCAATATATCACATACATGCCATATAATCAATTGCTCGTTTACTAAATGAGCAAGTTGCTCATATCCCTTTTACCTCTATATATATATATATATATATATATATATATATATATATATATATATATATATATATATATACACACACACACACACACACACTATGGTATAAATTATACTAGTGACTATGAGAGTTTTACTTATCTATATAATAAAACACAAAGAAAGCTATCAAGTGGCTCACCTTCAATCTCCCCAAAATCAAAGGCCCAGATCTAACCTCACAAAACACTCCCCCCCCCCCCCCCCCCCCCCAAATCAAAATTTCTCCCCAAACTAAAAAACTCATTACTTTATTACTATCTCTCTTCTCTCTTCACTTTTTCATATTTCTCTGTTTCTCTCTTTCTATCTCTCTCTCCCATTCTTTCTTTATTTACTTGAAAATTTAGATTTTAAGATTTCAGGTTTGTAAATTTTCAGAATTTTTATGTTTTTTTATTGCACATGTTATATTGAAAATAGCAAATATCTCTTTAACAATTAAATTTCATCATTTTCCATACTTAAAGTTCTAAGAAATTAGATTTTTCACCCCCATTTATAATTATTTTTCAACATATACTAATGGAAACATGGACTTTTATTTACAACTAATTATTGTCAAAGTATTCAAACTTGCGCTACAAAATTATTGTTTTACTGTTTACAGGGCTTTCGTGTTTTGTATCGTTCCGAAGACGTGTCGTAGGCACGTGCCCACAGGCAAATCTAGTTAATTATTAAAAATGATGGTTTTTGTAACTATAGTGTATGCAATATGTTAATTAATAGATTTAACTAAATATACTATTTTTCATCACAATAATCTAAACTCTTTCTTAATAAAGAGTGATATGGGTCAGATGACGTGCCCCTCCTTGGCCACCAGATTCCCTCAAAAGCTGCACTTCTATGATCATCAGATCAGCCCCGAGACAGATGGGCTTCTGCCACGTCAGGCCCACGAGCAAACGGGTCCGACCAAGCCCAGCAGGGTCTCAGACCCGTTTTCTCTGCCTATAAATACCAGACCCCCTCCTCACTGTGCAGGTAATCAAACTTTCTACCCCTGAACCCTAGCTACTGTTGCTTTTCCAAGTGACTGACTGGATCGTCGGAGGGTCTGTCGCCGGGACTTCTCCCGGTGTTTCTAGGCAGTGTGCAGGTACCCAGGACCGAGCCGAGCCTACAGATCCGAGTCCAGCTTCCGGATCCGAACCGAGCACTCGGTCCCTACCTCACTCCTGTTATTCTCGAGCCGATCCCCTAGCTAAGGGTCGGACCAGAGCGAGTACTGCATCAGGACTTCGACTATACAAATCACAAGAACTCACACCTGTTGTAGCCACACCCCAAAAACAAACAACATCAGGTTGACACTGTTTGTGGGAACCCTCTTAGGTACTGTCGTCCTTCCGAGCCCAGCCAGAGTCATCACCTCGGGTCTGAGTCCATCCATGGCTCCCAAAACCAGAAGGGCCATCACCTCGGCACGACATCTAGACCCCCTACATCATAGCCGCGCTAATGGCTAGGGCTCCAACCAACCTCGGGTCAACAGCGCGACCTGACCTTCAAATAAGTCTGATTTGCGTCACGTCATCTCGGACAAGCAGGCCAGCCGGACGAGGGGAGAGGCTGCTTCCAACTCGGTCTGGAACCATCGTCGACAGCCTTCCCAGGTGCGCGATCCCCAGCCGAACCCGGTAGGGCAAGCCCCCGTCATAAGGTCAAATTCCAGAATTTCCAGGACGAAATTCTCCAAGCTATCCGAGGCGGCCAGACTTCCAAGGTCCGCCACAGTTCCGACCCCCAGTCAGGAACAGGAGCCGGCAAGTCCTGCGGATCGGCTTGTCCTCAGGAACAGGCAGACGCCGTCCTTCGTCGTTTGGAGGAAATGGAGAACCGCCTTGCCGATCTCGGCGAGGGCAGACCAATGCCGAGTCATGGTCATCGTCCGACCGGACTCCTTTTTCCCCCCCAAATCCTAGAAGCCGAGATCCCTCAGAATTTCAGGCCTCCCCAATTCGAGACCTACAATGGCGAGGGTGATCCTGCAAATCACATGGAGGGATTTAAGACCCTCATGATGATTCACAGCGCTGCGGATCCCCTCCTCTGCCGCGCCTTCCCTGCTACCCTCCGTGGACCGGCTTGGGAATGTTCTCCAAACTTACCCCCGACTCGGTCTTCTCTTTCTAGCAGCTAGAGGCGGGTTTCCTAGCCCACTTCGTGACCATCAGGAAGGTCGAGAAGACAAGCTCTTCCCTTCTGGACCTCAAGCAGATGTATGGGGAATCCCTCCGGGAGTTTGTTCAGAGGTTCACCACCGAGGCGGGATCAGTTTCCTCCCTCGACGTAGGGGTCGCCTCTGCAGCCTTTCGACACAATGTCCGCCACGGCCAGCTCAAGGCTTCTTTAGCTAAGAAGCCACCCATGGACTTCCATGACCTACTCAACAGGGTTGAGAAGTATATCCGGGCTGAGGAGGCCCTCAATCCCGAGGGCACCAAGGAAGCCACTCCCAAGGGGAAGTGTAAGGTCGATGATGATGAGCCTCTGAAGAGACCCGTGGAAGAAGCAACTGGTCTTAAAAGGGTCCCTCCGGTCCCCCGATTCGAGAGATATACGCCCCTGACTCAGAACGTCTCGGCATTCTTGATGAAGATCGAGGATAAAGGGATCGTCCGCTTCCCTCCCCGACAGATGAACAATGGCAAAAAGCGCGATCAAAGGTTCTACTGGTGCTTCCACCGAGACATCGGGCACGACACAGATCATTGTCGAGCCCTCAAAGACGAGATCGAAACCCTCATCCAACGAGGGTATCTGAGGGAGTTCGTCCGGACCAATTCCGAAGACCGAAGAGAACCGAGGAACCCGAGGCCTTCGCCTCCTCCTTGAGCAAATAGCCGCCGCCCCGAGCGGGATCCTGAACCCAGGGAAGCAGGGGAACCGGCTATCCTTCATTGCGTCCACGATGCCATGGGAGGGGACTCCAATTGTAACCCCCATTTCCGTAAATACGTATTTTCTGAATATTTTTTGTATTTCGATATTTTCATTATTTGTTCAAATCATTTTGGATTTTATATTAAAGTGTTGAGTCCCCTTTGGTTGCACACTACTTTTGGTGAGCACTCCGTGAACACTAACGAACTAGAGACCCTATGAAAAATCCGAACCATTCATATTATTCTATATGCTTAAGATAGCCTAACAATAAAAAATCAAGTAATTTGAAGTTCATTTGCCCATCCATCATGCCGTTAGAATTTTCAGCCATACAATTTTGTGATGATGTAAATCATGGGCAAATGAACTTCAAATTACTTGATTTTTTATTGTTAGACTATCTTAAGCATATAGAACAATATGAGCGGTCCGGATTTTTCATAGGGTCTCTACTTCGTGAGTGTTCATGGAGTGCTCACCAAAGTAGTGTGCAACCGAAGATTTCTCTTAAAGTATTTTTCTATCGATAATTATATTTATTTTGAATAATTGTGTATTTTAATCTACTTCTATGACTTATTGATCGACTATTTATAATTGAGCTCGAAAACAAATATATTATTGTTATTGGATTATTTTAATAAAGTTGTTAAATGTGGATACTATTTTGTTATGTAATTTTACTATTTTTATGATTATGATTATTAATTTTTATTTCTTGATTATTTAATTAAAATTTATTTATCGAATTATTTTTACATCGTACTTGATCTGATTTTATTGGCGAATTCCAAATTTATTTTCAAGCCTTAATTTATATTTTAATGCATTTGTATTATTTTATTTATTTATTTGGATTTAAAATTTTATTCGTGAAATTTCTTCGTTCTTTTTTAATGAGCAATTTTTATTGATCATATTGCTCTCTTATTTATGGATATTTTTATTTGAACCCGACTGATTTTGATCTATCTCTTAATTGAACCCTAAAACCCAATTTTATTGTTCTTGACCCAAATCCGTTTTTACTGGACCCTAAACTACTAACCCAATACCCCAATTGTACCCTATAAATACAACTCTAATGCAAGCCCTAATTTTTGCACACAAATCGAAACCCAGCCATCTGATCTCTCTCTTATTCTCTCCTACCGTTCTCTTTCTCCTGGTTGGTGTTTTTCCCGCCAAAAATCCCCCGACCCATCTCGGGCATCTTCCCCGACCGCTTACCCTGACCTCCGGCGACCCCTAATCGTCGCCGTCCTCCCGTCGTCAACCTCCCGTCGCCCCTTCGAGCACCACCCAGATCAGAACCCCTTCTCCTCCCCCTTTCCCTTTCGACAACAGACAAGAACCCAAAAACCAAAATCCCCTGTAGCTTCATCTTCTCCAATCGACCTCCGGCACCCCCGTCACCACTTCCCCCCTCCGGCGCCGCTCTCCTAGCACGTGCCGCCACCAGCACAAACCCCCCTTCTCCTCTTCCGTTTCGATCGACAGCCAAAACCCCAAATCCCTCTTGCTCTTCCCTGTTTCGCTCGCTCAACGACGGCCGCCAGAGCAACCCAGCATCGGTCGACGTGCCGCCGCCTTCAGCCAGCGCGCCTCCGTCCCTGGCCAAGCCCCTTTTTGCTCCCATTGTTGCTCCTTGCTGTGTTGCTCTCTTTGCTGTTATTGCTGAGTTTTTTTGTGCTGATTTTGCTTTGGATCTTTATTGCACGTATTGTGCACGTGTTATTGTGTGTTCGTGGGTTCATTGCTTCGGGATTCTTATCCCGTTATTCTTGGTATTCATTTTCACCATCTAGAAGGCAAGTAATTTGTATTAAATTCTTTTGTATATACAAGTACAAAATACCGCTTGTAGTGTAGTTGGGTTCTAGAGAAAATTCGTGTGTGAAACTCCTTGTTGATATTGTCTCTATTGTGATGATTTGACTATAGTTGCCTCACAACATATATGACATGAATTAATCTAGGATTGACCACTTTTGATGTATATGTACATGTTATCTTGAGATATCTGTGTTTAATGTGTTATTCGTGATATACTTGTCGAATACCTGTGAAATACCCTATACCATATTGCTTGGACATCTAGTACACCATATTCCATGTTATCATCCTATTGTTTCCCTATTGTTACCATCGTTCATCTAATATCTCTATATTATATATTGTATTGTTGCATTAATAAAATAATTAACAAGCTGGGGTTTAAGGATTGACTTTTAGTAGTGGACAATATAGTGACTGTACTCGGAGGAGGGGTCCGTGTTTTCCTAAATATTGTTTCGGCTATTATTTTATCGTGTGATTGTGGTTGCGATGGTAACCCAATCTATCGTGTATTGTATCGTTGCCGATGACCGTATCATACACCGAAAGGTGAATAATGTTTATCGTTGAAGAGTACATGAACTATAGAGCCCACCACTTGAGTCTAAAACAAAATTGATTGTATGCATCGAACCTGTGGTACGGCACACATGAGATACAGTAGTACATGCATTAGTTAGGATTAAAATGAATAATAGACTTGAGGATTAACACAACATCGACATTGCATATTGTTCATCATTGTTACTATTGATATCGAATATTACATGATACTTGTTCTCTCGACACTTATTACATGCTAGTTACACTTGTTTATCTTATCATGCTAGTTGTTATATTTTGTTATCATGCCCATTCCATGTTATTAGTTATTCCTTTTCCCATGTACTTGTGCCTGCACTACAGGCGGCCCGTAACTTGTATTGACGGACATTTTGTTTTCTTTCCTCTTCCTACAATTTATTAGATTGCAGATTTTGAAGAACAGTTGTCTGCCGGAGTTGGAGAACAAACAGTCTGAAGACTACTGCTTTCTAATTGCTTATTGCTTTAATAAACTTAATGTATCGAGACTTATTATTATTTAGATTGGATTTATTATTGTATTGGACTTATGTCCCGAATATTGTTATTTATTTCTAGACGTTGAGTTATTATTGTATTTGGATATTTTTATTGTTTCATTCCAAGTATTATTATTCATGAGATTATTATTATTGTCTGCGCAATTGTTCTGTATTGTTTATATTATTGAGTTAATCGAATAAGCAGCTTATGGGTGACGTTAGTCATTCGCTGAGCCAATGTTACGTGCTCGTATTCTGTATTTTTGGGAAGCGTGGCGTGACACCAATACCTCCCGCAAGGCCTTCGTCCGAGAGGTCAATTCTGTCCGGGACCATCCCTCCCTATAACACCCCGTAAAATTTTCAAAGTATAGTGTGTATATATATATATATATATATATATATATATATATATATATATATATATATGTTTTTTTTTTGTGAAGAAAAGGTGGAATCTGGCCACCCTGTTTCATTAATAAGTGATTAATAAAACAAACTCAGAGTACTGAGCTTACAACAAAGTCCTACAAACAGAAAACGAGAACATAAACTCCACCTCTAAACATGGGGGTGGGACAAAAACAAACTAGACCAGCCACAAGGAAAAAGAACTACATCAAATCTCCCCAACAAGCCCTGGGGAGGTGGGTCACTATAACCAGGGACGCCAGTGCTGGCTGTCAATCGATCGTCGGGCCGATCTCAATCTCCTCATCGTCAAACTCCTCCACCTAAAAGACGCTCGCGATCCTCCCTCTGGGACCTATTGTGGCTACATTAGCCCAAAAAGAAATAAAATGCATGATGTGAGTCAAATTGCCAGAAATACTATTGCAGGTTCCACGAAAGTAAAGTTATTTCTGTCTAGCCAAAGGACCCAAGTCGTTGCGGCAATGGCGATATACCACGCTTCTCTCATAGAACCCCTCTCTGCTGCGAACTTAGGACCTACCCACAGGTCTTCGTAGGAACTAGGATACTGACTCGTCCCTAGGGCGCTTAGAACTTCGATGAGTACCGCTTTGCTCCTAGAGCACTGCAGCAAAATGTGGTCTCTAGTCTCCATAGTAGCGTGGCAGAACCCGCACTGAGAGTTCATATTCGACTGGCGCTTACCGAGGTTTTCCCTAGTCAGGATCGCATCATTCAAAACCAGCCATAGGAAGGCTTTGATTTTGAGCGGGACTTTCGTTCTCCAGATGTCCGCTGACCACTTTGGGATACATCCCCTAAAGTGAACACGGTTGTACATGGAGTGGACCGTGAACTTGCCGCTCTTCTCCATGCCCCAGGATTTCTTGTCTGGGCCTTGCGAGCAGCCAGTTCCAGTGTTGGTGATGAGGGTCTAGAGTTCCACAAGTCTAAGTTGAGAGCCTAGGTCAAGCGCATGTTTGAAAGATGGCCTCCAGGTGTTTCTTTTCCAGGCTGCAGCCACCGTGCAGTGTGGTTGTGATACTTGCTCATATAAATAGGGGAACAAGTTCCTGAGTGTGTGGTCAGTACACCACTTATCCCACCAGAATCTGGTAAGCCTGCCGTTGCCAATAACTGACTTCACACAGCTATTGAAGGAATCGTAGGCCTTAGTGATGCCTTTCCAAAACCAGGAAACCCGAGGGCCTATCCTGAAGCTGAGATTTCTCGTTCCATTCCCATGCATATATTCCTGAACAAATTGTTGTCATCCTTCCCCATTAGGGTGGAACACTTTTCACCACCATTTGCCCAGTAGTGCCAGGTTCATATCTCGAAGGTCAATAATACCTAGGTCCCCATGTATCTTCTTTATGCACGCCTTCTCCCATCTGACGAGGTGATATCCTCTTCGGTCCGGGTTCACCCCTTTCCATAAAAATTGTTTCCAAGTCCGATCAATTCTCTGGATAACCCATCGTGGCATTTCAAAGAAGGAGAGATAGTAAGTAGGCAGGTTTGAGAGGACCGCGTTGATTAGTGTGATTCTCCCACCTAGAGATAGGGCTTTGCCTTTCCAACCTGCTAGTCGTTTGTCAACCCTATCAATGATGGGTAACCAATCTGCCTTTTTGATCTTCCCGGGTCTAAGTGGTAATCCTAGGTATTGAATGGGAAAACTCTCCGTGGAGCAGTTTAGAATTGTGGAATGCTCAAGTGTCTCTTCCGGTGTCAGGGCAATGGGAATGAGCACGCTTTTGTAGAAGTTAACCTTGAGGCCCAACCAAGCTTCATAGCAATACAGAATTCCTTTGAAGACTGTAGTTTCTCCGAGGTTGCCATTGCCAAATAGAAGAGTGTCGTCTGTATATTGGAGAAAATAGCACCCTTGCCGATTGATTCCCTTTGCCGATTGATTCCCTTGGCCACTGGGACGATCCACCCTGCACTTAGCCATCATGGCTCTAAGAACGTCTGCCATAAAGGTAAAGAGGGGGGGGGGGGGGAGAACAGATCTTCCTGTCTGAGCCTCCGCTTGCAGGGAAATGGGTGGTCTGACACCCCGTTTACCAAAATGGCCGTTCTGCTATTGGTTAGACAAGCGTGGATCCATATGATCCATCTCACCCCAAAACCTCTTCCAGCGAGTGCTTCCAACAAACAGTCCTATTCAACGGAGTCATAGGCTTTCTCAAAATCCAATTTCAAGAGATAACTCTTAGAGTTCGAAGCATGACATTGATGGATAGTTTCCTCAGCCGTTGCTATACTATCCTGGATACATTGTCCTTTAATGAATCTCGTCTGGTCTTGACTAATGAGGTCGTCCATTACCTTTTCCAGTATGTTGGCGAGAGTCTTGGTAATGATCTTTACCGAACAGTTTAGCAGGCTTATAGGTCGGAAGTCTCCGACTCGTCGGGCGTCTTCTTTCTTAGGAATCAACACAACCTCTGCGGAGTTGAACCTTCCTAATTTAAGCTTATGCTCATAGAAGTCTGCGAACATTTTCATTAAGTCACCTTTGATCTCCTCCCAGAATATCTGATAAAATAGTATCGGGAAGCCATCTGGACCTGGAGCTTTATCTTTTCCAAGTTATTGGACAGCCTCCCAGACCTCCTTCTCATTGAAGGGAGCTTCGATGGCCAGCATCCTTTGATCGGAGTTGCCTGACTGGTCTTGCCAGAACTCAGGTCGGAGGGGGACTCTCCCTTCGGCTTTGTGACCAAAGAGTTGCTTGAAGTGGGATTGGAAAGCCTGTTTAATAGCATCGTCGCCTTGAACCATTCCAGAGTCCGAGTGGACTGAGTGAATGAGGTTAGTTCTACGGCGGGCACTGGTAACTCGGTGAAAGAATGATGTATTTGCGTTTCCCTCTTTGAGCCACGAAATTCTAGATCGTTGTTGCCACTTGATTTCCTCCAACCTGTAGAGTTAGTCGATTTCCTGCATGAATTGAAGCAGTCGGTTCCGCTCTTCCTGAAGCAGATCCCTGGTTTCTTCAGTCTTCTCCAATTCCTCGATACCCTCAAGAAGGGATTCTTTTGCTCTCCAGATCAGTGCGAATCTGGTTTGGTTCCATTTCCTAAGCTTGCCCCTAAGCCTTTTGATTTTTTCGCACCAAACTGCGGTCGCCTCACCGCCCGTGGTCGGGCAAGACTAACTCTCGTTGACCATGTGGTGGAAACTTTGTATTTCAAGCCATGCTCTTTCAAATCTAAACTTCGACATTTTCCTGGGCTGCTCATCCCCGGAAGATAAGAAGATAGGCACGTGATCCGACGTGGGTTTAGGAAGAGATTTGGCCGATATCAATGGGAACTTGGTCTCCCAGTCGGTGGAGACCAGAATCCTATCAAGTTTCGCGAGGATGGGTGTCGCTTGCATGTTCGACCATGTGAATAGTCTATCACAGATGGGGATGTCAACCAATTCCAGGTCCGTGATGACCTCGTTAAATGCTTCCCTATCCGAGTCGCTAGCTCCTCTGCCCCTGTGTTCTGAAGCGAATCTAGTGATGTTAAAATCTCTTCCCACCACCTAGGGGTGAGGTCAGTGTAATTGTATCGCTCTTAGTTCAGACCAGAAAGCCATCCTAGCTGCAGTGGTGTGGGGACCGTAGACCACTGTGACTGACTGAATCCACAGGTCCGATTTTTGCTAAAGCAAGACCGAAACTGAAATTGCCCGTAAAGATCGTCTAAAAAATGGAAAGTATCTGGGTTAAAACCTAACGCGATCCCCCCCAGATGCCCCGATAGATGGGGAAATTCTCCATTCAGAGATACGGCTCCCCCTAGCCTATTAAGTCTAGATGTCTGAGAAATTTTGGTCTCTTGAAGCCCCACAATGTTGGCTTTTGATCTGGCAATAACCTCCTTCACCATTTCCCGCTTCCCCCGCCTACCCAATCCCCTAACATTCCAGAATAGGGCCTCTATTAACTAAGATTGACTAGGGGATTGTGACTCGACTTGGCAGTCGAGGGGATTTCTATGGTAGCCCTATCGGTTTCCCACCCTCTAATCTTGTTCAATAGGAACGCATTTCGTTCGGTATCACCTACCGAAAGACCACAGGTATTGGCTAGACTAAAAATTTTGTTATCAGTCATGAAATTAAAAATAGATTCTAAGAAGGACCGCGTACCTCTGTCACCAGTCTTAGCAGACTTAGCGGCCGCCGCTATCTCCAGATAGTCGTCAAGGGACTTCTCATTAGTCCTCTGTGCCACTTTATGTACCCTGAAACCGGTGCCAACGGGGATGGGGCCTGGCACCGCCAGCTGGGATGGTGGGTAGGTGGATGGAACGAACTCCGGGGACATGGCACGGAAATCAACATCAAAATCATAATTCTCATATTCCACCTCAGAGTAGGCACAGTCGTCCTCTAGATTCAGCCTGTCTTCTTGATCGTCTTCGACATAGTGCTGCACAATCTGAGAAGTAGGCTCCCTGGTAGAGGACCCCTCGATGGGCCCCCACCTAGTCACCGTATCCACCTCAGCAGTATACGTTCCTGTAACAGACCCCTCAATGGGCCCGCTACAAGAGTCTTCATTTGGCCCATATAAAGTAGCAGAATTCTTGGGCCACTCATTTGGCCCATCACTGCATACAGTGAGCTCACCTTCGCTGGGCTCATGATAGTGTTCTGTTCTCTTGCAACTCAGAGTATCGTGCTCCTTGGGAGTTGGAAGAGAGCGTGGCTCTTGCCGCTGTACGTTGTTACTGTCACTCTTGCCACGTGGCTCGCGTTGAGTGGGTGATGGAATGGTCGCCGCACTAAGGATGGGAATGGAAGCGTTGAGTGGGGTATTCGATGCAGAGGGCGGTACCTCCTTCTTCGTTGCTTCGTTGTCTTCTTTGCCTATTTTGAGTATCCTAAAACCCTGAGGATCCAAATCCCCCTTTGTCTCGCTCTCCTTTGAGCCCTCATCCCTGACTACGAGCAGCTCCTTGCTTGTCTTCATCCCCAAAATAGCCCCTGCAATCTGGCGCTCTTGACCCATCGAGACCCCCCTTTTCTTTTCTGGTGACATGCTTCGCTTTGGTACCAACTCCCTGGCCAAAGGTGCTTCCTCACTTGTCTTCTTCCCCACCCCGGTGCTTTCTCGTACCGACCCCTGCCCCAAAGCTAGCCCCTTTCTCCCTTTTGGAGAGCTACTTTGCGCTTCCCCACCCACTTTACCACCTATGATGCACAGGTTACCATTTTGGGGTTTCTTTTGACCCTTTTTTTGGTGGATCACCTCTGTGTGCACCATACTTCCCAAATTTGGATGTGGTTGTAGATTTGAATTTCTATCAACTGGGCCGTTGGATCTGGTCGACCCTTGTCCTCGACCAACTTTGGTCGGAGATTCCTTTCTTGGTTCTGATCCCTCCGCCACATGTTCCTGGCGCTGCTCCTTACCTCTCGCCTCTTTGATGAGCTCCCTATGTGCTCGTTCGACCTCGTGAGCCCTATCGATGGTTAAGTCCCACTTTGGTGATGCAACTTGTTTGTACGAGCGACCGTCTTTGAGAGCAGGGGGTTGGGGGACATGATGGCCGAGCTCTCTGACTCTGGTTCTGCTCGCTTGTCGAGCACGAAACGGATAAGGTATGAATCTACGAAGGAGTAGACTTTGGCGAATCGAGGCATCAACGAGATGTCCACGCTTCTGATTAGAATTCTTGCTGACACTATTTCGGAGCGACGAACAGTCTTCTCGTCGATCTCCTCAATCGAGCCAAAGTTGGTGACTAACTCTTGCAGCCCCTCCTTTTTCCAAAAATGGAGTGGCACATTATGTATCCATATTCAGAATAATTCGCCTTGGGGGAGCTCCGCTCTGAAGCTTGGTGTCCAATCGAATAACTCCATTTTGAAGTGGCCGAAGTCCACAAATCCCATACCTGTAACCTCTCCCACCTTCTCCATCGACGGGAAGGATACCAAGAACTGAAGGTGACACAATTTCTTAGCTACCCAATCTCTGTGAGCCTTCATAGGCCATATGGCGTTTAGCGCTTGGAGTAGGTGGGTCTCGGAGGGACACCCTGACCTCACTCTGGCCACGGTGCACCACTGTCGGAACCATTTCTCCTCATTCTTAATTGTGTCGAGACTCTTTGTGAGTCGGATCAAGGTGGGGTTGTCGGCGATCTGCCTCGACTCACGGGGCGTTCTTCGTCATTGTGGGTTTCGACAACATTAGTGCAAACATATGATAGGTGTCCCCACTTCATACACTTGAGGCAACGAACTTCCTTAGTGCAATCTCTACGGTAATGGCCTAGTTCGCCGCAGTTAAAGCAAGGTATCGGTTTTCGCTTACCTTTTCGTTGCCTTTTATTGCTGTCAATTTGAGGGGGGAGTAACACTCTGTCTTTTCTTTGTTTTGCTGGCGACTACAACCCACTGCTCCCCATCTGCACTCTAGTCTAATGCCATGGAATTCTCGTTTTGTGGGACCCCATCTTGGGCTCGCACCACGTAGGATTTAAGCGGTGCTTTAGGCTACGGCTGAGGGGGTGGAGAAGGGTTGGTGTCGGAGTCCTGCACAGGTGTTTGGGGGTGGGAGCGAGCCCCAGCTGGGAGGCAGGGATGGGGCGGAGTTTTTGTGGTTTGCGTGGCGGTTGCTCCCTTCTGCGCTGCAGCTCTCGTACCTATTGTTATGAGCATGCCGTGGTTGATGTGGGTAAGAGTACTTTCCTTGATAGTAAGGAAAAGAGTGCTAATACCGCTGAGTCTTGTGATTAGCATACTGCACCTTGTTAAGATGATGAAGGCCTCGTCGGTGGTCACTCTTATGCTCAACCGAGCTAGTAGGAGGACCCTCTCTGTGGGCCCATCCTCTTGCCGATGTGCTTGAGTGGTGCTGGCGATGATGACCAAAATCATGGCTCACCCGTTGCTTGTGTGCATCTTATGCATGCACGGAGTGTTGATCGGGTCTGAGCCTCCGAGCCTCTTCCTCAGCCATTAAGTTTTGTGGGTTCTGGGGTGGGGGTGGGGGGAGTGTAACTGCAGAGGAGGTCGGGAGTACGACTGGGGCTTTGGTAGTGAGTTGAGAGGGGGGGGGGGAGGTGTAACAGCTCGGAGGGGGAAGGATTGAGGATCACTCGTCTGGTGGGGGACCTCCACTATAGGCTCACCACCACACAGCTCAAGTAAGGTGAGCTCCATTACTTTCACTTACAAGTTACAAGAGAGAAAGGTTCTCCAGTTTAAAAAGTTGTAAACAAAAATGTTGCAGGTTGCAGAAGAAGAGGGAGAGAGTGAAAACAAGGGGATGGTGATGGAGATGAATGCTGAGGGTGGAGGTAGGAGAGGATCTGTAAGGTGGGTTCAAAGATTGCAGGAGGAGGGAGGAGGAGGGGGGGAGGAGGGACGGTGGGGGAGGAGTATTTTTTTTTTCATTTTTTCCATGAATTCAACGCAATTATATATATATATATATATATATATATATATATATATATATATTATAAAGTATGTTCATAAAAAAAATTAAAATAAAAAAGTGTTGTGTTTAAAATATGCATGGATTTACATGAAAAGGATTTGAATTGAAATGATGGGGGGCCCACGGTATTAACAACAGCATGTAGGTTGTTTGCTTGAGAATGTGGTCAATAGCCAAGTGACATGGATGTAGTGGGCCCGCTCCCATGCTATGTCTCTCGGGATGAGAGAGAAGGTAAGAGGAATTTGGGTATTGTTAAAATCCCATATCGGTTAAATACTAGATTAAAATATTATATAAATAACATAGCCTATGATCAAGTCGGTTAACCAACTTTTGAGAGGCAGCCTGAGGTGGGCAGTTGTACTACATAGTATCTAATTTTGTCTTATAAATTGTATAAATTGTCTGAGCTAGGGATAGGGGCGTTACAAATGGTATCAGAGCCGGCTTTCGACACCGAGTGTGGGTAAGAGTGGGCGAGATGTATGCCTGAGATGGAGGTTGGGATAGGTCGCCCAGGTAGGGACTGTACAGCTAGCAGAATCAGGGTACGGTACAGCTAGCAGAATCAGGGTACTCCACTCCACATCGGCTAGAAAGGAGATCCTGCACTAGATTGTGTGTGCCCGTGCTCAGCGAGGACGCTGATTTCCGAAGGGGGTGTGTGTGTAACACCCGTAAAATTTTCAAAGTACTTATATATATATATATATATATATATATATATATATATATATATATATATATATATATATATATATATATATATATACTGTGGCGAAGCCACACCCAAGCCAGGGTGAGCGGCCGCTCCCCCTGGGTTTGGGCCGGCCCTTTCTATAGGTGCAGTTTTATTTATTTATTAATGGAAATCCATGCAGCGCTCCCTGGGTTTGGGCCGGTCCTTTCTATATATATATATGTTGATATTATAAAGTATGTTCATAGTATAAAAAAAGTGCTATGTGTGTAAAATATGCATGTATTTACATGAAAAGGATTTGAATTGAGATGATGGGGGGCCCATGCTATTAACAACAACATGTAGGTTGTTTGCTTGAGAAGTTGTTGACTGTGGTCAATAGCCAAGTGACGTGGATGTGGTGGGCCCGCTCCCATGCTGTGTCTTTCGGGATGAGAGAGAAAGTAAGAGGAATTTGGGTATTGTTAAAATCCCATATCGGTTAAATACTAGATTAAAATATTATATAAATAACATAGCCTATGATCAAGAGTCACCTAATCGGTTAACCAACTTTTGAGAGGTAGCCTGTGGTGGGCAGTTGTACTACATAGTATCTAATTTGTCTTATAAATTGTATAAATTGTCTGAGCTAGGGGCAGGGGCGTTACACTCCCCCCGTGTCCAGCAGCTGTCCGTCTCATTCTCAGGAGAAGACCTCGAAGGCATCCGGCTTCCGCACTGCGACGCCCTCGTTATCAGCCTCGTCATGGGCAAATTTGAGGTCCGTCGTATCCTGGTGGACAACGGCAGCTCGGTTAATATCCTATTCTTAGAAGCATTTGAGAAACTTAAGCTCCCCCAAGAAAAGCTCAAGCCCGCTGGCTACACCCTTCATGGGTTTTCTGGCGTTCTCGTACAAATTGAGGGGATTGTGACACTAGATGTAACTGCAGGCACGACCCCCATCCTCTGAACCGAGTCGATGGATTTCATGGTGGTCAACGTCAAGGCAGCATACAACGCCATCCTTGGCCGACCTAGGCTCTGCTCGTTCCAGGCCATCCCCAAGGCCTACCATCTGAAACTGAAGTTCCCCACTGAACTCAGGGTAGGGGTCGTCCGAGGCAACCAGAGTCGGCGCGTTTGTGCTACATGACAGCAGTCGGGGGTGGTGTATTTCCCCTCGACGCGGTTGAACTCTCTCCCGAGAGAGACCATCCAAAGTCAAAACCGGCGGATGAGTTGGAGGAAGTCTCATTCGAGGCAAATGAAAAATCCAAATATTTTCGTGTGAGCCGCACCCTGTCCCCAGACTTGAAGCCAGGCCTGATCGATTACGTCCATCGCAACATCGACCTCTTCGCCTGGACCCCGTCCGACATGCCTGGGATTTCAGGGGATCTGATCATGCACCGACTGAGCGTCGCCTCGGGCTCCAAGTCCATTATCAGAAGCGGCGCAAGTTCGCTCCGGAGAGGCAACAAGCCCTGAAGATTGAGGTGCACAAACTGTTGTCCGCTCATTTCATTCAGGAGGTCAGCTACCCGGAGTGGCTGGCCAACATTGTTATGGTGAAAAAGGCCAGTGGAAGCCAGAGGATCTGCATAGACTTCACAGACCTCAACAAGGCATGCCCGAAAGACCCTTTTCCTCTTCCGAGCATCGACGCCCTCATCGATGCGACATCGGGTCACGAGCTGCTGACGTTCATGGATGCCTTTTCAGGTTATAACCAAATTTGCATGTTCCCTCCCGACATCGCCAAGACGTCTTTCATGACCGACCAAAGTTTGTATTGCTACCGGGTTATGCCCTTCGGGCTAAAGAATGCCGGAGCCACCTACTGGAGGCTCGTCAATCGGGTCTTCAAAGATCAGATCGGTCGCAACATAGAGGTGTACGTCGATGAGATGCTCATCAAAAGCCGGCGAGGATAGGACCATGTGAACGATCTTGAATAAGCATTTGGCATCCTCCGAGTACATGACATGAGGCTCAATCCCGCCAAGTGCGCCTTCGCGCATCTCCTCTGGGAAATTCCTCGGGTTCGTCGTTAGCTAGCGCGGCATCGAGTTGAACCCCGAGAAGATCCAGACCATTATTGACATGGCCCCTCCCCAAAACGTTAAAGAGGTTCAGTGCCTAATGGGGAGGCTAGCAGCCATCGGCCGCTTCCTTTCAAAATTAGGGGAAAAGTCACTCCCCTTTTTTAAGACTCTCCAGGGAGCCAAAGGCTTCGAGTGAGGGGACACCCAGCAGGCGTGCAAACAACTGAAGTCCTATCTCACCAATCCTCCACTCCTGAGTAAACCCGAATCGGGCAAACCACTACAACTATATCTCTTGGCCTCAGAGAGCGCCCTCAGTGCCGTCCTCATTCGGAAAGATGACAGCATCCAGAAGCCTCTGTACTACGTGAGCAAAGTCTTGCTCTCGGCAGAGACGAGGTACGCTAAAATGGAGAAGGTGGCTTACGCGCTTGTGATGGCCGCGCGGAAGCTTCGCCCTTATTTCCAAGCACACTCCATTCAGGTTCTCACGGACCAACCCCTCAAGGTCATCCTTTACAAGCCCGAGACTTCCGACCGCTTGGTCAAGTGGTCGATCGAGCTGAGTCAATACAAACAGCTACCAACCCAGGACAGCTATCTAGGGGCAGGCCCTTGTCGAATTTATCACAGAATGTACCATTCCCGAGCCATCCGACATGCGAGAGACCGACTCAATGTGGGAGGTTTATGTCGACGGCTCATCTTGCGAGGGAGGAAGCGGAGCGGGTGTCATTCTGAAAGGGCCCGATGATTTCGTCCTTCAGTATTCTCTGCGTCTAAATTTCCTGGCTTCAAATAACGAAGCGGAGTATGAATCTATGATAGCGGGGCTCACCCTAGCACACAAGGCCGGATCCAGACACATCAGGGCCTTTAGTGACTCCCAGCTCATGGTCAACCAGATCACCGGGGAGTACGAAGCTCGCGACCACCGAATGGCGCAGTACCTGGCTATAGTCCATTACCTTTTGGCGTTTTTCGAATACCACTCGGTAGAACAGATCCCCAGGGAACAGAATGCCCAGGCGGATTCGTTATCAAAGCTCGCCTCGTCACCATTCGAAGGGCTCGACCGCACCGTTCTGATCGAAGTTCTCCTCAAACCTAGCATCGAACACCCCGAAGCCTCCTGCCTCACCACTGATCTCCAACCAAACAACTGGACGACGTCCATTCAAAAATTCCTTTCGGACGGCGAGCTCCCTCAAGACCAAGCCGAAGCAAGAAGGATCAGGGTCCGCTCCGAAAGATTCACCCTGATTGAAGGAACACTCTTCAAGCACTCATATACATCAGCCGACGGTAGACCCTACCTCGGTTTCCTAACTCCAGACGAGGCGAAGTACGCTCTGAAGGAACTGCACGAGGGGATCGGCGGATGCCACATGGGGAGCAGGTCACTCGCCCGAAAGGCCCTAAATCACGGGTACTACTGGCCTACAATGCTGCGACTCCCAAGACTTCGTCAAGAAATGTGGCCCATGCTAAAGGTTTTCGTCGGTGAAGAGACTTCCCCAGGCCAACCTCCGATCTCTATCCAGCCCGACCCCTTTTGCTATGTGGGGGATGGACCTGGTCAGCCCCATCCCACAAGCAACGGGTTAAAGGAAATTTCTGGCGGTAGCCATCGACTACTTCACAAAGTGGATCGAGGCAGAACCGCTGGCCACAATCACCGAGCATCAAACTCAACAATTCCTCTAAAAGAACATCATTTGCCGATTCGGTATCCCGAAGGTACTCATTACCGACAATGGGACCCAGTTCGCGAGTAAAAACTTTCGAAAGTTCTGCAAAGACATCACCGTTTGCCAACGCTTCTCATCGGTGTGCCACCCTCAGTCCAACGACCAAGCCAAAAATGTGAACCACCAGATCCTGGTTAGCTTCAAGAAGTGGCTGGATAATTTGCTAAAGGGACTATGGGTTGACGAACTACCAAGCGTGCTCTGGGCGCACCGAACAACTAAGAGGATCCCCACAGGGGAACCCCCTTCAACCTCACCTACGGCACTGAGGCTGTTATCCCTCTCGAGATCGGCCTCCCCTCGCCCAGGATCATGGCCTTCAGCCAGGAGGACAACTCTTTGGACCTCAGAGCCAACCTGGACCTCATCGACGAGGTCAGGGAAAGATCCGTCATTCGCAGAAGCATATACCAACAAAGGATCGAGAAATTCTACAATAAGAAGGTCCGCCCGACGGACATCAAGCAGGGCGACCTCGTGCTTAGAAAGCTCGCAGTCTCCGACCCCAGAGGAAAGCGGAAACTCTCGCCTAATTGGGAGGGCCCTTATAAGGTCTCCGAAGTAGTCCGTCCTGGTACGTACCAACTCACAGACCTGGGGGGTAGGATTATCAAGAGGCCCTGGAACGCAGAGCACCTCATCAAGTTCCTCGAAGGAGAGGGTTAGACTTATGTAACCGATCTATTGTAATCTGCACTTATGTGCTATTCCCTTTTGTAAATAACAAAGTGTAACTTTATGTTTTCTTTTACACTTTTTTAATTTTTTAGAACAAGTTAAGGGGGCTCGACCATGGGCACTCACCTCGAGCCACGCCCTAGATTTATCAAGCTAATAGGGCTTTGCGTTCGGCAGTGCCTCCGAGCCACAACCTGACAACTCTTCTCTCAAGTTAAGGGGGCTCGACCTTCGACACTCACCTCGAGCCACGCCCAAGCTTTCTCAATCTAACAGGGCTTCGCGCTCAGCAGTGTCTCCGAGCCACAACCCGACAACTCTTCTCTTACGTTAAGGGGGCTCGACCTTCGGCACTCATCTCGAGCCACTCCCTAGCTTTCTCAAGCTAACAGGGCTTCGCGCTCGGCAGTGTCTCCGAGCCACAACCCGACAACTTTTCTCTTACGTTAAGGGGGCTCGACCTTCGGCACTCACCTCGATCCACGCCCTAGCTTTCTCAAGCTAAAAACGCTTCGCGCTCGGTAGTGTCTCCGAGCCACAACCAGACAACTCTTCTCTTACGTTAAGGGGGCTCGACCTTCTGCACTCACCTTGAGCCATGCCCTAGCTTTCTCAAGCTAACAAGGCTTCGCGCTCAGCAGTATCTCCGAGCCACAACCCGACAACTCTTCTCTTATGTTAAGGGGGCTCGAACTTCGGCACTCACCTCGAGTCATGCCCTAGCTTTCTCAAGTCACGGGGGCTCGGCCTCCAGAATTTCAGCTCTCCTCCCTACCCAAAAGTTTTCATTAAGATTTAGGGTGCTCGCCTTTGACAAGCGCCCCGGGCCCCGAACCTTGGGTCGACCCACCTCTCACCCGCTGACAACTCGGGGTAAATAACCCTCAGAGCTGAAACCCCGAATTGTCAGAGGGTGGCAGGGAAGCCACCGATCTGGGACTCTCGGCCAAAAATTCTATTTTTTAGGCGCCTGCCTTTGGCAAGCACCCCGAGTCTCGCCCCCGGGATTGACCCACCTCTCACCTACTGACAACTCGGGATTAACGGCCCTCGAAGCCGAAACCCCGAATTGTCAGAGGGTGGCATGAAAGTCACTAGTGGCGAGACTTCACGGTGAAGTGAGGCAATTCCTAGTGAACTACTGATGGGGGGTGAGGGTTATATAGCCCTCCAGATAGACACATTTATGGCATCGGGGAGTCCAAACGACGGAAGATGAAACGCCCCGCATTAAGTGTTATCGGAAGGTGAAATGTCCCTCATTTGGTGCTATCGGAGGACGAAACGGCTCGGCTTCCCGAGCAAAGCAGGGAGTTCGGTGCCCGAGTCAAGGGACAGTCAACATCCTAATTTTTCCAAGTCAACAAGGGTCGGACAAATCAAGTCTTATTCATAAACGCCCTCGAAGGCTACGGTACAATTAAAAAACGTTACAGCATTCTTCCTATACTTCTACCTAAGGGTCCCTCTCCAGACCCTCCGGGCTCACAAGAGCTGCCTCGAACTCAGTGGAACAGCTCTGCTCTCCAGCAATCTCATCCCCCAACTTGGGCATAGCCATTGTCGACATTCCCGCCACCGAGCTCTATGCATCGGTAGGCCTCACCATCTCCAGATACAGGGTCGGTGAGGAGCCTAGGATAGAAGGGCCTCCTGGCCCCGAACGGCCGAGGCGAGTTTGTCTGACGCCTAGCAGCACCTTCAACCTCTGAATCTCCAGCTCCTTCTCAACAACGACCTCGTGAAGAACGGATTCGAAGGTCTGATGCCTAGTGGAGGCATCAGACAGAGCCTAGTTTGTCTCAGCACTCCCCCAGTCTCGGTTGGCTATGGCCTTCTTCAGGCGAGCGGCCTCTAGGCTGAGCTCCTTGGACTTGTTCATAAAATAGTCCGCCGCATCTTCTCGGTCGCAAGCCTGCTTACAATAGCGAATCAGCACACTCTCCTTGAATTCTAGCCTATTCCAAAGTTGCCGGACCTCGGCAGAACTGAGGTCGGCCCCGGCCATCTTGTTCATCTAGCAAAAACAGGGGAGAAATACGATTCACTAAGAAAGCTTGCTAAAAACAATAAGTCACCGAGGGTCGGCCAAAAATTTGTTTTTATAACTTCAAAAATTGTGTTACAAAAAGTGGTGGCTAGTCCGCACAAGGTAAGTACAAATAAAAAAGAAAGTAAAAATCCTACACTACTTTGGCACCTCTGCGACAGTCGGGTCATCCCCAGCCTACTCTTCTAGACGACGGTCCTTCAGAGCCTCTTCTTCTTCACCCCCGGGGGTCAGCGGAAGCATTGGGAGGCGCCCACACGTAGTTTAGGTGGTCGATCTTGGCCTCCGGGTAGAGGTGCAAGAAGTGCTCCTTGGCCCGGTCGTATGAGTCGTCTTGAGCTTGGATCAGCTCGTCTGCAGAAGACATCTCTAACGCGTCATACACCGTCTTGCCCACGGCCCGAACCGCCGCCATCTCGCGCACGTGCTGATCCTCCTGAGAAGCCATCTCGGCCTAGAGGACCGCCTGGGCTCCCTGAGCCGCCGTCAGCTCTTCCTTCAGCTTCTTTCCCTCTCGGAGATACCGCTCGGCATTCCGCTTCTTGAGCTGAATCTTCTTCTCCATGCACTTCCTCATATGTGCCCCATGCAGCATCGCCTAGCCGAGGAGAATTGAGTCAGACGCAAAACTCATAAACACTAAACACAAAGCAGATAAATCACAAAGACTTACCACGACCTGTGCCTGAGCCCATGGGACACCTCGGACGTCTCTATCACCAGATTCATTCGGTTGTGCTCGCTGACGAGATTTTCCGTCACCTCTACAGCGATCGGGCCCTCCGTCATGGAGTCGCCCTCCTTAACCGCCCAATTCGGGGTGAACGACCTTAGACCCTTCTGGCCCACCATTTCCCTGGCGTCAGGGCAGAGTGCTGGGGTCCCCGCCTTCAAGACCTCTGCCACCTTCTTGCTACTGGAGCTCGGCTTCGTCTCTGTTGGCCCTCTAGACGAGTGTCTTCTCTTCGACTTCTTCGAAGGTGGCTCCGAAGATCCTTGGGCCACCCCGCCCTGCTACCGGGGAAGCCTTCTCCCTGTCGGCCCTCCTCTTCGTGGCTAAGGCCAGGAGGGCATTCCTCGTCTCGAGGCCCTTCGCATCCATAGCTAAAGAAAGACAAAAATGTTAAAGCGCAGGCAGAAAATTAAGCAAAGTAGAAACAAAAATATACAAGGGGCACTGGGCTCAGTCCGTCTCGGGCCAGATGTCACTCTGTGATGCGTGGCCAACCGATGATGTGCCCCTCTACAATTTTGTCCACTTCCGCCCACTCCTTTTTCGTCAAGTCCCTTCGCCTCGGGGGTTTATGGTTCAACTTGTAAAAATTCCAGACTGTGGGGATTTCCCAAGGCATCTCGCTCCGAACAACGAGGTACTTCTCCTTCCATGCCTTTATCGAGTCCGGATGTCCGTGCATCACTCTTTTGTGGGGGCATGGTGACATGTAGAAGATCCCATCCATATCTCCGAGCGAGCTCACCCTCAAGACGGCACAGAAATACTTGAGCTTTAGCTTGACCCTCTTCTCCTGGAACTTTAGGATAAAACAGACCAGGTGCTTCCATGAGTTGGGCCCATACTGCATCGGACTCAGCTCCCCCCACCTTAGCACCCTCTTGATAAACGGGTGCAGCGGCAACCTCAGTCCCGAGATGAATGCGTCCTCGAGAAACATGCAGAAACTCTTCTCCAACTCAGTAGTTGGACGAAGACTAGTGCTCGAAATGAGAAGCTCAAACTCCCAAGGAATGAAATAAGCCACCCTTAATATCGGCAGGTAGTCTGCCTTCAGCGCACACTGGACGCTGTCCATCTTTATCATTGTCCGATCAGAGACACGCTCCCCCGCGACAAATTGGACAAGTTCCTCTACATCGTCAGGATACATCCTGATCGACCCTGGGTTCTTATTGGTCAGGGAAGGAACCGCCAGTCCTTTTTTGAGCCCATCCGGCGTGCTTGGACTATCCGGCCGGATCCACTTTCTTTTCCTCCTATGAGGGCGAGGCTTCCTCTCCGGAGATGGAGTCGACAACAGGGGAAGAGGGGGGAGACTTGTTTCTTCCTCCTCTACCACTCCCTCGGCTCCTCCTTCTCCCCCTCCTTGGGGCCCTCTCCCTCGGTTCCTTCTTCGCCCCCCTCCTGATCCCCCTCTTCCTCAACAAGCTCCTCCTCCGAGCCCTCGTGGGCATCCTCTCCCGACGAGCCCTCTTCAGGCATGCGACTTTGCAGAGGGGCCACGTCCAAAACCACATCACTCGCGCCACTGAATACCGTATCCGACTGTTCTTCCTCCTCCAAAGTAAAGTCGTCCAAAGACCAAGACGTCGACCCTGACTCGACCTCCACCACATCGCGACTCGAAGAGCACGCCTCAGAACCGGACTGAGAGCACGACATAAGGAAACAGAATACTAATCTGATTACCGAAAAATAAGAGGATCACCGAAAAAGTCGTCGATGACAGCAAAAAGGTGAAAATTCCTGTTGTAAAGAGAGAGTGCGAAGTGAAGAAATGAAGGGAGGGGTGGGGGACTTATAGAGTGGGAAAGACTCCTCGAATTCCACAAAGGAATCTCCACCATCCAATCTTGATAATCAAGATCTAACGGCCACTAGGATCTCATACGCCTCGATTTTCACCCTCATGACGTCAGCCTGACACATCAAAATTCCGGCTTTACCCTCGGCCTTGTCAGCCGATACAGTGGCTTGTCGCTCCCCCTTCCTCCCACGACAGAGGAGCAAGTTGAGCCTCTTCGTTCCGTAAAAGTTCGGAACACACCAGAACTTTTCCAACAAGTTTTGGGGCTCGGATCTCGATAGTAACCTCGAGCCACACCAAAGCTTTTCCAACAAAGTTTTGGGGCTCGGAGCTCTGTAGTAACCTCGAGCCACACCAAAGCTTTTCCAACAAGTTTTGGTGCTCAGAGCTCGGTGGTGACCTCGAGCCATATCAATGCTTTTCCAACGAGTTTTGGGGCTCGGAGCTCGGTAGTAACCTCGAGCCACACCAAAGCTTTTCCAACAAGTTTTGGGACTCGGAGCTCAGTAGTAACCTCGAACAACACCAAAGCTTTCCCAACAAGTTTTGGGGTTCGGCGCTCGGTGGTGACCTCAAGCCATACCAAAGCTTTCCAACAAGTTTTGGGGCTCGGAGCTCAGTCGTAACATCGTGCCACACCAAAGCTTTTCCAATAAAGTCTTGGGGCTCGGAGCTCGGTAGTAACCTCGAGCCACACCAAAGCTTTTCCAACAAGTTTTGGGGTTCGGCGCTCGGTGGTGACCTCAAGCCATACCAAAGCTTTTCCAACAAGTTTTGGGGCTCGGAACTCGGTAGTAACCTCGAGCTACACCAAAGCTTTTCCAACAAAGTCTTGGGGCTCGGATCTCAGTGGGGACCTCGAGCCACACCAAAGCTTTTCTAACAAGTTTTGAGGTTCGACGCTCGGTGGTGACCTCGAGCCATACCAAAGCTTTTACAACAAGTTTTGGGACTTAGAGCTCAGTAGTAACCTGGAGCCACACCAAAGCTTTTTCAACAAAGTCCTGGGGCTCGGAGCTCGGTGGTGACCTCGAGCCACACGAAAGCTTTTCCAACAAGTTTTAGAGCTCCGAGCTCGGTGGTGACCTCGAACCATACCAAAGCTTTTCCAACAAGTTTTGGGGCTCGGATCTCGGTAGTAAACTCGAGCCACACCAAAGCTTTCCCAACAAGTTTTGGGGTTCGGCGCTTGGTGGTGACCTCGAGCCATACCAAAGCTTTTTCAACAAGTCTTAGGGCTCGAAGCTCGGTAGTAACCTCGAGCCACACCAAAGCTTTTACAACAAGTTTTGGGGCTCGGAGCTCGGTGGTGTCCTCGAGCCATACCAAAGCTTTTCCAACAAGTTTTGAGGCTCGGAGCTCGGTAGTAACCTTGAGCCACACCAAAGCTTTTTCAACAAGTTTTGGGGCTCGGAGCTCGGTGGTGACCTCGAGCCATACCAAAGCTTTTCTAACGAGTTTTGGGGCTCGGAGCTAGGTAGTAACCTCGAGCCACACCAAAGCTTTTCCAACAAGTCTTGGGGCTCGGAGCTCGGTAGTAACCTCGAGCCACATCAAAGCTTTTCCAACAAGTTTTGGGGCTCGGAGCTCGGTGGTGACCTCCAGCCATACCAAAGCTTTTCCAACAAGTTTTGGGGATTGGAGCTCGATAGTAACCTCGAGCTACACCAAAGGTTTTCCAACAAGTTTTTGGGCTCGGAGCTTGGTAGCGACCCTGAGTCACCCCTAGCTTTTCCAAGAAGTATGGGGGCTCGACGGTCGGTAGAGACACCGAGCCACGCTTGGCTCCCACAAACTAGCTTCTGGACTCGACACTCGAGCTCATGAAGGCTCTGCCATCGACTCGGCGTTCTGGTCACGATCCCCACCTTGGGCTCTCGATGCCCCCTAGCTTTTCCAAACAAGTATAGGGGCTCGACGGTCGGGGGGGCTCGGCACTCGGCACTGACCTTGAGCCACCCCCTATCTTTTCCCACAAAGCTTGGGACTCGACGGTCGGTAGTGACACCGAGCTACACTTGGCACCTACAGACGAGCTCCTGGACCTGGCACCCGACCGTGTAGCCTCACCACCCGAGCTCAGGAAGACTCGTCACTCGATGCCCGATCGACTCGGCAATAGGTCCCGACATCCGAGCATGCGGGAGCTCGACGTTCAATGCTCGACGCTCGGCTCTCGATGCCCCTTATATCTTTACTGGGGTCCCCTTCATCCTACCCCACGGGCCTCTCCAGAAAAATACAAAACCACATTCTTCGCCGTACACACCGCTCTGCTCTTCCTACAGAGGTAAAATCACTCCTACACGGCTGGACTACCCAACCCTCCAGGAGTGGGGGGCTCCTGATATGGGTCAGATGACGTGGCCCTTCCTAGGCCATTAGATTCCCTAAAAAACTGCACTTCTATGATCATCAGATCAGCCCAGAGATAGATGGGCTTCTGCCACGTCAGGTCCACGAGCAAACGGGTCCGACTCGGCCCAGCAGGGTCTCAGACCCGTTTCCTCTGCCTATAAATACCAGACCCCCTCCTCACTATGCAGGTAATCAAACTTTCTACCCCTGAACCCTAGCTACTATTGCTTTTCCAAGTGATTGACTAGATCGTCAGAGGGCCTGTCGCCGGAACTTTTCCCGGTGTTTTTAGGCAGTGTGCAGGTACCCAGGACCAAGCCGAGCCTACAGTTCTGAGTCGAGCTTCCGGATCCGAACCAAGCACCCGGTCCCTACCTCACTCCTGCTATTCCCGAGCTGATCCCCCAGCTAAGGGTCGGACCAGAGCCAGTACCGCATCAGGACTTTCACTATACAAATTACAAGAACTCACACCTGTTGCACCCACACCCCAAAAACAAACATCATGAAAGAGTGAAATATTATAGAATCGGAGGGAGTATTAATGTAACGCCCCTGCCCCTAGCTCAGACAATTTATACAATTTAGAATACAAATTAGATACTATGTAGTACAACTTGCTCACCATAGGCTGCCTCTCAAAAGGTGGTTAACCGAATTGGTGACTCTTGATCATAGGCTATTATATTTATATATTATTATATTTCTTTTTACTCTCGATGTGGGATTATAATCACATACCTTACCTTTACTCCTGTATCTTTCTTTTTTCCGAAACACACAGTAGGAGCTATACAACGGGTGGGCCCCCAGTCAAATGCCACATCACCCCTATGGAGTTGACGTTTACAAGCAAGAGCACAACATGCTCTGTTTTTTGTTTCTTTCACCATGGGCCCCCCTACCTTTTCAATATATATTTCATACATCATCACCCATAGGAAACCCTATAGGTAACAACCAATTCTCTTATATATTTTATATATATTTATATTTTAACACGGGGTGTTACAGATACCCCCCTTTAGAAATCAGCGTCCTCGCTGAGCATGGGCATGCACAATCTAGTGCAAGATCTACTTTCTAGCCGTTGTGGAGCATCTGCTCTTCTATCCGCCCGATTATTCATGATCCCAGAATCCACCGCCCGATCAATTATAATCCCGAATTTAATTGACCGCCCGACTATTATGATCCTGGAATCCACCGCCCGATCAATAACAGTCCCGGATTCAATTGAGGGCACACCACAGTCCCGGAGTACACCGCCCGACTGGGTCTATAATCCCGGAGTACATCGCCCGACTACATGCTCCACATTCGGTGTCGAAAGTCGGCTTTGATACCATAATGTAACGCCCCTGCCCCTAGCTCAGACAATTTATACAATTTAGAATACAAATTAGATACTATGTAGTACAACTTGCCCACCATAGATTGCCTCTCAAAAGGTGGTTAACCGAATTGGTGACTCTTGATCATAGGCTATTATATTTATATATTATTTTATTTCTTTTTACTCCCGATGTGGGATTATAATCACATACCTTACCTTTACTCCTGTTTCTTTCTTTTTTCCGAAACACACAGTAGGAGCTATACAACGGGTGGGCCCCCAGTCAAATGCCACATCACCCCTATGGAGTTGACGTTTACAAGCAAGAGCACAACATGCTCTGTTTTTTGTTTCTTTCACCATGCCCCCCCTACCTTTTCAATATATATTTCATACATCATCACCCATAGGAAACCCTATAGGTAACAGCCAATTCTCTTATATATTTTATATATATTTATATTTTAACACGGGGATGTTACAATTAATTAAGGGTTATTACCAAACAACTCATTGACAAGTAATCTAATTCTATGTAAGTCACTTACAAATCGCTATATTCATAATACTACCACGACCAATTAAAAAAAAGTGATTAGAAAGAATTTCAATTGCGACATATCATGAAACAAACCTTCGTCTAATGAGACATTAAGCGTTATTACCAAACAACTCGTTGACAAATAATCTAATTCCATATAAGTCACTTACAAATCGTTATATTCATAATACTACCTCGACCAATTAAAAAAAGGTGATTGGAAATAATTTCAATTGCGACATCATGAAAACAAACCTTTGTCTAATGAGACCGACTCTAGCCTGCTTATGGATCAAACATGTTTACAAATAATGCAAACATATAATTTCACTATTTTTATCTGATTTGGTGGATTATAGTCCACAGTTTTCGACCAAACTTGAGAATTTGGAAATTTTACTGTTTTGACCAGATTTTATGGACTCTAATCCACTGTTTTCAGCCATGTTTTATAAATGCCTAGTTTTAATGTTTTTTAGCAAGACGTTATGGGCCATAGTCCACCGTTTTCGGTCGATTTTGACAGATTATGAATTTCACTTATTAGCTAGATTTTGTGGGTTATAGTTCATCCGTATTTTGCCAAATTTACAAACTATGTATTTCACTATTTTGATAATATTTTGTCGGACCCTTTTCGGCCAATTTTGGATTTTTTTTTTTTAAATTTCACTATTTCCCCAAATTTTGTTTCCTATAGTTCATTGTTTTTGTCATATTACGACAAAATTTAAATTTCACTAATTTTGCTTTGATTTTGTAGGCAGTCTACCGTTTTCATATGATTTTGATAAAATTTGAATTTCAATGTTTTGATCAACTAATGTAGGCTATATATTCCATCGTTTTCACCAAATTTCCCTATTTTGGCCCAATTTTGTGAGATATATTTTACTGTTTTTAGTCGATTTTGAGAAAATCTTAATTTCATTGTTTTTTCCTAGAATTTGTGGGCTAGTCCACCATTGTAGACATTTTTCAAGAGATTTTGGATTTAAAAAAAAGACTCGATTTTGTGGGTTGTACTCTTTTTTTCAGTCGATTTTTGAGAAATTATGATTTCATTGTTTCATTAGATTTTGTTGGATATAGTCCACAGTTTTTGGCCAAGTCTGAGAAATCTATAACACTATTTTGGGACATATTTTGTGGGCTATATTTCATCGTTTTTGCCATATTTTGAGGAATTTAAAATTTCATTATTTTAGCTTGATTTGTGGTTTAACTTCACAGTTTTCGATTGTTTTTCAGAAATTCTGAATTTCACTATTTTTGCTAGATTTTATAGGCTGTAGTTCAGTGTTTTAAGCCGATTTTGAGAAATTTTGAATTTCACTGATTTTGGCAAGATCCTGTGTGCTAGAGTCTGATATTTTCTGTTGATTTTAAGAAATTTTGAATTTTAATGTTTCGCCTGATTTTGTGGTTGTGGTTCACCTTTTTGTCATATTTAGAGAGATTTTATATTTCAGTATTTTGGCCCAAATTTATGGGCTATATAATCCACCATTGTCGGTCAATTTTGAAAATTGTAATTTTTTCGTTTTTGCCAGATTTTTAAGATATAGTCCACTATTTTCGACGATTTTTTGAACTTTTAAATTTTACTATTTTTTGCAAGATTTTGTGCTTACCATTTTCGGCCGATTTTGAGAAATTCTGAATTTCACTGTTTTAGCCATATATTTTGTACTCTACTTTACCGTGCTCGGTTGATTTTGAAATTTTTTGAATTTCATTGTTTTTTGCCATATTTTGTAGGAGTCCTCCGTTTTTTGCCATATTTGGAGAGATTTTAATTTCATTAATTTGGCCCGATAAGCTATACTCCACCATATTTGGTCGATCTTTAAGATATTCTAATTTCACTGTTTTTGCAAAAAAAATTTACAATCCGTCGTATGTTTCTAGATTTGTGGCTTATAGTCGACTTTTTTTGCCATTTATCGAGAGATTTTAAATTCACATGTTTTGGTCCGAGTTTGTAGGCTATAATCACCTTTTTTTCACCGATGTTGAGAAATTTTAATTTCACTGTTTTTTCCCATTTGTTGTGCTTGTCTTCTGTTTTCTTCCAATTTTGAGGGAAATTCTAAATTTTACTATTTTGACCATATTTCTTAACCTATACTTCACAATTTTTTCTGTTTCCTAAAAATTCCAAAGTTCAATCTTTTGTATTGATTTTGTAAGGAATAGTCGAACATTTTTGTCCAATTTTGGAAAATTCTAAATTTCACTTTTCTGGCTTGATTTTGAGGATAATAGTCCACCGTTTTTTTTTTGCCAATTTTTAGAAATTTTGAATTTCATTATATTGGCCAGATTTTGTTGGCTTACTTTGAGAAATTAATAATAAATTTTTGGTAATATTTTGCCGGTTATTGTTCACCATTTTCAGTTAATTTTGAGAAATTATGCATTTCACTGTTTTGACCAGATTTGGCGTGGCTAGTCCACTATTTTTTTGGTGTCAAATGTGAGAAATTCTAATTTTAGTGTTTGTGACTAGATTTTGTGGGCTATATTCCACATTTTATGCCATATTTTGAGAAATTTTAGATTTCCAATTTTGGCCCAAATTTGTAGGCAATAATCCATGTTTTAGTCGATTTTGAGAAATTCTACTTTTACTATTTTGGCCATATATTGTAATTGTAGTTCACTATTTTCATCCAATTTTGAGAACTTCTGAATTTCTTTGTTTTGGACAAATTTTATGGACTTTAGTCCACTTCCTCCATATTTCAAGATTTTAATTTCATAATTTTGGTCCATTTTTTGTTCTCTAGTCACATTTTTCGACCGGTTTTGAAAATTTTGCAGTTCAATGTTTTTATTAGATTTTGTAGGCTATGTTCACCGTTCCACGAATTTTGAATTTTTTTGAATTTCACTATTTTTGTCAGATTTAGTGGGTAATAATCCACTGTATTCATTATATTTTAGGAAATTCAAATTTTTACTATTTTAGACTGATGTTGCAGAAGATAATCACCGTTCTTGTCTGATTTTGGAAATTTCTGAATTTTATTATTTTGCTAAGATTTTGTTGACCGGGGAAGAAGATTTTGTTAATATTTTAATAATCTAGGGAAGGCCGGGGGGATCTGGGCTCAAACAACACAAGCAACTCCTTTGGGTCCCATATTTTTTAAGTATTTATAATACTTTAAAAATTGTAATTGTTTTCAGATACAATTACACTGTATTATCTAAATTTTGAAACAATAGCTGCCATATTAGCTCATCTGGTTAGAGTGTCATGCTAATATTGTGAAGATCACATGTCTGAAACCTACATGGACTAATTAATTTTTCAATCACTTTTTTTAATTTTAAAACTAATTAGTTTTCACATAGTCATGCATGCCATTTTACCATTTTACCATTTTATGAATTTAATATTATTTTTCACTTAGCCCATACTAGCCACTCTATGATATTTTTCAATCAATTTTTTACATTTGAAACTAATTATTTTTCATATAACCATACATGTCATTTTACCATTTTATGAATTTCAATATTCTATGGTATATCATATTTACCTGTTTATGTTAAGTTTCTAACCAAATTTTCAAGTACATATGGTTATTCTACATTTTAGCTTTCAATTAGTATTCTCATATGCATATATTCATCATCACTTCATTCTGACTATGTTCTCTAATATTTCATATTTATCTCTTTGCGATCATGTAATCTTCATATGCATATACATGTTTGCTTTGTTCACTTCTTTTCCTTTGTTCTGATTTTGTATCTGTTGATGAATGGAATACTAGGGTTGCCTTCAAAAAGAAAAAAAAACTATAAGGGGCGTTTGATAAAACCAAAAGCTATCCATGAAATCATTCAAAATTGCATTATATATATACTTCAATTATGTTAGCTCAATATTTTATTTTAATGTACACAAACTCAACGTGTGTTTGCTTGTATGTCTTGAACATAATTTTTTTGGTTCTATTCCTCTTTAATTCTCTCATTTATTTTCATTATCTCAGATAACATACAATTCAGAATAAAATCACTGTCGCTTTCTCCTTAGAGCATCCACAGTCATTTGCAAAAAATCCATATTATCCATAAAATAACAATCTGTCATCTGCAGTCATTTTCTATTTATTCATATTTTGGTAAAATCGCTACAGGAGATCGCTATATTTGAGAGGCGATTTGAGAATATATATATTATAGGTCCCAAATAAAAAATTAATTTTTTATTATATCAAACGGAATTTGAAGTTCCGTCCGATGAAATTAGATAATTTTTTTCGTCCAAAAAAATATTTTTCGAAATGAAAAAACTCCTTGGACTGATGTTGAAGAGTCGTCCGTGAAATGTGGGCCCATGGCAAAAAAAACAAATTAATTTTTTTTTCCGCCTCCGACAGAGCTTCAAATTGCGTCTGAGCTTCAAATTGCTATATTATAGCATTTCACCACTGCAGCAAACGAGACTTTGCTATATGTATAATATACATTTTGCTATTTTTTAGCAATCACGACTGTAGATGCTCTTAGAGTTTGTCCAAGTTTTTTTTGCCACGAAGCATTTCATGTAAAATACGTACATTATCAATTATTTTTTTTTTGGAAGCATATATATAAATTTGTTTTCATTTAAATAATTTTTCCTTTAAGACTTCAAATTTGTTTGTATTTAAATAACTAGTAACTGCACGTGCGATGCACGTTCTAATTAATTTTTTTTATATAGTAAATAATAAGTCCTCCCTTTGCCCATCACATACTCTTTACAAATTACCCATAGTGTCACAAACTTTTATTTTATACGAGTGACATTTTTGTAAATAATTATGTCGTAAATAAAATTGAACTTTGAGGGTATTATGGTAACTAACAACAATTAAGTAAATGAATGGTTAATAAAACTCATACTTAAAAATGAATGGTTGAGATTAGATGGTTGAATGAATGTCTACAAATGACAAGCTCAACTCTTCCATTATAATATCACTAGTAATTTTGACGCGAGATGCACGTTTTGATAAAAAAGTTAGAGTTGAACGTGTGATACACGTAAGTCGGTAGTAATCAGCTATTGTGATGAATGCCTTAAACTTTAAAAAAGTTAGAGTTGAACGGGCGCTGCACGCAATTTTTTAAATTTTTTGAAGGAAAAACCTTGAATTGTACGTGTGGTGCATGTGTTACGAAATAGATTTGGAGTTGCACGTGCGACATACGTATTTGCTTTCTGACAAAAAATAATAATAATTGTTTGTTTGGTGAAGGAAAAAACTTTGAATTACACACACGATGCACGTGTTAATAAATAGAGTTAGAGTTACACGTGCAACGTATGTGTTTCGTTTGTGACAAAAAATATTAAAAAATTGTTTGTATGGTTACAAACTCAAAGTGACAAAGTGACAATGTAATGCCCCGCCCCAATGCTCAGACAGATTATAAATACTATGTAGTTCCACTGCCCACCACAGGCGACCTCTCAAAAGGTGGTTAACCGAATTGGTGACTCTTGATCCTCGGCAATAGTATTTATACTCAATTTATCTTCGCAAATTCCCGATATGGGACTATATTTCACAATCCTCTCACAAATCTCACAGACCAGTCGACTGCTGGCAGTACCAGTCGACTGTCCTCTATCAGTCGACTGCTGGCAGTACCAGTCGACTGATCTGGGATATTACATACACCCCTCCTTAGGAATCAGCGTCCTCGCTGAGCACAGGGCACACCTCAGTGTAGGACCGTCCTTTCTAGCACCCGGCATGCTTCGTGAATAGGCCCCCCTCCTTCGGAGGCACCCTTTCATCGTGCAGATACACCTGGTGGGTCGAAAGTCGGCTCTGATACCATTTGTAATGCCCCGCCCCAATGCTCAGACAGATTATAAATACTATGTAGTTCCACTGCCCACCACAGGCGACCTCTCAAAAGGTGGTTAACCGAATTGGTGACTCTTGATCCTCGGCAATAGTATTTATACTCAATTTATCTTCGCAAATTCCCGATATGGGACTATATTTCACAATCCTCTCACAAATCTCACAGACCAGTCGACTGCTGGCAGTACCAGTCGACAGTCCTCTATCAGTCGACTGCGGCAGTACCAGTCGACTGATCTGGGGTATTACAGACAAACTCTCCCATTAATAATAGTAGATTATTAGAAATTAGAGATAGAGATTGTCATTTTTATTTTTGCCAACTTGTAAAAGGCTCCATTTGAAAACTTGCTTAGGCCCCCCTAAAACTCAGATACGCCCCGGCCCGGCCCGAAGGAGATTTTGTTGACCCACCGATTTAGCTGATTTAGAGAAATTTAGAAATTTGCCCTTTCGTCAACTTTTTTAGATTTATAATCCGACTATGTTTGCCCGTTGACACGTGCCTACGGCACGTCTTCGGAACGGTGCACCTTATTTGATCATATAAAATAGTTTTGGAGGTCCAGCAAATTAATTGAAGTAGCAAACATATTATATGAGAAACTTTTGGGGGTCCAGCAAAAAACATATTATATGATTTTTTTTGATTTTTGAATTATTTTTATAGTTTTTTAATTTTTAATTTTTTAGTTTTTTAATTTTTTTTATTTTTTTTAAAATTTTAAAATTTTAATTTTCTTAATTTGTTGAATAGAAGAGAGGGGGGGGGGGGGGGGGGGGGGGGGGGAATAAAGTAAATATAGGAGTTGTTTTGGATGGAGAATTTGAATTTGAGTTTTGGGGGGAAACCTTTGGAGAGAAAAATATGTTTTGTGAGGTTAAATCTGGATCTTTGATTTTTGGGGGATTGAAGGATAACGACTTGATAGCTTTCTTTGTGTTTTATTATATAGATACAAAAAAGTAAATGTTCATTTATACATCAGTAAAAGGAAAAGGTTACCTAAGAATTCTTTGTTCATTGTAAGCATTAAAAAGTGAGCAACATAAATCACTCATGACAGAAACTAATCATTAGAAATTCCTTTACAAACAGACATGTATGTATACTCTTATAATTTTTTTTATATGAAACGGAATGTATACTCTATCATGCATATATGTATGTACCCATGGCTATATTATATGGTTAATATATAGGAACATAGATTTGACACGGCATATTTGTAGAGTTTTTATCATCTCCTTCTCGTATGGTCATATGTCTATGTTCAAGGGCGTTCTATGTTCAAGGATAGGTAATACTTGCTCAAGAAAATTACAGCAATCTCAATACAAAAACATCGTTGTGAAAAGTCTACAATAACAAGGGGCTCAGTCATGGTTCCATCAAGTCCTCAGGACTTTCAAACTATTCTTGCTCTCCCTTCCCCTCAAGTATTCTATGAGTCTTGATGTCCCTTCTTCTCCCCGTTGGGCCGGCACCACCGAGATCACCCCTACTGTCTCATCGGATGCTCCCATCAGTCAGTGCTCCCCTCCGTGGCCCATCATTAAGGGTGTTTCTTCATCTGACCTTGTGGAGTTTTCGCTCCCCTCTGCGAGGGCGATCCATCATCCCGTCAACCGAGGTTACAAGAAGAAAGTTTTCGATCTTTCGAAGATTCGAGTGAGCGCTGGTCTTCTTGCTAGGAAAGCAGGTTCTGTGTCAGCTGTTCTACAAGGGCACAGTTGAGTTTCGCCTTCTCGTGGTCATCACTGGTGTCAGCAGTGCATTTCCGCCGTTGTGCCACTAGAGTCCCTCAAGACTGCTAGTGGAGTTGGATGGTAGTCGTGGGGGGTGTTTTCATTCCCCAGATCCTCTTTCGGGTTCGGCATTTCGTTTTTGGTCCCCTTTTTGCTTGCGTCGTCGGGCCTTTTGCTCCGCTCTCTGTTTTCGGGGTGGTGCACTTTGCCATGTATTTTCCCACTGTGTTTGCTGCTGTTTATTGTATTTCTCTTTTTATTCGTTTATTTCTGTTTTACCCCTTGTAAAACCATTGATGCTTGTTTGTATTATTACTGCTTTATTGATTAATATATTTGTTGATGGCTGGAGCCTTTTGGCTCTATCCGATTCATCAAAAAAAACAAGTTGCATATACCAGTAAAAAAGCCAATGCAGAAGCAATAGAATATCTATTAGCTAAATATTACAGTTCACCAACAAGGTTGCCATAACTCTGGGTTTTCCTCACAAAAATCACCGAGTATCAGCAATACACAAATACATGAACCGAATGGAAAAAAACGTATACTTGCAATGACAGCAATTCCAAGGGACTACAAAAGCAAGTAACACCAAACTTCATAATACTTGACGTGAACATCATAGAGTAGTTATTGGAGTATCAATAGTCTGGAAAACATCATAGTGTAGCTTTCATAGCATCAGTACTTTGGAACCGTAGGGCATTCTGCTCATATGCTCAAAAACCTGATAAACCTGAAAATTAGACAAGTTTCAAAAGAGGTTAGTCAACTTTGAACACATTTTGTTAGTAAAAAAGAAAATAATGTAGACTATGCTCATGGTCTATCCCTTTAGCTGATACAACAACAAGAGGGATGAGTATTCATATAGTCGAAGCTGACCCTGCGAATTTAAACAGTGGATCATGATCGAGACAAATTACTGAATTGAAATGAAGTAACAAATTTATGTACATTTTTTTTAAACACATAAAAGCATAAAGGAAATGGAATTTGAAGATATTTACGAGGCAACAAAATCATAAATGTAATATACAAATAAGCAAAGAAAGAGTACAGGCTAGGCATGAGGTTTGTGAATGAAAGGTGATGTATAAATCCTACTTATGTTTAGGGCAACAAACGACAAACCATTCAGGATGCAGATGAGTACTAAATTTCAATTTACATATAACCCAACGTTAATCCAAGTCTGCATCCCTCTTGTGAAAACATACATACGTTACGAACATGGACAATGATACTGCTATATTCTAATTATCACATACTATCTTTTAATTGAATACTTATCTTGGTATAAAGGATGTCCTAAATAATTATAAACTGATAGAGATTCACATTGTTTTTTTTCAAAAAAAATATTTAACATAGCTATCTGAATAAACAAGGGCATATCTAATGCATATAAAATGAACAAATGTTGTGAATTTTATATGATTAGCAGATTGCCCAGGTATGAGTTCAGTCACAGTTGCTGCTTCAACCTGGGATCCAGACCCATAGCATCCTGCGTCTCCCTGAACAAATTTTAGGACCCTTTTAACAATCAAGTACGTTCACTCCAGTCCCATTTAGAAAAATTAGGGATCTGGACTATAACCACTCAGAGCAAGGCTTTTAATATCCTTATAGTGATATGCTATTAAAGGAACTACCTTGCATAACCATTTCTAGCCAGCCCCTTTTAACACGAAAAGTAGGCTAAATATGGCAGCTCTACTAAAATGATTAATAAGTTTTACCACCAGGACAAGACATCCTTATGTTCTTCGTTCATTAAACTAATCAAAAGTTAGCCGGCAGCAGGGACGAAGCTATATTTTTGCTGGAGGGGTTATGGGTATATATCTACATGAGGGGTTCTTTATAAATTTTGATTGTGGCTAAAGGGGTAAATTTTAGAAAATATGGGGGGTTTTGAAAAAATGGGGGTAGCATTAGCCACCCCCTGCCCTTTGCTAGCTCCGTCCCTGGCTGGCAGTAACACTAAGAGAGACTTCGTTTACCAAGCACACAAGGGCAGCAATGCCGAAATCGCTCAAAACTTCCACTTTAGGGAGGTCATGGAACACAGTGAATTTGCTTTCTTAGTGGATGTAAATGTAACTCTGTTGTATTCAAAGAAGCCTAATAGCCTGACAAATATACTATAGTTCACTCAGCTTGAGCTAAATGATTTATCCCCTAATAAAATGAGTATAATAATATGATTCTACTAAGATTGGTCCTATACTGATTAAGAAAATGATCAAAGCAAATAAATATCAAATCCAAATAGAAGTTTGCCAAACAAAGTTTGCCAAACACATATATGGAAAAATATTTATTCACTGTTCCTAATGAAGGTTGTTCATTTTAGAGAAAAAAATATTGGACTTGGAGAATTAGTTATGCCGGTCCAAATTTTAAAAAGATGGGTAAGGAACCCCAATATCAGACCGTTACATGATGAGTCCCAGGAGGAAAAGCCTACCATTTCACTTCACCAAAACACACCAAATTAACACGAAATTAGGATTCACATTGATAGAAATGTCCACCATTATTCCATTTTTAAGTCCCACATAAAATTACACATGATATAACTTCGCTCAGCATACACTCTAACATGAAATCGAAGGAACAGCACAGCAGAAAATGGACAAGTAGTTGTCTAGAAGAATAAGTTTGCTCATCACCTACATACTTCGCACTTAAATTAATAATCACCAAACAAATTTCATATTTCAATTGGTTAACAGAATAGTGTTCTTTAAACAGATATGACTTCATAAAAGGGAACCTACTTACCCAACAGATTGAGTATAACAAGCCCATGTTCATTCTTTTCTGTCAGTAAGTGAAGCTAATTTGATAAAACGACGTGCTCTGCAATAAGAGAGATTCTAATTGCTCAAACCATGCATATCGTGCTCATGTCAATTGTAACAATAAGCCTAAGCAAATTATAAGGAAAACAAAAATACATACTGATATAATGTGCTAATAATGAAGTCATTCAATAGAAGCAGAAAATTAACCAGGACGTATATCACATGAACAGCTTAATCGACATACCTATATGATTATAGATGGGAGTTCAGGTTGAATCGACCCCATCATTCAAATGAACATCATCAATTCCGGGCGGCAGAACACATTCTCTCCCTCATCATCTAACACAGGATATGCAGCAACAAGTGCATCTTGAGCTCCAATGTACAAGGAGTTGTATATTTTCCAATAAACCTCCCTCACTTTCCTTGCTGGATGGAACAGACCCTGAAGACAGTAGTTCAGAATGGTAGCAGCACCTAGCGCCACCCTCATCCCTTCAATAGCCTCCATCACAGCATTTATAACGTGAGGGGAGGTCTCAAATATGTTGGGCCAAACGTAATTGAGTAAATGAACCAAGGCATCCTCACAACCTAATCCAGCTACACCCAAAGCCATGTGTTTAACCGCAGAAGCAGCAGTCTGTCTATGAACAAGATCCCTGTCCATTAAGGCATCCTCGAGCAAAGGAGTGACAGCATAAATGTAATCCTTACCCATTTCTCCAATATACTCAAAGAGAAACGAAAGAGATTTCAGAACACCATTTTGCACATTAAGCTCGGGTACACGGTACTCATTCATAAGAGCAGGTAAAACAGTAAAAGGCGAACATGTTTCTGCAACAATGGCAATTGCAACAGTAGTACAGACACGGTTTTGACGCTCTTGTACCTTCAAATTATTCAACAAAGTTGCCAACACATCCTGCGGACCAATAGCTTTTGCAATGTACCCAAAAGTGTTCACAGTAGCTCTCCTAATCCCCTTCTTATGAGCCTTCAACATTTCGAGAAGCTCAAAACAGATCCTCATCCATTCCCTTGCTGGAACAAATTCAGCACCACGATCTGCAATTCTACCAACAAGGTCGATACAATTTTCCTGGACCTTCTCGTGCCTGTTCTTCAGGATTGGTGTGAGACGGGGAAGCAGATCTTTAATAGGGGGAGTCATTTTGGTCATACCAATAACATTGACGATTGCCTTCAGTGCTCCTAAGATAGAACCGAGGACCTCCGGATATTCTTCACCCAAATACTCGTACAGGACAACACCCAAATGACCCATCAGTTGCTCTTCTTGGCACTGCTTCATAACAACTGCAATTCGAGATATAAGATCAGCAGCTTGTTGCCTAACCTTTGCACTCTTATTGTTCAGCCGCCATTTAATGGTTCCACAAATCTGAGGAAGGTAAGGCTTCACCCTTTGACCAAGAGAATTGACCACTGCACCGAACCCATTAAGCATAACATTTGCATCATCACTAGTCTGCTCCTGGAAAGCATACAGAATCCCATCAATAAGAAGCTCTTCCAGACGGGCATCAATGTCTGAAGCCCCCAAATTGGCAACAACCTTCTCAACAGTCTCCATCACCATCCTCCTATAAGGCTCGCTCTCATCCTTAAGATCTTCCACAATCCGTCCCACTATATCAGCAACTCCGACTTTGTTTGCTATCTCAACAGTAGTATCCACAAGTTGCTTGTAGTTCCTCCGATCCAAAGCCATTCTCCTAACCCAAAAGTTCCTGAAGAATTCCGGAAGAACATCACTACGGATATAATCAGATTCCACACCTTCAGTACTGACGCACTGCTTCACAACTTTCAAAACAATCTTCTTCATTTCTTCATCAGGCGATTGGAACTCACGAATCAGTATATGCATCACCTCCTTAGTATAATAACTCGCATACACTGCATCCATAAGAGGAATGATGAACCCAATAGCCTTCAAGAAGGCAGCAAGAACCTTACCACGATGTGACCTGATACCCTTCCAGAGAGGCTTCAAGACTGAATCAAAACTCTCTATACCATAAGGAGCAGCTGCTTCAGCGAGTGCAGCAAGAGAGAGTGCAGTAATTGTCCTGACCTTCTGATTTTCATCAACCAAACCATGCTCAATAATTTCAACAAGTGATTTCAAATGAGGTAGCACTGCACATCCCATAAGAATGGCTATCTGCTGCACAATCTTAATACCTGTGTGACGAGCTTGCCAAGACTTCTTACTCTGGCAGACCGCCTTCAAAAAGGGCAAAAGCGCAGGAATTCCAAGTGCAGAAGCCACCACACTGAAAGCCCTAGCAGTTGTGTTCCTAACATACTCATCAATGTTATCAATATCAGGCCTCATAGCAGCAATCATAGTAGCCAAACCCGCCGCTTTGCTCAAATTAGAAATAATCTCTCTCCCTTCAACCCTAGCATAGTAGTCCTCGTCAATCAACAGTGGCTCAATAACCACAAGAATCTTATGAACGAAAGGCCTAACAAGCTCATCCAACTTATACAACACCCTATCAATAACCTTCACCAAAAGATGCCTCTCTTGATCCTCCAAAGTCGGCTGCATCAACAGCGGCAATATCTTATTAAACAACGGCCCTGCCCCAAACTCCCTCGCCTTATCAGTCAACTGCCTCAACGCTGTCTTCCTCTGCGGTGGCGTCCCATTCTTCACCTTCAACAGCAACTTCATAATCTTCCTCTCCTTCTGCTCTTCTGCTGACAACTTCTCCTCCTCCTCCTCATTCAACAACGCACCAAAATACTGATAATCCTCCGGCTTCATAAATGGCAAACCGCCCGGCGCCTCTTTCGGCACATCAAACTGCTGCCCACGATTCTCCTCCGGGATCGCATACAACGGCGTCCCCAGTGGAGTCGGGGTCGCCAGCAACTTCCTCGCCGGAGTCCTAATCGGTACATAAGAAGCCGGTGGATCCAAAATCTTATACCCTTCTTGCGGAAACATAGCATCCAGCTCCTCATCAGTCAAAGGTCTGTTCCTCTCCTCAATATCCCTCTCCCACCGCATCAAATTATACTGCTCCGGAGTCATCGCACCTCTCAAATTAATCGCTCCCGGAGTAGGTGTAGCAAGATCTACCCCACCAATTGGAGTAATCCCAGGGGTAAACGCAACCGCAGGAGTCGCCGCAGCAGTTCCCGGTGTTGCACTGCCCATACTTGCTGGAGTCTCATCCCATCGAGACCTCTGCCTCTTCGGGGTAGGAGTGGCCATCCCCGCAAGTTTTGGCGTCGCATCCCAAGTCATGCCAGCTGGGGTAGCACCCGGTGTAACCCCACCAGCATCAGGAGTGGCATCAGCATCAGCCAACCTCCCAGGAGTCGGGGTCTCATCCCACCTATTCCTCCGTGCAACTGACGGAGTCGATTCCGCCCCAACCCTTCCGGGCGTCTGGGCGTCCCACCGCCCCGCCCCTGGGGTAGTGTCAGGCGCATCCCAATCCGAACTAGTTTTCGCTTTTTTCGCTACTCCATCAGAATTCACATCTGTCGATTCTTGCGACTGATCCCACCTATTCCTCCTCTTCTGTGGCAAGCTCTCAACTTTATTACTATTCCCCTTCTCCTCTTCCTTCTTCTTCGCAATTTCTTTCAAAAGATCCTCTTTTTGCTTTATCAGCGCCTGCTCCCTCATCACATCAGCGTAAGTCCTCACCGTAGGATCCGGTGTCTGCTCTCCGCTCGCAAACGGATCGTTCCTATCCGGCGAGATGATCCGATTCAACCTCCTCCGTCTATAATCATCCTCTCTATCAATTATCCTCGACGGCTTCTTGAACCCCGAATCGTCGTCGTTTTCCGCGCCAACCTGAGGGAGGTCTTTGAGCGATTTGGGACCGGTGATTGAGGACATCTTGCGAACGACCTCGCGAGTGTTGTCGTCTTGATCGTCGTCGTCTTCTACGGTGGGGATGGAGCGCTCGTAGCCGGCGAATCGGTTATCACCACCGCCGTATAGGTCGGCGTCGAAGGTGACGGAGGTGAGGGGGGCCACGTCCTCCATTTTGCGGCGCTCTTCTTGCGCCTTGGCGATTTCGGCGTCGATCGAGTCCATTATGGAAACCCTAACCCTAGAAATTTTGAGATTGGAAAATATTAGGGGAGAAAAGTTGGGGTTTTGAGATTAGGGTTTGGGAGATTGGGGGTGAAAATTAGGGATGTTGGAATGAGATGGGAGTCGGGTTTTTGAGATTGGGATTTAAGTTGGTTTTTTTAAGAGGCGTTGGGTTAGTTAATTACGAAACTGCCCTTTAGTTATTGGGAATTTTTCACCCTACCACATTACTTTGTGCATATGCTAATATTATCCATTTTTCTTTCTAGAGTTTCTCTCTCTAGAACATTTTTCTTTCTAGAGTTTTTCTCTGTAGAAAATTCTAGAGAGAAAAATTACTCCTATTCAAAAAAATCCTAGATCTGAAACCCTATGGGGCGGCGGCGGCTAGCTCCCCCCCCCCCCCCCCCCCCCCCGCCGTCGTCCCCCTTACCTGTCCTCCACTTCCTTACCGCCACACTCAGCACGCCGATCCTTCCTTCGCTCCACGACGACGAAGAGGCGACTTCCTACGCTCCTCAATCGACGACCCTCAGCTCCACCCCCACCCCCCCCCCCCCCACCCCCCCGCTCCCCATCGTCCCCCTCTGACCAGCCCTCCACCTCTACTGCGACCCTCCTATGCGACATTGAAGGCGAAGCGTCGACGGAGCTCCACGGCCGCTCTCTTCTTGCTCTTCCTCCTCCCACCGTCCGACGCCTTCTACCTCCCCGGCGTTGCCCCCCGCAATTTCCAGAAGGTAATCTTATCGGATTGAACCGGTACCCTATTTTAGATCTGAACATTCTTGTCGGATCTAAGGTTTCTCCTTGTTTGAGGTCGAGTTGTGGTGTTGTTGATTCTGTCTGGTTTGTGCGGTTCTTGAAATGGCGGGTTTCGTAGGGTTGGCCTTGCTAGATGTTTGCCCGGATGTTCTTCGCGCTTGTCACCATGTCTACACTCTTGGGGCCAATCACGGCGATCTGTGGCTATGATTTGGTTTTTGCGAGGGTTGGTAGTGCGTGTGAAGAAGCCGGGTGTGCTTCTCTATCTGTGAGTCGCTATGATGAGCGGGTTATGATGTTTTGCACGATTGTGGAGCTTGGGCCCGAAGATGGGGTCCCTCCGTGGTGTGCGTTCACTTGTCTCTACTTTCGGGGTGCTTGTCTCAACTGTCGCGGAGCGACTATGTCGCGCCAGAGCATACTCCCGCACCTGTTGTCGCGAACGCCATGGACTTGGGGTTCAAGTGTGATCTGGGCGATGGCGAGGTGCGCCCCCCTCCCGAAGTACGCTCTTGCATGATTATGGAGCTTGGGCCCGAAGATGGGGTCCCTCCATGATGTGCGCATTTGAGTGTCCTACGATGTCGCCGGTGCAGTCTTCACAGCGCCTACTATCAAGCTATTGAGCTTCCTCCAGCTTAGGCCACTGGCTCGTGACAGCGTCGCCTCTTCCCTCAGATTGGAAGTATGAGTCGAGATAAGTCTATGTGGTGAGAAATCACCGGAGAAAGGTAGAGCGTAAGAGAGGTGAATGTATCATCTCCACGGCTCTCTCCTGGAGCGTGGTGTTTGGTAGGGTGAGCGAGATAGTTGTTCGGTGAGAAATCGCCTGAGAAAGCGCTATCGTGTGAGAGGTGAAGGTATTCTCTTCACGGCTATCTCTTTGGTAGCGGCTGTGGGAGCTATTGGCGCATTTGTAGGATGAGAGATGGGGGAGGGTGCGATCGCTGTGCATGTGCCGTGGGGTCAGAATTCAATCTGCGGGGGCTTGGGCCCAAAGATGGGGTCCCCCCTAGCGAGGTGAAGGCAGAGATCGGCGGGTGATAAAATCCTGCTAAACTTGTTTCAGGTGGGTGTGCATGTGTTGTGGAGGCACTGTACGAAGCTAAACTGACGTACTTACAATTTTGCTGGACCGAGCTTGTTTGTCGGCCCACCCTTCAGGGTAGTTGGAGGGATTTGTTGTTTGTACGCGTCATGTTGCTTCACGTATGTTTTATTTTCTGTCTGTAGTTTGTAATTTGGTCCAGTACTCTGGATTTGTTTCGTTAAGCTCTTATTAATGAAACAGGGTGGCCAGATTCCACCTTTTCCTTCAAAAAAAAAATATGGCAAAATAACAAAATAGAATTTGACAATTTTCTTAATTTGCTGGAAATCGTTAAATATAAACATAGCAATTTCGCAAACAAAATTACATGAATGAATAAACTTGTTTAATTTTTGTAATATTTTTCAATACTATAACAATTTTTTTTTAAAAAAATGGAGGTGCCATTTTTTTAAATTTATTGTTGATGTTTCCTCCAACGCAATTGCAAAATCTCCTAGGAAGCATCTCCAAAGTCCAGACAGATCGTGACACGTGTCTCTTCCCATCTATAAAGTGCTTCATGCATTTTTTTTCCTTTTCCAAGGATTATTTTTTTAAAAATTAAATAACCCCAGACGAAACATCATGTTCATGTTTTGTCAAATGAATTGAAAAATTACTAAATAATAGATGTTTCGTCTCCTATAATATGGGAATTGCCAAATCATTTATCAAATATAGCAATGTACTGTTTAAAAATGGAAAAAATGTCAAATTAGATGACGACTGCAGCACATTTTTTGGCCAAAAATGGCAAAATAGCCAACGACTATGGATGCTCTAAGCTACTTTTTGAAACTATTTTCCAAACTAAGACACTTTCCAAACTATTTCCATGACAGAGTCAGTTGATACCACGTCAATAGCGGCCGCTATTTCCATCAGCGACCTATGCCTTTCGAAGATTGCTAATGAGAATAGTGGCCACTTGTTAAAAAAACTGTGAAGTTTTTTGGTTGCAACTATTCTCATCAGCGGCTACAATATATATTGCTGCTAGTTTTTGTGTGGGAGCAAACATATATATGAATTCTTTTGATGAAAACAATAAATATATGACATTTTACTTTCACCGATGTTGACTGCCGCAAACTTTGATACATGATTGTCAAGGAATCGCTTCCATGGATCTGTAAAACTGCCTGAAACACCGGGGTTGGCCCCGGCGACAGATTCTCCGACGTCCAAGTCAGAAAACTCAGAGATATAAGAGTTTGGAGAGCAGAATTTACAATTACCTGGTTTTTGAAGAGGTCAAGACGTAGTAGAAGCGGTTACCCCGTAGAGATAGGGGGTTTAAAATGGGTTCTTTAGATGAACATGTACTCATTTGCATTAGAGCTGCTTTACCAACCCCACATTGTAGGCTGGATTGGGTTGATGGGCCTGAAAGTTGCTCGACTACTTCTGTTGGGTTTGTGTCTACTGAAATTTACTGTTTTACCCCTGAGAGCTTTAGAATTCATGGCCGATTTGAACGGTCCAGATTTTGTTCTATTTTTACCCACATCACAAGCTCCCCACTCATGAAGACTGAGTTTCACAATCTTCGAGGAGTAGTTTGTCTGTTCAGAGCAGTTTACATAACATATCGGAGCTTTCCGGGACGTATGAACCTTTTCCGGGGTTTAACAGAGTTACTCTAACTTCACAAAGTATCCAGAATTATTCTAAGACTTTTTTTGGACTTTTTGTGATTTTTCTGAATTTTAATTTACAATCTGAATTTTTAATTAATTTATGGATTTTAATATTAGTTTTTTCAAAAATTATAATTACTAGTAATCTGCACGTGCGATGAATTTTTTTTTTATAAGACACTTTTTGAAAATATTTGCAGAAAGAGGAAAATTGCTAAAGTATTTGCGCTCGTGGACTCAACAACTAAATTCGCCGTTCCCAACAGTGAGTTTAGTTGTTTCATGCTCGTTGTTGGGACACGGCGAGTTTAGTGTTACTTTTTTGAAAAACTCGTTGTTCCAAACGGCGAGTTCAGTTCAAAATTTTTGTGAAGACTCGTTGTTCCCAACGGCGAGGACATTTATACTAGACTTGCTGTTGGGAATAGCGAGTTTAGTTCAAAATTTTGAAAGAAGACTAGCCGTCCCCAATGACGAGGATATTTATATTATTCTTCTTAAACTTCGGAATATATATGGTATTGGTTAGCACATTAAATTTATCCTAGTTCTAGTCTCATCTTCAACTTTAATACATCGTTTGAGTTGTGCAAGCATAATTTGTTCTGGTAGTCTATACATTTCAGTCTTAAATGTAAGCCATGATGCAGGAAATTTAAAAATTATTGCTCCAGTAAGAAAAGCATCACACACAATGATATCTTCACTTTTCAATTTAGCTACTAAGTTTTCAAGATCAGTTACCTGAGGGAGAATGACTTTCTCCTCTCTGAATTCAAAACTCATGAACTTATCAACCAAGTGAGTCTTGGAGACCTTCTCCTCCTTTTTGAATTTATCCAGCAGATTATCCCATATTTCCTTAGCTGTTTCGTATTTCATGTAAACATCTGCTAACCGATCTGATATACTATTTAACAGAAACTCCCTACACAAGTCCTCGTCTCTGATCCAAGTGGCATCATCCACATCTTCAGTACACTAATCATAGGTCATTTGACAGGTATAGAAAATCTTCATAAATTTCATTCCATAATGTGCTTTCCTCTTCCAGCTATTGAATTCAGAACTACTAAACACCTCTAGTTTAGGAACCTCATACGGATGGTCATGTTTTTCCATCTTAAGGAATAAACAATGAATTCCTAAAGTTTGAGAGCATATTCTGAATTATTACTACATAAGTAATTTAGAGAAAGAAGATGATTTATTTGTAAATCTGCCAACTAATAACAGAATTAATGAATTATATAAATTGTATGAATCTTAAAGTTTAGAAATAACCAGATCCTGATGATGAGATGAAGTGTTCTCAGGTTCCGGGTCTGCTGCGGGTTCAGGTTCGGATCCGATAGCACAAAAGAACAAATCTTGCCCGATCAAAACCAAAACGGATTCGGGTTCAAGCCTCGGGTTCGGATCTACACCCAATACACAGCAGGTCAGAGAAGAGCGGAGGAGGTCGACTGCGTGAGAGGAAGACGAGGTCGCCTGCGGATCCGACGACTGGCAGCGTTCAACGACGTCGACAAGAGCTGCGACTGGTCGAGGGGGCGAGGGGCCAGATCTGGCGACTGGGCTGACACACAGTCCCAACCACAAACGCGAGAGGAAGACGAGGTCGCCTGTGGATCTTGCGACCGGATCTCTGGTCGACCACAATGGCGACGACGGAAGCGGCGGTGCACGTCGACGGCATTGGGTTCAGGTGAATCTCCTATCAAATCTCACAAAATTAAATTTAATAATATCTCAAGATTGTTAACTGTTTTGTGAGAAATAATCAAAAAGGAATTAGGTTAATATTTAGATCTAAGTTGCTTGAGATATTCACCCTATGTATCAAGATTGGAATACTTAGACTGCTATCACAAGCCAGTATTTATGAAATAAATACTGGTTTGGGTATCGGGTTATAAGCCCACAAACCCGCGTTCTAATATCCAATCAATTGTACGTTCAATACACGTGTTACTCATATGCACATGTAATATTTATATATAGAGAATATACCCATATATCCAACAAAAATGAGAATGAGCTTTTAGAACGAATGAATGTGATGATATGCAATAAAATAAATATAGTATTAGATGATATGCTGACGGATTGAAGATTTAAAGGAGTACTTTAGTATGAAGTTCTTTTATGATGTTTTTACATTCAAATTTCAGGTTGACTTATTTATCATGATATCGGTAAGTTCTTTACATTTTCTTTATATAGTTCAATTTAATACTAGTAAATTATACTCACACCAGAAATGGCTAACCCCTAGTGTTTGGGGGGTTAGTGGAGTCCCAGGACTACCCTAGTCCATCTACTGTTACAGGTCCTCAGTAGTGCAGAGGTGAGGCGTGGATTTTGGTTTTGAGTGGAATCTTTTTTTTCTAAATTTTTGTATAATTTAGTGATATGAATAGTGAAGTTTATGGTTTAAATTGTATTATGGGATGTATAAGTATGTAGATGGCGATGATGAACATAGTGTGGGGTAGTATGATATATTTTTGACCCGTACCCATCTCATTGTGGAGTACCGGGTCCTGTGGTATGTTTTACAAAGGTTTTTCGAAAAAAATTGCTACATTTTCGAAGAAATTTATAGTTTTTATTTGATATTTAATATTCTATTATGAGTTTGGCTCCCAGAGCATGATATATATATTGCCTGTGCGATTCTGCTCATTTTTTGTCAGAGGAGCTCGTGAAAATATTGCCCATGTTGAGAGTTACAGAATTTAGAGCAGAATTTCGTAAGCTTTTTGTGTTTCGAAGCAGAAATTTCAGGGGAAACTCTGCCAAAATTTTATTTGAAATATAACTATCTTAGTTTATGTTTAAAATGACATAGAAATTGAAAGAAACTGAATTTGGAGTTATAGAGAAGAAAAAAATGGGGGTGTTACGTACTCTCTGTGATATTTCAAGCCAGGTCATAAAATTTTTTATTAGACCTGCAGTTCCCATCTGGCTCTAAACCTAGAGCGCAGTTGAGAACTGCGAGCCTTGCTAAAGTGGCAAACTTTTGTCAATGTGTACAAATACTTTTAAAAAGTGGCATAAAAAAATAAAATAAAATAAAATCATGTATAGGCATGTTTAGAAACAACATAGCATGACAAATAAACTTTTACAGTTAAGAATGTACATCTGCCTTGACTTAAGATGGTTTTGTGGTTTAGTTGGTGTTGCGTATCTTTTTTATTCTATGAACTTTGAAACAGATTCGTTTTCCTTTTCCATATGAAAATGTATGATATCCCCACTAAAAAATTTGTCATTCTTCCAAATAGAATAGTACCAATAACCTTCATTCTGACTTGTGGTCTAACAATCGATACTGCTGTACAATTGAAGGGAAGCGTGTATCATTGACCTCTTAACAAATTTCTCCATCACTCTTGAAGCTTTGACCATAAATCCTCATCTTTAATCTCTAAACCAAGTTAAAACACGCAAAATCATTTCAAGATTTCTAACCGATGCAAACCAAGGTCTACTGTGATATAGTTTTCCACACAATGCCTCCAATATAGAGATACTTCTACTGCCAATAAAAACCAAGGAATGCTAAAAATGAGGATAGAATATCTCGACACAAGAGCCACATAACTCTAACAAAGCAATTTGCCAACCGAACATTATCCAAAAATTAAAATAAAAACCATGATGTATCCCAGAACATAATTAAACATCAAAATCCAAATCCTAACATATTCCACTATCGGTGCAGCACAACAGCAAAGTAAAGCGAGTATAAGCTTAATCAAAGAGGGAGAAGCCCATATCATCGTCACTCTCTTCCTTCTCTTCCTTTTTTTCTTCAGCAGGAGGTGCCTCAACAGCAGCGCTGCTGCCTGATGCCGCTGGTGCTGCAGCACCACCGCCTGCAATGAATCCTCCACCACCTCCTCCACCGATTATTACCTGCATCAAGGGTAAGAAAATAATAAATAGGTAGAACAATGACAATCAGCATAATACATAACAGGAGTCATTTGCCCTACCGAAAATTTGATAGTATGCTTTGATAATAGTCTGATAAAGATCAATTTTTACATAGTAATACTATAATAATTAGTATCGAGTCATTTTAATTCACTGTAAAAGTAGAACAAGCAACGATGGATAGTTTTTTTTAAAAATGAAACAACAAACGTAATTAGTATTAGTATTAGATATAGATATACTTTTAAAAGTGTGGCCATAAACAATCAGTGTTCAGAAGTCTCGACAGTCACAGGAATGTATGTTTGGATGAACAATTCATACAATACTTAATATCCCTGGGACCGTGTAATTATCCACTCTTTCATCGCTTTTTGGATCATTAGTAATAAACTTCACCCTCTTTCAGCACTTTCTTATTTCTTTATTATATAAACTGGCATCTGTGAATGCATTTTTATCTTCTCCAAGCACCGGAAATTAGTGAATTAACACAAGCTGTTTTAGGCTTAATAATGATCAATTCCTAATATAATCTTAAGAGAAAAGGAAAGCCATTCAGAGCACATGCAAACAAATTTAGTGAATAATAAAGGAAAGCAAACAATGAATACAGGAAAAATGTAATACCTCCAATCTGACTGCACATTGAATGTATAAAATGAACTGACTATTAATGAAAATCAAGTAAAAAAGATCGAACAATGAACAATCACTATGAGCATGGAGGGTAGAGAGACATCTGCCATCATTCTTGTGATTCTAAAGGGAAAATCCTAATCCCTAAAACAAAGATGCAAACAAAAACATCCATAAAATCTCTAACCGCTCATCAAGAGATTGCAGATTCCAAAAGACAACCAATCAAACAAAAAACTACAAGCATGTGCTATTATAGTAACAGTCGCTATAACTGCAAAATGAATGGCATTGATGTGAACCTATGTAGCATTGACACTTCTACCGAGGAGCCATATCCATACCAGACACTTTGTCAAACACTTCTCATGCTTGTCCATAATTTTAAAATACATCTTATATATTAGACAGTTAAAATCGGTTTTTGAAATTAATCGGTTAATCGGAAAATAATCGGGGATTAAATCAGAATAATCAGGGATATATATATATATATATATATATATATATATATATATATATATATATATAGGGTAATGCTCCATTGAAAACACAAATGTCTGTGAAAACGTGGAAAACCACTAAGGCCGTTGTTGGAGACAACGGCCTAGGTTATAATCCAACAACGGCCTAGGTTATAATGCATTATAACCTAGGCCGTTGTCTCCAACAACGGCCAGTCGTTTTCACGTTTTCACAGACATTTGCGTTTTCAACTGAGCATTTCCCTATATATATATATATATATATATATATATATATATATATATAATAAAACACAAAGAAAGCTATCAAGTGGCTTTCCTTCAATAGGGTTGAAATCAATGGTCCAGATCTAACCTCACAACATATTTTCCCGCCCAAAAGTTCCCCCCCAAAACTCAAATTCAAACCCCCCAAAACAACTCCTTTATTTATTTATTTATTTATTTCTCTCTCTCTATTTACTCAAAAATTTATATTTTCAGATTTCAGGTTTGTAAATTTTCAGATTTTGTATGCATTTTTTATTACTCATGTTACATTGAAAATAGCAAATATCTCATCAACATTTAAATTTCATCATTTTCCACACTCAATAATCTAATAGGTTGGATTTACACCCACATTTATAACTATTTTTCAACATATACTAATGGAAACATGGACTTTTATTTACAACTAATTATTGTTTTACTATTTAAACTTGAGCTACATAATTATTGTTTTACTATTTACAAGACTTTCATATGTTGTATCGTTCCGAAGACGTGTTGTAGGCACGTGCCCACGGGCAAATCTACTATATATATATAATTTTTAAAAAAACCTATCCTCGTTATGTAGCAACCCTAAACCCTAACATAGAATTATTACGAGATTATCAAATAGGAACAAATAGTTATAGAGAAAAAGAAAAAGAATACTTGGTTTGAGTTGAGTTTGAATTCTGGATGAGGGTAGGGTAGGTAGCACTGTCATATGTACTTGCTACCCGGATCCGATCCGGATCCGACATTGGACCGGAACCGACCCGATCTATCCGGGTCCAGATCCTAAAATAAGATCCAATGCACTTCCGGGTCCGGGTCCGCTCAAAATAGAACCGACCCAAACACGGACCCAGACCCGTTAAAAATACCTTAAAAATTAAGAAATTTGAATAATAGTGTTATAGGGATATACATATAAATAGTAATTGTTGAATATAGATGTGTAAATATAATATTTATTCATCTACTTGAGTGCAAAAAATGTTGAAACCGTAGGATATCGGGTGCAAAATACTTACGTGCAAATATTTATTCCCCGCTACCGGACCTGACAGGTAGATTTTTTTAACTAGGACCCGGACCCGGACCCAGTTCTCGCAAGTCTAGGCTGGGTCCAATTTTTGGACCCGTGAGGTATCGGGTCCGGATCCAGATAGTGGAGGACCCAAACCGATAGGACCCGATACCAGCTCTAAGGATCGGATTTGCTGGTCGGCACCAGCAAACAAAAACAATCGTGGAGAAGGAGCATGAGCAGCAAGAGGAGAAGGTGCATCAGATACGGGTCGAGTCAAGTTTGCAACGAAGCAGGGAGAATGACGGCGGGTCGGGTTTGAGTTTACTCAAGGAAGAAGAAAAGAATCGGTTTGAGTTTGGGTTTGAATTTGGGTTTGAGTTTGAATTTGGATTTGCGCAAGAAAGAAGAGAGCGACGACGGCTAGGGTTTGAGTTTGTGCGAGGACACAAAGGGGTTTGGATTTTGAATTTGAATTTGAGTTTGGACCAGATTGAGCCCAAATAATACAAATGAGCATGAAAATTAAAGAATGATTTAATCGGTTAATCGACCACTTAAAATCAACTGATTAACCACTAATCGGCTGATTATACCCGATTAAATCACTAACTATTGAAAATCGCTAAAAAGTTAATTGCTTAACTTCCGATTAGCGATTAATCAGATTTTAACTACTTAGCTTCTTTATTGGACACATCTTACACACTTCTTTAATATTTTGTAAAAGTTGGAACCCATTATTAACAAATTTTAAGTAAATATTCATATTTCTTTTACTAATTAACTTTAGTACTTTCAAAAACATCTCCAATTTTATTGTGTATAGTCAATGCTTTTAGTTGCATGAAGCGGAGCGGCCCAAGGACCACTTTACACTTCCTCACTTAAGCGGGTGCTTCACTATTGTATCACTCAGTTTATTTTTAATATACTCATCTATTTTAAATATAGTGAAGAGGAGTCGAGAAGTAGTCCAACGAGGAGTCAAGTGAGAAGGAGGAAGAGTGCGAGTGGAGTCAAAGAGGAGGTGGCAACGAGGAAATTGGAGGAAGAGCACCTTGAGGCTAAAAAGGATTTGGGAAAAATTTATAGGGTATTTTCTTTAGTAAAAAGTTATAAATTTGGTTATTGAATTAGAATTATAACCAAAACTAATTAAATCCGCACTTTTTGGTCCAAAAACCTGTTTTCAGCCCAAGCCGTGTCATTTAAGCGCTTCAAGCCCCAAAGAAGCGGTGACGGCAGTGCTTTCGCTTAAGTGGACGATGCACCCGCTACTAAAAATACTGTGTATAGTAAAGAATCACCACATTTGTTGACAATATATTTTTATTTTGATTATGAACAACAGATAGTATTGTTCCAACTCTATTTTTATTTAAATTATACATAATTGAAATAATATTAAGTTTATGTTATATAGTATTATAGCCTTATCCCCGTATCCTACTTTTTACAAATTTGACGTGTCCCGTACCCACACCCATACCCGTATCCATGCTTCATAGATGTGAATACTTCAGTGTTTTAAAAATCGCTAGGCGGTAGTATGGCAGCCAATGGCGGCCTAACACCTAAACCTTGTAAGCAGGCCTAGGCGGGTAGGCACTAGGCAATTTTAAAAATATTTTTAAATATATTTATAAAAAATATAATATTGCATAAAATACAAGATATATAATACTAAAAAATAACTCAAAAAATAATAAATGGGAACTAACTCAATAGTAGAGCGTTTATTTTGCGTATTACCCATTATCAAGATTCCAATGAGAGGGGCGATCGATTTGAGATTTTGAGGATTTGGGAAAAGCATGAGCGATTTGGGAAATTTCTAATTTAAGGATTTGAGTAATTTAATACACAAAAAAACAGATCACTTAATACACAAAAAACCTGCCCAAACCCGCATAGGTAGCCAAACAATTTTTTTAAAAGGTCCAGGCCCTAAGCGAGTCAGCTTGATACGGCCTAGCGCCTAGGCAACCACTTAGGGGGATTTGTAAAACACTAGAATACTTTTGCTATATGTTGGTGTTACGAGCGGATTGTTTTACCGGATTTGTCCCTTGGGTGTTGTTGCAAATAAATATTTCAAAACTGGGTAAAACTGGGTAGCAATTCCATCTACATAATGTGCCGCTACCTCTAGATGGCAAGATATCCATCATAGGAAAATCTCCAAATCATGCTGATGTTAGTATGAAAATATATCCAACTAATTGTTGCACTTTGGAGTAGCACCTACTAATTGAATTCCGCTAAAACTCAAACCTGAGAAGGTTAAGAGTTCTAAGAAAATGGGAAACTTATGCCACTCAGCGTTCCAACCATGAGTTAAAATAGGGAATCTTATAGCACTCATTGTTTCAAACATGAGTGAACGTTACTACAATCGTATCTTTGATTACCAATTGAAACAAACACAGTAAAAGAAGGCCTTGGTATATCTTCTACTATCTTATAAGAATCTCTTACGCGGTTTTACAGAATACCCATAATATTGTTGTCAAGTCTCCAACTATGTCCAATACAGACTTATTAAGGATGAAAACAAACAGTTTATAGATGCATTGAGAGAGGAAGCTGCTCCAAGTTAAGGACCTCACAAGTTACAACACAGATTGCAATTATGTACGGGTGATAGTAGCTTAGATCATTGGCAATGAATAAGCGCACTAGTTAACGCACATTTTTTAATAGAACAGGTTGTTTAATTTAAGCGCAAATGTGCAAGTCTTTTTAACTTGAAGAAAAATCCAGATCCAATTTAACTATATAACGTATTAACTGGCCACAATTTCACCTGATGGATTTGTTCAAACCTACATAGACTCGGCACCACCATTCAATTTCCATAACTCTCTACTTTCCTCTTTTGTTCAGACCCTCAACACTTCTCCTTTTGAGGAGCAGAAACAGTGAAAAAAATATGGAAAACAGAAGGCACTAGCAGCGACACCACCACTACCATCAATGGTTTCAACCGACAAACGGCAAGACCTATAAATGAACCTCCCTAGGGTAATATTTTAATAATGTGAGATAACAATTGCTGAATTTGTAATTGGCCCCCAAGTTTTGAACTTGAGGGGTTTAGCCCCCTAAATTTTGTTTTCCGTTGCAAATCTTATCGGTGTTATTTTTAATGTGAAATTTATCAAAACTTGGAAGGGTTTGCTACAAAAATGATAACATATTATTTTTTACTCAGATTTTTTTTGCAGATAAGTGTACTATCAATATGATAATTATTTAAGGACTTATTTAAGAATTTTTAATTAAACTAATTAACTAAACTATCCAAATGTAAAACCTAGAATGGGGGAATTTTAGATATACAACTTTTACAAACATCTCACGTGCACATCATGTTACCTGGAGATGGATGTAGTTAGTTTTTTGCAACGGAAAACAAAACTTAGGGGAATCTATTTAGTGGAATCTATACTTTGTAATTATACTTGGTACTATTAAGATACAAATTCTTTGCAGTTTCCACCTAACTAAGGTGCCAACCCACTCCAAAATGGAGTAAAAAGTGGTTTGGAGTTGGATTTCCTTCTCCAATCCAGCGCCATCTTTTACTCCATTTTGGAGTGGATTGCGCAGTGTGAACAGTGGCGCGCCATATATGGAGTGCTTGTTCACTCAGTGCTATTTTTTAAACCCCCCCTCCCACCACAAAAAAAAATCAAGTTTTTTTTACCTAATTCTGCATTTTCTAAATAAAATTAATTACATTGTACTCTCAAAAATGAAAATTTAATTTAATTGTGTTTTATATATTATTTATTATTGAAGGAAATTAATTTGTTTTTTGAATGTAATATTTTGAAGGTTATTAATTATTGAATGTAATATTTTGGTTCACATTTGTTTTAATTAATGCAAATTTGTTTTTTAAATATAATATTATTTGTAGACTGATCATTTTATAATAAAATATTATTTATTAATGTTAAATATCAAGTCATATTATTGGATCAATACGTTAATTTTTTTGTGTATGAGGCTAATTGGTGAAATAGATAAATAGTGGGCAGTTAGAAGAGAATTAATATAAAAAGTAGATAAAAAAGAATATGCAGAGAATATTCCTTTTTGAAGGTAGAATGAAGTTATGGGTTGAAGATGAAGTTACTGTTTGATGTGACTGATGTGACAATTATTCCATTTTGGAGTAAAAGTTGCTCCATAATGGAGTTGATGGTTGGATATGGCCTAAGCTAGCAATATTGGTGGGATTGAAAGTAAAAAAGTGAACACAAGCGTTTTGCATTACTCAAACAGTTGTTTAATCCTATTGCTATGGGTTAAGTAGCAAAGTAGCAACATACCTTGCTCGTGTGGTTCGAGTACTGAGAGGGCAACACAATTAACTATCGCAATTCCTATTTGATTGTTCACACATTGTTTACACTATCTTATGGCTGACCGACATATATCTTGTGGAATTCTTGATTAAGTTATGAACTATAACAAACTTTCAGAGTGGCAAAAGATTAGCATTAAATCAAATTATTTCAGGCATCCCAATTATCATAATGAATAATTTGACCATCAATTCCAGTATTGTAAATTCAAAGAACCAATTCCCAAATTCTAAATCCAATCACAAACAAAAAAAAACACCTAATAACCTAACTAAACCTCCAAATCACAATCTACACTACCAATTCCCAAAGTTCAAGAACTCAAAAAAGTTGATCTTTTTACGATACCTGAAAGACGGCGGAAGAGGGAGTGATCATCGAGAACGAGGACGAGACCCCACCGGAAGAATCGCTCGAAAGAGCGGCTTGAACCAGCTTCCGTTGGAGATCGAAGGTCGACGCCGCCGAAGCTTCGAGTTCGCTGGAGAGCTGCTTGGCGCTCCACTCGTCGCCGGCGGTCTTGCATACGAATGTGAACACACCCATTGTTCGCGTTAATTTGGCGCCGCCTCTTTTTTTTTATCGATCAAGAGAAGAGAAAAACCCTAGTTTTTGTTACGGCGTTTTATAGGTGTAGATTGGGAATATTGAAATTTTTTGCCGTCATAGGACATTTTTTAAAAAATATTTGCCATTATGGGACAATTTCTTCGTGGGCTACTTGGTGCCATGTCAGCAGCGGTCGCTATTGTCATTAGCAATTTGTTCCTTTTAGAGGCCGCTAATGAGAATAATAGTTTGTTTTTAAAAAAAATTGAAATTTTTGTTTATTGTCACTATTCCTATTAGCGACTAAAGCATATATAAAGTCGCTAATGAGATTAGCGACCTTCAATGAACTGTATTCCAGCACTTAGTAAAATCTATAAAGTTTTTGCTTTCTGAAAAAGTAACAATTAATTTATTTTTGAAACTGAAGTTGCTATTTGGAATAGCAACCTAAATTGTACAAAGGTCGCTATTCCGAATAGAGGTCTTTATTGTACTAACGTCGCAATTCCGAATAAAGACATTAGTTGTGTGACTATTTTGCAAATTTTACAAAGAACAAGGAGATTGAGTTTCCTACTGAGGTTGTTATTGAGAATAACGGCCGAAGTATACTAGGGTCGTTATTCCCAATAGCGACCTTAGTTGGGTGATTATTTTGCAAATCTTACATAGAGTAAGGAGATTTGCCGAGGTTGCTATTCGGACTAGCGACCTCAATTTTTAAAATTAAAAAAAAATCCCAAGAGAGCAAAAACTCTATAGAAATAGGTAAATGCCTCAATACATTTATTTGATGTCGCTAATCCCATTAGCGACCTCATATATACTAAGGTCGCTAATGGGAATAGCGACAGCAAACCAAAAATTCCAAATATTTTAAAACAGATGTCGTTATTCCCATTAGCGACTTTCAAAATGAAAAGGTCGTTAATGAGAATAGCGGTCATTGCTGACGTGGTACCAAGTAGCCCATGAACACTAATAGTTTCGAAACTAGCCCATAATTGCAAATATTTTCCAAAAGTCACCTACTACCACAAAAAATTCGGGAATATTGTGTCGTTTTACGAAAATACCCTTCATCTTTTGTGTGAAGTTGTTTTTTACGTACATATCCCTTTACAATTTGCTTTTTGCATATTTCTTTTTCTCCTTCTTTCAGTATGGGCCAACATTTCAAGATAGCTCCAAGTTGCTGTTATTGATCCAATGTACACAGTTGGCTACCTCGCTGCAGAGTGCAGATAATAACATGGTTGTCAAAAGTGCAAGGCGAGGAGGATGACAGTTGGCGAGGGGGATGGCGGTTAGCTCAGCAACTTGTGGATCAACCATATCAGCCGTCGTTAGCCTGGCCATGTGAACTTTGCCTTCACTTGTACAATGGTAATGTTGATGTGTTTTGCAGATCGAATTATTGAAGGTGTTTCCCTCTTAAAAACTGACTTCAATTATGTGTCATTGTTCAAGCTGATGATAAATACATACCTTTACCACCGAGTTATAGCTCATATTATAAAAAAATTATGATGGCGAAGGGAAACCTCATGTTCAACATCAGGCTATGATGTATATTAATAACATATTCTTTTCTCACTACAATGTATATTAATAACAATTTTTATTTTTCTTAGTGCACGTAATTGCTAATCGTTATCCAACCTTAATATATACTGGAGGCTACACTCAACTTAGTTCATTGTTCCAATAATTAAAAGTAAAGTTTTGTCAAGGTTGAATGAAAACAGGTTGAAATATTATGGTACACCATAGAGAGGATGTTTGTTAGGTCATAACCAAACCCTGCCAAGAGAAATTGTACTACAACACTGCCCCATTAGAGAGGATGTTGATCATATGTACAAGCATATGGAAACCGATATAACCAGGTAAGTGCGACAAGTGTATCTGAAATCCAAGACCTGCGTTTCACAAACTTAAAATTCAACTAAGAACCAAAATTTCTCTACTACTCGATTTAATTATCCCAAATTGAGCCGACTGTTATACAAATCTCGAACTAGCACAAAACGAATCCATCATTATCCCTTGCTCGAAGGAATTGAGCTGCTATAACAAAATTAGCAGCAAGACATTGGAATTATTTGGTTACAGTTATTTCTTCTTTGGATAAAAATACATTTAATGCTAAATCCGGGGCCTGTCAACAAGAAGGATATCTTTCCAAGCTTCGTAGAACATCCAGGTGATCCCAGATGAAGGCATGACCTTCAAACAGCTAGCACCCCACCCTCTGTAGAGACCACGGAAGCCCTCTTCCCTAATGACTTCGGAGAGGGCAGCAGCCATATGGGGCGGGCATTTCCCTTGTAGGGATCCCACCATCAGACGTTTCCGGGCTACTTCTAAGGGGAAGCTGATCGTGCTCGCTGTAAATCCTGAGCAAGGCAACAAACAAACAGAAAAGCTTTGAAATCATGCAAGAACTAGAATACAAGCATGCAGAAAAGAACTGGGAAAGAGATGTATTGAAGTTGTAGTGTAAGTTTGTCACAGTGCTATCTCTGCTATTGTAACTCAATGCAAAGTCAGATCCTCACCTGAAAGTGCTCCGAGTAATAGTAGCTCTGCACGATTCAAGCTCTTCTTCTTATTGGCTTTGCAATACTTGGTTTTCAGTGTCTCATACATGAAGTAGTAGCATGTACTATAAGGAAGCATTCCGATAAGTGTAGGTGAAAGACCAGCATAGAGGCCAGGTATTCCATCATTCTTATAGATCTTCTGAAAAGCAAGTGTAATGGTAGGGTAAACCTCTCGGTTTACAGTCAAGCGGTCCTGTAAAAAAAAATACAACAAAATTATACTGGTTTTCGTTCTCGAAATAATGGTCAATAGGTTAAATCGATGAAGTTCTGAATTGGAAAGTTCTGTAAATGCACTGATGATAAGTGAATTATCTCCCTCGAATGAAGGTTATAGATAACACATCATTTTAAAAGTCACAAGGTTAATTGGATTATTAGACAAAGTTCTATATTGGAAGGTTCTGCAAAATGCATTGATGATAACTATCACTTAACCTCACACAAAATCTATATGGAATTCTTACTCACAAATATCAAGGCAATCCCAGTCAAAATTAAACAAGGATCCCTAAAATTTGATCCTATTTTCCTGAATTATAGTTAATCGATATTCTACACTGAACAGAATCCATATTCATTTAGAATTGCACATTTGTATGATGGTTTTCATCTTTTCTGTAAGCAAGCAATTTAAAGTGGCGAGGTGGTCTGCAAAACTGTATGAGGTAGCCCTCCAAGAACATATCTATATCAGGAACTTTACCCTAACGGAGGCTCCAATTTTGCTTTGTTCCATACATGTAAGAATTAAAAGATTGCTTCTTATCTCTTATTTAGCTACTCAATCCACCATTCAATAAACCTGTCAGCCTGCTTGGATTGGGAGTGAACTTTTATATGTTCTCATACTCAACAGTAAGATAATAAAATGGAGTCAATTTATGTCAATCTTACATGAACGGAATCAACACGATTACAGCATTACAAGATTAAGTTTGAAAAACGCCAGACTGGACATATTTTTAACTGCCGATAGTGACAGGAGGGTACCAAATCTTGATCTGAATGCAAAATAGTACAGACCCAGGCAGTTCATTATTCTAATTTATTCACATATGAATATCATTATTAAATAATAATCATGAAACTTGTTAGTTACCTTGATCACTTCTAGGGGATGGCACACGAGTGTGCTCACTATACCAGCGGCAGCACCACCAATCGCAACTGGAGAGATCCATGGGAAGGACAGATCGATGTTAATATGGCCAATCTGGAGTTTTGGTTTCTCTTTCCATTTTTCTTGTGCTATTGTTAGTGTCCTCTTCACACATTCAAATGTGGCAAATTCAATAGCCTGGGTAGGGACAATACGAATCATATTTATGGTGTTTCCAGCCCACAACCCTTGCCAACCGTTCTCTTCAACGATCTGTAAGAAACTTCCTGCAATATGTCTAGATCCAACTCCAACCACCATTCTTGTCCTGTAATCAGACCCGGAAAGAAAATTCATCTGGTTAGGTATAACAAAACTCAATTTTCAGATGTGCATGATTCATTACAAACAATCTCAACAATTATATGGGTTTTGAAAATGTTCCTTTCAGCCCATTCACATCGAAAAAAGTAACTTGATATAAGTTAAGAGGGAAAGTGCATTCAACAATGTCAACGGAATTGACTAAATTGTCAACTACTGTAAGACTTGGAGCTAGAAAAGCAACAGCATCTAAATATTCTCTTTGGTAGTTCACGCAGTAGCATCTTTCATAAATATCTTTTCTTCTCTTCTTCCCCTTGTGGCATGTTTCCCATGTGCAGTTTATCTCAAACTCATTCAAACGCTGCAATTAGGCCACTTGCAAGACTAGTAGCAAAATGTCCCAGTTGCAACACAATCAGACAGAGGCTACGGTGAGAAAAAATAAAGGTAAAACCAGAAAGACTAATATTGAGATTGACTTCTTAAGTGCCTAGATGCAAGATGATTTATGCCATTCAAAAAGTAGGAGTCTATCAGCATAAAAAGGATACACCTTTCTAACATAATATCATAAAATAAAATCTAGGCAGCAAATAACCGTTTAATAAAATTATCACTATATTTTTAAGAAAATAGAAGAAATAAATCTTAGTAAAATTATCTTAATTGCTAAATGGTGTTGATTAGCAAGATGCCAAAAAGAATCAACTGTCAGAATTCATAGCTTCAAAGAAAAAGCCATAGTTATAGATATCCAAATCACTTTAGCTACAGATTACCAATGTTTCATGTACCTCTATGTAAGTCATAATGGACGTGAAAATTTGACTTAAAATCTGAAACCAGTCACAGTGAAGGAGCGAACTTATATCAATTACATCTCCAATATGACATAAATGGCAATTTCTTCAATCTACCGCATCACAATCAAGATCAACACATTCAGGGGGTTGGCAGTGGAGTTGCAAATAGTCAGAATGCAAGGTGCGTTGGACCACTACAGCGGAGGGGTGAAAGTCAATTTTGTCAGGTTAAGGCTTTGGTATGTAGAAGGATGGAGATAAATGAGGGCTTGGTTGGAAGGGGTAGACAACCAAAGATAAGAGGGGAAAACAACATGGGCATAATGAGAGAAGTCACATTGTCTAATTAAATTCAATGGCACATTTCCTTCAAGGGATGGCTAAGTTAATCACATATATTTAATTGAACAGTTTAATGGTTTTGAGGGAAAACAATACAATAATTTGATTCCAAGAATCATGCAAACAGACCTTGATGGACCAATATGAAAACAAGGATCATCAATGAGTGATGCAACAAAAAGAGTCGGAAGACGTGGGTCACCTAATAGCGATTATCCATCCTTCAGAGGTTTGTTACAGCTCATGAACAACTCGGGGGCCAGTAATAAAGGTTTGCAACAAGTTCTTTGGGTATTGAACAGGAAGCATTACATGGACAAAATAAAGCAAATATTTCATTATACTGGTGACACTTACACAACCATATTATCTTTCAGCATACTCAAAATACAAAAATACAAATTGATTTAAACTAGCAGTTTCACATTTTTCTCATTTGGGAATAATTTCAAGTCACATGAATGTAACTAAGAAATAGAGGTGTACCTGATGGTCTCTAGAGGAGCAAGCACCGCTTTGGTCATAGCACCAGCTAGTGCCCCACTGATGAACTCTCCAACTTCCCTAGTCCTGAAGAAACTCTGCAACAAAATAAACAATAGATTATTTACGGCAAAACCAATTATTCCAATGTTCGTCACTCAGACATTGCATTCAGATACAACTTGCAGGGCGCGTTTGGAAAAGCAGTTGAGTTATGAAAATAGAGTTTTATGAAGTAAATAGGAATTAAATCTACTCTCACTAGATTTATTTTCTTACTCCACGAAACCCCACTTACTGTAACTGAACTCCATTCCCAAACACACCTTCATTGATACAGCAAACTCTCATTTATGATTTGTTCAACTAAACAAGATGGTGGTACCAGGCAATTTAGAAAGCTAAATATTTGCCGATATTTAGACTTGGTACTAAACCTTCTTAATCAAATAAGTAGCAAAAGGGAAAGCTTTATACAACCTTACAAGGCAAGTTTTCCTTGCAACTACGAATTCCAGCCTTCCAGCTTATTTCTTACTTTCATTTATCCTCATCAATCAAAAAGAACACCCCCCCCCCCCCCCCCCCCCCCCCCCCCCCCCCCCCCCCCCCCCCTAAATTTAAACAGAGAAAATGACCCAAAATATAAATGGCTACACAATTAACCAATCTAAACTACAAACAAAGCAACAATAAATCTACTTTACTGTACAAATCAACAACCAAACTCCCACCCCCAAAAACCCCAAGCCCATGTCAGCAAATCCGAATCCACATAACAAGAACAGCACCAAAATCCAATTTTGACACCAAAAACAAGACCAGGGTTTAACAAGATCCCACCTTGACTGATTCCCCGACACCGGGGACGCGAACTTTGAGGCGGAGATCAACGGCGGCGGAGGACTTATTGGAGTTAAGAGGCTCTTTGTGGATCGCCATGTCGAAACCATAAGGATCCAATAAGAGCCAAAGTTGCTTCTTTTTCTGGGATTCCGATTCCAAATCCATTGAATGTTGGGGATGATATATCTTCTAAGCTAAAGGAATACTTTCTAGTTTTTAGTTTTTAGTTTTGAGAGAAAGAGACCGAACGAGGAAACGATGGACTATAAAGTAGAGAGGATTTGAAAGTCATTAGCAAAAGTTGAGAGCTTAGATTTTATAAACTAGTAATTTATACGTGCAATACACATCGTAATAAATATATATATATATATCTTTTTTCATGAAACGGATAAAGTCTTACGACTTCAGCCAGCACAATATATATCTCTAATCTCTAATAATAATCTCTAATACTATAATGGGAGAACCCCTTAGTCAGTAACCCAACCCGTGCAACGCACGGGTTGGATTACTTTGGTAAATATTTTCGAAAGTAGACCTGTTTGGTAAATATTTTCGAAAGTGGTTCAGTTTGAAAATTATTTTCCTTTTACTTATGGACTAAATATTTTCGAAAGTGGTCCTGTTTTGTAAATATTTTCAAAAGTGGATCGGTTTGGAAATTATTTTCTTTTTACCCTTTTCATTATCCTTCAATTTTTTCCACGTGCACGTGTGCACGTGTATGATACTAGTAATAATCTCTACTATTATAATGGGATAAGGGCTTAGTGTCACCCGTCATTGATTGTCATTTTGAAGCCAACACGTGCAGCACACGTGTTGACAAAATGACCCACTTTGGTAAATATTTTCGAAAGTTGACCAGTTTGGTAAATATTTTCGGAAGTGGATCATTTTGGAAATTATTTTATTTTTATCCTTTTCATTAACCCTTCAATTTTTCCCCCGTGCACGTGTGCACGTGTATGATACTAGTAATAATACTATAATGGGAGAGCCCCTTAGTCAGTAACCCAACCCGTGCACGGGTTGGGTTACTTTGGTAAATATTTTCAAAAGTGTACCTGTTTGGTAAATATTTTCGAAAGTGGTTCAGTTTGAAAATTATTTTCTTTTTACTTATGGACTAATTTGGGTAAATATTTTCGAAAGTGGACCTGTTTTGTAAATATTTTCAAAAGTGGATCGGTTTGGAAATTATTTTCTTTTAACCCTTTTCATTATCCTTCAATTTTTTCCACGTGCACGTGTGCACGTGTATGATACTAGTCATAAATAAAGAGAAACTTACAGCGAATATTTTACAAGAAGTAAAACAAGCGTGACAAACTAAAGGAATACAACAAGAGCACCGACGAAAACCAAAATACAGGAGCCAACAGCAAAACCGAGCGACCAAAATAGTAACAATCTAAGGAAGAAAGAAGGCGCTCTTGCCAGGCAAGCAAGGAACAAATCCAGGAATAAATATAATTTTTTAAAAGTAAAAATTTTCATGTAATATGGGTTCAAATCTAAGACATACTTTAATTAATTATGTACGAGTAATGTACGGATTTGTTTGTCTACAAATGATGACTCCAATTCTCCCATTATAATATTACTGGTAACTTACACGTGCGGTGCACGCCTTTATAAATGTATGTATATATATATATATATATTTTTGAAAAATTTATGTTGTCTGGTATCGAACTTAAGACCTCCCTTATATTTGTTATACATGTGCATTACACGTATTTGTTTGGTGACAAACTCTCCCATTAAAATAGTAGAGATTACTAGTAACTGCACTTGCAATGCACGTTTTAATTATATTTTTTTAATATAGTAAAATAATAAAACGTAATCTAGACTCGAACCTGAGATACCCCTTTACTCATCACATGCTTTTTACAAATTACTTCTAGTGGCACAAACTTTTATTTTATATGAGTGACATTTTTGTAAATAATTATGTCGTAAATAAATTTAAACTTTGAGGGTATTATGATAACTAACAACAGTTTATGAAATGAATGGTTAATATAACTCCCACTTAAAATGAATGGTTGAGATTAGATTGTTGAATGAATGTCTACAAATTACAGGTTGTCTACACATGACAACCCCAACTCTCCCATTATAATATTAGAGATTATATTAGTGTAACCTCTGTTTTCATTTTTGTATTTTTTGTATTTTTCTTTTCTTGGTATTTTTATTTATTTTGTTTTCCTGAACCCCTGTAATTTGGAGTATTTAATAAAATGCATTGCCTTGCTTTTAACTCAAATTTTCCATTACCTAATTTATTTAATCTAATTTCCTGCAAAAAATTTGTTGTTCGTTCCTTTAAAAAAATTGCTTGTTAATGTCCCCAAATTGATCTAAGTTTTAAATCCATATTTCTATTGGTTATTTTAGTCTCCTATTGGATCTTAAACTGAAATCCATGTTTTTCTCCTATTGGATATCACCCAATAACCCTATATCCTAATCTATATAATAAAACACAAAGAAAGCTATCATGTGGCTCTCCTTCAATCCCCCCAAAATCAAAGGCCCAGATCTAACCTCACAAAACGCAATTTCCCCCCAAAACTCAAATTCAAATCTAATTCCCCCCCCCCCTCCCCCCCCAAAAAAAAACTCATTTATTTATTTTGTTATCTCTCTCTCTCTCTCTCTCTCTCTCTCTCTCTCTCTCTCTATATATATATATATATATATATATATATGGGTAAAAGGGATATGAGCAACTTGCTCATTTAATAAATGAGCAATTGATGATGTGGCATGCATGTGATACATTGAGTATCTAATCACTTTTTGGATTTCCCAATCACATGCATGTCACCTCATCACTTGCTCATTTACTAAATGAGCAAGTTGCTCATACCCCTTTTCCCCTATATATATATATATATATATATATATATATATATATATATATATATATATATATATATATATATATATGGAAACATGGATTTTTATACCCCAATTTATAATTATTTTTCACCATATACTAATGGAAACATGGACTTTTATTTACAACTAATTATTGTCATACTATTCAAACTTCAGCTACATAATTGTTGATTTATTGTTTACAAGGCTTTTCATATGTTGTATCGTTCTGAAGATGTGTCGTAGGCATGTGGCCACGGAAAAATCTAGTAACCCTATTGTAACTCCTATTTTTCGTATTTGTATTTTATACTGTATTTTGCCCCATTGTACTCTTTTATCTATTTGAGATCTTGTATTTTGGTTCCGATTGAATAAAATCATTATTTTGTTTCAACTCAATTTTTGGGTGCCTATGTCTAATTCAATTGTATGTCCGTCTTACTCTTCTGTGTCATTCTTCATGAAGAATGAGCTGTTCTATGTCATTCATCTCTTTATTCCCCATTTTAAAACATTTTGACCAATTCTCTAGTTGGATCTCCTCAAAACGGATACCCTAATACCCAAAAACCCGAAACCCTATACTATTTAACCCTAACCTACCCTAACCCTAACCCCTAACCCCATTTACTGTGCTGACCTAAATCACCCCGCTGCTATTCTCCTTCTTCCTTCCGCATCTTTCTCCGTCTCCTTCGATCGCCCTTCATCCACGACCAAACCCACTCCGATCACCATTGCCCATTGCCTTCGACCCCCGCTCCTGGTCAACCCCACCGCAACACCAATCCACCACGATCTTCACCCTCGCAATCATCATCGCTGTCGTCTCCTCCATCAAACCCAGCATCGCCATTACCCAAGCTCTCGACAACCACCCCATCGCCATTGCCATCGCCAGTCTCCTCATCCCCTCGACTATCTCTCCGACCTCCATTCACATTGCCAACACTCCCGAACCACCGCCGAACCCAGCCTTTCTCCTCGCTCCCCTATTTCGAGCGCGAAGAACAGGGCCACGCCATTTTTTGTCGCAAGCTCCGCCGTCGCCATCCCATCGCCGTCGTCGACTGCTCCTCAGTCGAACTCCGACCACGCACCGTCGTCGCGCCAGCCTGTGCCACGCCCCCGCCCTCTCTCCCGTGCGCTGCCGAAGCGAGGAAGAAGATGCTCGCCCAGTGGTCGAAATCGCCGTTCGGTGTTCGGCCACAGCAGATCCCTGCTTGATGTCCACTGTTCTGGCCCCGACCCGATGTATGGAAGAGGTCTGGTTGGTTGATTCTGGTGTCCTGTATTTTGGCGCAGCAAATCCTGATCTTGTTGTTCGCTGTTTTGGCGGGATCCGGTGTGAGATTTTTGCTCTACTATTGAATTCTTGCACGTGCTTCACACGTGCTTTTGGGAGATTTCGCCCGGGGTTTTTCGATCCCATTTTCTTCAACTAACGGATCTATTCGTCGTCAATCAAGGCAAGTATTCCTCTTGTACACATTTTTGTTCTAGTACAGGCGTTCATTGAAAATACTACAAATAGTTAGAAATTGTGACTCCTCTTTGACTCGTTGTTGTGATCAAATATTAAACCTCATCAATTTCAAAATCTTAAGAGTCACAATAATTTCATTGTATTATATTACAACTACTTGGACTCATTTTATCCACTGAACACATGAACACATGAATTAAGGAACCCTAGATTTGTAGACATATGTTATATCTTGTATGTGACGAACTTGCACCCACTAGAGTTGAAAAATAAATATTACTTGCTGTTTTGATAACTATTACCCCGTATTTATATCACACATTAACCTAGATGCCTAATAACCAATTTTCATACAATCTATGCACGTAAAACATTCCCACATGTTGCTGTCCTAGATCTTATTATGCTGTTTCGAACCCTTTAACATCAGAATCTGAACCGAAGCCCTGAACAGTAAATGTATCTCTAGATGTCTAGATGTCGATAGCCCCGAAATTTTTGAATTCGGAGTTACAGTTTAAGAGTTATTGCAGTTTTACTGCAGCTGTGTCGGTAGATGCAGATTTGCAAAACTGCTGTACACCTCAACTTTGCGAATTAATTTAACTATGTTAACAGTAAGCGTTTAACTCGAAATTTTATATGCTATTGCTGGACACTCTATAGGACATCCCCAATTTTTCTTAGAATTAATTTACAACATTTCAATCCTGTTTCACATGTATAAACTCAAATACACAAATTTTACATGAACACATTAGCTGTGTAATTCGCTGTTTTGACACATGCTCCCACCACTTTCTCGTACCTTAATTATATGCATTGGAACCGGGCGGGAGTCTAGTTTCTAGATCTCCTGACGGATTTACATTTGCTATCTCGTAGCAACGGGAATCACAGTTTTGGTGCAGCAACGTCGTGCTGTCCAGATTTGAGATTTTCGTTGTTCGTGATATTTTTATTCATGTTGACCCTCGAATATGCCATATAAATATCTCAGACTTGTTCCATGTCCATGTTTATAATTTCTTGACTTGTTTCACACATTTGCATGCTTGCTTGATAAAAATTAATAAATGTAATAAGCTGGGGTTAAAGGGAAAGACCATAGTAGTGGACAATATAGATAAGTGTACTCGGAAGAGGGCAGTGTGTTTTCCATAATTTTATGTTAAATGGAACTAAGTGCCACGTAGAATTAAGTACCACGTCATGGTGACGGGGGCCACCTCTAGAGCCTACGGGGGCCACCTCTAGAGCCCATTATATGATTACATGATATATATTTGAGATCACATGGAACTAAGTACCACGTAGAACTAAGTACCATGTCATGGTGACGGGGGCCACCTCTAGAGCCTACGGGGGGCCACCTCTAGAGCCCATGGTTTGATCACTTGCTTGATACTTGATACCTGAGTATGCTGCCCTCTAGACTCTATTACTAGGCCTAAACGAAATTGTATTGACTGTAGTAACTATGTAGTAAAAGTATGGATGCATGAAGTGCTACCTAGATAGTAATAACTACAAGACTTGAACATGACACATGCTTACTCAATACTTGATTACTCGATACTTGACTACTTGATACATGGAACTTGATACTTGAAACTTGAACTCGATACTTGCTCACTTGATACTTGTATTTGACAACTTGACACTAGACTTGAGACTTGACACCTGACACTTATACTAGATGCTTGTCACTTGAGGTTAGATACCCCTACATGTTCACTCGTCACTTGCTTCACCATTTGTATTTGTTATCCAGCCTGTTAGTTGAGTTGTCATTCTTGCTAGCTAGTTCTTGGCTTTTCACTACTTGTTGTATCCTTGTACATTCTTGATTCCATTCTTGTTCCCCATTACTTGTACTCGTTTTTACTATTTGTGGCCCTAACTTGCACTAAGGACATTTTCTCTTGTTTTTCCTACTTTTTCCTTTTTATATTTATTAAGCAGACTTTGGAGACGTGCTACCTGCTCGAATTGGTGAGCAGAGACGTTCTAGGCCTTGCCTGAAAAAATCTTTATTTAATCATTTCATTTTATAATTGAGTTATTTCTTTTGTTGTTGCTTAAAACTTGTAACGAGCTGATGTTCCCCAGTTTTATCTTGATCCAGACTTGAAACTATTTGGATATTATTAATGTTTCAATTGTTTTCTGTTCCTTAATAAATTATTCATGCATGCTTGGTTATATATATCTCTTGTTATGTTCTTGTTGTGATGCTGAGTCGATCCTACAGCTTATGAATGATGTTAAAATCATTCGCTGGGCTTCGTCACGTGCTCGTATTCTATGTTTTTGGAAAGCGGGGCGTGACACCTATATATACTATTATATTAACCCTAAAACCCCCTAACCCTAACCCCTAGCTGCCTACTGTTCACCCTTAACCTCCCGCCGCTCTCTCTCTATTTTCCCCTGAACCCATCGATGCCACCTCGCCTTCCCATCCTCCGCCAATCGCATCGCACCCACTGCCACCGCCCTCATCGTTGCCTCCCATCCAACCACCAAAGAACCCCCTCCATCCTCATCGACCCATCTCCGCAACCGTCCTCGTCATCCTTTGCCCTCGACCGCAACCACCGCAGCCACCCATCATCTCGTTGTCATCCCCATCAACAGACTTCCACCGCCGACCAAAACCCATCGCCACCGCCATCTCCACCTCTTCCCCTGTTTTCTTCCAAAACAAAGGATGCAGTCGAAGCCCTGTTCCTGTCAACTACTTTTCCCCCATGCACCACCTCGCTGTCCACCGCTGCCCCGTCGCCGCCTTCCTCAGCTCAGTCGACCACCACCCTCGCCCAAGTCGCCGCCTAGCCTCGTCGTCGAGCCGCTGTCCTCGCTGCTCTCTCTCTCTCCCCTGTCTCTGTTACTGTTCAGGAGTAGGGGGTTGTTGTTTGCTATTGTGGAGGAGTACTTGCTATTGATGTGTTCTTGTGCACGTTGTGTGCACGTGTTTGCAAGTGCATGATTGTACGTGTCTTGCACGTGTCACCGTCGGGATTCTCATCTCGTTATTCCTTCGTGTTTGGATTAATCGTCTAAAAAGTCTCACTTGAACTGGTTTATTTTTCTTGTTCAAGAATTCTTGTCAGCCAACCGGTCTTCAGACTGAACATATGGAGTAGAAATGTCTTTCATGGCTATCTTTTCACGAACGTAGATCCCAATTATTTTCGTATTGTTATGCTATTCATCTTCCGTTGAATATATTGAGGGTTTACACGAGCTAACCCAAGATATTATCGACTTCGTGCCAATATCTTCAACTCAAACTTTAGTCCCTATTGCACATTGCATATGCACGCTATACATGAAAACAAGTAGATCTATGTAATAGAATTGTTGATGACTAGAAATGTTGCCGATTGAATATTATTTCCATGAATTAATTGCCTTGATTGTAAATTGCATCATTAATCTTAGAATTGCATATTAATCACCAAATAGAACTTTTTTAAATTTATTTCCATAATATTGCATGATTGTGTGATGAAATTGTTGTCTATTTATGTAAAATTATTTTTTGGTCTGCTGTCTATTTCTTTTTGTATCAGACTTTTGAACCTGTTGCTGTAATCATTTGAATAAACTTTGTAAACAGAAATTGTAGCTCCATGTGTCTATTTTCCAGAACAATCGACGGAATTGAATTTCGATTCATAATCTGCTAGATATCTGACTTTTAGTATTGCTAGGTCTGGATTTACAGATTCACAATTTTGTGTGTATCACCTAAATTTATTAATAAACAGAACATGTTAACAGTAAAATTAAAATGTGAAATAAGTTTGGCTAAGACTAGACATGCTTAGGAATCACTCTGAATTTTTGTGGATTTAATTGATAAGTTTTCTGACCTGAAACATATATGTGAACACAATCTATAACCTGCTGCCTGAACATAAAATCTGTAAAAAATAAGAATTTGAACATAGTTTCTGTGATTTAAATACATCGTATATATATTCTCTCGAACCAGAAGAGAGTCTAGTTTCTAGAACTTCTGACGGGTCCAGATTTACTTTTCTGTAACAGCGGTAATATCAATTTTTGTACAGTAATGTCCTGCTATCCAGATTGTACGAATTGTGTTGATTTAAAATAAATGTTTCTTGCTTTGTCTGTAATGAGTAGAATTAGTCACATCTAGCATTACACAGCCTTGACATCTTCTTGCATGTTCACATAGGATGAAATAAAATATTAACAAGTTGGGGTATTAAGGGATGACTTGGTAGTGCACCATCGGAAACTGTACTAGGTAGGGCTCTTCTTGCTTGCATGGTTTATTTACATGGAAGGTGGAGAAATGCTTGTCATTGTGTGATGTTAAATATTTTCAAATGTACAAAATCGCACAAGTAATATAGTTAAATGAGTAGAGTGTCGAACCCACAGGGACTAGATATTTTACTGAGTACCGATATCACTAGATTAATCACTATTTGGAAGATCGAATTTAATTAAGGATAAAACTACTAAATTAAAATAATCTAATTAAATCTAACAAAATTGGTGAAGAGGGAGAGGGCTGTGAAACTATGAAGCTCTTGTACTTTGTTTAATGGTAAAATTAGTTCTAGGGCTCTTGGTTCACCTCGTTTATCACACACACAAATTATAACTCCTTATGGATTAAAGATATTATCTTTCCAAATTTTAGACCAAAATCCTAAAAATATTAACCACTCTATCCATGTAGTCTAAAAATTATTCTCAACTAATTCTTCGCCTATCCATCAAATTATTAATTGAGAAATTGGATTTCTTAATGGTCACGTCCTCCAATATACGGTGTTAATTTTTATTAATCACAAATAACCTGTTCGGTCTCTTTATGATCTGAAAAATCATAAAAATGTCTATCCACCATGTTGTACGCATAAATAATAAAAATTAAAACACAACTAGGAAAAATAGAGTAATAATAAGGAGTTAAAATTTGTGTTCTACAAAACTCGGCTACATCTTAGCCTCTAAAACAATAAATTTAGTTCATATTAAATTTGCAATTAAAAATAAATGTTTTGGATTGCATCAAAGAAGAAATTGGAGAAGAAGAGATTAAAAAAGAATACAAAATTTAATTCAAACCCCTTTTTCTATCTCAAAATTTGAACCGCTGATTCAGCCGTCGCGTCGCCTGTCAAATCGCCGCGTCAACTCCCAGTTTCTGTTGCCTCGAAAACTACGCCGGTCAGAAACAGCAGCGCAGCCACGTCAGCTTCTGTCACTGTCGTCCACTGTCTTATCGCCACGTGACCACGTGTTTGAGCCTGTGAGCCGCACGCGCAAGAGAGAAGAAGATAGCGCACGTCAGCGCCTGTGTCGCTGTCTCCTGGGTCTGCTGTCGATTTGCGTGCATGCCACGTCAGGAAAAGAGGAAGCGTCCCCACCTGTCACGTGGGCCCCCTTGGTTGCTGTCGTTGCACACGTTAAGAAGAAGAAGCAGCGCGTGGATCTTTGTTTGAAGCTCTGATGAATTCTCTCTCTCTCCGCTTGGTTATGCGTGAGAGACAGAAAAAGATATATATTTTTTTTTCTTGAATTGTATTAGCCGTCACCTCTTAACCTCTTCTCTCTTCCTTTGGTTTGTACTTATAGAGAACGGGAAGAGAGTTAGGGTTTGCACTTTTTGCAGAATAGTCCTTCTTCTTCATTTATTTCCTTCCTTTTTAATCTAGAATTTTATTTCTTTCTCTTTTCTCCCTTTATTTCCTTTTTTGCCAACCACGTGCTGCTGCATACACAAAATAATAGCAGAAATTAGGATTTTTAAATAAAATAGAATTAATTAGTTTAAAATTAATTAAACTAACTACAAATCATATTAGCTTATAAAAATCCTTTTAAAATTATTTGTCGCACTTTTAACTCAACAAAACAATAAAAATTGATAAATCCATTATTTTACTTTGTTTGTTGATATTTTCCACAAATCTTTATTTTTGCATCAAAAATATTATTTCTTCAAAAATAATTAATTAAATAAAATCCTATAGAAATAATATGAATTATAGACAATATCAACGAAAACAAGCCATTTTAATAGGTAAATGAGTACAAATATTTGTATATAAATTAGACACATCAAATACCCCCAAACTTAAGATTTTGCTTGTGCTCGAGCAAAAAGTAGAATCATGAACAAGGGAATAATAATAGTAAACTCAACCCATCACACTAAGAGATCTTATCATGCAAGCATAAAAAATTCAATTAAATTATAAACAATAGCAAATAAAGTAAAACTAAGCATACCCACTTTCTCCAGTGCAATTATTTATTCATAATTCAAAAGCCAATCGTATGTGTCAAGCAATTAATGTAGTTATAGTATGTAACAACTCAATCTATAATTATCTCCTCTCTACTACAAACCGAGTAGCAAACTAGAGGTTTTTTTTTTTTTTTTGTTTTTGTTTTTGTTTTTGTTTTTTTTTAGTCTCTTCTTTAAGTCGTCACTTGCCTTTTGACGCGAATGCAAAACATTTGTGATGAATTCACCCGGTTACTCAACAAGTCACAAACTTAAAGTGCTTTGCATACTCATATTTCAAGTTGCCGTTTTACGTAAAAGTAAACATTTGTAATGAATACCCCTAGTTACTAAGCAACTCAAAACATTGAAGTAGATTGACTTTATTCATATTTTTTTTCATTATTACTCTATTTACTTAAACTCTGTTTAGGACTAGATCAAAGGGGATAATCACAAGAAAAAGCATCACATTTGTCTTTAGTGTATAATAACATGACCCACATAATTTTGTAAGGAATTTTGAAATTTAATAATCCTAAAGTAAATAAGTATGCTTACTCTTGCTTTATAAGAAATTGTTTATCCCAAAAAAAGTTATTTCAATGCTTATCACAATAAAGAACTCAAAAGTGTAATAGTAAGCCTAATTGAAATCCTTTTAAAAAAAAAATTCTTTTCAAAAATAAATAATAAATTTCTAAACCTTCCCCCCAAACTTGAATATCACATTGTCCTCAATGGGAAAGAAAAAGAAAAACAAAAAGAATGCAAAAAGTTTAGAATGTCTCCCATGATTCGTCTTTAAAAGTTCAGTATTTTGGCGATATCTGGAGCTGTAGATGTCCAAATGGGCTGATTTTTTTTTGCTAGAAAGCTAAGACAATTGTCTACAATTTCTCTTTGAATCACTTTTCCAGATTCTGACTCCATACTGCTCAAAAACAGCCATCAATGAAGATGTTCAAAACAGCTCCGCCCGGTGACTTTCAAAATTTATGCAATCCTACAAAATAAAATCAAAAATTAAAATAAAATAAACTAAAAGATAAATCAAAACTAAATACAATAAAATAAAATATGGGTTGCCTCCCAAGAAGCGCTAAGTTTTAAGTCTTCATCCAGACATGGGGGGTGAGATGGTTATGTAACGCCAAGATCCAACAACATTAACACATCCTTTCTAATTTTTCTTTTCAGATGTGGATCAGGTTCAAGCTCTAGTTTGAGGTGTTTCCTTTGTGATGATGATGTCTTTGATTCCCCCACCTTTTTGAATTTTTGCTGCAAAAATGAATAAACTGAGGGTGCAGCATCCAAATACATGACATTTTCAAAAATATTTTCTTTCACAGTTTCAAAAATTTCTAAATTTGCTGGACATACTTCGATAGGTGATTTTTCAATTTCAGCCTTATGTTTCTTGCCCACAATTAAATCAATTTCACTTACTTGAATAGATGACTATTCTTCAGGAGGAAAATTTATGGAATTAAAAACATCAAAAGTTACTTGCTCATGTTGAATTTGTTCCTCCACAATTTGTTCAATATCATTTTGCTTTTCAACCACATTCTGTTCGCCCTTTTCTTCTTGTGGTTGCTCAATTGTCCTCCCGCTTCCTAGTGTTATAGCCTCGACATGCTCCTTGGGATTGACAACTGTGTTGCGTGGTAATGTTCCTGCAGTTTTTTCGTTAACAATATTTGAAAATTGACTAATTTGTACCTCAAGATTGTGAATGGAAGCCAAAGTTGAATTTGTAACATTTTGGATTTCCAAATCTGTCTTTTGAATGTATTGTTCTGCCCTTTGCATGTAGTGCTCAAACATATCTTCAAGCGTCGGCTTTTTTTCTTGCTATGGAAAATTTTGAGGTTGTATAACTGCTCCTTAATTGTTGTTCCATGGATAATTTGGGGCGTTTCTCCATCCTGAATTGTATGTGTTTGCATAATGATTGTTTTGCATTTGAAAGTTTGACACAAAATTTTCATGTTCGGCATTTGATAGAGCAAAAGAGTTTCCCACTTGACAATCTGAACTTGAATGATTTCCTGCACAAAGATCACAAATCATATTAGATTGAAAAATATTAAAATTTATATTTTCTACTTGTTTAGATAAAATATCATTTTTTGCATTTAAAGTAGAAAAAAGATCAAGTTCAAAAACTCCAGCCACTTTTCTTGGCATCGTTCTCTTTGAAGACCACTGGTAATGATTTGATGCCATCTCCTCTAAAAGATCATAGGCTGTTGTGTAAGTTTTGCTCATGAGTGCACCACCAGCTGCTGCGTCAACCATAGATCTATGTGTAACTCCCAAACCATTATAGAATGTTTGTATTTGCAGCCATTTTGGTAGTTCATGATTAGGGCACTTTCTTAATAACTCTTTGTATCTTTTCCATGCATCATACAAAGACTCAGTCCCAATTTGAGTAAATGTGCAAATATCATTTCTTAGCTTTGCTGTCTTTGCTTGCGGAAAATACTTGGCTAAGAATTTTTGTGCAAGTCCCTCCCAAGTAGTAATACTACCTGGTGGAAGATAATGTAACCAAGCCTTTGCCTTATCTCGTAGTGAGAAAGAAAAGAGTCTCAATCTAATTGCATCATCTGATACTCCATTGTGCTTGAAAGTGTCACAAATTTCCAGAAAGTTTGCAATGTGAGCATAAGGATCTTCGTGCGGTTGTCCCCAAAATTGAACAGTCTGATGAATTATTAAAATAATCTCTGGTTCAATCTCAAAATCGTTAGCTTCAATAACCGGCTTCTTTATGCTTGCTTCATAAATTGAGAGCATAGCGTAGTCTCTCAAAGGCCTGTGTTCCCCATGATAATGTACGTGTATGTCCCGAAATATCAGTGTTGAAAAAGAAAAAAAAATAGAAAAACTAAAAAAAACTAAAATAAGAAAAATAAAAAGTAAAAGTTAGTCAAAAGAAAATAGAGATGTAAAATAATAATAAAATAAAAATAATTACAAAAAAATCCAAACTAGCAATAATCTAGCAATTTTCAATATCAATAAAAGAATAACGAGTCCTCGGCAGCGGCGCCAAAAACTTGATGTTGAATATTTGCAAGTGTACAAAATCGCACAAGTAATATAGTTAAATGAGTAGAGTGTCGAACCCACAGGGATTAGATATTTTACTGAGTACCGATATCACTAGATTAATCACTATTTGGAAGATTGAATTTAATTAAGGATAAAACAACTAAATTAAATTAATCTAATTAAATCTAACTAAATTGGTGAAGAGGGAGAGGGCTGTGAAACTATGAAGCTCTTGTACTTTGTTTAATGGTAAAATTAGTTCTAGGGCTCTTGGTTCACCTCGTTTATCACACACACAAATTATAACTCCTTATGGATTAAAGATATTATCTTTCCAAATTGTAGACCAAAATCCTAAAGATTTAACCACTCTATCCACGTAGTCTAAAAATTATTCTCAACTAATTCTTCGCCTATCCATCAAATTATTAATTGAGAAATTGGATTTCTTAACGGTCACGTCCTCCAATATACGGTGTTAATTTTTATTAATCACAAATAACCTGTTCGGTCTCTTTATGATCTGAAAAATCATAAAAATGTCTATCCACCATGTTGTACGCATAAATAATAAAAATTAAAACACAACTAGGAAAAATAGAGTAATAATAAGGAGTTAAAATTTGTGTTCTACAAAACTCGGCTACATCTTAGCCTCTAGAACAATAAATTTAGTTCATATTAAATTTGCAATTAAAAATAAATGTTTTGGATTGCATCAAAGAAGAAATTGGAGAAGAAGAGATTAAAAAAGAATACAAAATTTAATTCAAACCCCTTTTTCTATCTCAAAATTTGAACCGCTGAGTCAGCCGTCGCGTCGCCTGTCAAATCGCCGCGTCAACTCCCAGTTTCTGTTGCCTCGAAAACTACACCGGTCAGAAACAGCAGCGCAGCCACGTCAGCGTCTGTCGCTGTCGTCCGCTGTCTTATCGCCACGTCACCACGAGTTTGAGCCTGTGAGCCGCACGTGCAAGAGAGAAGAAGACAGCGCACGTCAGCGCCTGTGTCACTGTCTCCTGGGTCTGCTGTCGATTTGCGTGCGTGCCGCGTCAGGAAAAGAGGAAGCGTCCCCACCTGTCACGTGGGCCCCCTTGGTTGCTGTCGTTGCACACGTCAAGAAGAAGAAGCAGCGTGTGGATCTTTGTTTGAAGCTCTGATGAATTCTCTCTCTCTCCGCTTGGTTATCCGTGAGAGACAGAGAAAAAGATATATATATTTTTTTTCTTGAATTGTATTAGCCGTCACCTCTTAACCTCTTCTCTCTTCCTTTGGTTTGTACTTATAGAGAACGAGAAGAGAGTTAGGGTTTGCACTTTTTGCAGAATAGTCCTTCTTCTTCATTTATTTCCTTCCTTTTTAATCTAGAATTTTATTTCTTTCTCTTTTCTCCCTTTATTTCCTTTTCTGCCAATCACGTGCTGCTGCATACACAAAATAATAGCAGAAATTAGGATTTTAAATGAAATAAAATAAATTAGTTTAAAATTAATTAAACTAACTACAAATCATATTAGCTTATAAAAATCCTTTTAAAATTATTTGTCGCACTTTTAACTCAACAAAATAATAAAAATTGATAAATCCATTATTTTACTTTGTTTGTTGATTTTTTCCACAAATCTTTACTTTTTGCATCAAAAATAATTAATTAAATGAAATTCTATTGAAATAATATGAATTATAGACAATATCAACGAAAACAAGTCATTTTAATAGGTAAATGAGTACAAATATTTGTATATAAATTAGACACATCATTGTGTTATAACGTTATCATGATATCTTGTCATCTTGTTACCGTGTCATGCCCCACTTCTCAAAAAGGAATACCGAATACGGATACGCGACAAAAGTCCAGTGAATGAATTTCACCATTCATGAGCTGTAAGGATCTTTACAATAGTACACCGAAATAAATAAGAATAGACGGGAAATGATCAACCACGCATGCACGAATAAATTTCTAAACCAATAGAATTACTTGAAAACAAGAATATTTAATCTCAAATAGACCAGATCTGGGACAACAAGTTATAAGTTCTGGGACAAAATTCCCAATACAAGATTCAAGTAGCAGTGAATACAATTTATTCAAAAACAGAAAATAAACTCAAGTAGGAACTCTAGCCAAGCCTAGAACACTTGGTCACTTACACCTTCAGGCAGCTGGTCACCAAAGTCTGCAAATTGACAATTTGCAGGAAAAGAGAACAGGAAACAAAATGCCCATCATTGCAAGTTACGGGCCGCATGTAGTGCAGGCAACAAGTACGGAAAACAGATAAATTTTATACAGAGTGGCAATAAGAAGCAAGTACTGAAGTACGCATGGAGGGGATGTGACAACAAAATAGAGCAATTAACTCTTAATCAAAAACAGAATCAAGTAACATGATAAGATAACAAGGTGCAAGTAGCATGTAACAAGTATCAAGTAGCATGCAAGCAAGTAACAAGTAGCAAGTGTCAAGTAGCATGTTCAAGTAATAGGAATGAGCAAGTGATCATGTTATTTCAAGTCTTGTATCTAATTCTATCTAGGTATCACTTCATGCGTCCCAAATTTTTACCACATGGTTGCTACATTCAGATAAGTTGTGTTTAGATGTCGTAGTGGATCATCTAGGACCGTGTACTCAGGTAGCAAGTATTAAGTAGTCGCGTGTCAAGTAATCAAGTGTCGAGTATTTCGTACCAAGTATTTCGTGTCAAGTATTTCATGTCAAGTATCAAGTATCAAGTAGGATCTACGGATCCCCTTCCAAGTACACATTTCTACATTTTTCACTACTAGATCTTTTTCTTAACCCCGGCTTGATTTCTTGTTATTATTATTAGAGCAAGCATGGACGTGCACAAACAGGGCAAGATAACATGGCAAGAAACGTGGGACAAGTTCAAGTTGGGTAGAAGACATGAACGGGTGAAAAAATAACTCATAATAGGTTAGGACAACGAGACTTTCAATTCTGGACAGCAAGACAGAGCTGCACCAAATCTGAGGTTCCCGTTGCCACAAGAATGCAAACCTGGATCCATAAGAAAATCTAGAAACTAGATTCTCAGCCGATTCCAGCGCTTATACACCAGTCACATAACAAGTACAACAACAAGGTTCAAAACAACATTTTACACAGAATTCAAGTTCAGCCAGAAATGCAAAGTTTTATTTATAAGCATGAAAAATGCATAAAAACACACTAATTAAATCTATGAATAATCTGAAGGGTTCCCTAGCATGTCTAGTATCAGCATATAAAATTTCATTAAATTTTGTTACAGATAGCATAGTCGAATAAATTTGAAAAACAGAATGATACCGTAAACTTATGAATATGAAATTCTAGACACAACAGTACTAAAATAGTGATAATTCACAAAATACAACTTGAAATCCAAATCCGTCAAAAGGGTTATAAAATAAACATACCAGGCTATATTTCATGTTCACAAAGTTTTAATCAACAGTGACTGGAATCAGGTTGAAAATAGAGTTCTTCACTGAACAACATGTAGTTTGAAAGTATATAGATTTGTTCCGCAAGCATGAAATAAATTATAAAAGTAATTAAACAATTCCAAAAAAATTAGGGGTTGATCCCAGTCATGTATAGTCAAACTCAGAAAAATATTAAGTCCAAATTTTACTTTTAACATCAATTTTAAAATAATATAACATGCAGCGATCTCATAAATCAGAATATGGAAATTACAGCATAGCTGCAATAAAACAGTGATAACTCACATATCAAAAATCAAAACTGAGATCTGTCGAAAGTTATGAAAAATAGACATCGAGGCCCACAAATCATATTCAAAAAATAATTCATTTTACTGACCTTAACAGGGTTTAAAACGCTGAACCAAATTAGGGCAGCAGAAAAACGAAATTCCTTTCATGCATTTAATCAAACAACTCATATGAAATAGAACCAAATTAGAATATAATGCAAAATATGATATATTAGATATTCAAATTAACATGGAATAGGTATTTATGAGTCTACAATGAGATAACACATCTAGCACCTCATTCATGTAACAAAATCCACAACATACAATAAATCATGAACAAGTATATATACATCAAGTATCTATCAGATCTAATTTATTTTCATGGAGTGTGAGTGACAACTTATTATGACGGGTCAAGACTACGAATGGATCAAATGAATGAGATCAAGATTTATTAAGGAACATCATGAGAACGAACACAAACACGAAAGCGAGACTACATGCAGTATTTTGTACTTGTATACAAACAAAAATATTATACAAGCTACTTGCCTTGACGTAGATGACGAATCTGATGAGAAATAGAATAACGAGAACGGATCCCGGCACACGGTGACGATCGACACGGATCTTGATGATGATCAAGATCAAGATCAGATCAGACGGTTCAGATATGGCTGATGATGATGGTGATCAAAAATCACGAACGAGAGGGGATCGGAAGTCCAAGATTCAAACGATAAATATCTCCCCCGATGCTGATGTTGCACTAGAGGATCGACGACAGCGAGGGTGGACCACGACGGCGAGGAGCTCAAGCGGTGCTCAGGTGTAGCAATGGCAGGAGGCTGGGGGTGCGACGGTGGAGTTGATCGACAAGGCTGAGAGGAGGGTGAAGGAGATTGACAGGGGATTGCCGGAGGTTGGCGATGGAATGCTGACGACGAAGGGGGCTCGACTGGTGGTCAAGGACAGGGCAACAATGGGGTGGTCATGACTGTGGTGAGGGAGGCAGATAGTCGAGGTCAGAGGCGAGCGGGGGCAGCATTGGGATGCAAGGAGGACGACAACGAACGGGGTTCTTCGATGGATGACTGGGGTCAACTGGAGGTAGGACGAGGACGAGGCTGAAGGGTGGTATGGCGAGGCTGTTGGCGATTGGGAATGGCAGCCCGGAGGGGGAAAGAGAGAGAGATTCGGGAGGTAGGGGATGGGGGTTACACAGTAGCGGCTAGGGTTTAGGGGGGTGATTAGGGTTAGGAGAAGATTAGTATATATCGGGTGTTTTAGGGTATTGGGCTATTGGGTATTGGGTTTAAAATCCAATAAAAGGTATAGGATTATAGAGTTTTAGGGTAGGATTGGATCCAACAGGGTAGGAATCAAATAATAGACTATTAGGCCATGAATTATAAATAAATTCAGAATCAACAAATCATCCAAAGATAAATAATTGGCAGAAAGAATTTGAACCAAGGAGATTGAAATCACAGATGACAAGAATAGATGGATTTTATTGATAATGAAGAAACAATTACACGATTTAGAATGAACAAAAGAATACAATCAGAATGGATACCCAGAAAAATAAATACATACGAAAATACAAGAAAAGGGAATACAGGAGTTACATACCGAGTACACGATCTGTTGAATTCACCATCAGTCTAAAACGTTTACTGTTTGCTTGTACCGAACCTATGGAATGAGATGCAGTAGTACGTGCACTAGATAGGTTAATAAAATGATTAATAACCCGCACTTAACTAGGGGTAGCTGATCATACCAAAATGAGCCAACCGAACCAATCGATTCGGTACCGAAAAATTCTGTTACCAAAAGTATGGTACGGTACAACCGTACCGAGTTCTAAAATTCGCTTCGATTTCGGTATGAATATGGTTCAGTCGATATTTAACCGTGCCTTACCGAATAATGCAAGCCACTATTAACAGTTCAGAGGAACCTTTATCTGCAGCAACCAAAATGCACTAAACTGATAGTTAGCAAAAGGTAAAATTTTCAAGTTAAATAACATACCTACGAGACTAGCTCCATTTACTAAAATTGACTTGTCGATTTTTTTCTTCTTGTTTTTTGCAAGCCACTGTTAACACATGACATAAGAAATAGTAGTTATTTCAGCAGAGATTTGGAGGAATTCACAAAACAACAGTATAAACTATTCGGTTGCAAGTGTCACAATTTTGAACATGCAATGACCACTAGTTTATTGTCTACAACGAAAGTTTTAATGTCTACAATGAAAGGTTCGGATGCAAGCAGAGAAGAAGGCAGACTTTCTTTATAGGAAGAAGGGGAGCAGTAGATAGGGAGGAAGATCCACTCTAACTCCATGTAAACAGATTACACGACACTAAGAGATGTTGATATATTTTCTTTCAAATAGAGAAATGATGATATATTATTGTTACAGAAAAGGGAAAAAAAGGTTCATATTTTATTATATAATTTATATTACTGCTATGAGTTGATACTTGATAGACATATTTTATATGCTTAGGACAAGTTGAAAATGAATATCCTCTGCATGTAAAGAAATACAAACAAAATAACAAGGACACATACACACATAACTATTCCAATACTGATTGCTAACTGGATCGACCACTCCTATCAGACATAATCTCCCCCAACCAAGTAGCCTTTGTAGCAGGACGACAATCAGTAGACAACTTGGTTATAGCGCAAGAATTGATTCACTCCATGTCAAAGAAGACTCGTAGATCAAAGTTGTTTGCTCTAAAAGCTGATATGGTGAAGGCTTATGGTAGAATTGAGTGGCCATTCCTTCAAGAGGTACTCAGGTTGATGAATTTCCCATCGAAGCTGAGGAATTTGTTGGTTCATATTTGGTATAACACCAATACCGAACCGTACCAACCGAAGTAGTCGGTATACCGAACTTTTTGGTTGGTAACGGTTTGCATATTTTCAAACCGAACTAGTTTGGTATGGTAATGGTACAATGTCAAAAAGTCTGGTACCGTACTGAACCCACCCCTACACTTGACATTTCATGCTTGATCCCGTATACTGTCATTGATATTGATCTTGAATTAAAATTGTTATTTGTTGCATGATTAAACATAGACCCTTGACATTATTGCCAATCATTGATTTTGTTCTTGAATTTGATCCATTCCTTCACTTTTGATATACCATGCCTTTATGTTCTTTGTTTCCTTCTACTTAATGTCCATGACTTGCTCTAAGTACATTATTTTTTCTATTTTTAAATCGTGAGTTTACAGGTACCGAAGGAGTGATACCAGAAGGAATTAGTGAGCAACGATTTTAGAAGATGGAGTCCAAGAACAGATTGCTTGAATTATTTTATGCTATTTTCTCCTTTGAACATTGTTATTCTTATTGTACTTTGTTTTGGGCTTTTATGACCCGGAGTTTGTTTTTATCCCAGATGTTGGATATTATGTTTTGAATTATTTCATTATATTGAAGTTGTTCTTCGTTTATGTAATTATATTCTCTTGCGTGATTGTGATTGTTATTCATATTGTTGGGTTAGACTGGTACAACTTATAGATGGTGTTTACATCATTCGCTGGGCCTTCGTTACGTATTCGTATTCCTATATTTTGGAAAGCGGGGCGTGACAGGGTTTTTAGTGGTATCAGAGCCTAGGTTTGGCTAGTGTGTTAGTCATGTTCGGTTAATATGTTGGTCAAGTCTGGCTTAGCCATGATCACATGAACATGTAATAACTAACATAATCTGGATATTAATCTTTTTAATCCTTTTTGGTCCCTTCATATTCAGTTCCTTCATTTCTTATTGTCTTTTGTCCATTCCATTCATTGATTCCTTATTGGGTATAATTTCATCCCTTTTGCACCCATATTCTTTTGATTCTGAAATCATCCATTCTTTTTATTTCTGCATGTTATTCCTTTCTTTTTGTACAATTATTTATGCATATATCCTGCTTGCATCTCATTCTCATTTCTTTGATCATCTTTTAGGTATTATTTTAGTTTTCTCTCTTCTAGCTCATGTTTTGTTTGACTCCGGTGCTACCCACTCCTTTATTTCCTCCGGCTTTTTTGATCAGCATTTTTTAGCTAGCGACGCTATGCCCGCAACTTGGGACATCACCACATTTGGAGGTTTCATTGTTTGTTCTAGGGTATGCAAGCAAAGCCCATAGCTGATTAGTGGTGTGGATTTCTTGGCTGATCTGATTGTGATTCCCAATTTTGACTTTGATGTTATTCTGGGCATGGACTGGTTAGGTGTTTCTCATGCTGTGATTGATTGCCGAGAGAAGAAGGTAACTTTTAGGCTTCCTGGGTAATCAGAGTTCGAGTTTCTTACGGGTGAGACACCGTCAGGGCATGTCAAGAGCCCGATGAACCCTAAGGCTGCTGCACTTGAGTCGTTGTGCACTAATGGGGATGTTGCACCCTTGGTTGTGCGGTACTTCCTTGATGTCTTTCCGGAGGAATTGCCCAGATTACCCCAAACCGAGAAGTGGAGTCTGTATTGATGTTCAGCCGGGTACAACACCTATCTCGAAGAGTCTGTATCGCATGACACCGGTTGAATTGGCAGAACTGAAGGTGCAAGTTCAGGAGTTCATGGATAAGGATTTTATCAGGCCGAGTGTTTCGCCTTGGAGAGCCCCAGTTCTGTTTGTCAGTAAGAAGGATGGCAGTCACCAACTTTGCATTGACTATCGGGAGTTAAACAATGTCACTGTGAAGAATCAGTACCCATTGCCGAGGATTGATGATTTGTTTGACCAACTGGGAGGTGCTTCTATTTTCTCAAAGTTGGATCTCCGTTCCGGTTACGATCAAGTTAAGGTGAAGTCAGAGGATGTTCATAAAACAGCATTCCGAACGAGGTACGAGCATTATAAGTTTTTGGTGATGCCTTTCAGAGTTACCAATGCACCAACTGTGTTCATGAGTCTGATGAATCAGGTGTTCTTGCTGTTTTTGGACCAGTTATTTGTGGTTTTCATTGACGACATCTTGGTGTATTCTCGGAACTGGGAAGATCATGCTGAACATTCGAGGATTGTTCTCTAGATTTTGAAAGAGAACTAGCTGTATGGGAAGCTCAGTAAGTGTGAGCTTTGGCTGGATTGGGTTGTTTTTCTGGGACACATTATTTATGGTGATGGTGTTTCTGTTGATCCGTCGAAGATCTCTGCGGTCATGGATTGGCCGATTCCTAAGTCAGCATCTGAAGTGCGAAGCTTTTTGTAACCCCTGTTTCCGATTATACGGATTTCCAGTTCTTTTCTTTCTTCTCTATGTATTCTTGTATTTCAATTCTCGTATAAATTCTTTCCAATGCATTTAAATCCTTTTGAATCTCCTATTGAAACCCAAATTTATATTCCAAACTAGAATCCTGTCTCTCTTCTTTTTATTTATTTACTTTAAAGCCCAAGTTAATCCATACTATCATTCTATTGATTATTTTGAATTCATGAGAAGCCTAACAATTATTATTGAATTTATTATATTTAATTGAAGCCCAAACCTAAACTCATCTCCTATTGGACTCTAACCCTAAACCCGAACCCACAAACCCGTACACTCACCCGTATACAGATTTGTTCACATTTTCCCACTCTGCACAATCCCCTGTATCTCCCAACTCCCCACTATCTCCAACTACCCCTTAATCAATAATTATATTATTAATTTTATAACCAACACTCCCACTCCTTCTCATCCCGTTTATCCCTCCTCCCCAGTACTCTCCCTCTCCCTCTCCCTCTCCCTCTTCTATTTTCCCCAACAGAGACAGAAAACCCAAACAGAGAATTGAGAACCCATCCATTCCCCCTACCTTCGAAATTGCCATCTCCTTCCTCCGCTTTACCGTTCGAGCCTCCCTCGAGCTCCACCAGCTCCGCTCCGTCTCAACCGTTGTCGCCTGCTCGTCTCCTCCATCTTCGTCCTCCGCTTTCGCCCCTCCTTGCCGCTCTCCTTCATCCCCCACTCGTCAACCTTGACTACCACCTGCACCATGTCGTCGAGCCTCCCACTCGAGCCTCCATCGCAACCCTTCCTCCTCCTCGTCTAGTCCCCATCGTCTTCTTTGTCGAGCAGCCCTCACCATTACTGCTCCTCCGCACCCCCCCGCCCAGTCGCCGCTAGAGTTTCCCGAGCAGCCGTCGAGAGCACCCTGTCGAAGCCACATCGAAGCATTCATCTCCCCTGCCATCACACCGACCACCTTCCGACTGCCATTGCCGGAGCACCCTCTTCCTCCACTCCTCCAAGTCTCCATCCTCCAACATCGACGCCCTGCCTCTGGCCCTCATCCGATGCCCTTCGTCTGCGCCTGAACCCCCGAAGCCACCTCGCTATCGTCATCGTATTGCTGTGTAGCTGTCCCCAAACTCCGTCGACCACCTCGGCTGCCTCCTCCAGACCCCATCAGCCCCGAAGCCACCGAAACTTTGCTGCCATCGCTGGTTGCTGTTGGTCGACTTGCTGTTTGGCCATTGGAGGAAACCTGTTTGGGAATGGGAATCGCTGTTTACTATTATGCTTCTGTGGTTGATTTCTGTGTTCTCTTTTGTGTGGAGTAGGAGATCGGGAGTGGTTTTTGGTGTTGGGATTTAGATCCAGTAAGTGTGCTGTTTTGGCGAGGAGGAGTTACTGTGCTGTTGCCGTTTTGCTGTTGGTATTTTGGCACGTACTCTTGGAGCGCTGCCCGGGATTCTGATCCCATTATTCCATTTTATATATTCGAATCTTCTACAAAAAGGTAAGTCCACTTGAACTCATTTAATTTTCTAGTTCAAATTTATTAACCTCCCGCAAGTAGTTCCCTGCAATTATTTTAATTTTGCCTTGTGTGCTATCCGTTGGAAGTATCGAGGCTTTATAGAGCTAACCCGACGTACTCTTGACATCATATTATTATCCATTAACTCAAACCCAAGCTCATATACACACATGACATGAATAAAATGACTAGAACTTGCATATGAAGAAAATATATTGTGATCGAATACATTGAATGATTGAGATCTTGTAACTTGAACAATGACATGATAAATTGACTTGTACACTGTAAAATCCATTCTAATTGCTGTACATTAGTGTAATGCACTTCATGATACAATAGCATGTTAATTACCCACCTTGATGAACATGTATGTGTTGACATTTTATGATTTCTGCTGTTCTATTTAGCACAGAGGTTTCGACCCTATTACCATAAGAATTAACACAAGTTATATAAAGATGAATTGTAGCCCTAAGTGTTTAGTTGCTGATAACATCCTGGAACATTGAATTCCGAATTGTAGTCTATGAGTTATCGCTGTTTTAGTGTTACTGTGTCGGCTATTTTCATATTCACTACTTCATGTATATTATTGTGCAATGCATTATGTTGCTGCATTCTTATCATCCCCTTGACATCCTTATACACACTTGTATGGACATGAGTGACTTAATAATATAATACTAAACAAGTCGGGGTTAATATGGGTTGACTTAGTAGTAGATAGTCCCAGAAAATGTACTCGGTAAGGTCTTATCGTGATATCGTATTGACAAGAAATGAGGAATATTGATTGTGAATGATTGATTGTTAATTGTAAATGATTTTTATTATCATCGAGTACACGCTCTGTAGATCCCACCACTATATCTAAAACGAACACTATTTTGCGTGCACCGAACTTGTGGTATAGGACGCAGTAGTACGTGCATTAGATAGGAGGAATAACATGTTAATAGAATTAAGTTGACACGTATATACTTGATTATGACCGTTGTTTATTAATACCATTATTGCTTTTGTAATTTGATCTTGATTCATATTCCTTGATGAACCTTGTTTCTTTACTCTCTGCTTTTTAGTACTTGCTGTCCGTACTTGCTCTAAGGACAAATTATTCTTTTTTTTTAGATGAACAAGTACATATGCACAAGGAGAATTTCCAGAAGGCATTGGTGAGCAGTTCTTCTACGATTGGAGCAGGAGCTTGTCAGAAGGTATTTGTTGTTTATTTCCAGTTGTTGGTTATTAAATTGGACTATTGCATGTTTAGTCTAAGTATTTGTTTATGTGATTATGTTTTTATGCGTGGTTGTCATTAATTCCTTGTCATGTTGTTGAGTTAAGACTGGTACAACTTATGGATGATATGAGTTGGCGTACTTATATCATTCGCTGGGCCTTAGTTACATGCCGGTGTTCCCATATTCTGGGAAGCGGGGCGTGACACTTTCTTAGGTTGGTAGGGTATTATCGAAAGTTTGTTCAGGATTTCTCGAATATAGCTGGGCCTCTAACTAGTTTGACGAAGGAGCAGAAGTTTATCTGGGATGAGGCTTGTGATGAAGCTTTTGTGGAGTTGAAGTGTTGGTTGACGTCGGCGCCTGTACTGACTATACCCGACAGTTCGGACAGTTTTGTGATTCACTGTGATGCTTTGGGTAGAGGTCTGGGAGCAGTACTGATGCAGCGAGGCCGAGTTGTCACCTATGCATCCAGGCAGTTGAGACCTCATGAGAAGAACTATCCCACACATGATCTGGAGCTTGCAGCCGTGATTTTTTTCTCTGAAGTATGGAGGCATTATCTGCTTGGGGATAGAGTGGAGATTTTACAGATCACAAGAGCCTCAAGTATGTGTTCACGCAGAAGGAGTTGAATATGAGGCAAAGGAGATGGTTGGAGTTGATGGCAGATTATGACATCAATTTGCAGTATCACCCGGGCAAAGTGAACATGGTACATGATGCTTTGAGAAGAAGACCTGCTGCTATGTTCCTTACCAAGCAGAAGGAAATAATGGAGGATATGAGAAGGCTGGAGTTGGATGTGATACTTCCGGGATCAGTACAACAGTTCATGATGTTGAAGTTGCAGTCTTCTTTGGTATAGCAGATCAAGGAAGCCCAAGTGGTCGATCAGCAGTTGCGGAAGTTCCTAAGTGAAGTGGAAGCAGGACTGAGAACTGATTTGATCATTCATTCAGATGGGTCACTTCATTTTGGCTCTAAGTTGTGTGTACCTAGAGGAGAAGTCAGGCTGAAGATACTTAAAGAATGTTGGATCCTGTAGGCGAGACAACAAACACTAGAGGGGGGGTGAATAGTGTTAATAAAAGAACTGCAGAAATTTTCTTCGGTGCAGTCGACTTGGTTGTGAACCAGTCGACTGATATGACCAAAATAAAGCAAAAACAGTAACTCTGTGCAGTCGACTTATCGATGAGACAGGCGACTGAAGACACAATGAAAATACACCTTATACGACACTCACCAGTCGACTGATAGTGCAAGGAGTCGATTGTCCAGACACTTTTTGCAGAACTTAAGTAAACAAGAGTAAATGCAAAATCAAGACAACCAATCACAGAGTACACAAGATATATCCTGGTTCGGTCCTCCCGACCTACGTCCAGTCCCCAAGCAACCGACTTGAGATTTCCACTATTCTTGAAAAAGTTTACAAGAATACCCTACGACGTTAAGACAACAATCTTGTCTAACCCGTAGTCCTTTCTCTCAACCAGAGAAAGCAGACCCACTCTACTACCAAGAGTGAAACAAACCGACTCTACAACCTAGAGTCAAAAACACTCTCCAACCGAGAGCAAAAGGAATAAGAAAAACTTTACAGTCAACCTATAGCCTTGTTGGTGTATTGTGTTGTTGCACGTGGCTAAAAACAAGGTCGACTTCTATACCCAGTCCAGAGCGAAATCGTTGCTATACTGGACTGAGTGTAGAGAACCAAAGGATTTGAACTTGAAAGCTTTTTCTCAAATTTTTCACTTAGAGTTTTCTCAAAACAGTGCTCGGATCTCAAAGAGTTGTTGTAAATGTTGTTATATGTTCTTTTCAGTGAGATCTGAACTCTATAAATAGAGTTTGATCTCCTGAACGTTGGGGGACAGTTATTCCAACTGTCAACCAACGGATCTAAGAGTTGTTGCTTTTGAAAAATCAATTTTGAAAACAGAAAACGGTCAAAAGCACTCGAACAGTCGACTGAGTTGCCATATGAGTCGACTGGTCAGAGTTTGAATAAATTTAAAACAGTTTTGTACTATCAGTCGACTGCCAGAGGTATCAGTCGACTGGTACTCAACAGTTAAATTACTTCAAACTGTTTTGACTCTTTTGGGGTTTTTGAAAAAAAACACACATTATGAATTTTGTGAGTATGTGTGTGTGACAAGGCTTTACAATCAGACTAAGACTCAACAAAAGTAAAATACAATGTTTTACAAGACATAATAACTTGACACATTTGAGCTTGAGGTCTTGAGTCTTGATTTGAGTCTTGAGTCTTGTTTTGAGTCTTGTCTTGAGTGAAGTCTTTGTCTGTAGCCTTTGAGCTTGTTCATTTGTTCAGCTGAAATAATCTTTTGTATGTGCAACCTGCAATGTTAGCTGTATAACATAGACACATGTTGCAGTGTGTTGTGATCATCAAAATCAAGAATCAACAAAGAAGCTCATCGGTCTCTCTATTCTATTCATCCAGGAGGTATTACGATGTACAGGGATCTGAAGCAACACTTTTGGTGGCATGGTATAAAGAGAGATGTGGCAAGGTTTGTGTCGCAGTGTTTGATTTTCTAGCAAGTGAAGGCAGAGTATCAGAGAATTGCAGGACTTTTGCAACCTCTTCCAATCCTAGAGTGGAAATGGGAGAACATCACTATTGATTTTGTGACAACTTTGCCAAGGATTCCCAAGGGTCATAATGCTATCTGGGTGATAGTGGATCGGTTGACGAAGTGTGCCCACTTCATTCCCTTCCGTGTCGGTCAGTCCACTAAGAGTTTGGCTGAGAAGTATATTCAGGAGATTGTGAGACTGCATGGAGTTCCTGTCAACATCGTATCGGATAGAGATACAAGATTCAGATCTCAGTTTTGGGAGAGTCTACAGAAGAGCTTGGGTACTAAGTTGAGCTACAGTACAGCGTTCCATCCACAGACAGATGGACATTCAGAAAGGAGATTCAGACCCTGGAAGACATGTTGAGATCCTGCGTTTTTCAGTTTGGAGGTTCGTGGGAAGATCATCTACACTTAGCCAAGTTCTCATACAACAACAGTTATCAGGCGAGTCTCAAGGCAATGGCATTTGAGGCTTTGTATGGTCGCAAGTGTAGATCGCCGGTATGTTGGAATGACATCGGCGAGAGGAAACTTTTGGGACCTGAGTTGATCACGAAGATAGTTGATGCCATGGCTTATATCAGGAAGCATTTGTAGGCTGCCCAGGATAGGCAGAGGAAGCGGGTAGATGTTCATCGAAGGCCTTTGGAGTTCGAAGCGGGGGACCATGTTTTCCTCAAAGTGTCACCATGGAAAGGCGTCATCCGCTTTGGTGGTGGGGGCAAGTTGAGTTCCCGTTTCATTGGGCCATTCGATGTTGTGGAGCGAGTGGGCAAGGTGGCCTACAGGCTTCCTCTACCCCCGGCACTGTCTGGAGTCCATGATGTATTCTATGTTTTCCAGCTCAGAAAGTACATCAGAGACGACAGTCATGTGATTGACTACTTGGAGTTGTCCGTGAGGCCGGACTTGTCCTTGAGATTCAGCCAGTCTCTATCTTAGACCGACGAGAGGAGTAACACCCCGAATTCCAAATCAGACTGAATTCGAAGTTCCATAGGATCTTTACACTTCTCTTCATACAATTTTACAAGGAAATTTAAACTTTACTTTACATCAGAGTTACATTTACATTTACATTTTAAATAATGGAAGCAATTTACAATATTTACATAAATAAATGTACAACACTTGAAACATTCTTTACGCTGCTTGCATACTTTAATCTTTGTCATTCCCTTTACCCTGCATAAAGACGTGGGCATGTCAGTTCATTCAACTGACGAAATATTATACACGGCCATCCTCTCTATGCCGAAACAATATAACGATTCTCAATACTTAACAAACCACAAACCTGTTCACAAACAAAGCTAAGAGGACTATCCTATTGATGTCGTGTTGTGACTGTGCGCCTAGTCCTTAATGCAATTTATTATTATTATTATTAGATGACACTAATGCGCACTTGTTCGGATTCTATGCATCCAATACTACATAGGTCTGAGGGCAAGCCCTTAATCATTCTTCAACTTGTAGGGTTCGGTCCCTCGCCATGACTTAATCTACTACTGTAACTACGGTATGTATCCTAGATATCCTATGAGTTACGAGTCCATGTCCAGACAATCTGGAGGGAAATCCCACGTCGTGACATGACGCATCATGCAGTGCCTATGGTCAATTCAGCCTCCGTCATGGACCATGGCACCACCCATAGTCAATCAAACATCCCACAAGCGTCGCCACGATCCCGATAATTCCGGAGTAGTGTCCACGCAAAGACTTGACTCATCAAGTAGGCAACCTATGAATCACTTTCACACCGTAGATTCGAGGCCCTCATACTTGTGTTTTTCTCTTACTTTCATCACGTCATCTCTATGTAACTATTTTTTAATTTAATTGAATCATGAACAAAAATCAATCCCTTAGGGTTAGCACTCCCACTATACCGGTCTTATTCATTCATTTCTCATGACCCAATCTTGGTCTTTTTATTTTAAATATCATATCAATATTTTTTATTGCCGGTATGAGGCTTAGCTACTCTCTAGTTCTTAATTTCAACTCATAATCACAACATTGAGTTCTTTCATACTCATTAGTTCTCCTTCATGATTAACAAAATTCTCATTTCATGTTCATAGCATTCATGTATTCATATTCATAAGATCTTTCATAACTTATCGAACATTCACTTTTAATTTTATGTACACTATCATGCATAACCAAAAGAATTCAATTTTCCCAACTAGTCACATTCAACAATTTGTGCTTTCCACATAATTCTCTTAATCTTATTTTAAAATCCATACTAATTTCACAAATCCATACTTTTATTTCACAAGTCACAATTTCTCATTTCTAAGTCTCATTTCGAATTTCTTCAAACAACTCATTTATTTTCTTTCTCAAAATTAAACAAGTCCTTTCTTGAAAATAGTCCCAAATTTTCAATTACATTTCATCAAAAGTTATAGAAATCTATTTCATGAAGTCTAAATAATTTCTACGAATTTTCCCCACATTTTTCCAAATTTTAATTTATTTTTATAACTCAAAGTATTAATATTTTCTTCAAAAAAATCCACTTTATAAACCAAAGTCCACACCTGGATTCGAACCCACAACCAGCGGCCAAACGGGCGACACCCGAGACCACTGCGCCAAACCACAGAGGCGACAAGAAATAGGTTTTAACCCATGTGTATTAATTTTTGGGCATTCGGGATTTTTTAACAAAAAAAAAATAATAATAAAGCTCCTACTCAGGATCGAACTCGAGACCAGAGACAACCCCACGCTACTATAGCGCCTAAACGCTCTCCGACCAAATGGTCTAAGTGACCAGATTGTTTCGAAAAAAGTTTGTTTGGGTTTGAACTAGTGTTCTGTTCATCTCTAAATTTCATAATTTCTCAAAACGATTTTGTTTCTTTTTCTTCTCCTTTTGAACTCAAATTTTCCAGAATATAAAACTTATGAAATTACAGTAAATCAGTATTTTTACAGTCATTATTTGCCTTAAAAATGTATTTTTGGTCTTATTTTGTGTTATATGTCCATAATTTCGACATTGAGAACGGTTTACATTTCTACATAATTCAAGAATTAGATTTTCACAAGACAACTTGTTTCTTTGTTCTTTTACTCATTAATCAACCTACAACATTTTTAGGATATAAATTCTCACTTTTCTAAAATAGTGTAACTTTAATTTAAACGAACAATCATACATGATGCATTTAACTAAACTATTTGTCTCACAAGCACAAATTTTCCATAGAGCATAACTCATAAACACATAGCATGGTAAGATGATAATTTCTAACACTTTGATTTACAATTTAGCAATCATTTTATCAATCATCCTCTAATTTGTCATTTCATCTCAAAAACAATCATAAGTCCAAATTACTTAGTTTTTCTCTTAGTAGCAATTTATTCCTAGCATGGTGACTAGATTAGAAGCATAAAAAATACCCACCTTATAATGGAGAGAAAACCAAAGAATTCCTAAAGAATCTCCTACAACAAATGAACAAAGCCTTCTCCTCCTAGATCAACCACCAAGTTGTGCCTCTCCTTGTTGCAGTGTTGGAACCCGAGCTCTCCCTTCTTGGTCCTTGAGATGCCGGCCTACTCTCCTAGTTGAAGCACCCACACAAAACTCTTTCTCCTTTCAACTCACAAAACTCCTCAACCTTTTGTCTCACAACTTGAATTTTCTCTCTCTTTCTATTATTTCTTTTAGGTGCAATGAGAGCTAATGAAGGGGGGGTATTTATACAAATTCTTAGGGTGAATGGAGGGCTAGGATTAGATCCAATGGTTAGAGTTTAAGGACTTAGATGAAATAGGGAGTTATATAAACTACCCATGATGAACAACTATCTCTCCACCACCTCCATCTCTCCCACTCACTCCATCACAATCCGGCCAAGGGGAAAATGGTGTGCAATGCACACGTCCATTGCATGCACGCGCCACCTAGTAACCCCCATTTACAAATTTGTTCATGTGACAAATTTAATTGTCTATGAAATGAGTCTACATTACAAGTTAGACCATTTCAAAAGAGAATTAAAGTAAATGGGCTCACTAATGGGCAAAATTAACCATGGGCTCAAAATAATTAAATAATTAATAAATATAGTGGGCTTAAAAAGGACAATTAGGCCTAGATTTAAATTAGAATTTTAAAGAGAATAATTTTAGAAAATAAAGAGAACAATTACTATATAAAAATATTTTATACGAGAAATTATACAAATAAAATCATACATGCACAACACGTAAAATCACAAAATCTTATAAATCAAATCTAGGGTGTTACAGAAGGTGTTGAAGAATAGAGTCATCAAGTTAGTTCGAGTTTCGAATCCTCATTCGCCGGGTGAGTCGACTTAGGAATTGGAGGAGGAGATCCATGAGAAGTTCCCATAACTGTTTGAGTAGTTTTATTTTGTTTTCTTTTCGGGGTTGCCCTATGTACCACTTGTGTGAATTTCGAGCATGAAATTCTTCTTGTAAGATGTGTAGGATTTGTAACCCCTGTTTTCATTTTTGTATTTTTTGTATTTATCTTTTCTTGGTATTTTTATTTATATGTTTTCCTGAACCCTGTAATTTGGACTATTTAATAAAATTCATTTCCTTGCTTTTAACTCAAATTTTCCATCTCCTAATTTATTTAATCTAATTTTCTGCAAAAATTTTATTGTTCGTTCCATTAAAAAAATTTGCTTATTAATGTCCCCAAATTGATCTAAGTTTTAAATCCATACTTCTATTGGTTATTTTAGTCTCATATTGGATCTTAAACCCAAACGGGCCAAACCCATGTTTTTCTCCTATTGGATATCACCCAATTACCCAATAACCCTACATATACTATTATATTAACCCTAAAACCCCCTAACCCTAACCCCTAGCTGCCTATTATTCACCCCTAACCACCCACCGCTCTTTCTTTCTGTTTTCCCTTGAACCCATCGACGCCACTGTAACGCCCCTGCCTCAAACTCAAACGATTTATACGATTTATCAAACAAATTATTTATTATTTAGTACAACTTCCCACCACAGGTTGCCTCTCAAAAGTGGTTAACCGAATTGGTGACTCTTGATCATAGGCATTACTATTTATATTTAATTAATCTTGTGCAATTCCCGATATGGGACAATTTCAAATCATACTTCTCTCTCTCCGCTGGCGTCATCGCACACAGACAGAGCAAAACCAACCGCCCTCTCTTCTAGGTGGCGGGCCCCACCGCCACGTGGCACCTTTGCCTACGTCGCACACGCACAGAGACAGCAACATTCAGCTGCTATTTCTTCACCGTGGGCCACCCCCATTTTCAAATTAATTACAACTTTGCCATCAATCCATATTATATATATATATATATATATATATATATAGTATATTAGAAATTACGGGGTGTTACATATACCCCCCCTTTAGAAATCAGTGTCCTCGCTGAGTACGAGGCATGCACAACCAGTGCCGGATCTCCTTTCTAGCCGATGTGGAATGGCGTACCCTGATTCTGCGAGATGTATAGTACCCTGATTCTACGTGTTGTCCAGTCCCCTAGCCCACCTCAGTGGATTTACCGGGCAACCTGACCCAACCCCGCTCCCTCTCAGTCATACTTACCAGTACATCTGCTAGCTCCATCTCAGGCATAACCACCACTCTGTACCCACACTTGGTGTCGAAAGTCGGCTCTGATACCATTTGTAATGCCCTGGCCCGAAACAACGATTTTAGCAAAAAACTGCCCACCACAGACTGCCTCATAAAAGGTGCTATAGCTTGTTGGTGACCTTCAGTCCTAAGCAATCATATATATATTTAATTAATCTTTGCAAACTCCCCATGTGGGATAAATCTCCCATGCTCTCTCCGTTCTCTCTCCTAAAAGAAACCGATGTGGCAGGCAGCATGCACAGAAGCTCTTAGCTGCACTCACATCCGGGCGAGCCCCTCCTGACGTCATTACCACGTCATCCGAAGACAGCAACGTCAAAGCAGCAGCTCAACTGCTGTTCTCTCTCCCGTGGGCCCCCATCTCACCTTTTTCAATTAAATCCCTATAGGAAATCCCCATGGAATTTTCTATATGGCACCTCTTATTATATATATATATATATATATATATATATATATATATATATAGCCACCTCACCTTCCTTGTCCTCCTCATCCATCCTCGTCCTCCGCCAACCGCAACGCACCCACTGCCTCCGCCCTCGTCGTCGCCTCCCATCCAACCACCGAAGAACCCCCTCCATCCTCGTTGACCCATCTCCGCAAACTTCCACCGCCGACCGAAACCCATTGCCACCGCCATCTCCACCTCTTCCCCTGTTTTCTTCCAAAACAGAGGATACAGTCAAAGCCCTATTCCTGTCAACTTCTCTTCCCCCGTGCACCGCCTCGCTGTCCACCGCTTCCCCGTCGCCGCCTTCCTCCACTCAGTCGACCACCACCCTCGCCCCAGTCGCCGCCTAGCCCCACTGTCGAGCCTCAGTCCCTGCTGCTCTCTCTCCCCCCTGTCGCTGTTACTATTCGGGAGTAGGGGGGTTTCTGTTTGCTGTTTGTGGAGGAGTACTTGCTTTTGTTGTGTTCTTGTGCACATTGTGTGCATGTGTTTGCGAGTGTGTGATTGTACGTGTCTTGCGCGTGTCATCATCGGGATTCTCATCCTGTTATTCCTTCGTATTTGGATTAACCGTCCAAAAGGCAAGTCTTTCTTGAACTAGTTTATTTTTCTTGTTCAAGAACTCTTTTGATTCCCGCAAGTAGATCCTGATTATTTTCGTATTGTTATACTATTCATCTTCCGTTGAGTATATTGAGGGTTTACACGAGCTAACCCAAGATATTCTCAACTTTGTGCCAATATCTTCGACTCAAACCCTAGTCCTTATTACATATTGCATATGCATACTATACATGAAAACAAGTAGATCTATGTAATAGAATTGTTGATGACCAGAAATGTTGCCGATTGATTATTATTTCCATGAATTAATTGCCTTGATTGTAAATTGCATCATCATTCTTAGAATTGCATGTTAATAACCAAATAAAACTTTTGTTAATTTATTTCCATAATATTGCATGCTTGTGGGTTGAAATTATTGTCTATTTATGTTAAATTATTTTCTGGCATGCTGTCTATTTCTTTTTGTATCAGACTTTTGAACCTGTTACTGTCACGCCCCGCTTCCCAAAAAGAATATAGAATACGGATACAAGACAAAATCCCAGCGAATGATTTTCATTATCCATAAGCTGTTCAAAAATCTTTACAACATTCACAAGATAATCAGAGTCGGAAGCGAAAGATACAGCCAGGCATGTATAATTTGAACAAGATACCAACAGAAATTACTTGAAACCAAATACAATAATCTTAAAAAATTAAATTCTGAACAAGTCAAATATTCTGGGTCACATCGCCCAAATACAAGATAATTATCCAAGTAATCAAGTACATCTTATTCAAGTTCAAGCAACAAGTAATAATAATAATAATAGGGCAGAAAATCCAGCACTAGTACATCATCTTGCCAATACTATCTGGCAGCCGACCATCCTGATATGCAATTAGTGAATTTGCAGGAGAAGGAAGAAGAAAAATAAGTACCCGTCAATTACAAGTTACAGGCCACTTATAATGTAGGATACAAGTACATGGGATAGGTAATCTAAGTAACAACCTAGCATGGTATAATCATGATAACAGGATAATAAATTACAGCATGGTAAAATGAGCAAGTATAATAACATGTGTCGAGTGTCAAGTAAACAAGTGTAATGCATCAAGTAACCAGTATCAAGAATCAAGTATTCATGTAGCATGTATCAAGTATCAAATCTTATGTATCATGTAGTCAAGTAACAAGTGAGCATGTATCATGTTCAAGTGTCATGTAAACATGTATCATGTCGTGTGTCAAGTCTAAGTCTTGTAGTTATTACTATCTAGGTAGCACTTCATGCATCCCGGTTTTTACTACATGGTTGCCACAACAAACAGTTTCGCTTTAGATTTTGTAGGAGACCATACAGGACAGTGTACTCAGGGATAAGCTCCAAGTATTATGTAATTATGTATCATGTAAACAAGCTCCAAAACCCAAACAAGCTCCAGTGTCATGTGTGTACGTGTCATGTATATCGTGTCAAGCTCCACATGTAAACAAGCTCCAATAACCACTAGGTTCTTCCGAGTACACGTTTCTGCACTATCTACTACTAGATCTTTCCCTTAACTCCGACTTGGTTATTTTATTATTAATGTCAAACAAGCATGTAGGTGTGCAAAACATATCAACAATAACATGGCATGATCATGTGACAAGTGCAAGTTGTAAGATAAACTTGTATGAGTGCAAGATATCTCATAAAAGACTAAATTAAACAAATCTCAAGTTCAGGACAACAAGACCCTATTGTAGTAAAATAATGATTTCCAGTGTTACAAACAAGCAAATCTGGATCCGTCGAAGGATCTGAAAAATAGACTTCTACACGAATCTAGCGCATATAAGTAAGTCATATACTAATTCACAAAATCATAACTCAAAACTGGTTTTAATACTGAAAATAGGTTCAGCCAGAAATCAGGAAAACCAATTCAAGAACATGAAAGCAGCATGAAAACACATTCAATAAATCCAAAAAAAATCTGGGGTATTCTCCTATATGTCCAGTATCTAAATATAAAGTTTCATAATTTTTCAGAAAAATTAGATCAGTCATCAAAAATAAGATAACATCGAGAAAACTTAGTTTGACAAATCTGGAATTCCCAACACTGCTGTACGAAAACTAAGATATCTCGCAACCAGTGAAACGAAATCCAATTCCGCCAAAAGGATATGAAAACAGATAAAATATAATAACTTTCATATTTCACAAACATTTTTCATACAGTAAAAGAAATCATAGTGAAAATAAGGTTCTTTACAGAACAGCAAGTAAAATACAGCAAGTACAAGATTCATAAACGAGCATGAAACAACACATAAAACTCATCAATAAAATTCACCAAAATTCTGGGTAATCCCTAACTAGATAAAGAAACACTGACCAAAATTTTTGATCAAAGTAATATGTGTAGCATAATTCTTTAAAATAATTTGCCATTAAAATTACCGAAAAACAGAATCAGGAAAAGATCGACACCTCTGTACTAAAACAGTCATAACTCAGTCATACAAAATCAAAATCAAGCAAGGTCAGAGGGGTTTTAAAATAAACTAAATTATCTAAAACTCATGTTTTATACCGAAATCAAGATACTGACTTTAACACAGTTCAAAATAGCAAACAAAACAGAACAGCGACAAAATACAGATTTTTCCCCTTAAAACAAAATCAACATAGATTCAAGAAAATTGATCCAAACACATCCAAACATGAAATCGAGTCTACCAAGTGTCTAAACCTCATGAATTAGGGTAACTAACATGTCCACGCCAAGAATCTCACATGGGTCTCAACCAAATCATGAATTCTCACACAAGTCTCTCATACATAATCAAAATCAAGAACGGGTAAAACCTAAGTTAATTCATGTCCATACTGTGTCGTGAGTCATCTATGGTCAAATTTTCACAATAGAGACAAAATTCATCAAGGATAACACAAACAAGAGTCGTCTCTAGACCCAACTACACTATAGGTGGATTTTTTTGACTTGTATCAAACAAATGAATTGGAGTACAAGTTACTTGCCTTAATCGAGATGAAGAACGATGCAATCAAGAGGAGCAAAATCCACGAAAAAAAATCTGCAAATCAACGAATCCAAGCAACTCGAGCGAGAATCTCCACACAAACAACTCGCACGATCCCACGTGTGAACTCTCAAGCAAGCGAGAGAGAGACCAAAAGAGAGAGAGAGAGACGATGGATTTATGGTGCAAGAGGTGTTCGGGATGTGCAATAGAGGGGATCGGGAGTAGGGTGGATGAAGGGGCTCGGTTGTAGGAGATGGGGGCTTGGGTTGTGGTTTTGCCGGGATGAAGTAGGCCGGGAAGGGAGGATGGGGTGTGCTCGGCCTGGGGCTTGGGGTCGGGTTCGACTGCACAAACAAGGAGGAAGGGAGAGAGGGGGAGGCCGGATGTGAGGGAGAGAGAGAGAGGAATTAGGGTTAGGGTTTAAGGTTTAGATGAGAGGGATTATATATAGGGTTTAGTTGCGGGTTAGTGGGTTAATGGGTATTAGGAGTAGTAGTAGGTTTACAAATGGGTTTTGGATTTTGGGTCAATTAAATAGGAATGCAAATAGGATTGATAATTTATTTGGCTTTGAAAATCTTATTAAGAATCAAATAATAGGATTAGGAAAATAGGACAACCAAATCACCACCACAAATACCAACAAAAATAACAATAAAGAGAACGAGACAAAAAATGAAGAAAGAATACAGCTAACGAAGAAAGAAACAAATGAGACGTCCAATTCAAACACAAAGAGCTCAAAATGAAATAAAATGAATATATATTGAAAACAATTCTAATATACGGTTCAGAAACCTACAAGAAAGAAAATACACCAGAACGAAAAATACACTCCAAAAATATACAAAATAAAAAACAGGGGTTACAGTTACTGTAACAATCTGAATAAACTTTGTAAACATAAATTGTAGCTCCATGTGTCTATTTTCCATAACATTCAAAGAAATTGAATTCCAATTTATAATCTGCTAGATATCTGACTTTTAGTACTGCTATGTCTGGATTTCCAGATTCACAAATTTGTGTGTATCACCTAGATTTATTAATAAACAGAACATGTTAACAGTAAAATTAAAATGTGAAATAAATTTGGCTGAGACTAGACATGCTTAGGAATCACCCTGAATTTATGTGGATTTAAACATATATGTGAACACAATCTATAACCTGATGTCTGAACATAAAATCTGTAAAGAATAAGAATTTGAACCTAGTTTTTGTGATTTTTATACATCGTATATATTCACTGGAACCGGTAGAGAGTCTAGTTTCTAGAACTTCTAACGGATCCAGATTTGCTTTTCTGTAGCAGCGGGAATATCTATTTTTTTACAGTAATGTCATGCTGTCCAGATTATACGAATTGTGTTGATTTAATATAAATGTTTCTTGCTTTGTCTGTAATGAGTAGAATTAGTCACACCTAGCATTACACAACCTTGATACCTTCTTGCATGCTCACATATGATGAAATAAAATATTAACAAGGCAGGGTATTAAGGGATGACTTGGTAGTGAACAATCAGAAACTGTACTAGGTAGAGCCCTTCTTGCTTGCCTAGTTTATTTACACGGAAGGTGGAGAAATGCTTGTCATTGTGTTATCACATTATCATGATATCTTGTCATCTTATTACTGAGTACACGATCTATTGAGTTCACCATCAGTCTAAAATGTTCACTATTTGCTTGCATCGAACCTGTGGAATGGGACGCAGTAGTACGTGCACTAGATAGGTTAATAAAACGATTAATAACCCACACTTGATATTTCATACTTGATCCCGTATACTGTCATTGATATTGATCTTAAATTGAAATTATTATTTGTTGCATAATTAAACATAGACCCTTGACATTATTTCTAATCCTTGATTTGGTTCTTGACTTTGATCCATTCCTTCACTTTTGATATATCATGCCTTTTTGTTCTCGGTTACCCTCTACTTGCTGTCCATGACTTGCTTTAAGGAAATTATTTTTTATATTTTAGATAACGAGTTTACAGATACCAAAGGAGTGATACTAGAAGGAATTGATGAGCAACAATTTTAGAAGATGAAGTCCAAGAATAGATTGCTTGAATTATTTTATGCTATTTTTCCCTTTGAACATTATTATTGATATTGTACTTTGTTTTGAGCTTTTATGACCCGGAGTTTGTTTTTATCCCAGATGTTGGATATTATGTTTTGAATTATTTCATTTATATTGAAGTTGTTCTTCGTTTATGTGATTATATTCTCTTGCGTGGCTGTGATTGTTATTCATATTGTTGAATTAAACTGGTACATCTTATGGATGATATTTACATCATTCGCTGGGCCTTCGTTACGTATTCGTATTCCTGTATTTTGGACAATTAGAGATAAAAGAGTTTGCTTTTTTTTTTGGGAAAGAAAAACCAAAATTGACATAAATATCTCCCTTTCTTTGCCTTTCCTTTTTCAGTTTTTTTTATTTTTTTGTTTTCATCAGTTATTTAAAAAAAATCTTGTGTTTTTAAGGGTTTATTACTTTTGGTTTATTTGGTTTTGAATTGGAGTTGAACAAGGGTATGGGGTTTGGGTTAATGTGTTTTTTTTGTTTGTTTTTTTTTGTTGCGAAAACACAGTTAATCCCCTATTTATTGTTCAACACAATAAATCCTCTGAACTACACAAAAAACCCTCGGACTATCCAAAGTGGGTTTCACCGTTAGATAATGTTTGTTGGCTTGGTCAAACTCCTTCAATTATTGTATACTGATCAAAATGCCCTTTCTTAATTTTTCCTCCCCCTTTCACTGCACCGAAACTCATCACCGACATCCACTTCACCACTGACCACCACTCCATCACTAGTCACCAGTTTAAATCGTTTCATGGAGATAACCATGAATTTGAATTACTCTTTAAATATTTGAATTGTTTTGTTACGGGTTGCTACCCATACCCAATAGGACAACTCCGTTTTTAGGTTATAGGGCTTTGAAGAAAGACCCAGTTCCCAATTCGGATCCGTTTGTAGGTGCAATTACCATTTTACCCCTGAGAGCTTTAAGATTCATGCCAGATTTGAATGGTCTTGATTTAGTTCTATTTTTAGCCATATCAGTGGCCCTATGAGAGTGGGATGATCTCAAACCCATATTTTAGCTTCCACAAACATCTAAGTTCCCTGCCCACAAATCCAACAAAAAATCGACGACATAAATTTTTTCCAAAAAGTGCAAACTTCCATTGTGCCCTAGCGGATTCCACACGCACGGGATCAAACTCAAAAATATTCGAACATGCCCCCTGCAACTTTGCCAATTCCTCAGCTGAAACCCTTCTATCCTTCCTCGAATTTGAGGCCCCGCTACAATACTAGTCCATGAATGCATGACCGCCGGAGGTCGAGAGCCTACGTTGCCTGTCAACCGTTCCCCTTAACTTTTGGCTTGGAAGGAAATGTCCTACCAGTCGTAGTCACCGCCTCACCCATTTAGGTTGAATCGAGTTCGTTCTACTATAATTGGGCCAAAATGCAATCTAGTTATAAAATTTAGCCCACTTACAATATATGTGTGTCTAGCAAAAAAGGTATTGACATCACATTTCATGTCTCGACCCTGGCTGACCTATGGTCTATGTTGGGAGGGGAAACTCTTGGGTCTAGGTACAAATGACATGTATTTCAGTTCCTTATTGTTATATTCTTGTGGCACACATGTAAGGCTCAAGGTATAGCATGTTTTGATGGAGTATATGTCATCTCCCACATACAATTATTGTAGCTGTTGTCACCGAGGTTGTCGAAAGGTGGGATATCCTTGGTGGTTTTAATGATGCATGTGGTTCCTATAACTAGATTCAATGAATGGGTACCAAATCGGTTGCCACTCCTCGTTGTGTGTAGGAGTTCTTGATCAGCTCTGATGCACCGCTAGAGGGATCAATCAAACTCAATTTTGATGGCTCATAAAGACTAACTTAACAGATTGTGATTTTGTCTTTCGGGATTGGAGGAGCAAGCTGTTACTGATTTTGTCTTTCGGGATTGGACTGCTGATATACTAGCATTGAGGGGGCGAACTTCTCAAAACGGGAAGCTGGACGGCGCTGGCCATTGTAGTCCTTCTGGAATTTGTGGGAGCCTTCTTTGCTTGTATTCCTCCTTTTGTTACCGAAAGATGACTCCTCTTGACTGGGGGGGTTGAGAGCTTCTTCGGCTCGGATGCACTTCTCGCTCCTAAGTAGGAGTTCCGAGAAGTCCCGAGGATGCTTCTTGGCAAGGGACGCCCTGAGGTCGGCGTTAGTGACGTTGTGCCTGAATGCCGCAGAGGCTACCGATTGGTTAAGGGAGGCGATAGACCGGGCTTCAGCGGTAAAGTGGCGAACGTAATCCCTTAGGCATTCACCCTTTCTTTGTCGGATGGCCAGCAAAGATGTACTTGCTTTCTCGGCTCGGCGACTGCCCACAAAGTGGGTGAGGAAGAGCTCCTCAAACTGTTTGAACGAGACGATGGAAGTGGGGGATAGACGGGAGTATCTGTAGCGTCCCGAATTTCCAATATAATATCTCAGAAATACGGGGCACAATTTTTCCAGCATCAACTTCAATTGTAATAGTAAACATAGACAAAACAAAGATAACTTTTTTTTCTCCAACTTTTATTACATTAATTCATTACAAAGCACAGCGGAAAATAAACACCTTGAATTACAAATTCTTTCTTTTACAACACAATCTTTTACAATTTACATAAGGCATAACATCATTCTATCTCATGCATCCAAATCCCAAAGCTATAGGTACCTACTTGTAAAACATGGGGCTAGAGATAACCCTAACCCCCAAAACTACAAAGATCAGCCATAACGGTCTGAGTGACATAAAAGAAATACAACATAAATAAAACATAAGGTATAGAGTCATAAATAACATGTATCAACAGTAGTAACGAATGGAATAAGAAATGACAATAAATAAAACATGAAAATATCAAGTGAAACTAGACTAAGTGTCAAGTGTAGAAAAACAGGAAACATCATGCATAAAACAAAGTCAAGAAAACACCAATGCTATATGCGGACTCTCTAATGTATACTTGTTAGATTCTATGCATCCCACTCCACATAGGTCCGGTGCAAGCCCTTATCATTCTCCACTTGATAGGGTTTAATCCATCGTTATGCAACTAATCCTACTACGATGACTACTACGAGATTTAGACATTCTGCAAGTATCGATTCTCGCTCTTGGAATACTGGAGGCCAATATTACTCCGCGGATCATTCTGTGGCCCTTACGTCCATTGTCCCGAAAAACTGGGGACTGTCTCACTCTACAGGTCATCTTGGAACCCTCATTGCACAAACATCCCATGAGCGTCGCTCTCGTCCTCAGAATACTGGAGATCAATCCCACTCCGTGGATCAATCTTTGGCCCTTACGTCCATCGTCCCAGAATACTGGAGAATATCTCACTCCTTGATCATCCTTGAGTCCATAACTCACGTTTGCTCTCATTTCATCATATCACCATCTAGTGCCTATCCTTATTTTGTTAAGTTAATTAATTATTTAATAGATTGCGAATCTCTTAGAGTTGGTGTAGCCTACCAGGCTTAACTCAACTGAACAACAACCAAAATCTCAACCGCCGGTAGTTAGGGCCCCACTCAATCTCTAAAGACTCATAACTCAACCATCAATACCAAAACTTTTCAATAAACTCATAAACCCATCATCAAAACGTTTATAATAAGAAAATGATAGAATCCAAATCCATTTAATGTACTCATGAAATTCCAGAATTCAAATAAAATATTGAACCCATCAAATAACAGAAAATCATATTTTGAAGTCATCGAATAATTCAAAACATCAATTCTTTTAAAAACACATAACTCTCTTTATAAGGTCATAGGAATATGATTTAAATTCCATTATAAACAAAATATAACTTTCTGTAAACTACTTGAATCTGTAGCAAAAACATCATCTAAAACATCTAAAACTCAAACAGTAGATCAATAATCCATAATATTGAGGAAATAACCGTTTAAAGAAACGAAGAAAAACTCAACAAAATAACTCAAATAGCAGGTGCGGTCGACTTCCAAAACAGTGTAAAATAACGGCGGTCGACCGTCCCTTTTTGAATTTCTCCAAAAAATAGATTGGCGGTCGACCGTGCTGTCGACCGCTAGTTGCTATGCAGCCAGGTTAAAATCTTGTGCATGTTTCGACTGATACGTCGATCCCACTTTGTAAAATCACAAATTTGAAAAACCAATTTCTTGAGATGAGTTAATACAACTTGTAGAACATATAGGAGTTTATAAAACACATCAAACGACATCCAATTTACAAAATTGCAATTTCCATCAAAATTCTTCAAAAACAACAATGTATGTATGTATATGTTCATATGAGTTTTTCAAGCATCAGTTATGCATCAAAATATCATCAAATAGGAGTAGTATACTGTTTAGATTTAGTTTTAGTATCAAAACAAATCAATCCAATTGAAAACTCTCAAAACATCAACTTTTGACAATTCTTCAAAATAGTATATTGAGTATATATGTATAAGTGTATGTGACGGTATATGTGGATCAGTAGAATCAACCAAATCATAGTATAGGAGCAGGGTAAAGTTTGATTCAACCTCAGCTATCAAAACAACTCAACAATCCAATCGAAAACCTCACAAAACACAAAATTAAACTTTCGGCCATACCCTTCAGACCCGAAGGATTTCACCCCTTCTTCACTTTAACATTCAATCTTTTTAATCCAATAACTTCTTCTATAACTCATCATACACATACTATACTGATTACAATAATTACCCATGAATACATGCAATTATAACTAGCATATGATCAAGTTTGGGTTATCAAAAAATACTCAACAGTGTGTATTCAACAGTAAAATGTAGGTTTGTGCACTTTTTGCAATAATCATCATTCAATCCATAAGAATCACTCAAAACAGTAAGAATATGAGAGAAAACAACTTACTCATGATCTCTATTAGGTTCTTAACAATCTCAACTCATCAACTAGGGTTTTAAATCATCAATAGCATAGTTTTCATAAAAAGATTCAATTTTTTAATTCATCTACTCATCAAAATTTCATTATATCTTCATACAATCCGTAACATGCTTTCTAATGGATAAATCATCATATACAACATGTATAGAACAATACAAAATAAACATATGTCACTCACCTTATTGAAGAATCAACCGAAGATAATAAAGAAAATAAGAAAACCCCTCATTTCGCAAGAAAACCAAGATCCTCGCTTTGAAACTCCAAGAAAATAATAATAAATAAATCCCTTTGTGTAGTGCAGCAAAGGGACGGCTGCACCTCACCTTATATTGGACAGAAATAGGGTTTTTAGGGTTTGTGAATAAATTTGCAAAGTATTTCTTTTAAATATATCTTTACATATATAAATCCGTATACTTGAAAATTAGATAAAATCAAATCAATTTGTATTTAAAAACAAAACAAACAGTCCAGATCTGGCTGGCACTGTTTTAAAACTCAGAAAACAAAATTGTACTTTTTTGCACTCTAAGTGGCAATTTTGCAAAAAGATCATTCTTTATCAAAACTTGCAAAATAAATTAAATTTATTAAAAAAAAGTAAACTCTTTACCTCTGAGTTGATTAGGCATCATGCTCAACCAATAAATACAAAAATCTAGAGTTTTCACTCCAAGTGATAATTTTGCACAAAAGTCCCAACTTTTTGTAATATTTGCAAATTAGTCAAATAATTATAAAAAAAATTCAGAAATTCACAAATAATATCTAATAATAAATAATGGGTTTTCCCCAAAATACTTTCTTATTTTGAACTTCTCAAGAAAATATTTGCACGCGTTTTGTATGTGTAAAAAGATAAATTTCAGAAAATATTTATTAAATCACCAAAAATCATTTTAATTCATTTATTATATTTAAAAATCTAGGGTACCATAGTACCACTCTCGCGCTGGTCTCCTCAATATTGCTGGAAAGGCCTTGTAGAGGACCGCATCCGAGGCTTGATGAATCATCATGAGAGTTTTAAAACTTTCGATATGATTGGCCGGGTCCGACTCCCCATTGTAGGTTTCAAAGCGGGACGGCCTAAAGGCTTCGGGGACCGGAACTTCCATGATGGCCCTAGAGAAGGGGGGTCTGCTTGGCCGAAACTTATTGGCCCGTTGTTCTTCTTCGGAATTTATCTTGTTAAGGCGCCTCTCCATCTTGTGGAGACGGCGGCGGACCGAGTCATCCCTTCGGTCAGATTTAGTCGACCATCGGGACTCTCCTCCATGAGTGGCGCTATGGTGAGGGTTAGGGGCATGCTGATCCTGACTCGTGGTAATATTAAGAGCTCGCATGATATCTTGTTTGAAGTTCTGGAGCTCGGCCCGAGTGACTGGTGCCCTTCCAGCTCGGCGGTCCCTAGGTGTGGCTCTACTTGTTGGAGTATGACTTCTTCGCCGACGACATGGGGGGACTCTCTTCGCCTCCTCGGGGGAGGGAATCTTCTGGTCCTCGGTCTACGGGGGGCCCGGACTCTCGAGGCCCCTGGGTGCTCAAGTTGAGAGACTTCCTCAGGGGCTCGACATTTATTCAAGCGAGTTCGGAGGTCGACCCCCTACTGACAGTTAAGAATTACTTTACGGAGATCCTGCCCTGGAAGACTATGGAAAGCCATAGAGTCAGTTGAGAGATTGTGGACCGAAACATGGTCATGATGAGAGTATTGCTTTGGACGTCTTCGACGAGAGCCCCCCTGGGCAGTTCCCCGAGACTCTGGAGGGGCCTGTTGAGGCGGAGGTTGTTGAGGAAGAGCCTGTTCAGGCTGCAGTTGCTGAACTTGCTGATTAAGTTGAGGAAGGACATCTTGGACTGGAGGAGGAGGAGGAGGAGGAGTGGCTCTTTGGCTAGAGCCCGCTGCCTTCCCCTTCTCTTTCGAAGGCATGGTTGCTGTCTTCCCCTTCTCTTTCGGATGCATGGTTTGAAACTGACTTTAGATGATGAAGGTTGGATTGATTTTTTGTTTTCCACAAATGATGCCAATTTGTTGCTGCTGATTTTGGTGTGGGAGCAAACAAATGAATTTTTGGATTCTTTTGGAAACAATAAAGGCAAACCTGTTAAATTTCACCGGCATTTGACTTGTTTCTTACCGCTGCTGTTGACCTGCAAAAAGTTCAATACACCGGGATGGATCCCGGTAACGAACTCTCCGACGCTCAAGTAAGTAATCAGGAAGATTATGAAAGATTGTTTATGTGGAAAAAGATTGATTACCTTGTTATGGTGGGGGGAGAGTGGTATTTATAGTCGTCTTTAGAGATAATTTAGAGATAATCATTTATCCTTATGTCCCGGTGTTTTTGTATAAGATGTAGAGTTTAAATCGTTTTATGGAGATAACCATGAATTTGAATTACTCTTTAAATATTTGAATTGGTATGTAATGGGTTGCTACCCATACCTAATAGGACAACTCCGTTTTTAGGTTATTGGGCTTTGAAGAAAGACCAAGTTCCCAATTCGGATCCGTTTATAGGTGCAATTACCATTTTACCCCTGAGAGCTTTAAGATTCATGCCCGATTTGAACGGTCTTGATTTAGTTCTATTTTCAGCCATATCAGTTGCCCTATGAGAGTGGGATGATCTCAAACCCATATTTTAGCTTCCACAAACATCCAAGTTCCCTGCCCACAAATCTAACAAAAAATCGGCGACATAAATTTTTTCCAAAAAGTGCAAACTTCCATTGTGCCCTAGCGGATTCCACACGCACGGGATCAAACTCCAAAACATTCGAACATGCCCCTTGCAACTTTGCCAATTCCTCAGCTGAAACCCTTCTATCCTTCCTCGAATTTGAGCCCCCGCTACAATACTAGTCCATGAATGCATGACCGTCGGAGGTCGAGAGCCTATGTAGCCTGTCGACTGTTCCCCTTAACTTTTGGCTTGGAAGGAAAAGTCCTACCAGTCGTAGTCACCGCCTCACCCATTTAGGTTGAATCGAGTTCCTTCTACTATAATTTGGCCAAAATGCAGTTCAATTATAAAGTTTAGCCCACTTACAATATATTTGTGTCTAGCAAAAAAGGTATTGACATCACATTCATGTCTCGACCCTGGTTGACCTATGGTCTATGTTGGGAGGGGAAACTCTTGGGTCTAGGTACAAATGACATGTATTTCAGTTCTTTATTGTTACATTTTTGTGGCATACATGTAATGCTCAAGGTATAGCATGTTTTGGGGGAGTATATGTCATCTCCTGTAATAAATTATTGTAGTTGTTGTCACCGAGGTTGTCGAAAGGTGGGATACCCTTGGTGGTTTTAATGATGCATGTGGTTCCTATAACTAGATTCAATGAATGGGTCCCAAATCGGTTGCCACTCCTCGCTATGTGTAGGAGTTCTTGATCAGCTCTGATGCACCGCTGGAGGGATCAATCAAACTCAATTTTGATGGCTCATAGAGAATAACTTAACAGGTTGTGATTTTGTCTTTCGGGATTGGAGGAGCAAGCTGTTACTGAATCAAACTCAATTTTGATGGCTCATAGAGAATAACTTAACAGGTTGTGATTTTGTCTTTCGGGATTGGAGGAGCAAGCTGTTACTGATTGGTGGTGGGTATATCACCTCGAAGTCGATTAATGTCATGAAAGGAAAGGTTTATGGCTGGCTTTATGAGCGATAAACTAGTTTCTTATGAGGGTCCGTTCTTGATTGAAAGAGACTTTAAGTTTGTCAATGATAAAGTGGCATATCAAGCGATCCGATTTCACATGAAATAATGCAATTAATGAGTGGTATTACTATAGGCGGAGTAAATCACATTTATATAGAAGATAATGTTTTGTGCTGATTGTGTGCTGAAGAAACGATGTAGGAGTATTCGAAACTTTTTATGTACTAATGTCACTTTCATCTTTACCATTGCACTCTTTCTTTACTACACCTTTGCTCTCTCTCTCTCTCTCTCACTCTCTCAGCAAAGAAATACACAAAAAGGTAAGTTGTGTTGTTTGTGAAACATGTATCTATGGTTTGTCTTATTATAGGCGGGCGACCCCATTTTCACCACCTCCATCAATATGGGGAAAATATGAGGACTGTGGGCTGCCTTGAAACTGTGTTGTTCATTGACCATGGTGGGTCAATTTGTGTTGAGGGGGACTTGCAGGTGGTGGTGGTGGATTAGTTCATGATGATAGGGCTTGAGGCCCAATTCTGCTGGATGTACTTAAGTGCTTGAAGGAGTGGCAGTTCTCTCTGTTCACAATGGAAAAATCCCTTTAGTATACATACCATACGTATATAAATTATATCTCAATTTTATGCTTGGTCATTGATTCTAATTCCTTGTTAAATGTTCCCTCAATGAAAAATTTCTAGCTTTGTCTATGATGAAGAATCCAAACTTTGTTAGAAGCAGATGCTCACGGGGTGTTTAGGGAGCTGTTGTAAAAGGGTGTATCTGTTAGAAAATGGGTGTTTTATACACCATTTACGAACCAGTTTTTGAAAGTGGGTCATATCGTTAATTATTTTTGAAAGTGGGTCAGAGCGTCAAATATTTTCAAAAAGTGGGTCAGTACGGCAAAATTTTCAAAACTTGCCTAGTATTTGTAAATCAAGTATTGAATCACTAAGCAGGAAACTCTATTCATTAAAACATTTTTAGTATTTTGAGTAACTGGTTGGTAGACTATATTAGGTATGTTTTCTGAGAAGGGCAACACTGGGTGAGGATCTTTTAGCTGATAGCTGGGAGACAGTGTCGAATCAAGACAGTCTTATTTGTTTGGGGATGGATGTTGATCTTAGTAGGTTAATAGAGTGGGGATCCAGAGACATCCTAAGTCCTCGAATGTATTCGTTTTTTCTTTTGTGTTCATGCACTTTTGTTAGCTAAAACGAACACACAATTACAGTAGTTTGTGTTAAACGTCATGCGTGTCAGCCTCAACAAGTCTTAATAAATATTCTTAACTTCAAATTAAAAAATTCAAACTGTCCACAAATAAATTTAGCAATAAACAAAATTTTAAACTGTCAACGAACAAATATAGCAGTTAATTAATAACTTTTTCTTATTAAGATCTTAAAAAATGGACATATACATTATTGCACATAGGAGTACACTGGCACATGACTATGGAATTAATATGTAATCATTTTCCAGTGAATTGTAAACCAAGAAATTGACAAAATAGAAGCTTGATCCAAAAAAAACAATTCTATACATCTTTATCACAAAATGAATTAATTACGTTATTAGATCATCATGATTTAACCACCCCCGAAAAAAGTTGAAAATTTACACCCAAAAATTTGAAAAACCCCCTCTTCCTCTAATTACACTGGCACACTGTCTTCAAGCTCTTCCTCCACCCTTCTGTTAACTCCAACTACGCCACCCTTCTCACAATTCACAATGTCAACGCTATACAAAACCGCCACCGTTCCGACCGAACACACGAAAACCAACACCGGCCCAAATATCCAGAGCATCAACGGCAATGTCGTAAAGAAAATCCTGTTCCCAACAGTACACATAAATATTCCCTTGTCTAGCAATGCCAACACGTGCTCTTTTCTCAGCATGCTTCCATCAATTGCGAGAAGGTTGATGAGAATGTTAACCTGGGTGAGGCAAATAATCGAGAGAGACTGGCAAAAGAAAACGGCAAGAAATGCGAGTAGGAGGAGGGCGACTTTGCAGTCGAGTTGAAGGTCATTGGTGTCGTCTCCATCCGTTAGGGGGAATAGGTGATGGTGGTTGTTGTCAGAAGTAGTAATGGTGGAAGTAGCGGTGGTGGTTGTTGTGTAGGCTTTGCTAGCGAAGGTGAGGAGGCCGCAACTAATGAGGACGGAGGTGGTGGCCATCAAGGTGGCTCCCATGATGTTGTTTCGTAGGGTCTGGACTGCCAACACATTCTTCTTGTCGTTGTCCTGTAATGATCATATTTTTATATTATTATATTAAATTTTTAGCATGTGCAATACATATGTTTCTTTTTCCTTACATAAAATACAATGTGTCAAACATTTTGAGAAATTACCTTCATTATATGGCTAATCCAAGCCCGGTGGCCGAGCTTATTCATTGCTAGATAAGTCCGGTGGGGGTGTCGCTTAAGGGTGTACCAAAGCCAAGCATGATAGAAAAGCGAGGATGCAAGGGCCAAAGGCACGAATATGAGATCCATATAGACATTCTTCCATGCCATTTCTTTCTCGCCTTGGAGTTTCTCTCTTCTCCTTCAAAGAGTAATCTAACTTGCTCTACGACTCCATATGAGTTTCGTACCTTTTTATATCCCTCTACTTTCTCTGATTCTCATCGAGTTAACCATCCATAGGTTCAAATTTTACCCTTTTACTTTGGGCTACTTTTGTCCTCCAACGCTGACATGGCGAGCTCCGACTGGATGAAGAGAGTAGTTTTGGCCTTGTCAAAAACGTTTACACATTTGATTAATTAACTAATTAGAGTTAATTAGTTTGATGGGAATGTTAGGAGACCTAGGTGGGAACCGAGTGTAACCCATACGTACAGGTTTGAAGCATGAACTTTTAGATGGCATTTTAAGACCTAAGAATGAACGAAGTGTATCTGGTCTATTTTTGTAGCTTGGTGCATGGACTGTTTTTTTGTTTATAGTGTTATGTACAAAAATGTGGATAACAGTATAAACACTAGCAGAAAGACTAAAAGAGAGAGAGATAAAGATGTGTAGCCCAATAAAGTATTGTGACTCTTTATTCATAACACACATATATATATATACTAGGTATGCTCGTGGACACGTGCCTTCGGCACATATTTGGAACGAACACCATATAAAAAATCATGTAAACAGTAAGGGATGATTTATATAGATGTTTATTTGCTAGTAGACGTTGATGTATTGATGTACTTTGAAGTAGGATTATGAAGTGACCTTGATGTTTATTGGTTTGTATAATGCAGGATTATTTGTCCCAGCTCGGGATTCAAAAATAGTATTGTGAATCTACAACAGTAATGAATCAGAAATTCCTTGCTATGTATGACTTGAGCATAAGAGATTTCTTTTTTGATTTGGAGTCTAACATAAGTAGCAATTTATTTTCTAACTGCATGAGTTACGGTTAACGCCTCAAAACTGCATGAGTTAGTTCCCCCTTATTTGTTTTTTATGTAGTTAACCATGTATGAATTTAAAAGCAAAAATTTGTTGTGATGTATACGTGAAGTGAAATTGGAGCAAAGTAGATCAAGATATAATTTTGTACCTACAAAATCTCGAAATACAGGGATTAAGCATGGATTTTTCCATAAAAGCACGATCAAGCGAGTAAATTAAAGAATTTGCAACGATCTTTCAAAGCAGCAAATGCTCAAATATTCAAAAAAAGCATAATCCGAAATTGAATTAAAAAAAAGCACTATAATCAAAATTAACTCAGTGAAACATTCTAATCTAAAATAATTACTTAGTAAAGTATAATACAATCAGAACAAACATGGTAATTCAAAAGCAATTAAATGGAAGTGAATGTTATTAAGTTATGAAAATATAATCCGAAAATAAAACATAATAAAAAATTTGAAATAATTAAAAAATCATATTCCAAAATTGCATAACCAAAAAAAAAACATTCACTGTTTTTTGTTTGTTTGTTGACATACCTGGGTAAAAAAAAAAAAAGAGAGAGAGAGAAAGAATTATGAAAAAGGAGAAGAGGGTGAAGAGAGGGAGAGAGAGAGAGTAATAAATGAAGGAGTTGTTTTGTTTTTTTTTGGGGGGGGGGGGGGGGATTTGAATTTTGGGGGAGAAACATTTGAGAGGGAAAATGTCTTTTGGGAGCGAAAATCTAGACCGTTGATTTTCTTCCAAATAAATGAGAGCCACTTGATAGCTTTCTTTGTATTTTATTATATAGATATAGAAGTAGAGCTGGTATCGGGTCCTATCGGGTCCTCCACTACCTGGACCCGATACCTCACGGGTCTAAAAATTGGACCCGGACTCGGACTTGCAAGAATTGGGTCCGGGTCCTAGTTAAAAAAAATTACTTGTCGGGTCCGGTAGTAGAGATTAAATATTTGCACTTAAGTATTTTTTCACCCGATACGCTACGATTCTAACAATTTTTGCACTTATGTACATGAATTAATATTATATTTACATATCTATCTTCAACAATTACTTTTATATGTATATTCTTATAACCCTATTATTCAAATTCTCTATGTCTGGGGGGTATTTTTTAACGGGTTCGGGTCCGGGTTCAGGTCGGATGTATTTTGAGCAGACCCGGTGTAACACCCCGAATTCCTTTTACAGGTAATTCGTAGTACAACGTGATCTTTTACTTCAATTCGTACAATTTTACAAGGAAAATAAAAATTTTCTTTTATTACACAACAATATTTATTACAGAGTTACACAGCAGAATAAAATACAATAAGAAATACAACTCTAATATTAGCAGCTTAAATATAATCTTTATCATCAACCGTCTTTAAGTCCTTGCCAATCCAATCAAGTCCTGCACTGAAAATCTGTGAGCACGTCAGTTGCTTACAACCGACGCAATGTTATAAACAATGATCCTCTCTATGTTGTATTATAACGAAATCTCTTACTTTAACAAACACAAACTTGAATGCATATAAAAGTATAAAGAGTGACTATCCTAAACATGTCAGTGTATGATATGACTTAATACCTAATACAGATGTTATACTACAATGACACTAATACATATTTGTTCAGATTCTATGCACCCCATCCTACATAGGTCCGAGGGTAAGCACCTACGTACTCCACAATAAAGGGTTTAATCTCTTGCCATGAATCCTACTATTATGATTACTATCAGACACTTTGCAAGTATTGACTCTCGTCCTTGGAATACTGGAGACCAGTCCCACTCCGTGGATCATTCTGTGGCCCTTACGTCCATCATCCCGGAATACTGGGAATCGTTTAACCCCCCAGGTCATCCTAGAGCCCTCATTGCACAAGTATCCAATGAGCATCGCTCTCGTCTCGGAATACTGGAGATCATTCCCACTCCGTGGACCATTCTGTGGCCCTTACGTCCATCGTCCCGGAATACTGGGGACTGTCTCTCTCCTAGGATCATTCTGGAGTCCATAACTCATATTTGTTCTAGTTTCATTATTTCACCAACTAGTGTAGGTCCTTATGCTTGAAACATGAATGAATAATACTACCTAGAGCTAACTTACCCTACTACCGGTCTTAAACCATACACCGAGAACGATAGCCCATACTGGCCCTTTCTTAAAATCAATTATTCATTTTCATTTCTTTGCCAGTATCTGGGTCTCACTAAACCTCTAGAATCAACATCTTTTTATGTTCAACAACTTGGGGTACTCATCCCCTTATTACTCATGTTTTCAATTTTCATGTATTCATATTTTATTCAAATAATTTCATTAATTCTTATTTATTCATCAATAAGTACAATCTCAACCTATTCATTTTCACAATACACTTTTCATATTCATCAAAACTTTTACAATACAAGTTAATTAAGATTAAAATCTCTTAAAAATTCATCATTGAAAATTCATCTCATCATTTTCCTTTGATTTATTTGGAAATTAATTCTTATTTATTCATCAATAAGTACAATCTCAACCTATTCATTTTCACAATACACTTTTCATATTCATCAAAACTTTTACAATACAAGTTAATTAAGATTAAAATCTCTTAAAAATTCATCATTGAAAATTCATCTCATCATTTTCCTTTGATTTATTTTGAATCAATCTTAACATCTTTAATCATATATATATATATTTCTTGAGTTCGCATCTCATCTAAGTATGAATATGATCTTTATTTTTCTAAAAAAATAACTTAAAACAGTGAGAAATATTCTCAGTCACTTCATTTAAGTATCATTTGTAAAATAATAAATTTAAAGTCAGAAAACTGTATTTCATGCTATTTGTAAAAATCATAGAAAATTATATACTTCACGAAACTTTGCGTTCTTTATATCAAAATAGAGGTATACAAGTCTACTACAATTTCTTAGTTATAAGTTTCCTCAAAATACTATATCTATAACCACGAATTCTTCAAAATATATAGTAGGGTCGAAATATTGAAATACTGTCAATTGTACAGTCTTGAAAAATTCATTATAAATTCATTTTTTTGTGAAAATTCTATTTCTTGGACTTTTCAGAAGGGTTAACGAGTCGACTACAATTTCTTAGTCCTGACTTTTCTCAAATTATTTCATTTTCAATGCTGAATTGATCAAAAACCAAAATTTGTACAAGTTTCCAGCAACCAGTCAACTACTAACCAGTTCTGAGTTTAGATTTCATTAAAATAGTAAACGACCTCCAAATCTTATGAAATTTTAAAAGGATCTTTCTGACACATAAAAGATGCTCCCAAAAAAGTTTTAGTTCTAGATTCCAGATATTTTATCAAATACGATTTTGTGATGTGCAAAAAAAATTCAAAACAGTAACTTTTCTTGGTATGAATTAGTAACTTTGTGTACAAACTTACGTCCAATTCATATAATGTATTACTATGCACCCAAAAAACATCATTTCAACTTATCTAGATAACAATCTTTTAATTAGCATGCATTTCATTTAAATATCATCATCATCACAAATTAACCACTACTCATATGTATTAACAATTTTGAATATCAATTCTCCTACACATGCATGGTACTAAATTTTAGAAAGTTCAAGAAGTCACCCACTTTAGTTGAAGAAAGAAGAAGGGAAGAAAATTCCTTGGATGTTGCTCCTAGCTCCAAGAATGAGACTTCCTTCTCCTCCTAGCAAGCTTTCATTCCTCCAAGCATGAACTCAAGCAACTCTTTTTTTGTTTTCTTCTCTTTCTTTTCCTCTCTTTCTTTTCTTATCTTTCTTATCTTTTGTTTTTATTTTCAAATTTGGTGCAAGATTTCATGAAGAAAGGGGGTGATAGGGTTAAATGGGTGAATGAAGAGACACCCATTACCCAAAATTAAATACCCATTACAAAATTAATCACCCACTCACCATTACTACATAAACCCCTACCTCTTCCCCTTCAAATGCATGGCCAAAACCCTTTGAATTTACCACATGTGCACACTTCTCATTCATCTGTTTAATTATTTGTTTATTGCCTAAATGTATATACTTGTTACATGACAAGTGTAAGATTTAAAAGTGTTTATTTAAAGTAGAATAAATTAATGAGCTTCTTCTTTTTAATAAATTTCTAGTGGGCTTGGAAAATAGAATTTTGGCCCATGGGTTTTCAATAAAAAATAAATAATACATTTGTAACAATTAAAATGAGAAGAAAAGTGTGCATGAAATCTTAGAAAATTTTAGAAATAAAATGCACATAAAAATTTACGTGAGATGCAAATTTTCAAAATATGAAATAGATTTGATTAACGGGAAAATTTTTATAAATAATCGGAATATGACATACGAAAAATATTTATTTTGATAATGTTATGGATATTTCACGTAACAGTGAACTTTACGTAATCAACACGTATTGAAAGCACGTGCAATATACGTAAAATATAAAGATAAAATTTAATAATTGAATTGGCTCAAATAAGATAAAAATGAGTTTTGAGAAAATGAAAAACATATAAATAATCAGAATATAAAATACGTATGACATTTATATACAAATTCGTTACGAATATTATTCGTAACGGTACAAAATACACGTGCGTAACACGTGAGGAAAAAAATTGTCATCACTAAATTTTGCGGGGTGTTACACCAGGACCCAGGCCCGAAAGTGCATCGGGTCTTATTTTAGGATCTGTATAGATCAAGTCGGTTCCGGTCCAATGCCGAATCCGGGTCGAATCCGAGTATCGGGTAAATATGACAGTGCTAGAGAGAACTTAGGATTAGAGTTTTGTAGTGTGGTTGGATCGCCACCTGAACAGGTGAGCTTGAACTGCCACATTAGTAGGTGGGCATCCACATAAATAGGTGGTTACGGTTTCACAATACTCCCCTTTAGGTGCCCACTTTTAAAACATTGTCTCATTAAAAAATTCCTAAAGAAAAACCCACATTTGGGAAAAATAATATGACTATTCAGGAATCTAAGTGAGTGCGACTTACATTACCTCATTAAAAACCTTTCGAAGGAAAACACTTAGTGGAGAAAACCTCATCGAAAAAAAATTTACAATGCACAAAGAAATTCTTTAGGATGTCTCCATTAGCATCTTCAGGATGGTCCCCCTAAAAAACACTAAAATTTATTATATTTAGTTCTTACATCAACTTAAATGAAAAGTCCCCCCCCCCCAAATAAAATAATAAATAAATAAATAAATAAATAATAATAATAATAATAATAATAATAATAATAATAATAATAATAATAATAATAATAATAATAATAATAATAATAATAATAATAATAATAATAATAATAATAATAATAATAATAATAATAATAATAATATATTTAGTCATTACATCCCAACCCAAAAATTTATCATAATAATAATAATAATAATAATAATAATAATAATAATAATAATAATAATAATAATAATAATACATTTGGTCATTACATCCCAACCCAAAAATTTATCAGCTTATGTTTTTTTATGTCTATCTGCTGAAATCTTTTCATGCCAATCTGGTGTACTAACTTTTGAAATATGAACTTTGCGAGGAATTTTGTGAAGAGATCTGCAAGGTTCTCTGAAGATTTGATATGCTTTACATCAATCATCTTTTCTTCTTGACGCTGGTGGGTGAAGAAATTTTTTTTGTGAGATGTGCACGTTCTGTCTCCTTTAATGAAGCATTCTTGAATTTGCTTTATACAAGCTGCATTATGCTCATAAATGATTGTAGGCTTGTTTGTGACTTCTGGGAGCTCGCAACTCCCTCTGATATGCTGAACTAGAGACCTTGACCATACACAATCTCTACTTGCTTCATGAAGTGTCAGTATCTCAGAATGATTGGTTGATGTCGCAGCAATTATTTATTTGGATGATTTCCATGAAATAGTTGCACTAGTATTAAGAAAAACATACTATGTTTGTGAAATTCCCTTATGGGGATTAGATAAATAATATGCGTCTGTATATCCAACAATGTCAGCACATTCATATGAATAATATAAACCAAGATCTAGTTCACTGTCTAAATAAAGGAGTGTGCCTTATTGCACTCAAATATGGTACTTCAGGACCTGTAATATCTTCAAATATTTTCTTTTAGCCAATATGGATTCCCTGTTTTGCAAATATTTTCTTTTAGCCAATATTGATATAACGTGTTTCCTATCATTCCCTGTTTTTCCACTATTTATTGTCCATGACTTGCTCCAAGGACATTATTTTCTCTCTTTTTAGATCACGAATTTACAAGTACTAAAGGATCACTATCAGAAGGAATTGGTCAGCAACGATTTTGGTAGATGGAGCCGAAGATTTCACTGCTTGAATTATTTTATTCTATATATCTTTCCTTTGAACTTTGTCTTTGATATTATACATTGTTTTGGGCTTTTGTCCCGGAGTTTGTTTTCCCAGATATTGGACAATATGTTGGATATTATGTTTTGGATTATTTCGTCTATTATAGAGTTGTTCTTTGATTCATGTGATTATATTCTCTTCCGTGGTTGTATTTTTTGTTCATATTGTTGAGTTAGACTGGTATAGCTCATGGATGGTGTTTACATCATTCGCTGGGCCTTTATTATGTACTCGTATTCTGTATTTTGGGAAGCGAGGCGCGACATACAATATATGTGTATCTAGCAAAGAGGGTATCGACATCGCATTTCATGTCTCGACCCTGGTTGACCTATGGTCTATGTTGGGAGGGGAAACTCTTGGGTCTAGGTACAAATGACATATATTTCAGTTCTTTATTGTTACATTCTTGTGGCATACATGTAAGGCTCAAGGTAGAGCATGTTTTGAGGGAGTATATGTCATCTCCCAGATACAATTATTGTAGCTGTTGTTGTCCAGGTTGTCGAAAGCTGGGATATCCTTGGTGGTTTTTTTGATGCATGTGCTTCCTATAACTAGATTCAATGAATGGGTCCCAATTCGGTTGCCACTCCTCGTTGTGTGCAGGAGTTCTTGATCAACTACGATGCACTGTTGGAGGGAGCAATCAAAATCAATTTTGATGGGTCATACAGAGTAACTTAACAGGTTGTGATTTTGTCTTTCGGGATTGGAGGAGCACGTTGTTACTGATTGGTGGTGGGTCTGTCACCTCGAAGTCGATTAATGTCGTGAAAGGAAAGGTTTATGGCTGGCTTTATGAGCGATAACCTAGTTTCTCATGAGGGTCCAGACTTGATTGATAGAGACTTTAAGTTTGTCACTGATAAGGTGGCATATCAAGTGATCCGATTTCACATGAAATCATGCAATCGATGAGTGGTATTACTATTGGCGGAGTAAATCACATTTATATAGAAGATAATGTTTTGTGCTGATTGTGCACCGAAGAAACGTTGTACGATTGTTCGAAACTTTTTATGTACTGCAGTTCCCGATGCTTAAGCTTGTAGATCTTAATGAGGAGGATGCTAAAGAGGTTTAACAATCTCATTTTATTAACAGTGCGTATTTATTTTGTTCCCTTACTAGCAAAAGAAAGAAAGAGTAGAGTAGTTGTCTAGTATACTACAATTTAAAAGATGTCCACGAAAATTGAAGTTGATGAATGGTTTGATCAAAGTGTATGTAACACCACGTATTTGTAGAGTATATTCAGAGAAATATTAAAAGATATTAGAGTAGGGCCTATAGAAAGTCTATGGGCTATAGATTAACGTGGATTAAGCAAGGAGCCTATAGAGTTGATTATAGGGCATTAAATGACAAAAAAATAAAATAAAAATAAAAATGAGAGATGAAGGAAGTGGGCTATGTTGTTGTGCGGGCCCGGGTGAGAAAGTGGGGTGGCTGCTTTGTGCAGCCACATGGAGGTGGTGAGGTGGCATGTGGGGCCAAGGAGAAAGGGGTCAGCTCTGTGGGGGTGTGTGCGTGGTGGCAGTGGGGCCCATGATAGGGGGCTGTTGTGTGTGAGAGCTCTTAGTCCCACATTGGTGGGAAGGAGAGAGAGTGAGAGTATATATTAGAATGCCAATGATCAAGACGCACCTAATAGTTCGGACATTTTTTGTGAGGCCTGTAGTGGGTAGCCCATTAGGATTTATTTGTGTTCGTACGAGTTGGGTATGGGGCGTTACAAATGGTATCAGAGCCAATTTTCGACACCGAATGACTTGTATATATGTGATGCAACCCTTGGTGGGCAGCGATGTGATGCGTACATTAGACTAGAATGGCGATCCTATACTAGATTGCACGTTCCGTTAGGGGGGGGGGTGAATGTAACACCCCGATAGAGTATATTAAGAGAAATATTAAGAGATATTGGAGTAAGGCCATTAGAAATTCTATGGGCTATAGATTAAAATGGATTAAGCAAGGAGCCTATAGAGTTGATTATAGGGCATTAAATGACAAAAAAAAAGATGAAGGAAGTGGGATGTGTTGTTGTGTAGGCCCGGGTGAGAAAGTGGGGTGGCTGCTTTGTGCAGCCACGTGGAGGTGGTGAAGTGGTATGTGGAGCCTAGAAGGAGGGGGCAGCTCAGTGGGTGGGTGTGCGTGCTGGCAGTGGGGCCCAGGATAGGGGGTTGTTGTGTGTGTGAGAGCTCTTAGTCCCACATCGGTGGGAAGGAGACAGAGAGAGTATATATTAGAATGCCAATGATCAAGATGCACCTAATAGTCCGGACATCTTTTGTGAGGCTAGCCTGCGGTGGAGAGTGGATTAGAATTTATTTGTGTGCGTACGAGTTGGGTACGAGGCGTTACAGTGTAAATCTTTACCATTGCACTCTTTCTATAAAACACCTTTGCTTTCTCTCTCTCCCTCTCTGTCACCTAAGAAATACACAAAAAGGTAAGTTGTGTTGTTTGTGAAACGTCTATCTATGGTTCGTCTTATGATAGGCGGTCGGCCCCATTTTCACCACCTGTGTTGAGGGGGACTTGGAGGTGGCGGTGGTGGATTTAGTTCATGATGATAGGGCTTGAGAACCAATTCTGCTGGATGTACTTAAGCTCTTGAAGGAGTGGGCAGTTCTCTCTGTTCACAAAATTTATTGTGAATGAAACTATTGTGCCGACTTTATAGAAAACATGGACATTAAATCCCCCCCCTCAAAAAAAGAGAGCATACATACTGATATGGCTAAAAATAGGATTAAATCGGGACCGTTCACATCGGAGACGAATCTTAAAGCTCAGGGGTAAAACGGTAATTTCACCTACTAACGGGTCCGAAGCGGGTACTGGGTTTCCTTCTCACAGATCCAACAATCCGCGAACGGATCCACCTCAACTGGGTACGGGTCCCAACTCGATACAAACCCAGACCAGCAAGAGGAGATCAGGGTCACTGATTTGACTAAATCAACGGGCCTGATTTGCAATTATCCTCTCACCGGGAATTAACGGATTACATTCCTAATCTGATTACAAGGATTTTATGCCTTATCAGATCACAGGAATCACATTCCTAATCTGATCCCAACGGCGACTATAAATACCCCCCACCTACCACTGTTACAGGTTAATCACTTTTTGCCAACTTAAGCTCTTTTTTAATCATCACTGGTTACTGACAAGAGCGTCGGAGGGTGCGTCGCCGGGATCAACCCCGGTGTTTCGCACTTTCCTTGCAGGTGTACGGCCGGAGTCGGCAGCCCAACTCTGACGGAACAAGTTTGGATCTGCTATTCAGGTTTTTCCACGAACCCACAAATTCTATCTGTTTACCCCCACACCAGAATAAGCGGTAACAGATTGGCGCCGTCTGTGGGAAACCCATACGAATAGCCTCCGCCTCTTCCTCGTCGACTAGCTCTTCTCCAGCCATGCCTCCCAGAAAAGTAAGATCCAGGGGGTCCAACCGTGGACCCAACCCTGTTGATCACCAGCAGGAAGTCCCCGTCCATCCCGCTCCGCAGCAGGGGCAACTTCCTCCTCCGGCCGAGGACCGTGTCTAGCAGGACCCACCTCCTCTTCCGAACCAGCAACCCCCAAACGGTCCCGATCCACGGAAGCAAAAACAACCTCTCCATCAAGACCACATATCGGTACACAACGCCTCTACAGACTCTTACGCCTCCCATAGTCCTCAGGCCCCTGACCTTCGAAATACTATCCTCAATCGGCAGAAGGATGAGGATCTCCGCCACCGTCTGAACGAAAAGCGGGCCCAAGAGGGAGCCTCCCGCCTAAAACGTCCAGATGAGCGGAATCCTCACCACCGCGAGGGTAGAAGGTCTCCTACCAGGAGAGGGCGGAGAGAGTCACCCGAGCATTACAGGAGGAGGCGCCACTCTCCTTCCGGTCGGCATCAGCCGAGGAACAATGAAGCGCCCATCACTCGCGCCGAGTTCCTGCAGTTTCAAGCAACGGTGTTGCAGGCTCTTAACCTCCGACCCAACAACAATGAGGATCAAAGGGTTCCTTCGCCCCAACGGGTTCCCAGTCCTCGCCGTAGGTCCGCCTCTCCTCCGCCGGCTCCTAACCACCAGCAGCATGATCTTAACCCTCGCCGCTCCCGGGACGACCATCGTCGTAGCCCCGGCTCTCCCTCCTACGAAGACGAGTCCAGAGGCTCATTCGACTACCGCGGGAGGGACGATGCCCTATACCGCCGTCTCCATGAGGTGGAGAGACGAATCGGTCGGATAGACGAGGGGGAGGGGTCGAACAGCAGAACCATCCGTCCGAGCAGACCCCCCTTCTCCCGGACCATCATGGAAGCTCCTATCCCAAGAGGTTTCAAACCCCCGAAGTTCGAAACTTACTCGGGGGAGTCGGATCCCGTGGACCACATCGAAAGCTTTAAGACCCTCATGCTAATCCACCAAGCTTCCGATGCTTTGCTGTGCAAAACCTTCCCCGCCACTCTTAAGGGTTCGGCTCGGGAGTGGTACTCCCGCCTCGCCCCATCTTCCATATTCTCCTTCGAGCAATTCGAGAGCCTCTTCATCACTCATTTTGTGAGTAGCAGACGCACGGAGAAGACCAACATCTCGTTACTCCAGCTCCGCCAGGAGAAGGGAGAGAAGTTGAGAGACTATGTGAAGAGGTTCACTGCGGAGGTCAGGTCCATAGCCTCCCTCGACCTCCGTCGCAACAGCCGCCTTCCAATCCAACGTCTTCAATTCCAGCCTCCGCTCCTCTCTTGCTAAGAAGCCTCCACAGAACTTTGCCGACCTTCTTCTCAAGTGTGACAAGTACATTCGTGTCGAAGAGGCCGCCTACCTTCCAAGCTTCGGAGGGTCTACCTCAGGGATGAAAGGAAAGCTGACCGAAGAAGAAGAGGCTAAGAAGCTTCAGAAGGACGGCAATGGCCAGTGCCGCCCGACTCCTCGGTTTGAGAAGTTCACCCCCCTCGTTGCCAATATATCAGAAGTTCTTATGGAAGTGGACAAGGAAGGGCTACTCCGTGCTCCCCCTAGAATGAACACACCTGGAAAGAAGAGGAACAAAGATAAGTGGTGCCGCTTTCACAGGGACCACGGCCACGACACGGATGATTGTCGGGCTCTCAAGGAGGAGATTGAAGTACTCATACAGCGGGGGCACCTGACCAAGTTCATCTGAAAAGAGGGGACCGAGCTTCCCCCATGAGGAGCCAACAAACGAACCGAAGGGCCCGCCGAGCTTTAAGACTCAGAACCTCCCGGCTCTTCCCAAGAGGTCTTCACCTTATCATAGAAGTAGGATCTTGAATTTCAATAAGGCCGATGCTTGTAACCCGGCCAACAGCATGTAATAATGGCTCACCCTATTAAAGCAGCCACTTAGTTTATTTCAATAAAACCTTGCGTTTTTTCATTGGAAATTGTTGCTCTTGCTTCATCTCTACCTCTTCGAGTCGTGACTCACTGAAGGGTGAGTTCGGAGTCCAGCTTCTTCTACATGGCTGCTCCCGCAACTTACTAAGCTCTTCCCAACGGGTTCGGAGTCCAACACTTGGCTCAATTCCTCTTCAAATAACCTGCTCTTCAGTGGGTTAGAAGTGGTTCGCCATTCGGAATTGCTCCCACAACCGTTGACTACCTCTACCGATGGTTCGGAGTACAACACTTGGCTCGATTTCTCTTCAAATAACCTGCTCTTCAGTGGGTTAGAAGTGGTTCGCCATTCGAAATTGCTCCCACAACCATTGACTCTCGCACATAAGCAGCGAGTTCGGAGCTGTTGGATTTTCGGGGCAAAAATGCAGCGGATTAAAACAATAAAATCGAAACCCAATCGCAGGATCCATGCAAAACAATACGTTTAATTCGTAGTTATGAACGTTTACCTTAAAACGAAGCTTTAACAGTTGAGAAAAGGATGACTAATGGAGGTCCAAGCTTCTTGAATCACCACGCATCCCGCTGACGCGATCTACGCTCTATCGGTATCCACATGAACACTTGGTATTTGAAGGAGCGATGTACTAGCATCCGAAAAACAAATTCTCTCTATCTCCATCTTCTTCTCTCAAACGGCTAGGGTTTTTTCTCTTAGCCTCCAAAAAAAACAATTTGAGAGTTTAAGATCTTTATATAGAGAGACAAATCTGTTTTTCTAAAGCCAAATCCTATTGGGCTTTTATTAAAATTAGAATTCTTAATTAAATAAATAATTAAGTCAAACTTAATTAATATTCTAATATAATTCTAATTCTAATCATTAGCAAATTTGAAATTATATTTAATTAATTAATTAAGTCCCACTTAATTAATATCATAAATAAATTCGAATTACTATTTAATTTAAATTCATAATTTAAATCAAATCTCCTTCAAGCGTTCTTGTGTGTGACCCTTTAGGTTATTATTATGTTGGAAATAATTTTAATATCCAATAATAAAATTATAAACAATGAGCGGCATCTAGTAATACATCATTGCTACCCAAGTAATAATAATAATTGGTGATCCAATAAAACCTTTCGTGATTAATGTTTCCGTGTAATATAATCCATTTAACCATATATTATAGATTAAACTCGAGGCATGTTCTCAGTCATCCTCTTCAACATTTAATCCGGGTTTCCTTGATCAATGAGTAGACTATTAAAACAAATCATTATTTGAGCATGGCCATGCATTTCATAGTCTCACTCAATCAAGAGGCCAATAATATCTCTCCTAATTATAGGAGGGTTAAATCCTTTATCTATCATTCATATTTCTCATACGACTCATAATATACCCGATGTCCACTTTTATCATCACCCGGTCAAAGGTAACTTTTAATGTAGTCAAAGTATATTAATCCTCTTATAGAAATATAATGATCTCAAGTCAGAGGATCATTACACCATTATCATTGTGAGTCTTTCTTATGACTTTATTTAAACATGAAGAATCTCACTGTGGGTCTATCCAGTGCCATGTAGAATCTTACATGCACCTATGTTCTTGACTTTAGTATCACTATACCTATGACCAATGAGATGTGGTCATCAGTCAACAAACATACTAATCTTTATGCATTATTATTGTCCCATAATGACAATGCTTGATTAGGGATATTTAGGAATATAAACACTATTCATATAATCTCATTTTTAAGTCTCATACTTAAAGATATAGAATACGTATTATATATTCCAAGGACATTTATTATTCTAACATTTTTATCGCAGTAAATTAAGACATAATAAATTAACATATAATAATCAATAGAACACAATCATTAATTAACAAAAGTATTTCCTAGAAGCACAATCACATTGTCTCTAGGGCACTAACACTAACAATCTCCCACTTGCACTAGAGCCACTCATGTATCTAATACCCATGGAACTAGTGTGACCTTCGTGCTTCTGCTGCGACAAAGCCTTAGTCTTGTGGGTCCGCAACGTTATCTTAAGTATGCACTTTACATATGTATGTATTCTGACTTAAACCGATTAATCTTTTAGATCTATCTCTATAGATCCTGATCCCTAAGACATATGTATCATCGCCAAAGTCTTTTATCGAGAAACTATTTCCCAACCAAATCTTCACAACCTGTAGATTAGGAATGTCATTCCCTATTAATAATATGTCATCTACATATAACACTAGGAATGACACATGGCTCCCACTAACCCTTCGTAAACACACGACACATTTTCATTTTACATGAAGCCAAACTCTTTGACTGTTTCATCAAAACGAATGTTCCATCTCCTCGAGGCCGGCTATAATCCATAAATGGACCATCGCTTCTCACAGACCATTCTAGAAAACTTTGGATCGACTTGACATCCATTTGCCAGATTTCATAGTCATAGTAAGTTGCTATCGCAAGCAAAAATCCTGATGGATTTGACCATAGCCACCGGTGAGAAAGTTTCATCATAGTCACTACTATGAATCTGCTTGAAACTTTTCGCCACTAGTCTTGCTTTGTAGGTCTGTACATTACAATCCACGTCAGTTTTCTTCAAGAAACCCACTTGCACCCTATGGGTTTTACCCCTTCGGGTGGTCCAACCAAAGTCCATACTTTGATTTTCATACATGGAATCCATCTCAGATTTCATGGCCTCCAGCCATCTCTCAAAATCTGGACAATTCATAGCATCTTTGTAGGTGAGAGGCTCATCATCATCTATGATCATCACATCGCCAATTTGAGTCAGAAGAAATCCACGATATCTCTCTGGCTCATAGCGAATCCTACTAGATCTACGAATAACCTGTGTTTCTTGAGCAGTGTTGTTATCAACATCTTGAGTCACACTCTGCTCATGTTCCAACTCTTGTTCAACATTATTCTGTGGTTCTCGATCCTCATCGAGATCTATTGTCCTCCCACTATTTTTCTTAGAAAGTAAATCTCTCTTTAGAAACATAGCCATTCAAGCAACAAACACTTTGTTCTCCGAAGGTTTATAGAATTAATACCCTTTTTGTTTCCATTGGGTATCCCACAAAATCTGATTTTGGTCCTAGCTTGTCAGAGATCATACGTTTCACAACGCTTCATATCCCCAAATTTTCATAAATGACACGCTGTGACGTTTCTCAGTTCATATCTCATATATGGTGTCTTTTGAACTGATTTAGAAGGAACTCGGTTTAGTGTTTCTGCAGCCGTCTCTAGGGGCATAACCCCAGAAACTAATTGGAAGATCCCCTAGACTCATCATCAATCGCACCATGTCCAACAAAATGCGATTTCTCCTCTCAGACACACCATGTCTTTGTGGTGTTCCAGGAGGAGTGAGTTGTGATACTATACCACACGCTTTTAAGAAATTTTAAGCTTAGGTATTCTCCTCTACGATCAGATCGTAGAGTTTATACTTTCGCCTATTTGTTTTTCTTCTTCAATCTCTTACTCTTTGAATTTTTCAAACGATTCGGATTTGTTCTTCAAAAGATACACATATCCGTATCTACTAAAATCATCAGTAAAGGTTAAAGTTAGTAAAAGCCACCTCTTGCCAACATACGCATTGGACCACATACATCACTATGTATCAATTCCAATTGTTTGGTGGCCCTCTCACCTTATCCGGTAAAAGGAGTTTTAGTCATTTTGCCAATGAGACATAGTTCACATTCTTCGTATGATTCAAAATCAAACTTATCCAAGTATCCATCCTAATGTAACTTGGAAATGCGATTCTCATTTATATGGCCTAAATGACAGTGCCAGAGGTATGTTTGATTTGAGTCATTTATCTTTAGACGTTTATTATTTACATTATAGATAGGAGTATCAAAATCAAGAACATATAAACCATTAAACAAACGTGCAACCTCATAGGTAACATTATTTAATGAAAAGGAACAACAATTGTTCTGAATCAAAAAGGAAAAACCAATCTTGTCCAAACAAGAAACCAAAATAATGTCTCTGCAAATTGCAGGCACGTAAAATAGTTCTCAAGTTCTGAAATAAGCCCCATGGGCATCGATAAATAATAAGTCCCTACAGCTAAAGCAGCAACCTTTGCTCCATTGCTAACATGTAGGTCGACTTCTCCTAACGCCAAAGTTCTACTCCTTCGCCGTTTATGCACATTTATACAAATGTGAGAACCACATCCAGTATCTAATACCCATGATGTAGAAGTAGACAAATTTGACTTCTATAATATAAATACCTGAATCAGAAATCTGAACAGCCTTCAGTTTCTTCAGATCCTCCAAATAATTTTGACAGTTTCTCTTCCAATGACCCGGCTTCTTGCAATAGTGACAATCACCCTTTGCCTTTGCCTTTGCAACACCTCCAGTAGGCTTCTAAGCCTTAACAGCGGGTTCTGGATTAGCAGGTTTAGATCCAATCTTGTTCGTGCCTTTCCATTTACCCTTTCCTTTGGCATTCCCTTTATTGACCATCATTATGGGAGCAGGGGATGCCTTCTGAATGTTGGTCTCAGTAGTTTTCAACATAGCCAACAATTCGGTAGGTGTCTTGTCTATCTTATTCATATTGTAATTCATTACAAATTGAGCATAGTCGTTGTTCAAAGATTGCAAGATTAGATCTATCTGAGCTTCCGGACTGATGGCGGAACCCAGAGTAGCAAGGTACTCCATATATCCATCATCTTTAGAACATGCGGTGCAACTGGATCACGATCACCCTATTTACATGCATACAAGGCTCTACTTGTATCGAACCTCTCTTGACGAGCCTGTCCTTCAAACATACGTTTAAGGTGCTCTATCATTATATGAGCATCCATATGCTCATGCTGTTTCTGAAGCTCAAGACTCATAGTCGCAAGCATAAGACAAGTGACATCCGTGTCATCATCGATATGTTTCTGATAAACATTACGTTGATCAACCGATGCACCTACAGGGAGAGGTCCAGGGCGAGGAAATGACATAGAGCTTTCACTCTTACCTGAGGACTATCCTCAAATTCCTTTGCCAATCGAGGAAGTTTGTTCCTGTCAACTTGTCCTTCTCAAGGACAGATCGTACAGAGAAGTTATTTGAGTTGTTTGCCATTAGAATATCTATAATGTAAAATGCATAAAAGAATTAGTCTACGGAATTATTAGTTTATGTTCAAATGATTATTCATATATATTCATAATATATATCTCCCACTATTTTGATCAAATTAATAGCCCTTACTATTAATTCGGAAAGCATTTATTATATATCTTTCTAGTGAGCCAAGATCCATATTTCATCATGTCTTGAGTCAGCGTTGGCTGAAACTCCCAAAACACAACTATTTAGGTAGACAACATTTGTCAATTATATCACGTATATAACTCTTGGATAGTTTGGTGAACAACCATTGCTCTAATTTATCTAATAAATTTTTCGCCAAACTCTATGCTTCTAAGTTCATAATCTTATTGTGACGACTTAGTTAAGTTAGGCCCAATGAATCAACATAACGAGTATCACATTTACTCTTTCGCACCTCACCACGATTAAAAGGAGCACTCTGCTTTGGCAAACCCACCCCTTATGATCTAGGCCTTGATGAGTGTTATTCATTGGAAAGTATCTTGTTTAACTTAATATTTATTAAGGGATTTACTTATAAACGATCATGATCCCATCATAAAGAGATTCTCAATTTTTCCTTGAATCAAATATTTCAAATCAAAATTCGTTGAATGAATGATTTCCAGATCAGAGGTTAACGCACAGACGGCATTATTGGCACCCCTTTTCTTACAGATTCGTAATCGGTTGTTGACAAAATCATTCAATCGTTGAATAATGAAAATTCATATTTAATTATCGTGTTTCATAAACACAAGAATCTCATGATCGTTTGTTTAATGTTCATCTTAAATCGTTATAGATTTTATCTTGTTTAAGCATGAATGGGGTGTCGTATCTAATACATTCATCTTAATCTAATTAAGCATGCATCATTATCTCTACACATACATTGTATCACATACATTCATACATATGTAAAGTGCATAAAGTAAACGTGTTTGGTTATGGCCCATCCTATATGATCTTTCCAAGCTAATGGAAAAATCAAGGTCAATCTATGGGTGGTTTAAAATACTACACTATTACATGTCTTTATCTTCTTCATCTTCATCTTGTATCTCCTTCTTTGGAATGCTCATTAGTTTGCCTCCTTGCTTCCATGTCTTCATTGATCATTACATTGAATAATGGAAAAAAAAAATGTTCTTATGAACTTACAAGAGGAACTCGAGTTACATTCGAGAATATAAATTACAAGAAATTGAAGACGTCATGCAAGTCGTATTTAGAAACCAAACCATAAATCAAAACCACTAACCTATGGGTCTTAAGGCCATAACCATACACCATGCTCATATAACAATTAAGAATATCTCATATTTCATTATGTCATCATACCACATCATATTTGTCATGATCCAATCACAAAAATTAAATAGGGTAAAATCAGAAAATTGCAATCAAAATTCTGAAAACAGTAAATCGCAGTTTTCAGGTTCTAAACGGTGTCAAACGCCTTATATCCGCGTCGGTGACAAAGTCAGTATTGCTCAGTGACCCGATTCCAGTCAGAAAACATATTTTATTTGCGAAAATCGGACACTGGACATAGATTTCACCAAATCTGCTCATCTTTGCAGAAACCGTATCGTATACAATCTACGCGATAAGAACAAATATATAATATTCAAATAATATCATATATCATCTTATCATGTTATACCATATCATATTTCATCATGATCCAATCATAAAAATCATATAAGGCATAATTCAGAAAATTGAAATTAAATCTGAAAACATAGAATTGCATATTTCAGGCCCTAAACGGCGTCAAACGCCTTACAGACGAGTCGGTGATAGCTTATGCTATCAGTTTTGTTCAGACGCTCGTTTCCCTTTCCGAAAAGGTACTCATTTGCAAAAATCGGAAACTAGAAATAGATTTCAGCAAATCTGCAGCAGCCGTTTCAGAATCCATATCGAATACGATTCTCGTAATTAGAACAAACATAAATCATATACATATCAGTATACATACAGATTATAAGATCATCATATGATCATTCCAATCATCATTAACTTACAGTTTATGCATATATATCAAAACTGTAACAAATAAACGAATTAAAACGTTTTCGCAAGTGGCTCTGATACCATTGTTGGATTTTCGGGGCAAAAATGCAGCGGATTAAAACAATAAAATCGAAACCCAATCACAGGATCCATGCAAAACAAGACGTTTAATTCGTAGTTATGAACATTTACCTTAAAACGAAGCTTTAACAGTTGAGAAAAGGATGACTAATGGAGGTCCAAGCTTCTTGAATCACCACGCATCCCGCTGACGCGATCTACGCTCTATCGGTATCCACACGAACACTTGGTATTTGAAGGAGCGATGTACTAGCATCCGAAAAACAAATTCTCTCTATCTCCATCTTCTTCTCTCAAACGGCTAGGGTTTTTTCTCTTAGCCTCCAAAAAAAACAATTTGAGAGTTTAAGATCTTTATATAGAGAGACAAATCTGTTTTTCTAAAGCCCAATCCTATTGGGCTTTTATTAAAATTAGAATTCTTAATTAAATAAATAATTAAGTCAAACTTAATTAATATTCTAATATAATTCTAATTCTAATCATTAGCAAATTTGAAATTATATTTAATTAATTAATTAAGTCCCACTTAATTAATATCATAAATAAATTCAAATTACTATTTAATTTAAATTCATAATTTAAATCAAATCTCCTTCAAGCGTTCTTGTGTGTGACCCTTTAGGTTATTATTACGTTGGAAATAATTTTAATATACAATAATAAAATTATAAACAATGAGCGGCATCTAGTAATACATCATTGCTACCCAAGTAATAATAATAATTGGTGATCCAATAAAACCTTTCGTGATTAATGTTTCCGTGTAATATAATCCCTTTAACCATATATTATAGATTAAACTCGAGGCATGTTCTCAGTCATCCTCTTCAACATTTAATCCGGGTTTCCTTGATCAATGAGTAGACTATTAAAACAAATCATTATTTGAGCATGGCCATGCATTTCATAGTCTCACTCAATCAAGAGGCCAATAATATCTCTCCTAATTATAGGAGGGTTAAATCCTTTATCTATCATTCATATTTCTCATACGACTCATAATATACCCGATGTCCACTTTTATCATCACCCGGTCAAAGGTAACTTTTAATGTAGTCAAAGTATATTAATCCTCTTATAGAAATATAATGATCTCAAGTCAGAGGATCATTACACCATTATCATTGTGAGTCTTTCTTATGACTTTATTTAAACATGAAGAATCTCACTGTGGGTCTATCCAGTGCCATGTAGAATCTTACATGCACCTATGTTCTTGACTTTAGTATCACTATACCTATGACCAATGAGATGTGGTCATCAGTCAACAAACATACTAATCTTTATGCATTATTATTGTCCCATAATGACAATGCTTGATTAGGGATATTTAGGAATATAAACACTATTCATATAATCTCATTTTTAAGTCTCATACTTAAAGATATAGAATACGTATTATATATTCCAAGGACATTTATTATTCTAACATTTTTATCGCAGTAAATTAAGACATAATAAATTAACATATAATAATCAATAGAACACAATCATTAATTAACAAAAGTATTTCCTAGAAGCACAATCACATTGTCTCTAGGGCACTAACACTAACAGGAGCTAGAGCTCTCCCCTAGAGTTGCTCCTCACACTTGCCTCACAAATGGCTCTCTTCCAGAGCCGAGCTCTTCACTCCGCTCGCCTCCGAAGCGGACCTCTTCTCAACGAGTTCGGAGCTCAAAACTCTCTCCAAGAGTTGCTCCTCAAACTTATCTCACAAATGGCTCTCTTCCAGAGCCGAGCTCTTCCCTCCGCTCACCGCCGAAGCGGACCTCTTCTCAACGAGTTCGGAGCTCAAAACTCTCTCCAAGAGTTGCTCCTCAAACTCATCTCACAAATAGCTCTCTTCCAGAGCCGAGCTCTTCACTCCGCTCGCCTCCGAAGCGGACCTCTTCTCCATGAGTTTGGAGCACAACTCTCTCATAGAGTCCCTCCTCACACTCATCTCACAAATAGCCCTCTTCCAGAGCTGAGCTCTTCGCCCCGCTCATCCCCGAAGCGGACCTCTTCTCAACGAGTTCGGAGCTCAAAACTCTCTCCAAGAGTTGCTCCTCAAACTCATCTCACAAATAGCTCTCTTCCAGAGCCGAGCTCTTCGCTCCGCTCATCCCCGAAGCGGACCTCTTCTCAATGAGTTCGGAACTCAAAACTCTCTCCAAGAGTTGCTCCTCAAACTCATCTCACAAATAGCTCTCTTCCAGAGCCGAGCTCTTCACTCCACTCGCCTCCGAAGCGGACCTTTTCTCAACGAGTTTGGAGCACAACTCTCTCATAGAGTCCCTCCTCACACTCGTCTCACAAATAGCTCTCTTCCAGAGCTGAGCTCTTCGCCTCGCTCATCCCCGAAGCGGACCTCTTCTCAACGAGTTCGGAGCTCAAAACTCTCTCCAAGAGTTGCTCCTCAAACTCATCTCACAAATGGCTCTCTTCCAGAGCCGAGCTCTTCCCTCCGCTCGCCGCCGAAGCGGACCTCTTCTCAGCGAGTTCGGAGCTCAAAACTCTCTCCAAGAGTCCCTCCTCACACTCATCTCACAAATGGCTCTCTTCCAGAGCTGAGCTCTTCGCTCCGCTCATCCCCGAAGCGGACTTCTTCTCAACGAGTTCGGAGCTCAAAACTCTCTCCAAGAGTTGCTCCTCAAACTCATCTCACAAATAGCTCTCTTCCAGAGCCGAGCTCTTCACTCCGCTCTTCTCCGAAGCGGACCTCTTCTCCACGAGTTTGGAGCACAACTCTCTCATAGAGTCCCTCCTCACACTCGTCTCACAAATAGCTCTCTTCCAGAGCTGAGCTCTTCGCTCCGCTCATCCCCGAAGCGGACCTCTTCTCAACGAGTTCGGAGCTCAAAACTCTCTCCAAGAGTTGCTCCTCAAACTCATCTCACAAATAGCTCTCTTCCAGAGCCGAGCTCTTCGCTCCGCTCGGACCTCCTCTCAACGAGTTCGGAGCTCACAACTTTCTCCTAGAGTTGCTCCTCAAACTCGTCTCCCAAATGGCTCTCTTCCAGAGCCGAGCTCTTCCATCCGCTCGAATGTCGAGCAAGTGCCGATCCGACCCCAACATCAAAGAGCCCGGTCGGCTGCCGAGCAAGTGCCTTTCCGATCCTGCAAACGGAGAATACTCACTTTCTCCTCAACATTCGTGCAAGATCTCGATCAGACGGCCCAGATCTTGCCAGCGTCGCTAAACGACAAGATAGCATTTTCTTGGGAACTGAGCCGTCTCGAGATTCGTGCCATCATCCAACGGCCCAGATCTTGCCAGCGTCGCTAAACGATAAGATAGTGTTTTCTTGGAAACTGTGCCCGCCTCGAGATCCGCGCTGAGATCCAGCGGCTCAGATCGCTCCACGTCGCTCAGTATTCCTAGCCGAGCGACTAGCGATCCGAACCACTCGCGCCTCTTCTTCGCCCCAAGGGTCTTCCTAGCCCAAGGGTCTTCCAAGCACAAGGGTCTTCCTAGCACACCTTGCAAGGGTCTTCCTAGCCCAACATGCCTAAGGGTCTTCCTAGCACATCTTCTCCGCCCCTAGGAGTGGAACTCCTCTTCCAAAATCCCCAAGACCAAAGTACTTATCAACTTCATGAAGACAAGCATGTTGCGGGGCTATTTTGACCATGAAGGAGGGTGAATCTTCATCCCACTCCTAGAGAGAAGTTGTAGATCTTCGAACTAGCTTCGAAACGAGGGGTTGCACACCCCGATCGGACCTCCGTAGCACCGGGAAAGTGGATCTCAATGCAGCTGCGCCGAATAGCTCGGGAATCCGAGCCGAGCCACTCGCGCGAGGGAGAAATCCGAACCGAACCCGAGCAAGAATCCGAGCTCTTCCCATCCGAGCCCCAACATCAAAGAGCCCGGTCAGCTGCTGAGCAAGTGCCTTTCCGATCCTGCAAATGGAGAAAACTCACTTTCTCCTCAACATTCGTGCAAGATCTCGATCAGACGGCCCAGATCTTGCCAGCGTCGCTAAACGACAAGATAGCATTTTCTTGGGAATTGAGCCCGTCTCGAGATTCGTGCCACCATCCAACGGCCCAGATCGAGCCACGCAGCTCGGATCTACCATCCGAGCTACTGCCCTACCGAGCTGCGAAGTGGCAAAAATGCACCTCAAAATCCGTGCTCGGATTTGCCGAACAAGAAGCCAAAAAAAAGAAGAAGACAAAAAAACACAAAGGGCCGGGTTCGGGCCCATTAAGGGGACCCAAACCCAAACCGAACCCCCGCTGCCACGTCACCTCTCCTTCTCCAATACTCCTGGCGCCAAACCCAAGCAAAAACCAAATAAAACAACACAGTTCGTCACCTCCATCTTCAACGACGAACTCACCCCCTCCGTCGTCTAGCTCCGACGTCGAGCTCTCCATCCCGAGCTCGCTTCCAAACCCAACACATGCCGAGCTCCATCGCCATGTCGAGCTTCATCTCCAATGTCGAGCACCTTCTCCAACGGCTAGACCCACTCCGCACGACGAGGCCGTTCGCCATGCCGAGCTCCGCCTCCGTCTGAGTCGCCGAACTCCCCCCTACGCGAGCTCCCCTCGCACTCCGAGCTCCTCTGCGAAACTACCGCCGAGCTCCACCTCCGAAGCGCCAAGCTTCGCCAAATGGCTGGACTCCGAGCTCTTCTCCCACGACCGAGCTCAGTCTCCTTCGTCGACGAACCTACCATCGAACTCCGCTTCGTCGCAAGCTCCATCACCAAGCTCAACCACGCCTCCACTTCGTCACGAGCTCCCCTTGCCGACCTCGTCCTCCACCGAGCTCAAGCTAAGCTCCGACGAGCGCTTCGGCGTCGAGCTCCTCCGACGACGTCGAGCACCCATCGCCAAGCTCGCCAACCCATCAACCTCCTTAGCTTCGAACTCCGCTTCTCCGCAAGCTCCCCAATGCCGACCACAACCTCGTCGGCCTCCACGCTCGAGCCGCTTCCACCGAGCTCTCTGTCCAAGCTCCGAACCCATCGACGGAGTTCCCCCGAGCTTCGCGTACGACGAGCTCCATAAGCTCTCCTAGCCAAATGCTCCACCTCCATGGCCGAGCTCCATCTCGCCGACCTACAGTGACGAACCCATTACTGACGAGCTCTTCCCCACCGAGATCGAGAGCTCCACCTTCGTCTCCACTACAGTGCCGAGCTCCATCTCCAACGAACCCTACTCCGCTCGTCGCCTCTCGCCGAACTCCCAAGCTCCATGTCGCATCCCATCCATCACGAGCTCCGCCATGGCCTTGACGAGCCCCACGCCGCTCGTCGCCTCCCGCCGAGCTCGTCGAGCTTCAGTGGCGCGCTCAGGGACGGAGACGGAGGTGGGGTCGGAGGCGTGCATGGGTCGAAGGCGGAGAGGAAGAGAGGAAGAAGAAGAAGGAACAGGGCGGGAGTAAAGAGAGGAAAAAAAATATATCTATTTTTATGCCACGTGGCGAGCCACGTGGCTTCACCTCATTGGTCGACTCCGGGATCGGATCCGAGCTGCGCACAATTCGCCACAGTCGCTCGGTCGGCTGCCGAACAAGTCCCTTTCCGATCCTGCAAACGGAGAAAAAAGCCACCGAGCAACTCCAACCGTTGAATCTTTGCGAAAATCGCGCAAAAGTTGATGAACGGCTCAGATCGTGCCACGTGCGCTAAACGACAAAAAATGATTTTTTGGGAACTGCGCCTCCTCGAGATTCATGCCGTGATCCGACGGCGCAGATCGCGCCACGTGTCAGGTATTATTTAATTTAATTAATTAATTTATTTAATTGTTTTTTTATTTAAAAAATCCGAAAAAATATTTAAAAAATCGAAAAAAATTAATTAAAAATTCTAAAAATAATTATTAATTCAAAAAAATTATTTTAAAATTCTGGAAAAATAATTATTAAATTAGAATAATTAATTAATATTTTCGATAATTAATTATTTAATTCGGAAAATGAATAAAAAATTCAAAAAAATGAGAAAAAATTCAGAAAAATCTGGAAAAATCACCAAAAATCCAGAAAATTCTGAGAATATTTTTGGGCATTTTACAAGCCCAGAATAACACCGTTACACCGCAAGCTAGATCCAAAACTCCCTTAAGAATGCCGATAAAATTCCGTACGCCATTAAAACAGTAAAACTACTCCTCAAAGACTGAAAAACTCAGTCTCTAGGAGTGGGGGGCTCGTGATATGGCTAAAAATAGGATTAAATCGAGACCGTTCACATCGGAGGCGAATCTTAAAGCTCAGGGGTAAAACGGTAATTTCACCTACTAACGGGTCCGAAGCGGGTACTGGGTCTCCTTCTCACAGATCCAACAACCCGCGAACGGATCCACCTCAACTGGGTACGGGTCCCGACCCGATACAAACCCAGACCAGCAAGAGGAGATCAGGGTCACTAATTTGACTAAATCAACGGGCCTGATTTGCAATTATCCTCTCACCGGGAATTAAGGGATTACATTCCTAATCTGATTACGAGGATTTTATGCCTTATCAGATCACAGGAATCACATTCCTAATCTGATCCCAACGGCGACTATAAATACCCCCCACCTACCACTGTTACAGGTTAATCACTTTTTGCTAACTTAAGCTCTTTTTTAATCATCACTGGTTACTGAAAAGAGCGTCGGAGGGTGCGTCGCCGGGATCAACCCCGGTGTTTCGTACTTTCCTTGCAGGTGTACGGCGGGAGTCGGCAGCCCAACTCCGACGGAACAGGTTTGGATCTGCTATTCAGGTTTTTCCACTAACCCACAAATTCTATCTGTTTACCCCCACACCAGAATAAGCGGTAACACATACCATCTATATAATAAAACACAAAGAAATCTATCAAGTGGTTCTCATTCAATCCCCCCAAAATTGAAGGCTCAGACTCTAATTTCATCTCATTAACCGAATTCTCATTCTAATTTTTAATTTTGTGTGTGCAGGGGATTACTCAGTTTTTTGCTGACTCGAATTTTGTGTGTGCCACTACTAATCGGAATGGATATAACGGCATTTTTTTTTGTTTATGGCGGCACTTATAAACGCCGCCATAGATGAAAGCGGCGTTATTATTATCACCGCACGTAACGCCGTTGTATCGAGCGTCGGGACAAACCATAGGTCTATCACAGCGCTTTTCTAGACCGCCGTTACAAGCCATAGGTCTATAACGGTGCTTTTTAAAAGCGCCGCTATAGGCCTATGGCTTGTAACGGCAGTTTTAAAAAGCACCGTTACAGACCGTACGTCTATAACGGTGCTTTTTATAAGCGCCGTTATAGACGTACGACTTGTAACGGCATTTTTTAAAACCGCCGTTACAAGCCATAGGTCTATAGCGGCGCTTTTTAAAAGCGCCGTTACAAGTCATAGGTCTATTACGGCACTTTTTTAGACTGTTGTTACAAGCTGTAGGTCTATTACGACGCTTTTTTAGAATGCCGTTACAAGTCGTAGGTCTATTACAACGCTTCATAAATGCCGTGATAGACACATGCGCGTATATTTTCTGAATCATTTCGATATACTATACTGGCGTTCCTAAATGCCGGGATTGGTTCATTTTTTTTTAAAAAATAATTCGCCATGTTTGGTGGATCGTCCCAGCATATTTATCCCAAAACGGATTGATAGGGGGTTTCGGGTTTTTTCCCACTATTTAAAAAATGTCACAAATTCAAAATATCAAATTTGAACGTTCAAATCTTAAAATCACTAATAGCAGCATAATAAATAACTATATAATCATGGACCACAATAAACAATAATTACTTGTCTAAAAATGGCCATACGAAGAGTTAGAAATATATATATATGTTATATATCAATTTTTTTAACAAAGCATAAATTCAGTTTCGACAAAACATAAAAAAACTAACGTCCAAATTTAACTCAACAATGGCAAAGTCTACTGGTGTGGCTCGGCATTGCTTTCATTCCCATTGATATTTCGCCCAGATGTATGTGCGTGACTAGAAGTCGATGGAATTCGCTGGCTCTGTATAATTCACAATAGTGTCATTTATTAGTTTATTCACTACACTAGTCACCACACCAGTAAAATGCAATAGTTAAATTTCATACTGATATCATAAAATGTTGCTGAATACTTACAGTTCCATGTACTGGATTGTTAGAGTTCTGGTTTTGTTGGGAGATTAAAGAAGCAATCATATCTTTCAAGCCGTCAATCTCTTCCTGCATCTTGGCTTGCATCTTGAACACATTCGGACAGGATGTACGATTGGAGGTAAATGCACAAGAACCAAATACCTGTGATTGAAACCATGTCAGCCCAATTTTCACAGGGTGAACTGCTTTGAACTGAAGTCAATAATATACTGGGTTAGTCACATGAAACCCCTTAAAGTAACTTTAAAGTTAAGATTCAACCTTAAAGAGATGGTGAGTTCAAAGACTTTGAGTAGCAATAAAAATTATTGTATTTTCAGTGCACATAAATAATTGAACAGTAGTTGCATATGCAAATTTAACCTATACAGGACATAAAAGAAATACTAAGTTAGTTATCGATCGTTAACTAAAGACATCATTCTGTATGTTTGCTAAATGAGCACACTGTTATATATTAACTATCCCTTAAAATGCACATACTAGACCGTCTTATCATTTAGTAGATGAACAGGAAGTTTACTTCTCATAACTTAACAATAAATGAAAACATACTTCAATGATAAATTTCCACACAATAACTCAGAATAATGTTGTGTTTGATCTGGAATTATGCTTCCTGTATATATGTAATACTTCAGAATTTTCAGTTTGCCGATGTGTTGTGTATTTCATTGTCGCGTTTGGGTTTCTTAGGTTAGAATGGGAAATGCACACGTTTCCAAAAGGTTTGGAGAAAGAGAAATGAATTGTTTGTCTCCAATTAGCTCTATCAAAGGATTAAAATTAGGACAATCATAGGGTTGGCTATTTGAGCTCCAAATTAGAATTGGTCCTACTGAGCAGCACTTGCATAGGTTGCAGTTAAGCACATTAGTGAATATGTATAAATGAACAAATGTACATACCATAAAATAACAAGAAGTGTAGTATCTAGTGTAGATCTAAGAGACCAATGAAATGTAAGAAGCATTTTGCAAATGAAAAAATATATATTATAGCAACATATAATATGAAATTAAAACAGAAGAATCTGGTTGTTATTTGTTAATATAACCTGTTTAGATACAGGATAATAACACCAGGACTCCACGTAATTGAACATTCTTATGTGCATGACGATCTGGTTGTTAATATCTCCAGGTTTTTCTGTTAATCTATTATGCCTTAATTTAGAATAAACTTATTTAAATAGCTGGGGCAATCTATTTGGTCCTTGTATTTAAAAAAAAATAAAAAATTCGAATATAAGTTCCTCTCTCTAATGTACACAAGCATAAGAGAGACTGAACACATATGTACATTATTATCAACAGAAATGAACTTCAGCTAGAAAGGAATATTATCTTTCTCGACTTGTAATCATAACCAATCCACATATTTCTTAATCGGGATAAAGAGATGGTTGCTAAATTCTTGTTAATTTCTCATCACGAACCTCGAACGCTACTATTATACACTATAGTAGCAGATAAAACTCGCCTACCAGGTTATGAAAATATGAGCGAATAAAAAACTTTCAATAAACTATATGAATAAAAAAATTCCATAATTTGGTCAAACTATTATCCCAAAATCCACCTCCAGTTATGAACCCTTGTTTAAATAGGTGAATTTTATCTGCTGATTTGACAATTGACAAGCAAAACTATAGGTTTTCCCTAACTATATCACAAATTGTATTTGCCACAAACTTCTTACTGATGTGCTCTTTATAATCTCAGGTCCCACTCCACCTCAACATCCTTGTTTTAGCAATTTAGCTACATTCATTGTTTAAACAAATTGTTTCGCGCTAGGTCGGACTTTAGGAGGTTTGGACTTGATATTGTTTCGCACTAGTCCGACCTAAATTCCGACCTACACTCATTGTTTAAACAATTTAGCTACACTTAAATTTTCTGTATTATCAAAAGATGTAGCACCTCCTTGTTTATATTGTATTTGTTAAGCACCAACTGTCTCTGTTTCTATTAATAGGATTACTGATTGTTTGCTTGATAGTTATAATTATGCAGATGAAACATGTTACATTCATTGCTCAACTGGAGTGTGAGTTAATCTGGACATAATAGTACAAACCTCAGTAATTGTAAGCTTGTCAATTTCATGTTGGAATAGTTTGGTAAACCTACTGATTATATATATATATGTATATCTGTGAGGGTGTTGGCCCCAATCCCATTCCCTGCACACGACCGGGTCGCTCTTTCCCCTTCACATCAGTCATAGCTTCACGCTGGATGGTTAATCGATCTGCTGTAAAAGATGTCGACCTCTCTTCAATCAATTTTCTAGCTTCTTTCTACAAAAGAGAGCAAACAATACATTAATACCAAAAATTGGGCTGAAAATTAGTTTGAAAATTTGTAAGTTATGATCAAATTAAAATTCAAATTTGAGTTGTGAATAATATCCAAATTTTTGTTGCAGAATAAAAATTTGAATTCGAAAGTTTCATGTTTACCACTATATCAGCTGCAAATTCATCCCGAAAGGTCCCATCCTTTCTTGTGTGGGTAGATTCAAAAAATCTACCTCACTGACACTCTCTCCCTCGACTGACGTATCCTATATATGAGTCAAATGAAATAGTTAAATCATACCAACGCATAAATTGGCAAAAAAAAAAAAAAATCTTCCCACCATTTTAAAAACAGACTTGCTATAAAATAAAAATTCCATTACCATCTCATCCCGCACAACAGCAAAGCTGCAGCTCCCTGTAGTGTGCTTGATCATCATCTGCCTACGACTGCTTAGACCAATCTCAGCTTTCCTCTATACCATTTTAATAATTGGAATAAATGCTTATGTTTACCAAAATTAATAATTTATATCATCAATTTAAGATATAAACAATGAAATATGATTACCTTTCCAGGTTCCGATTTCCAATATTTGACAAGAAAATGCCAATCCTGTGGCGTCACGCATTCGGGGACTGACCTTGCATTTTCGACCTCGGTCTTCTCCTCGTCATAGTACTTTCCTTTCAAGAAGCTCTTGTGATCCCTCCATTTTTTCGAAATTGATTTATTGAGCCATCCATCAGCAGCGTCAGGGATTGCAAACTTTTGCTACAAAACAAGAAAGATGATGGAGCACAATAAATCAATGTAACTTCATAAATCAATGTTTACTGTGCTGCGAGGAATTCCCAGGATTAAGCATTACAATATTGAAGATGAAATAGAGTAAAAACTATAGAACTGGAAATAATAAAACTTTACTGCTTCTTGCAACTCTTTAGTGAAAGGCGTATGAAAAGGCATAGTCACTACTACCTTAACTTCGATCAGCTCATGTAAATATTTATCTTTGATACTTGTTAGAATTTTTTTATTGCCTGGTGAATTTCTTCAACTAGTTTCCAGTTTTCACTATTACCTTAACTTTTTTCAACAGAAATACCCTGAAAGCATACTATTAAGTTAAGTCCTTTATCAGTAAAATGATCCATACCATGCCACAATTTATAGACATAAATGAGGTGCTGACATGGGAATTTTCCTAATCCAAAGTTACAAACACAAGGATACAACGCGACATGTGTGTATTGTTTTCAAATAAATGCATAATTAGTATACAATTTTATATATTGGGCCTGTTATTCATAAATATGTCTCAATTTACTAGTTCTTCAATTAGTTTTTGCTAAAAGAGGCAAAATAGACTGCATCTTTTATATATTTGAGTTGAATAAAGGTCTATGCATTTGTAAGTGTCTTACATGGATGGTTTTGCTTGTCATATCTCAATTTTTTGGTAGGGAGAAGTGTCATAAATATCATTAAACCAAGCAACCAAACTGACCACTGCATTGGCTATAAAATTTTCTGGTTATTAGGCATAATCTGGTGCAACCAAATATGATCATTGCAACAATCTGGTTATTAGGCATAATCTGGTGGTTGGGGCTATTACTTACCGCCCTCATATCAGGTAAAACAGATGCCACATTATGTTATATTCTAAATTATTTATCATATTTTACCAGTCATGTATCAAAAATTCTAATCTGATACTACTGATTATGTCATATAATATGTTGCTTAGAAACTTAGATACAACAACAAATAACAAATGCCCTAAAATTTTCAAATGCCCTAATGACAAAATAAACTTAACTTTGATGATGCTAACTTAACTCCCTTCCAAAACAATTATTAAAATTTCACAACTTCCATTTTACTGTTCCAAGTCACTAACATAACATGTTTCCAAAGGCGCATTCCACTTGGAAGATTGCAGGGGGGTCGGTGTTTTCGGTAACATTGGTATGTGCTTGATTGTAATTCTCTTTTCATTAAAAAACTGATTTTTTGCCGAAGTGATATATACAAATGACATTACAAATTTATAGTATGCATGCCATAGCTAGTTGTAAGTTGTAACCCATAAATATGAGTGGAAGTATTATTTACAATATGGGCAAACAAACCATTTTCAATCTGATAAAAGATAGCCATTACCCGACTAAAAAAGTAGAAATGTTTAAAACCAGAATCAATCTCAGGGAATTATGGAGAGCAAAACCACATATTGAAAACTCATCAAACCCTAACAGAAACCTTCAGAATAGGTTCTCAGTTAATTTAGAAGGTGAATAATTTTGGCATTCGAGTTTTTGAATACAAACTGACTAATTCAAGTAAAAACCATTTGTTCCTGCACTTCTAACCACACAATTTGTTCATTCAAATGCTAAGATATCATAATTATTAAAAATGATAATGCAAAATTTTCCATTTCTTCTCCAATTATCTTCTAGTATAATTCAACCTACACTATCAAGCTTCATAACCTACACCATTCATAATTAACAACATCATCAACCTTCTCACTAAATTAGAACAAAAAAACAAGTAAATTTTATAACATCCCACTCCAAATTCTATAGAATTATACGAAAAGAAGGGATTTTGACAATAACCCATTTCAAATTAAGCAAAGTTAAACATCAACAACAACAAGAAGGGATTTTGACAAAAGTAAATATAAACATCAAATTAAGCAAAGTAAAAACAAGTAAATATAAACATCCCACTCCAAATTCTATAGAATTATACAAAAAGAAGGGATTTTGACAATAACCCATTTCAAATTAAGCAAAGTTAACAGACCCTAATCCCGAAAAAATGAAAGTGACATCAGAACCAAGAGGATGTGAAATGTACCAATCAAATAGAGAATGAATCCACACGGAGCTTCTTCTTGAATGGAGAAGGGCGACTGGCAATACTTCTGAATACGACCTAGACGAAGCCGAATGGGGAGAGGGGAAGATGGCGCCGAATGGGGAGAGGGGCAAGTGGTCAGAGAGAGAGAGAGAGAGAGAGAGAGAGAGAGATTTTCGAGACGGGATAGTGGAGCGGCGTGCGTGAGTAGTTAGGATTAGAGGTTTTCTTTTTTTTTTTTGGGGGGGGGGAATGAATAGAGTGGAGCGGGAGGATTAATTCGGCAGGGAGGAAATGAATAGCGAGGGGGCTAATGTTTGGCACCTATAACAGCGGTGCCTATAAAACCACCGTTATATATTGTAGGATAATGGCTCGATTCTGGTATTTGGTATCTGCAGTGTTCGAAAGTTTCAGAGCTTCAGTCGACTGGATGGAGGAGCAGTCGACTGTCCAGAGAGGAGTTTTCGAAGACTGAGAATACAGCAGTAGCAGTCGACTGTATGTGGGAGTCAGTCGACTGTCCCGAAGGAATTATCAGTCGACTGGTATGAAGACCAGTCGACTGTCGGCAGGTTTTGGATCCAGAATAGGCCCAATTCGAAAGGCCCAATAGTTTCCCTATAAATACACCCGTTAGGGTTTTGTAAATTGTAACACCTTATTCGGATTTTGCAGCCGTCATCTCTTGTAAAGGCTTTGTTTGCCCATTGGAGAACATAGTAAAGAATCCCAACCGCTCCTTGTGGATGTAGGCATCGTTTTACCGAACCACGTAAATCTTGTATTCTTGTATTGCTTGCTTTTCTGTGTTTTCTCGCTGTTTCTCTCTTTGATTCCGCATTGGTTAGTTTGATTTGTATTCGCGCACAACAAGTGGTATCAGAGCTGTTGGTTCGACCTAGAGGGAGATGGCGGGTGATGCAGATGCAACCAAGGATGTTTTGGGATCAAGTTCGTCAAGAACAACGATTCACAACGCAAAATTTGAAGTTGAAAAATTTGATGGGACAAACAATTTCGGGATGTGGCAATGTGAGGTGTTGGATGTTCTTGTTCAACAAGAACAAGATGTTGCTTTGGAAGTAGAAAAACCAAAGGATATGTCCGAAGCAGATTGGAAGAAGTTGAATCGAGTTGCGTGTGGGACTATTCGGCTCTTTATTGCGAAGGCTCAGAAGTACGATTTGATGAGGGATACCATTGCTGCGGTGTTGTGGAAGAAGCTCGAAGACAAATACATGAGGAAAAGTTTGGAGAATCGGTTGTATTTGAAGAAGAGACTTTTTCGTTTCACCTATACGGAAGGTATGTCTATGAATGCTCATGTTGAATCATTTAATAAATTATTGGCTGATTTGTTAAATTTGGATGAGCAAATTAAAGATGAAGATAAAGCCCTAATTCTGTTGAATTCATTACCTGAAAGTTATGATCATTTAGCAACTACTTTACTATATGGAAAGGATACTGTTAAATATGAAGATGTTGCAAATGCTTTGTTGAATAATGAAACTAGGAGAAGGGATAAAATGGTTGATAGAGAAACTTCTGAAGCTTTGATTGTAAGGGGCAGGACTGAGACCAGATCTGAGTCCAAATCTGGGAAAAAGGGAAACAAATCTCGTTCCAAATCGAGAGGAGTTTCGAAGGACAGGAAAATACCGGCCAAAGATGAATGTGCTTTCTGTCATGAAAGGGGGCATTGGAAAAAGGATTGTCCAAAGCTACGAAATAAGGGAAATTCGACTGCAAATGTGACTGTTGATAATTTAGAAAGTGGCGAGGATTTTTCTTTTGCACTTGTTTCTAGTCCCTCACTTTATCAAGAAGTATGGTTTCTTGATACAGCAGCCTCCTATCATATGTCTTGGAAAAAGGAGTGGTTTACTTCTTTGGAGTATATGGATGGTGGTGTAGTTTTGATGGGAAATGATGCACCTTGTAAGAAGGTAGGAATCGGGAAGATTGAATTGCTAATGCACGATGGTCTTATTAGGGAGCTTTCAGATGTATGGTATGTTCCAGATTTGAAAAAGAATTTGATTTCACTTGGTGCTTTGGAGGCCAGTGGATTGAAATTTGCTAGTGAAGGTGGTATTCTGAAGGTGACTAGCGGATCACTCGTGGTGATGAAAGGGCAAAGAAAAAGGAACTTGTTTTTCTTGCAGGGAAAAACATATTTGGGTGAGGCTGCCAGTGTAACTGAAAGGCCTAAACAGGTTGTTCCCGACTCTACTAGGTTGTGGCATATGCGACTCGGGCATGCAGGAGAAAAGGCCTTGCAGGGGCTTGTGAAGCAAGGGTTGCTTAAAGATGCTAAAGGGTGCAAGTTGGAATTTTGTGAACATTGTGTTTTGGGTAAGCAAACTAGGGTAAAATTTGATACAGCTGTACATCAGACAAAGGGTATCCTCGATTATGTGCACACATATGTTTGGGGCCCTACTCAGACACCTTCTATGAGTGGTAGACACTGGTTTGTTACTTTTGTTGATGATTACTCCAGACGAGTTTGGGTATATACCATGAAGCACAAAGATGAAGTTTTGACATTGTTCACAAGTTGGAAGAAGAAAGTTGAAAATCAGACTGGTAGGAAGATTAAGGTTCTGAGGTCAGATAATGGAGGGGAATACAAGAATGATCCGTTTCTGAAATTGTGTGAAGATGAAGGGATCCAGAGGCACTTCACAGTTAGGAAGACTCCACAGCAAAATGGGGTTGCAGAAAGGATGAACAGAACCTTACTTGAGAAGGTGAGATGTATGTTAGCACAGTCTGGATTGAAGAAGACATTTTGGGCAGAAGCTGTTATATATGCAAGCCACATTGTCAACCGTTTACCATCAGCAGCACTTGAAGGCAAAATGCCTATTGAGGTATGGAGTGGTAAACCTGCATCTGATTATAGTTTTTTGCATATATTTGGTTGTCCTGCTTATTTTCATGTAACTGAAACTAAACTTGATGCAAGATCCAAAAAGGCTATATTTGTTGGTTTTAGTACTGGTGTCAAAGGTTACAGGTTGTGGTGTCCAGAACAGAAGAAGTTAGTAATCAGCAGAGATGTGACTTTTGATGAGACCAGCATGATTAGCTCGGGACAGTCGACTGGTGGTATGGGACAGTCGACTGGTGAGCAGCAGAAGAGTGGGACAGTTCTCTAACAGGTGAGTAGCAGAATCTCGGGACAGTCGACTGGTGTACAGGAGCGGTCGACTGGTGGTCCAGAACAGCAGAAGAGTGGGAGCTCGGGACAGTCGACTGTTGGCAATAACCAGTCGACTGGTAGGAGAGTTTTCCAACAGGTGGAGTTAGAAAAGTTGTCAGTTGAAAATCCTGTTCCTGTCCAAGATGAAGATGATGTGGTTGATACTGAGAATGATGAAGAAGTTCCTATCCAGCAGGTAGAATCAATTGCAGTAAGAAGGCAAAGAAGAGATATCAAACGACCGTCTCGTTTTACAGATACAGTTGCATTTGCTCTTCCCACTGTGGATGATGAAGTTCCCTCCAACTTCAAAGAAGCTACTAGAAGTTCAGAAAATGCAGATTGGAAGGTTGCTATGGATGAAGAGATGAACTCTCTTCATAAGAATAAGACTTGGGATCTAGTGCAACTACCAAAGGGGAAGAAAGCAATTGGTTGCAAGTGGGTGTATACGAAGAAAGAAGGTCCAAAAGGCAGTGTTCGGTTCAAGGCTAGACTAGTTGCAAAGGGGTATGCTCAACAGGAAGGTATTGACTATAATGAAGTGTTCTCTCCAGTTGTGAAGCATCCTTCTATTCGGATTTTGTTAGCTTTGGTAGCACAGTTTGATCTTGAATTGACACAGATGGATGTGAAGACTGCGTTCTTACATGGGGATCTAGATGAAGAAATTTATATGTTGCAGCCAGATGGGTTTAAGACAGCTGGGAAGGAAAGTTGTGTTTGCAGGTTGAAGAAGTCTCTCTATGGGTTGAAGCAATCTCCAAGGCAGTGGTATTTGAGGTTTGACCAGTTTATGAAAGTGCAGGGATATTCCAGAAGTGAGTATGATCATTGTGTCTACTTCAGGAAGTTGCAGAATGGTTCTTTCATATATCTGTTATTATATGTGGATGATATGTTGATTGCCTCTAAAAATGCTAAGGAGATTCAAAATTTGAAGAATCAGTTGAGTTTTGAGTTCGAGATGAAGGATCTTGGTGAAGCCAAGAAGATACTTGGGATGGAGATAGCTAGAGACAGGGCAAAGGGCATAGTAAGTTTGATACAGAAGCAATATCTTTTGAAGGTGCTGAAACGGTTTGGTATAGATGAGAAGACTAAACCAGTCAGTACACCCTTAGCTCCTCATTTCAGAATTAGTGCTTCTCAGTCTCCAAGTACAGATGAAGAGAGACAGTATATGGCTAATGTACCTTACACTAGTGTGGTTGGCAGTTTGATGTATGCCATGGTCTGTACTCGACCAGACATCTCTCAGGCGGTGAGTATGGTTAGTCGATATATGCATGATCCAGGCAAAGAGCATTGGCAAGCAGCTAAATGGATTTTGAGGTACATAAGTGGCACCACAGATGTGGGTTTGAAGTTTGAAAGGGATGACAATATTAGCAGGTTATTGGTTGGGTATGTTGATTCTGACTATGCAGGTGATCTAGATAAGAGGCGGTCTACTACAGGCTATTTGTTTACTATGGCTAGGGCACCTATAAGTTGGAGGTCAAATTTGCAGTCCACTGTAGCGTTGTCTACTACTGAGGCTGAATACATGGCGGTTGCTGAGGCCATGAAGGAAGCCATTTGGATACATGGACTTTTGAAGAGCTTGGGAATTCATCGGGAGAAGGTGGAGGTACACTGTGACAGTCAGAGTGCTATTCATTTAGCGAAGAACCAAGTTCATCATTCGAGGACCAAACATATTGATGTTCGTTATCATTTTGTGCGTGATTTCATAAAGGATGGTGATATTCATTTGGTGAAGATTGGAACAGCTGATAATCCTGCTGATATGTTGACCAAAGTTGTTGGGGCAGCCAAGTTCAAGCATTGCATGAACCTGGCTAATATTTTGCATGTTTGATAATTTGGCATGGGCGGTTGGGATAGTGCTTTGCTATTGGTTTGTTTAGTATGTGATATCATACTAAGGTGGAGTTTGGTTTGTTGTTACATTTGGTGATGAGCAGTTGGTTTGGAGTATTTTTGGAGATTGCTTGGGCTACTTGGAAGATTTCACCAAGGTGGAGATTGTTGGATACTTAGAAGATCTCGCCAAGGTGGAGATTGTAGGATAATGGCTCAATTCTGGTATTTGGTATCTGCAGTGTTCGAAAGTTTCAGAGCTTCAGTCGACTGGATGGAGGAGCAGTCGACTGTCCAGAGAGGAGTTTTCGAAGACTGAGAATACAGCAGTAGCAGTCGACTGTATGTGGGAGTCAGTCGACTGTCCCGAAGGAATTATCAGTCGACTGGTATGAATACCAGTCGACTGTCGGCGGGTTTTGGATCCAGAATAGGCCCAATTCGAAAGGCCCAATAGTTTCCCTATAAATACACCCGTTAGGGTTTTGTAAATTGTAACACCTTATTCGGATTTTGCAGCCGTCATCTCTTGTAAAGGCTTTGTTTGCCCATTGGAGAACATAGTAAAGAATCCCAACCGCCCCTTGTGGATGTAGGCATCGTTTTGCCGAACCACGTAAATCTTGTGTTCTTGTGTTGCTTGCTTTTCTGTGTTTTCTCGCTGTTTCTCTCTTTGATTCCACATTGGTTAGTTTGATTTGTATTCGCGCACAACATATATTATATATATAATGGCGTAATATAGCACCGCCGTCATAGAGGCCCGCTATTAAAAAAAATATTATAACGACGATCTATCGCGGCGTTTGGGCGTACACGTCGGGATAGATATGCTGTTATATCCATTCCGATTAGTAGTGTGCATGAGATCTAAGTTCAGCGAGGTATGATTGTTTTATTTTTGGGTTCAAAAAATTTTAATTTAGTGAATTATTTGATGAGTTTTTTATTAGTTTTGATTTAAGGTGTACACAAGTGAGAGATGGATTATTTGGTAGCCTCAATTTGGCTTCCAAACCATAGTAGGACAGGTAAGCTGACTAGTAACCTAAAATAACTTGGCAAATATGCAACATTAATTTCTTTACTACAAGAGAAAATACTATCGTGAAGTGTTCCCTTCACTGGTTATTAGAAACCATGGATAATATAACATATAAGAATTTTTAGTATATGTTTGGATATATAGGATTGGGATGACTGGAGTTTACCAGTGAAGGGTACAAACTCTCCACTCAAGAAAGACAGCTAAAGTAAATTTGTTATTTATCCATTTTGATTTTTTTTGTAAAGGTGCAATGGGGAGACAAAGTGAAGATAAAAGAAATGATTAACTTGGATTAGAGTTTTGAGAACTTCATGTATTTCATTTTGGTTGAAATAATAATAAGAGGTACTTTAATTGCAAACTGAGTCCCAGACAAATAAATGTTTAGATTATTGGTAATGTAATACCTTCACACCTGCACTTGCATTACCATTGTATTTAGATGTACTCATAGTGGTAATGGGATTAGAGTAAGCTTTATAAAATCTATATGATAAAACCTTGAATAACGATTACAAGTATTTAAAAGTGATGCTGAAGTTAAAAAAAACTTTATACAGTGTTTCTAACAAACTATATTTATTTCAGGTAAGTTCAAGCTAATGATCAAGAAGGCGATGGTTGAGCTTAAAGGTAGATATACTGCTTCCTCATATAATATGTATGCTACTTCAATTAATTTGCTGGATCTCCAAAACTATTTTATATAATCAAACCAAGTACACCGTTCCGAAGACGTGCCGTAGGCACGTGTCAACGGGCAAACCTAGTACATCTATAAATTATGTCTCAATTTACGCTTGGTCATTGATTCTAATTTCTTGTTAAATGTTCCCTCAATAAAAAATTTATAGCTTTGTCTATGACGAAGAATCCAAACTTTGTTGGAAGCGGATGCCCGCGGGGTGTTTAGGGAGCTGTTGTAAAAGGGTGTATCTGTTGGATGTATATGTATATTCTCAATATAATAGGATAATATTGTGTATATTATTCTATGGGGCAACACGGGTTTACACGTGTTATGTATTAATTATTGGAACGGGTTGAGTGGGCTAAAAGCCCAGTACCCTAAACCCAGTCTAATCTCTTTATAAGCTGGTCTAGAGATAGTGCTCTGTGATATTCCACTACTGATAAGCAGGTATAATATCTTAAGCGGCTAGAGATTAACCCTAACCCTAATTTTCCCAAATCAGTATTAACAATCTTAAGATATTAGTTATCTCTTACCTCCGACCATAGTAGCCGACGGCGCTACCTCCGACCACAGTGGCCATCGCTGCTGCGTCCGACCACAGTAGGCGCCGCCGCGATCTCCAACCAGAAGCGCCGCAGCCCTCGTCTTCGAAGACGTCGCAGATCGAAGGGGGCGACTCTCCAACCATAGTCAGATTCTGTTGCGATCGAAGGGGGCGACTCTCCAAAGACGTCGCAGATAGCCCGTTGAGATCTCGATCTTGGCATCGTCAGATCCGGTGTGTGGGCACTGGTCTGGACTTGCTGTCTGGGATTTGGAGACGAGTACGGGACTTGCTACAGTGTTCTCGAAATCGAGCGTCGCTAGATCCAAATCTGGTTGATTTGCTGTTGGTGTATGGGAATCAAGATCAGATCTGGTTCTCTTGATCCACCGGTAGCTCTCGCTGTGTGTGGAGCTCTCTCATTGGTTGGACTTGCTGGTGCTGTTTGGAGGCATTGATCGGATCAGATCTAGTTCTCCTCTTGATTCACTGCTGTGTGCAGTCTTCAGATTTGGTCCATTCTAAACTTAAGTTATTTTTTTTTTCTTCTTTACTAAATCATGTAAGTAGTGATTATTCAAAATAACTCTCAATTGTTGGGAATCTATTGTTTATTCCCTTGTGATGGAAAAACATAATCGTCCGTAAAAGGTTCTCTAAATGAGAGGGATTCAGAAGTGCTGAATTTAACAGTTGGAAAGTGAAAAGCTCAATAAGAGATGTGGATATAATTGCTGGAGACAGTGGGCAATGGAGATGTTGTTTGGACTAGATCCAAGTATGATTAAACTGGATCAGATATAAAATTAAAGATAAGTTCTTTACCTGCATATATATTTTAATTATCTGAAACCGTGTTGATCATTGGTTAATTAAATACAAGTTTGAATAACTGTTTTGACCATGTGCTAAGGATCAAATATCCATTTTGATAAGTTAAATTATAGAGTTTGACTGTAAATTTGTATCTCCAATTAAATTATTGTTAGAATAAAAAGTGCTAGTAATTTGTTTAATTGGCTAATTTTAACAATTTGATGATGTAGGAACTTCAAAGTTACTTACAAATTGTGTGTATTGGAGACGATGGATTTGCATCATGGTATGATAAGTCTGCACTACGCAGGCTTCTCCATCGAATTTGGAAAAACACTTCTAACTTGAAGTGTCGGTATGATCTACTTTAACACCTTAGTATTTTTATGTGATGAATGTGTTAACGTTTTGTACGTTTGATCACATGATTGAGAGTTTAAGATCATAGTTATTCTCGATTTGAAAACTAGCATGTTTAGGGTTGTTAAGTATTTTATCATACTATGTGTATAGATATTTTGACAAATCCATTGTTTGCAGTTTGTGTGAGATTATATATTTGCTTCTCTAATAATTAAAATTTTTGTATAAGATCTATGACAAATGTCCGTAACTTAGATATGAGCATCCTGTAATGCAGAATATGACTCCATTATTTACGTTTTGTTCTTTATCGTTCATTGTACCGTGTGTGCAAAATTGAATTATAAAATATGGGTCATTATCTCGCTTAGTGTTTTGAAGATGATGAAGAACGAATAAAGAAAATTATAGCTCAATTTGTTTGAGCACGTGGACATTGTTAGAATCACTAGAGAAAGCAAACAACTTTGTAAAATGTGATAGAGTAATCTTGTATTAGCTCTTATAATGTGCTTACACTGTCAATCGCATGTATAAGTTGAGTTTAACAAATGAAACAATTAATAATAATAGTTCTAATTATGTTCTTGAAACTAGCATAATTGGCTAGGATTTGAGAAATATATATTCAATTGTTTGTGAGGAAATGTGATCTAATTATCAAAACTGTGGGGAAACGGAGTTAAAAAGCTATTGAGTCAAAAGCTTTAACATCCAAGTTGTTTTGAAATTTAGAATCACTATGAACTATATATTAAATTGTTTGTTCTTGTTAAAACTCATAACTCTACCAAATGACAATTCATTAAATATGACAAATATGAAAGTTGTGCTCAGATTATGATCACTAGAAAATCATTTAGTATGGTCCCTAGGAGCACACAACTACTTGAGTCAATACATTCTGATATTTCTGATCTCAGTAGCTTTGCAAATAGATGAGACGATTATTGGTCAGAAGTATTTAATCGCTTTTGTAGATGATTAATATAAGTCTGTCATATATATGAAGAATGAAGCACTTATTATTCTTAATGAATTAAAATTATAGTTGAATGCTAAAAATCAAGGGTTCAGATTTGATAGAGGTGGTGAATATGTTTAACAACTTTAGAGAAGTTTGCATTGGGCATAATCTCTACTGCACTCTACTTATAACAATCAAACAGTATTGATAAAAGTTAGAATCAAACTCTTGGTGAAATGTTGAATTCTATATTATTGACTGTTGTTTGATGTTGTATTGTTAATCATATCTCTAAATGTGTTACTACACTCTAAATTGAATACACCTTGTAGATCAAGGTATGAAAACATAAATAGTTTTGTTAAAGTGAGATTTTGTGTTGTGATACTTATGTTAGAATACATAACCCTAGAAGGCCTAAAGTAGGACCTACAACAGATATTTGTGAGTTTAGAAAGTGCAGAATGTAGTTCGGTGGACAGATGTTTGATCTATCTAATTTGTATTAGAAGAATCTAGACTTCCAGAGTTCTTTGAGGATGTGTTCATCAAAGATAAATGTATGACATAATTTAGTCATACAGACATGCTCAATGATTCACAGTTGGAATCAAGAACTAGTCTTACTGACACTTGAAAACCTGAATGACAAATGAACTAAGAAGAGTCTTTAGTGGACAATGAGATGATTTTGTGTCATACAATAATACTTCAACTTAGTTGATCTGCCAAAAGAGGCTAAAACTATATTAAGTAAGTGGGGTATTGTAGAAGAAACTTAATTTTGATTGTTCAGTAGCAATTTTAATGCTTTTTAGTAGCTAACAGATTGACTGAAAAATGGGGTAGATTTATTTGATGTCTACTCACATGTCTGTCATATTGCTACAATAAGTATTCTTCTTACCCTTACATCTATTGAAAATTTTGTCATTCATAAAAGATATTTAAAAGTTTTGTACTTGATATTTTGTACTGAACAGTTTTGTACTGGAAAGTTTTGGACTAATATGTTTAGTGAACAAGATTTACAATTTAGTAAAATCATTGTATGCTTTGAAACATGTAATATAGCTATCGTATAAATAATTTGACAAATTTCTCAAAGAGCCTAGTATATGAATCAAGTAATTCAGATCAGTGCCTTTAACTTTGTGGTGTGTCAAATATAATGGCTATTATTTACTTGGTTTTATTGACATGCTTGTTGATTGGAAGTGACATCTCTATCATAAATAGAGTTAAATTGTGCTATCCAAATAAATTTAGCATGAAACACCTAAGTGTTGTGATCACCATATTATGTATAAGGGTGAGTTTTGGTTGGCAAGGGATAACCCTTAGTCAAACTCGATAAATCAATAATGTGTTTCAAAAGTGGGGATATAGTGATTGAAAGTGTGTTTTGAAACACCTTATGATTATGATAAAAAGGTCGACACTTAATGATGGTGCAACTATGAGACATGTTGAAAAGACATAGCCTTTGAGGTAGGTATGATCTGCAGACTCACTAATAATCCCATACACATTTGAATGCCCTTAACAGGCTAACGAGATACCTGAGTGGTACTCAAGAGTTTGCTTTGTGCTACTCAAAGTTTAGTGAAAGTCGACAACTAGTGGATATGTGTTCACACTAGGAGGAGCAGAAAATTATGGAGATTAATAGGCAAACAAGTGTTGTGTTCTCATCCAAGAAATCAGACCTCTATGTGTTATCCTCTGCAGGGGAAGAGGCTGAGTGGATTGAATAACTTATTGCTAATCATCCATTTGAGAAGTTTAATGTAAATTCTCAATTCTGTTATGCGACTATCAAGCTATAATGCACTGTAGCTCATAACTCACTCTATAATAGTAAGAGGAGTATATTAAGGCTGAAAGAAGCCTAGTTGAACTTTCTCATAGATAAAGTGCAATTGTGACAAGTATGGCCAATGCTCTTGCTAAGAGACTTGAAAGTGGTCTAATTATCAAAACTGTGGGGGAAATGGAGTTAAAAGCTATTGAGTCAAAAGCTTTAGCATCCAAGTTGTTTTGAGATTTAGAATCCAATTGGAGCCATAGAGAAGTTCAAACTGAAGCATCAATTTTAGGCAGTTGACATGCTTTAGATAATTTGAAAAGTTCTATGTAATTAATATATAATTTCATTCCAATTTGATGATGCTATATATTTTCATAATTTACTTAGAATCATCTCATTATTCCAAAAGAAAGCATGAAAACTTGTCGATGTGTTTCCGATGTTTAGAATGGTTGTTATATCATTCCAATTCTGATGATATAACTCTTATGGATTCATGTTTCATTCCAATTTTGATGATTCAGAATTAACCATAATTGATTTGACTATTCTATCATTCCAATATGAAACATAGTATAGTTCTTGTGTGGAAACTATAATAGTTCTTGTTCTTTATTTTGTTAAAGAAACTTGATTGTGATGCTTGCGTTACATTTTGCTAAGCTATCGTTGAATTGTACTAAGTTCTTTAATAGAACTAGATACTTTATGAAATTTGCTAGAATTCTTAGAGATATGTCTCTTGATATTCTTGTCTTCAATAAGCTAGCAAAGATGGAGGAGTTAAATCTGTCAACATAGATTTCAGAATAATGATTTGCTCAAAATGGAGGAGTAAACATAAAGCAGTTTGCAAGGATATAGTTTTGGTTTATTTATCGAAAGAATAAATTTGCCACTTGCTTGATAAAACTTCTGTTGGGTTTAAGACTCTTGTGTTCATGAGCTTACAACTCATATTTTGTTCTTGAAGTTTATTTGCTTTGGTTGATTTTGAAACTATGACAGTCTCTCTAGTTGGTTTAGTCATTGTGAACTATTCTGTTTTGATATGGTTTTAGAACTATTGATTATTTTGGTTTAGTCATATTTGAACTATTCAAGTTATAATTGATTTAGTCTATTATCCATGTTCTTTATGATTCAATAATGTTTGAATCTTTGTGATCCAATATTATTACATTGCTTAGCCTAATATATTGAGAATATAGGAGGAGATTGTTGGATGTATATGTATATTCTCAATATAATAGGATAATATTGTGTATATTATTCTATGGGGCAACACGGGTTTACACGTGTTATGTATTAATTATTGGAACGGGTTGAGTGGGCTAAAAGCCCAGTACCCTAAACCCAGTCTAATCTCTTTATAAGCTGGTCTAGAGATAGTGCTCTGTGATATTCCACTACTGATAAGCAGGTATAATATCTTAAGCGGCTAGAGATTAACCCTAACCCTAATTTTCCCAAATCAGTATTAACAGTATCTAGTTTTGTTGATTACCACAAAAAGAAAAAAAAAGGTACGATATGTGTGGAGAAAAACTTGCCTAGTATTTGTAAATCAAGTATTGAATCACTATGTAGGAAACTCTATTCATTAAAACATTTTTAGTATTTTTAGTATTTTGAGCAACTGGTTCGTAGACTATATTAGGTATGTTTTCTGAGAAGGGCAACACTGGGTGGAATTTTTCCCCAAACTGTCCCACATTTTGAAAGTTTTTTCAAAACCATCCTAGTTTTTTTTTAATTTTCAAACAATTCCACTCGGTCTTTGAAAGATCGAGTTTAGTTAAAATTAACTCGGGTTTTCAAAGACCGAGTATTAGTCTTGGATTTTTCGAATTCTAACACTCGGTCTTTCAAAGACCAAGTTATTTTTAACTAAAAAGTTGTTTTGGTAAATACTTTCGGAAGTGGGTCAGTTTGGTAAATACTTTCAAAAAGTGGGTCATTTTGGTAACAAGTTCAACCAGGCAGAAGCCAATTTAATAATATAATTGCACTCAATGTTCTTCATAGAAAAAAATGAACTAAAACCTTTACATCATTAGTAATCCTGTATATTTTGTAAGATAATTAAGAATACTTGCTCCAAAATAAATATATTCAATTTCTTCAGTTCAGTTAGTATATAAGGATCCAATATTTCAAGATCTTTTATCCTATATAATTTAGAATTTTCAGTTTAAGAAAATTCAGAAGAGTTTATATTATGAAAACCCACGCATACCATGACCAGGTTATTTAAAACTCCTCTCAGATGAGAAGGTGAGATAACACGGTTATAGTGGATTCAATTTGAGTGAAAGTGAAGTATGGCTCAGATGGAAAAATTAAAGGCCATGAGGTGTACTGCAATAGCCAATCTTTTCTTTCTCATTCTCACTTGGAATGAAGGTTGGTTCATGGTGGACATAGAAAACTATGTGCAACAGTATGGTGAAGTTGGGTGCATGTGATCTCATGTGATAACAGATGATAAGATTCATAAAACTTCATATAAAAACTTATGAAACAGAGGAATGCCAAATGGTAAGATCCCTAAAAGAAAGGGGATATTCCATGAAATTAACACCTATAACAAGACGTTTACTATAGTTTTCTAACCAATGTGAAAATCCATACTAGTATAGCCCCTTCTATATCTATATTTCTAAAAGAGTAACGAGTTTTAAGAGATTCTGAATGGATATTGTCCATCAAATTTACCCTTGACAAGGAAAATAATAATAATAATCTCTAGCATTATAACATCAATAGATTTGAAAGTCCAGTAGTTGTTTGGTTGTTTACCGTATGCAACATTATCACATTAAAGCTACAAACTAATTATCGAATAAGTACTCTATTAAATAACTCTAAACTATTTATAAGCATTAAGAAAAAGAAAAGAGAAAGAAAAACAAAAGCATGCACATTTTAGTAAATTAAATTACATAGATAGACAATATAGTTTTGAAATATTACATTGTCTGCATCTTTCTAAAGATTTCTCGGATAGTTTAGAGATTTTGTCACTTATGTAATTCATATCATAATTATCCTAACTAAAGCCTTTGTAAAATATATTACCTATACAAAAACTTTTTTTTTTCACTACAAACAACCATCCAAGTATAAAGTATAAGTGTTAATAATGAAATCCCTAATTCTTTTCCAAGTTCGATTTTGAATAACACTAACAACCAACCGAAAAACTACCGTAAACAATGTTGAAAAAGTATTACAATCTTACCGATTATAGTTGCCTGTGGCACACCTTCCTTCAACCGTGTTCTCTCCATCTACAAACAAAACCATCCACATCATACACAATCAACAACAAAATTGAAAGAAATATCACCAATTTACCTCTAAGTTGCGAGAGGTAAGGCTCCTGAACATGAAGCTCGAAATCAACCTCCTTCAACGTCTAGAACTTGTTACCAATATGACCCACTTTTTGAAAGTATTTACCAAACTAACCAACTTTTGAAAGTATTTACCAAAACGATCCACTTGGTCTTTGAAAGACCGAGCTTAGTTAAAACTAACTCGGTCTTTGTTAGTTTTAACTAAACTCGGTCTTTCAAAGACCGAGTGGGATTGTTTGGGAATTAAAAAAAAAAACTAGGAAGGTTTAAAAAAAACTTTCAAAAAGTGGGACAGTTTGGGAAAAAATTCCACTGGATGAGGATCTATAGCTAACAGCTGGGAGACAGTGTCGAATCAAGACAGTTTTATTTGTTTGGGGATGGATGTTGATCTTAGTAGGTTAATTAGAGTGGGGATCCAGAGACATCCTAAGGCCTCGAATGTATTCGTTTTTTCTTTTGTGTTCATGCACTTTTGTTAGCTAAAACAAACACACAATTATAGTAGTGATGCGGTTTGTTTTTGGTCGCAGTGTGGATGCACCAGGTGTGAGTTCGGACTCAATTTGTAATGAGGAAAGAGTGCGGTGCTGGACGGTGAGCGAGGGGCTCGCTTCGGCGCTTGAGGATCGGCTCGGAATGCCTCGCCTCGAGTACCTGCAGACGATCCTGGAACACCGGGTTTTATCCCGGCGGCGGACCCTCCGACGATCTAGTCAGTCTCTGTGAGAGAGTAGCAGTAACTAGGGGAATTTAAGTGGCAAGGATTGATTACCTGAAAAGGTGGGTGAGGGTCTGGTATTTATAGGGAATTCCAACCGGGTTTGGATCCGCTTGGGGGCCGGGTCTGAACCCGAAAGCCCATGGGCCTGACGTGGCAGAAGGCCCAGGGGGTTTAGGGCTGACGTGGCAGTACCAAGAGTGGTATAGGACTGACGTGGCAAAGCCCTTGGTGGTATTTGGAGCTGACATGGCTGATCATGGGGCTCCTGTGGCCCTGGGAGAATCTGATGGCCTAGGTTGTGCCAGGTCATCTTCATTCTTTACCAGGCTGGGCGGACGGCCCGTGGGGCTGTCGTGGATCGGAGGTCGAGGGCCATCGAGACTCGTCGGATACGAGGAGACCAGGTTTGTGGGGGTGAACTTGAGGCTCGGTGCCGACCCTGCAGTGGTCCGAGGCCGAGCCGATTTGTTGTTTTTCTTATTTTTGAGCGAGAGCTGTACTGGGCCCTGGTTGGGCCCCAGGTCATTTTTACCCTACCACACAAGCCCCCCCACTCCTGCGGGGGTGCGGGAGTTAGCCGTGGAGGAGTGTTTATGATCGTGGAAATGGGATGGCAAATCGCTGGGCCTTCCTGAGAAGATTACTCTGGTGCTAGACCGAACCTCGAGCTGGCGAGGGATTATGGGTTGGCAAGGATGATGGCGAGCCGTAGTGTCTTCCTGAGAAGAGTACCCTGGTGCGAGACCGAACCTCGAGCTGGCGAGGGATTATGGGTCGGCAAGGGTGATGGCAAGCCTGTGTCTTCCTGAGAAGAGTACCCTGGTGTGAGACCAAACCTCGAGCTAGCGAGGGATTATGGGCTGGCAAGGGTGATGGCGAGCCGTTGCGTCTTTCGGAGAAGAGTACCCTGGTGCGAGACCGAACCTCGCACTGGCGAGGGATCATGGGTCGGCAAGGGTGATGGCGAGCCTTTGTGTCTTCCTGAGAAGAGTACCCTGGTGCGAGACCGAACCTTGAGTTGGCGAGGGATTATGGGCCGGCAAGGGTGATGGCGAGCCGTTGCGTCTTCCGGAGAAGAGTACCCTGGTGCGAGACCGACCCTTGCGCTGGCGAGGGATTATGGGTCGGCAAGGGTGATGGCGAGCCTTTGTGTCTTCCTGAGAAGAGTTCCCTGGTGCGAGACCGAGCCTCGAGTTGGCGAGGGATTATGGGCCAGCAAGGGTGATGGCGAGCCATTGTGCCATCCTGAGAAGACTACCCTGGTGTGAGACCGAACCTCGCGCTGGCGAGGGATTATGGGTCGGCAAGGGTGATGGCGAGCCTTTGTGTCTTCCTGAGAAGAGTTCCCTGGTGCGAGACCAAACCTCGCGCTGGCGAGGGATTATGGGTCGGCAAGGGTGATGGCGAGCCTTTGTGTCTTCCTAAGAAGAGTTCCCTGGTGCGAGACTGAGCCTCGAGTTGGCGAGGGATTATGGGTCGGCAAGGGTGATGGAGCCATTGTGCCATCCTGAGAAGACTACCCTGGTGCGAGACCGAACCTCGCGCTGGCGAGGGATTATGGGTCGGCAAGGGTGATGGCGAGCCTTTGTGTCTTCCTGAGAAGAGTACCCTGGTGCAAGACCGAACCTCGAGCTGGCGAGGGATTATGGGCCGACAAGGGTGATGGCGAGCCGTTGCGTCTTCCGGAGAAGAGTACCCTGGTGCGAGACCGAACCTCGCGCTGGCGAGGGATTATGGGTCGGCAAGGGTGATGGCGAGCCTTTGTGTCTTCCTGAGAAGAGTACCCTGGTGCGAGACCGAACCTCGAGCTGGCGAGGGATTATGGGCCGGCAAGGGTGATGGCGAGCCGTTGCGTCTTCCGGAGAAGAGTACCCTGGTGCGAGACCGAACCTCGCGCTGGCGAGGGATTATGGGTCGGCAAGGGTGATGGCGAGCCTTTGTGTCTTCCTGAGAAGAGTTCCCTGGTACGAGACTGAGCCTCGAGTTGGCGAGGGATTATGGGCCGGCAAGGGTGATGGCAAGCCATTGTGCCTTCCTGAGAAGACTACCCTAGTGCGAGACAGAACCTCGCGCTGGCGAGGGATTATGGGTCGGCAAGGGTGATGGCGAGCCGTTGTGCCTTAGAAGGATTAAGCGGGGCGGTCTGCTGTCTTTGCGGAGCATTGAAGGCACTCCGGGATCTGTGTAGATGTTCCAATTTTCTAGGGGCATTAATGGCGCCGCCTAATAAATGCACGGCACTTAGGCTTTCATCGTTTGGCTTTCCCGATGTTATAACGGCAGGTCTATGGGGGAGGCTATAAATACCCCTCTCCCCTTAGCAGGTTTGATCACAGCAAGGGTGGTCCACTGGCCATCAGAGGTGTCTGTTTCGGCGGACGTCTGTCTCTTGCAAAATTTTAACCCTGGTTGTGTCGGAGGGGTGGTTACTCTGCCGCCCGGATCTTCTCTTGAATCTCATGGCCCTGATACGGTAGCCAGATCTAGGGGAGATCAGGTCGAGAGGGATAACGACCGAAATCTGGACCGGGAAATAAGGAGCCTCGGATCGGTGGTGACCTTGCCGTCCGGATCCTTTTTCGGGTCAGACGGCCCTGACACGGTTGTTTGGCCCGAGAGAGATCATGACGGGAGGGGTATCAACCGTATTCCGGAGGTTGGCCGATCTGTTTTCCGATAGGGTCCCAGGCGATGGTGGCTTTTCTCCCGCCCTCGAACAGTTCGGGGTTTCGGCTGCCGAGGCTGTAAGCCCCGAGCTGCTCGCGGGTGAGAGGGGAGCCGACCGATCCCTGGAGCCCGGGGTGCCTGTCGAAGGACGGCGCCTTAAATCTTAAGTAAAATATTTTCTCCGCCGAACACTTCATCTGAACCGACCCCTGTGTCTGGCTGCCAGCCTGGCACTGGGTGACGTCAGTAGCGCACGTTTCGAGGACGTGGCGCGATTTTCCAGGCGGCAGTTACACGTCAATCGGTGAACAGTAATTGCGAAAATCGAGGAGTCGTTTTCATCCTCTATAAATGTCCCCACCTCTCCCCTTATCGCTCACTTCTTTCTCGCTTCTTTCTTTTTCAAAAAAATCTTCAAACACTTCAACGCTCGTCCCTACAGTTTGCTGCACCAGGCTCGTTCTTCCGAAGCGACCCCAGGTTAGTTGGTAAGTCTGTTTAGTTTAGGCATGTCTAGGGTTCAGTCTGGTTCGTCTGCGTCGACGTCGAGGGGGGAAGGGAAACCTGCCTCCAAATCGACTTCGTGGGAGGAGCCCGTGTGCGAGGGGGAGTCTGTACATGATGTGGAGTCTTCCGATTCGACTACGTAGGAGGATCCGGTAGGCGAGGAGGAGCCAGTGTATAATGTGAGGCCGTTGCGATCTCGGAAGCTTTTTGTGGTGGAGAGCAGCGAATCTGAGGAGGTAAGCGATAGCTCGGGTGAAGTACAGGTTCTAGAGTCGGCTTCTGAAGAGGAGGGTGAAGCCGAAGGGGCTCTGATTGGAGGTGCGGGGGGGAGATCCACAGGTCTGCACCGACCGGTCTGAGGCGATTATCTACCCCCTCACCGGAAGGAGCCAAGAAGAAGAGGGCTCCGAAGAAGAAGGGGTCGAGGGCCGGTGGCTCGAGTCAGGCGCCTGTTTATCGTAACTTGAGGACAGGGTCGCCCGTACAACCGAAGCCGTTTCGTCGGTACCCTGACGACCTTTCTGATAAGGAGCTTTTCGGGGTCCAGCAGTCGTCACCGAGCCGGAAGAGAGTGAAGATGGACACACTTCCGACCGTTCTGGAGGCTGGTGACTTGGAGGCTTTACAGCTGGCGTACCACATAGGGTCCAGCTACGAGCTCATGTTGCCGAATTCTACTCTGCGCCCGACCGACCCCCTGAGTGCTTGGTACTGCGTCTTCCCAGTGGATGCCTTCATCTCTGGGCTGAGGCTGCCGGTCCATCCGTTCGTTCGGGAGGTGCTGAATTGGGCGTCCCTGGCACCGATGCAGTATGGGCCGAACTCCTGGAAGCAGATCGTCTGCTTCGTGCTGTTATGCGAGGAGCAGGGGGTGCCCCTCCGGCTGAATGTGTTCCGAACGATGTTGATGATCAGCTCGTCAGGGGAGTCAGAGGGAGTTTATTATATCTCGCCACGGAGTAAGGGGAAGGTCGTCCACGGTCACCCAGACTCCATCAAGGATTGAAAGAAGAAATATCTGGTGATCCGGAGCGAGGAGCCTTGGAGCATCCCTACTCGATGGAACCATTCTAAGCCGAGCTTCAAAGCGCCGAGGCCGAGGGATCTGACGGCCGAGGAGTGGAGATCTGTCGAGCGTCTCCGTCTATCTCATAGCATCAGCTGGCCGAAGGTGACAGAGGCCCACCTGGCGAGCGTTGGACTGAGCCCGACCGTGCTTAGTATGTAGTCGTTTCTTTCTTTTGGCTTTATTATTCCTCCGTGCTCATTGTCCTTACTGGATCTTCTTGCAGGTATGGACCCTGAATCGATCAAGGCAAAGAGGCTCGCCATGAGGAAGGAGAAGGTCGAGAAGAAGGGAGATGCGATGAAGACGAGGGGGTCGTCTCAGGTGGTCTCCGAGGCTCCTGTTCAGCCGAGGGCCAAAAGGACGTGGCGGTTCAGGGGAGCTCGGACCCAGGCAAGGCTGCCGATCTCGATAAGGGGAAGGGTCCCCTGGTGGAGGCAGAGGTAGAGGAGCGGTTGCGACGATCGTGGGTGCCGGCTTGGTCGATCCGCGAGGGTGACTGCTTGACCCGAGGATGCCAGGCTGTCGAGGTGGTGGCTAAGCTGGCGACCCCTCAGGACCGCGCGGAGATGAATGCCGAGGGCCTGGAGGATGCGTACACGCGCCTCGCGCAGGCTAATGTGCTGGTAAGTCTGCCGACCCCACTTGCCTTGTGAAATGTATGTAAAGGAGGTTTTCTCAATAGTGCTTGGTTGCTGCAGGCTACCGTGCAGGGGGCCCACGTGAGGGGCCTTTATGAGGCGGCCCTGAACCAGGAGCGCGACCGGGCTGATAAGGCCGTGCAGGAGATGAAGGAGATGAAGATAGAGCTCGAAGGCTCTCATAAGAGGGAGCAGGAGATGAAGACGGCCTTCGACAAGGAGAAGGAGGAATGGGCGAAGAAGATGGCGGCTCAGAAGAAGAGGTTCGCCAAGGAGAAGGATGAGGTGACGGAGGCGGGTCGGCTCCTGGTGATCAAAGCCCAGGACGAGTGCCATGCGAAGGCCCTCAGTCATGTGAGGTACTTCTACCCGACCATCGACCTGTCCAACTTTGAATACGACATGGAGGTCGAGGGGACACCGAAGACCCCCAATGAAGAAGGGCCTGTTGATGACCCGGCTGCCGACCCCTCTGTGAACCCAGCCGAAGTCGAGGTGGGAAAACAAGTTGTATAGTTTTGTCTTTTTTTTTCCTTCTCTCGATTGTATTTGCCTTCCGCGGACTGGCCACCACATTTTTTGTATGAAGTACTTTCATTTATAAAAGAAGATTTTTGACTGGCCAAGTGTTTTGACCTCGGATATTTCCGAACAATTTTTGCCGATGCGTTTTGAGTTGGCTGGTTCTCTTGTAGGTTGCGGCTCTTCTTCCTGAGGTGGACCCCCGTCGTTCCGACGTGGCATGGCTCCGGAGCAAGGTTGAGGCCCTGGAGGCCACATTGGTTCGCTACCGAAAGGGGGCTCGTGACACTGATGCGGCCTTTAATTATTATCGGAATAAGTCTGAGGCCTTAAGTGAGGAGGCGAGCCGACTGAGGAGGGCGATGGTGGATCGGGACCTCGGCAGTGTTGGTCTTGGACATACCATGTCGAGTGCATCGGTGCAGAGGCCCTCCTCTGAGAGGTTACTTCGCGATGTCATTGTGGAGAAGGAGATGGAGATACACCGTTATAAGACGATGCTAGGTGTCTCGGCGTCCTCCACGGTGGGTCGGTGAGCGGAGGGGGTTCCCTCTGCGTTGCTGCTGCTGGAGCGTGTGCGACTAGTTGATGCCCAGAGCTCTGTGGCTGGTGTGTTGATCGTGGCTGAGCCTAAGGACCATCATGACGAGGAGAGGGCTCCTAGTCGTTCTATTGGAGTGGTCCCACCGTTCGTCGGACCCGAGGGGCCTTAAGATGGCGGTTTCCTTCAATTTGTGATGAGTGATGTGGTCCTGTAACGGTCTTTGTTTGTTTTTTCAGAACCAAATAAAGGAGTATGAATAAAGAATTCTTTTCCTTCTTTGCTCTGGTTAGTAGTGTATTGAATGGTGGCGGAGGTGAGGTTCGGCTCCGTCGATCCGTGAGGGATCGACGCGGGGCATTAGGAAGACTCCCTGGTCTGAAGCCGGGTCGGACCTACCGAGACGTTGGGGACGATACCGGAGTGAGGACTCGGGTGCCGATCACATTGTCCGGTGTTAGGTCGGAGCTGCCGAGGCATTTGGAGTTTGACAAAAAGAGATTTCTTTCATACAAGATAGGGAGGGTCGCTGAAGCGGCCATTTACACATGAAAGCTTACAAAAGATTTTATTTACATTAGCCAAGCTAGAACCTATGTTCGCTCTTCCAGGAACTTCATTAGGTGCTCGGCATTCCAGGGTCGGCTGATGAGCCGGCCGTCCATATCTGCCAGTCGGTATGTACCAGGGCGTACAGCCTTGACTACACGGTATGGGCCTTCCCAGTTGGGAGCCAATTTCCTCTTCTTGGTTGGATCAGAGACGGACAATTTTCGTAACACGAGGTCCCCCGCCTTGATGTTTGTGGGGCGGACCTTCTTGTTGTAAAACTTCTCGATCCGTTGTTGGTAGATGCTTCCTCGGATTGAGGATTTCTCTCTGACTTCGGCGACGAGGTCCAGGTTGGCCCTCAAGCCGGATAAATTGTCAGCTTCGTCGAAGGCCATGATACGGGAAGAAGGCAGGCCGACCTCGACGGGGATGACTGTCTCCGTCCCGTAGGTCAAGGTGAACGACGTCTCTCTCGTGGGGATCCTCTTGGTGGTTCGGTGCGCCCAAAGCACGCTAGGCAATTCTTCGACCCACAGCCCTTTGGGAGAACTGTCGAGGCGCTTTTTGAGGCCATCGAGGATTTGCCTGTTCGCGTTCTTCGCTTGGCCGTTGGACTGAGGGTGGCAAATAGCAGAGAAACGCTGCTAGATGCCGATGTCCGCGCAGAAAGTTTGGAAGTTCCGACCTTGGAATTGGGTTCCGTTGTCCGTGACGAGGACCAGAGGGATTCCGAACCGGCAAATGATGTTCTTCCAAAAGAATTGCTGCACTTGGCGCTCGGTGATGCTGGACAGAGGCTCGGCTTCGAGCCACTTGGTGAAGTAGTCGATGGCGACTATCAGGAATTTCTTTTGCCCTACCGCTACGGGGAAGGGGCCCACAAGGTCCATGCCCCACATGGCGAATGGGGTAAAACTAGCCAGGGATCGGAGATTGGCTTGAGGAAGCCTCTTGATAGGGGAGAACCTTTGGCACGGGCCACATCTCTTGACTAGATCTTGCGAGTCTTGGAGCATGGTCGGCCAATAGTATCCCTGATTCAGGGCCTTCCGAGCGAGCGTCCTGCTCCCCATGTGGCATCCGCCGATCCCCTCATGAAGATCTCTCAGTGTGTAGCTGGCTTCGTTGCTGGTGAGACAGCGGAGGTATGGCTTGCCGTCGGCCAAGGTGTATGAGCGTTTGAAGAGGATGTCATCAATCATGACGAACCTTTCAGCTCGGACCCTGACTCGCCTGGCTTCGGCTCGGTCTTCAGTAAGCTCGGCATTGATTAAGAATTTCCGGATGGGGGTGGTCCAGTCGTCAGGACCGGCACCGTCTTGGACACACATTGCTTCCTGGTCTTGGTCGTTGATACTCGGCTTCAATAGGATTTCGATGAGTACCGTTTGGTCGAGGCCCTCGAAGGAGGAAGAGGCGAGTTTTGACAACGCGTCTGCTTGAGCGTTCTGCTCTCTAGGGACTCGAATTACTGTGAAGTGGCAGAAGGACGCTAGGAGACGTCGGACCACTGCCAAATACCTCACCATGCGATCATCGCGGGCTTCGTATTCTCCGGTGATCTGATTGACCACGAGCTGAGAATCGCTGAAGGCCCAGATTTGCTTGGCTCCGGCCCGATGTGCTAGGATTAATCTGGCGATCATGGCCTCGTATTCCGCCTCGTTGTTGGAGGCCGGAAAGTTGAGGCGAAGGGAGTATTGAAGTAAGAATTGGTCGGGGCCGCGAAGGATGATGCCAGCCCCACTCCCCGTTTCGCATGATGATCCATCGATAAAGACCTCCCAGGTCGGATCCGAGGCCTTGGTGCTGGGCTGCTCGGAGACGGTGCACTCAGTTATGAACTCGGCGAGGGCCTGCCCTTTGATGGCCGTCCTCGGCTGGTAGCTGATGTCGAACTGACTCAGCTCAATTGACCACTTGACTAAGCGGCCGGAGTTTTCGGGCTTATGAAGGACAGTCTTCAGTGGCTGGTCGGTCAGTACTTGGACGGAGTGGGCCTGAAAGTAAGGACGAAGCTTCCGGGCTACCATGACCAGAGCATAGGCCACCTTCTCTATCTTTGCGTACCTCGTCTCGGCAAGGAGCAGAACTTTGCTCACATAGTACAATGGCCTCTGGACCCCATCTTCCTCTCAGACAAGGACGGCACTGAGTGCGCTATCCGAGGCGGACAGGTAGAGCCATAGTGGTTTGCCTGGCTCGGGCTTGCTGAGGAGATGAGGGTTGGCGAGGTACTGCTTCAGCTGTTCGAAGGCCTCTTGTTGATGGGTACCCCACTCGAAGCCCCCCTTTCCGCGTAGAGCCTTGAAGAAGGGGAGAGACTTCTCCCCTGACTTGGAGAGGAAACGGCCGATTACAGCAAACCGGCCCATGAGCCTCTGAACCTCCTTGACATTCCGGGGCGGGGCCATGTCAATAATAGCTTGGATTTTCTCGGGGTTCGCCTCGATGCCGCGCTGGCTGACGATGAACCCCAGGAATTTCCCAGTGGAGACGCCGAAGGCGCATTTAGCCGGGTTGAGCCTCATGTTGTGATGCCGGAGGACTCCGAAGGCTTCTTCGAAGTCGGCAACGTGGTCCGGCCCGGCCCGGCTCTTGACGAGCATGTCGTCGACATAGACTTCCACATTGCGGTCGATCAGGTCTTTGAAGATTCTATTGACGAGCCGTTGGTATGTGGCTTCGGCGTTCTTTAGCCCGAAGGGCATAACGCGGTAGCAGAAAAGACCCTGGTCGGTGACGAACGAGGTCTTAGAGATGTCCGGTGAAAACATCCGGATCTGATTGTACCCTGAGAATGCGTCCATGAAGGACAGTAGCTCATGCCCCGAGGTTGCGTCGATTAAGGCGTCGATGCGGGGGAGGGGGAAAGGATCTTTCGGACATACTTTATTTAGATCCGTGAAGTCGATACAGATCCTCCAGCCCCCTGTTGCCTTCTTCACCATGACGACATTGGCCAACCACTCGGGGTAGCTGACTTCCTGAATAAACCGAGCCGACAAGAGTTTGTCGACCTCTGCCTTCACAATTTGCTGCCTCTCCGGTGCGACTTTGCGTCTCTTTTGGACGACCGGCTTAGAGTCTGGAATGACGCTCAGCCGATGCATAATCAAGTCTTCGGAGATCCCGGGCATGTCGGAGGGCTTCCAGGCGAAGAGATCAACGTTGCGGCGGATGCAGGCGATTATGCCTGGCTTCAAGTCCTCGGGGAGAGAGCGGCTCACCCGGAACCACTTTGATTCATCCTCGGCACCGAACAGGACCTCCTCCAGCTCGTCGACAGGCTCTGGGGCGGGACCGTCCCTCTCGGGTTCGAGCTCAACGACGTTGAGGGGGAACACACCCCCTCCGACGGCGGTCATGTAACACGACCGTGCTGCTTCCTGGCTACCTCGGACTATGCCGACCCCTTGCGGGATGGGAAATTTAAGCTTCAGATGGTATGCCGAAGGTACCGCTTGAAGGGAGCATAGTCCGGGTCGGCCGAGTATGGCGTTGTAAGCCGCCTTGACGTTTACCACCATGAAGTCCATGGACTCGGTCCTCTTCACAGGAGCCGATCCTGCGGTGACGTCGAGAGTAACAATTCCTTCGATTACGACAGGGACGCCAGAGAACCCATGCAAAGTGTATCCGGCTGGCTTGAGCTTGCCTCTGGGTAGCTTGAGATTCTCGAAGGCTTCGAGGAAGAGAATATTTACCGAGCCGCCGTTGTCGACGAGAATTCGTCGAACCTCACAATTAGCCATGTGGAGGCCAATGACGAGGGCGTCGCAATGAGGGAGGCGAACGCCTTCGAGGTCCTCTCCGGAGAAGGAGACAGGCACCGGTTGCAACTTGGGCGAGGGGTTGTCTTGGACAGCATTCACCTCTCGGATGAAGGCTTTTCGGGAAGTATTTGATTCTCTCCCCATTGGCCCTCCGTGGACACAGTGCAAGATGAATGGCGTATCCGCGGCTCCCTCGGGTTCGGGGTCTCGACCCTGGATGTGATTCGGAGTATGGTTCGGAGGCGAAGGCCTCCGGTTCCTAGCATCTCGCCGATCCCATGGGCCTTCTCTGGTGAACTCTCGGAGGTACCCTCATGAGATGAGTTCCTCAATCTCGTCTTTCAAGGCTCGACATTGGTCGGTTTCGTGCCCATTATCTCTGTGGAAACGGCAGTAGAAGCGCTGATCTCGCTTCTTGTTGTTATTTGATCGGGGAGGTAGTCGGACAATACCCTTATCCTCGATTTCTAAGAGGATGGCGGACACGTTATGCATCAAGGGAGTGTACCTTTCGAAGCGAGGGACCGGAGGTGCCTTCTTCGCGCCGACTCCTTCCTTTGCTGTTTTCTTGGCAGGTTCGGCCTCATCGACCCTGCGCTTGCCCTTCCCCACGACTTCTTTGCTGCCCTCTGGGTTAAGAGCTTCTTCGGCTCGTATGTACTTCTCGACCCGGCTTAGAAGGTCGGGGAAGTCCAGAGGTGGCTTCTTTGCTAAGGAGACCTTTAGCTGGTTATGCCGGACATTGTGTCGGAAGGCTGCCGAGGCGACCCCTGCGTTGAGGGCAGAGACGGATCTGGCCTCGGTAGTGAACCTCTTGACGAAATTACGGAGCGAATCCCCCTCCCTCTGATTGAGGTCGAGCAGGGAAGCGCTCGTCCTTTCGCTCTTCCGGCTAGTGACGAAGTGGGCCAGGAAGCTGGCTTCCAACTGGTCGAACGAGAAGATCGAGCCAGGGGAGAGTTTGGAGAACCAATCCCTGGCCGGACCCCGGAGGGTGGCCGGGAAGGCTCGGCACAGCAGGGGATCCGAAGTGCTGTGAATCATCATGAAGGTTTTGAAGCCCTTCATGTGATCAGCTGGATCACCTTCGCCGTTGTAAGTCTCGAACTGCGGAGGCCGGAAGTTCCGGGGGATCTCTGCTTCTATGATGTTGACAGAAAATGGAGGTCGAGAAGGTCCACGACCATGGACTATATTGGGATTCCCATCGCCGATACGCTCTAGGCGATTCTCCATCTCCAGGAGGCGTCGGAGTACCTTGTCTGTGCGCTCAGGAGGGGGGTCGGCGCACGAGTGCGACTCCTCCCTTCGCTCATTTGAAGGGGTCGGCTATATGTCGCGGACCTCGGTGCCCCATGGAGTGCCTCCATGATTTCATTTCTGAATCTTCTGAATTCGCCCCTGGTGACCGCGCCATGGTCGGAAGGGTTGGGTCGGGGCGTAGGAATTAGGCCGATGCGGCTGAGTGCCGACGGCCTGTCTCCTTGCGCAGGCCTGGAATGGTTCGGGGCCGAGTTGGAAGCGGTCCCTCCCCTGGCCTGGCTAGCCCTTCTGTTCAGAATGACCTGACGAAGGTCGGGTTCGGCGACATGTGAAGCGCTTCGTTGGGGTCCGGGGTTTCCCCCCGGATTATTAGATGCTTGCCCTCCGTCGAGGGCCCCCTCGGGAGGAGGCCCGTCTGGTCGGGCGGAACGGTCCGATCTTCGGGCTCGGGGAGCCATGGGAGATCGGGTCGAGGGAGAGCGTCGGTGGCGAGGCTCGGACTGTCGTCCGTACCGGATAAAGGCATCCTAAGGCCTCGAATGTATTCGTTTGGGGATGGATGTTGATCTTAGTAGGTTAATTAGAGTGGGGATCCAGAGACATCCTAAGGCCTCGAATGTATTCGTTTTTTCTTTTGTGTTCATGCACTTTTGTTAGCTAAAACAAACACACAATTACAGTAGTGATGCGGTTTGTTTTTGGTCGCAGTGTGGATGCACCAGGTGTGAGTTCGGACTCAATATGTAATGAGGAAAGAGTGCGGTGCCGGACGGTGAGCGAGGGGCTCGCTTCGGCGCTTGAGGATCGGCTCGGAATGCCTCGCCTCGAGTACCTGCAGACGGTCCTGGAACACCGGGTTTTATCCCGGCGGCGGACCCTCCGACGATCTAGTCAGTCTCTGTGAGAGAGTAGCAGTAACTAGAGGAATTTAAGTGGCAAGGATTGATTACCTGAAAAGGTGGGTGAGGGTCTGGTATTTATAGGGAATTCCAACCGGGTTTGGATCCGCTTGGGGGCCGGGTCTGAACCCGAAAGTCCATGGGCCTGACGTGGCAGAAGGCCCAGGGGGTTTAGGGCTGACGTGGCAGTACCAAGAGTGGTATAGGGCTGACGTGGCAAAGCCCTTGGTGGTATTTGGAGCTGACATGGCTGATCATGGGGCTCCTGTGGCCCTGGGAGAATCTGATGGCCTAGGTTGTGCCAGGTCATCTTCATTCTTTACCAGGCTGGGCGGACGGCCCGTGGGGCTGTCGTGGATCGGAGGCCGAGGGCCATCGAGACTCGTCGGATACGAGGAGACCAGATTTGTGAGGGTGAACTTGAGGCTCGGTGCCGACCCTGCAGTGGTCCGAGGCCGAGCCGATTTGTTGTTTTTCTTATTTTTGAGCGAGAGCTGTACTGGGCCCTGGTTGGGCCCCAGGTCATTTTTACCCTACCACAAGTAGTTTGCGTTAAATGTCATGCGTGTCACCCTCAACAAGTCTTAATTTATATTCTTAACTTCAAATTAAAAAATTCAAATTGTCCACAAATAAATTTTAGCAATAAATAAACTATCCTAATTCTTTTCTCTTTATCACAAAATTTTAAACTATCAACCAACAAATATAGCAGTTAATTTATAATTTTTTCTTATGAAGATCTTAAAAAATGGACATATACATTATTGCACATAGGAGTACACTGGCACATGACTATGGGATTAATATGTAATCATTTTCCAGTGAATTGTAAACCAAGAAATTGACAAAATAGAAGCTTGATCCAAGAACCAATTCTATACATCTTCATCACAAAATGAATTAATTACGTTATTTACATTCTATTTGCGATATTTTCAATTAAATGTTTGTACGAGGACAATAAATTGTACAAGAAGAATACTTGCCTTACGGGAGTATTGATATTGAATTATTCATCGTCGAATCCATAATCTTAAGAGTCACAACCTTTTCGTTGTTATATTTACAAACTAGTTGGACTCATTTATCTCCTAGTCATTTGAGCACATGAAACTAAGAAACCCTATACTTCTAGATGTGTGTTGTATCATGTATGTAATGATCTTGCATTACTTGAGTTGAGAAATAGATGTTGCTTGCTGATTTGATAACTACTACATCCGTATTTGTATCACACATTAATCTAGATTCATAATAACCAATTATCATGTAACATCATGATTTAACACCCCCCCCCCCCCCCCCCCCCCCCCCCCCCCCTCTCTAATTACACTGGCACACTATCTCCATCCTCTTCCTCCACCCTTCTGTCAACTCCAACTATGCCACCCTTCTCACAATTGACAATGTCAACGCTGTACAAAACCGCCACCGTTCCGACTGAACACACGAAAACTAACACCGGCCCAAATATCCAGAGCATCAACGGTAATGTTGTAAAGAAAATCCTGTTCCCAACAGTGCACATAAATATCCCCTTATCTAGCAATGCCAACACGTGCTCTTTTCTCAGCATGCTTCCATCAATTGCGAGAAGGTTGATGAGAATGTTAACCTGGGTGAGGCAAATAATCGAGAGAGACTGGCAAAAGAAAACGGCAAGAAATGCGAGTAGGAGGAGGGCGACTTTGCAGTCGAGTTGAAGGTCATTGGTGTCGTCTCCATCCGTTAGGGGGAATAGGTGGTGGTGGTTGTTGTTAGAAGTAGTAATGGTGGAAGTAGCGGTGGTGGTTGTTGTGTAGGCTTTGCTAGCGAAGATGAGGAGGCTGCAACTAATGAGGACGGAGGTCCTGGCCATCAAGGTGGCGCCCATGATGTTGTTTCGTATGGTCAGGACTGCCAACACATTCTTATTGTCGTTGTCCTGTAACGATCATATTTTTATATTATTATATTAAACTTTTAGCATGTGCAATACATATGTTTTTTTTCTCTTACAGAAAATACAATGTGTCAAACATTTTGAGAAATTACCTTCATTATATGGCTGATCCAAGCCCGCTGGCCGAGCTTATTCATTGCTAGATAAGTCCGGTGGGGGTGTCGCTTAAGGGTGTACCAAAGCCAAGCTTGATAGAAAAGCGAGGATGCAAGGGCCAAAGGCATGAATATGAGATCCAAATAGACATTCTTCCATGCCATTTCTTTCTCGCCTTGGAGTTTCTCTCTTCTCCTTCAAAGAGTAATCTAACCCGCTCTACGACTCCATATGAGTTTCGTACCTTTTTATAACCCTCTACTTTCTCTGATTCTCATCGAGTTAACCATCCATAGGTTCAAATTTGACCCTTTTACATTGGGCTACTTTTGTCCTCCAACGCTGACATGGCGAGCTCCGATTGGATGAAGAGAGTAGTTTTGGCCTTGTCAAAAAAGTTTACACATTTGATTAATTAACTAATTAGAGTTAATTAGTTTGATGGGAATGTTAGGAGACCTAGGTGTGAACGAAGTGTAACCCATATGTAGAGGCTTGAAGCATGAACTTTTAGATGGCATTTTAAGACCTAAGAATGAACGAAGTGTATCTGGTCTATTTTTGTAGCTTGATGCATGGACTGTGTTTTTGTTTATTGTGTTACTAGTAAATACACGTGCAATGCACATCTGAACAATATTTTTTTATATTCTATTCATCTATATATAATGGGAAAAGTACGTGCGGAATACGTAAAATAATAGACTGACATTCACTGTTCATGATCCTTCTCTCACGGGGCAGGTGCAGAGAGAGAGGAAGATGAAGTGGATAGGGTTTTTGGTTTTTTTGAGGGATAGGAAGAAGGTAATAAATTTGAACGTGTACTGTACGTATTTCATTGGTTTATATTGTAGAGTTTAATTAAACGTGCGTTGCACGGGTTGGGATATGGACAAATTACATTAAGGCCTTCTCCCATTATAGTTGAGATGTACAAAAATGTGAATAACAGTATAAACACTGGCAGAAAGACTAAAAGAGAGAGATAAAGATGTGTAGCCAAAGTATTGTGACTCTTTATTCATAACATATATATATATAGAGAGATGTAGAGCTGGTATCGGGTTCTATCGGGTCCTCCACTATCCGGACCCGGATCCGGATTTGCAAGAATCGGGTCCTGGTCCTAGTTAAAAAAAATTACTCATCGGATCTGGTAGTAGAGAATAAATATTTGCACTTAAGTATTTTTGCACTCGGTACCCTACGATTCTAACAATTTTTGCACTTAAGAACATGAATTAATATTATATTTACATATCTATCTTCAACAGTTAATTTTATATGTATATTCCAATTACCCTATTATTCAAATTCTATATGTATGGGGATATTTTTTAACGGGTTCGGGTCCGGGTCGGTTGTATTTTGAGCAGACCCGATGTAACACCCCGAATTCCTTTTACAGGTAATTCATAGTACAACATGATCTTTTACTTCAATTTGTACAATTTTACAAGGAAAATAAAACTTTTCTTTTATTACACAACAATGTTTATTACAGAATTACACAGCGGAATAAAATACAATAAGAAATATAACTCTAATATCAGCAGCTTAAATATAATCTTTATCATCAACCATCTTTAAGTCCTTGCCAATCCAATCAAACCCTGCACTGAAAATCTGTGGGCATCTGTGGGCACGTCAGTTGCTTACAACCGACACAATGTTATAAACAGTGATCCTCTCTATGCTGTATTATAACGAAATATCTTACTTTAACAAACACAAACTTGAATGCATATAAAAGTGTAAAGAGTGACTATCCTAAACATGTAAGTGTATGATATGACTTAATACCTAATGCAGATATTATACTACAATGACACTATTGCATATTTGTTCGGATTCTATGCACCCCATCCTACATAGGTCCGAGGATAAGCACCTACGTACTCCACAATAAAAGGTTTAATCCTTTGCCGTGAATCCTAATACTATGATTACTACAAGATTCAGACACTTTGCAAGTATTGGCTCTCGTGCTTGGAATACTGGAAACCAATCCCACTTCGTGGATCATTCTGGGGCCCTTACGTCCATCATCTCGGAATACTGGGAATCATCTCACTCCGCATGTCATCTTGAAGCCCTCATTGCACAAGTATCCGATGAGCATCGCTCTCCTCTCAGAATACTGGAGATCATTCCCGCTCCGTGGATCATTCTGTACCCCTTACGTCCATCGTCCCGGAATACTGGGGACGTTTCTCTTTAAGGATCATTCTGGAGCCCATAACTCATGTTTGTTCTAGTTTTATCATGTCACCAACTAGTGTATGTCCTTATGTTTGAAACATGAATGAATAATACTACCTAGAGCTAGCTTACTCTACTACCGATCTTAAACCATACACCGAGAACGATAACCCATACTGGCCCTTTCTCGAAATCAATTATTCATTTTTATTTCTTTGCCGGTACCTGGGTCTCACTAAACCTCTATAATCAACATCTTTTCATGTTCAACAATTTGGGGTACTCATTCTCTTATTACTCATATTCTCAATTTTCATGTATTCATATTTTATTCAAATTTTTTCATTAATTATTATTTATTCATCAATAAGTCAAATCTCAACATATTCATTTTCATAATACACTTTTCATGTTCATCAAAACTTTCACAATACAAGTTAATTAAGATTTAAAACATAATCTCTTAAAAATTCATCATTGAAAATTCATCTCATCATTTTCCTTTGATTTATTTTGAGTCAATCTTAACATCTTTAATCATATATATATATATATATATATATATATATATATATATATATATATATATATATATATATATATATATATATTTCTCTTGAGTTCGCATCTCATCTAAGCATGAATATGATCTTGACTTTCCCAAAAATATAACTTAAAACTGTGAGAAATATTCTCAATCACTTTATTTAAGTATCATTTGTAAAACAATAAATTCAATGTCAAAAAACTGCATTTCATGCTATTTGTAAATATCATAGAAAATTATATACTTCACGAAACTTTGCGTTCTTTATATCAAATAAAGGTATACAAGTCTACTACAATTTCTTAGTTATAAGTTTCCTCAAAATATTGTATCTATAACCATGAATTCTTCGAAATATACAGTAGGGTCGAAATACTGAAATACTGTCAATTGTTCAGTCTTGAAAAATTCATTATAAATTCATTTCTTTGTGAAAATTTGATTTATTGAACTTTTCAGAAAGGTTAACGAGTCTACTAAAATTTCTTAGTTCTGACCTTTCTCAAATTATTTCATTTGCAATGCTGAATAGATTTAAAACTGAAATGTGAACAGATTTCCAGCAACTAGTCAACTACTAACTAGTTCTAAGTTTAGATTTTATTAAAATAGTAAACGACCTCCAAATCTTATGAAATTTTACAGGGATGTTCCTGAAACATACAAAATGCTTAAAAGTTTTATTTCTAGATTCCAAATATTTTATTAAATACGATTTTCTGATATGCAAACAAAATTCAAAACAGTAACTTTTCTTGGCATGAATTAGTAACTTTGTGTACAAACTTAGGCTCAATTCATATAATGTATTACTATGCACCCAAACAACATCATTTCAACTTATCTGGATAATAATCTTTTAATTAGCATGCATTTCATTTAAATATCATCATCACAAATTAACCTTTACTCATATGTATAAACAATTTTAAATATCAATTCTCTTACACATGCATGAGACTAAATTTTAGAAAGTTCAAGAAGTCACCCACTTTAGTTGAAGAAAGAAGAATGAAAGAAAATTTCTTGGATGTTGCTCCTAGCTCCAAGAATGGGACTTCCTTCTGCTCCTAGTAAGCTTTCCTTTCTTCAAGCATGAACTCAAGCAACTCTCTTTTTCTTTTCTTCTCTTTCTTTTCCTCTCTGTATTTTCTTATCTTTCTTATATTTTGTTTTTCTTTTGATATTTGTGCAAGAATTTATGAAGAAAGGGGGTGATAGGGTTGAATGGGTGAATGAATAGACACCCATTACCCAAAATTAAATAACCATTAACAAAATTAATCACTCACTCACCATTACTACATAAACCCCCACCTCTTTCCCTTCATATGTATGACCAAAACCCTTTGAATTTTTCACATGTGCACACTTCTCATTCATTTATTTAATTATTTGTTTATAGCCTAAATGTATATACTGTTAAATGACAAGTGCATGATTTAAAAGTGTTTATTTGAAGTAAAATAAATTAATGAGCTTCTTCTTTTTAATGATTTTTTAGTGGGCTTGAAAAATAGAATTTTGGACCCATGGGTTTTTAATAAAAAATAAATAATACATTTGTGACAATTAAAATGAGAAGAAAAGTGTGAATGAAATCTTAGAAATTTTTTGAAATAAAATGCACATAAAAATTTACGTACGATGCAAATATTCAAAATATGAAATAAATTTGATTAACGGAGAAATGTTTATAAATAATCGGAATATGACATACGAAAAATATTTATTTTGATAATGTTATGGATATTTCATGTAACAATGAAATTTACGTAATCGATACGTGGATTGAAAGCACGTGCAATATACGTAAAACACAACGATAAAATTTAATATTTGAATTGGCTCAAATAGGATAAAAATGAGTTTTGAGAAAACAGAAAATATATAAATAATCAGAATATAAAATACGTATGAAATTTATATAAAAATACGTTACGAATATTACTCGTAACGGTACAAAATACACGTGCATAACACGTGAGGGCAAAATTGTCATTACTCAATTTTGCGGGTGTTACACCCGGACCAAGGTCGGAAAGTGCATCAGGTCTTATTTTATGACCCAGACCCGTATAGATCGGGTCGATTCCGGTCCAATGCCGGGTCCGGTCAAGTTCGGATCGGGTCCGAGTATCATGTAAATGTGACAGTGCTAGAGAGAACTTAGGGTTAGAGTTTTGTAGTGTGGTTGGGCCGCCACCTGAATAGGTGATCTTGAACTGCCACCTTAATAGGCGGGCATCCACATAAATAGGTGGTTACGGTTTCACAATACTCTCCCTTGGGTGCCCACTTTTGAAACACTGTCTCTTTAAAAAAATTCCTAAAGAAAAACCCACATTTGGGAAAAATAATATGATTATTCAGGAATCTAAGTGAGTGCGACTTACATTACCTCATTAAAAACCTTTCGAAGGAAAACACCCAGTGAGAAAACCTTATCGAAAAAAATTATTACAATGCGCAAAGAAATTCTTTAGGATGTCTCCATTAGCATCTTCAAGATGCTCCCCCTAAAAAATACTAAAATTTATTTTATTTAGTTCTTACATCAACTTAAATGAAAAATCACTCTCCCCCCCTAAAAATAAAAATAAAAATAAATAAATAAATAAATAAATAAATAAATAAATAAATAAATAAATAAATAATAATAATAATAATAATAATAATAATAATAATAATAATAATAATAATAATAATAATAATAATAATAATAATAATAATAATAATAATAATAATAATAATAATAATAATAATAATAATAATAATAATAATAATAATAATAATAATAATAAATAATAATAATAATAATAATAATAATAATAATAATAAATAATAATAATAATAATAATAATAATAATAATAGTAATAATAATAATAATAATAATTAAATAAATAAATAAATAATAATAATTACTACATTTGGCCATTACATCATAACCCATCACAACCCAAAACTTTATCAGCTTATAAAAAGTAAATAATAATAATAAGGGTAAAAGGGATATGAGCAACTTGCTCATTTAGTAAATGAGCAAGTGATGAGGTGGCATGCATGTGATTGGGAAATTCTAAAAGTGGTTAGATACTCAATGTATCACATGCTTGCCATCTCATCACTTGCTCATTTACTAAATGAGCAAGTTGCTCATATCCCTTTTACCCTAATAATAATAATAATAATAATAATAATAATAATAATAATAATAATAATTTTGGTCATTACATCCCAACCCAAAAATTTATGAGCTTATATATTTATATGTCAAACTGCTGAAAACTTTTCATGCCAATCTAGTGTACTAACTTTTGAAATCTGAACTTTGGGAGGAATTTTGTGAAGAGATGTACAAGGTTCTCTGAAGATTTGATATGCTTTACATCAATCATCTTTTCTTCTTGCAGTTGGTGGGTGAAGAATTTTTTTTGTGAGATGTGCTTCGTCCTGTCTCCTTTGATGAAGCATTTTTGAATTTGCTTTATACAAGCTGCATTATGCTCATAAATGATTGTAGGTTTGTTTGTGACTTCTGGGAGCTCGTAACTCCCCCTGATATGCTGAACTAGAGACCTTGACCATACATAATCTCTACTTGCTTCATGAAGTGTTAGTATCTCAGAATGATTGGTTGATGTCACTGCAATTATTTTTTTGGATGATCTCCATGAAATAGTTGGCACTAGTACTAAGAAAACATACTCTGTTTGTGAAATTCCCTTGTGGGGATCAAATAAATAATATGTGTCTGTATATCCAACAATGTTAGCACATTCATAAGAATAATATAAACCAAGATCTAGTGCATTGTCTATATAAAGGAGTGCGCCTTATTGCACTCAAATATGGTACTTCAGGACCCGTAATATCTTCAAATATTTTCTTTTATCCAATATGGATTCTGGTCAACTTCTAGTGACCTAACCACCATGGGTGTAGTGAGTAGACGACAATCACTCATATCGAATCTCTTTAGGAGAATTTCACTATATTTAGCTTGATGTAGTAAAATTTTAATTTTTGTGTGCTCGATTTGCAGGTAAAGACAAAATTTTGTTTCACCCAAGTTTTTTATATCAAATTCTTTATTACGATAGCTTGCGGCTTTTTCAATCTCTTCTGGAGATCCGATCAAGATTATATTATCTACATAGACGACTGCTATGACCAATCCCTTCAGGAATTTCTTTATGAATACACAGGGACATATAAAATGATAATGAATGTAACGCCCTTACCCCAACTCAGACAATTTATACAATTTATGAGACAAATTATTTATAGTATAGTGCAACTGCCTACCAAAGGATGCCTCTCAAAAGGTGGTTAACCGGATTGGTGACTTTTGATCATAGGCTATATTATTTATTATTATTTAGCTCTTGCTAATTCCTGATATGGGACTAATCAACTCATACTCTCTCTCTTTTTAATCCAGTGCATAGTAGACGTGGGTCCCATGCCAACGTCACACTCATAGAGACAGCATGCATTCTCAATTCCGGAACCGGGTGGCCCCATGCTGATAATATCATGACGTCAGCGACTACAACAGCACAACGCTGTTTTTCACAAATCGTGGGCCCCCCCCAGTTTCCAATTATTTACATCTATGCCATCACTCACTATATATATATATATATATATATATATATATATATATATATATATATATATATATATACACACTATATATTTTTTAGAAATTATGGGGTGTTACATACACCACCCTTCAGAAATCAGCATCCTCGCTGAGCACGGGGTATGCACAATCTAGTGCAGGATCTACTTTCTAGTCAATGTGGAGCAGTCCGTGAGCATTGCTCTCGTCTTTGGACTACTGGAGACCAATCCCACTCTGCGGATCATTCTGTGGCCCTTACGTCAATCGTTTCGGAATACTGGGGATTGTCTCACTCCGCCGATCATTATGGAGTCCATAACTCACGGCTCTCCCAAACTCGGTGTCTAAAGTCGGCTCTGATACTATTTGTAGCGCCTCGCCCTAAATTCAAATAATTTTATGCAATTTATCAGACAAATTATTTATAGTATAGTACAACCGCCCACCATAGGCTGGCTCTCAAAAGGTGGTTAATCGGATTGGTGACTTTTGATCATAGGCTATATTATTTATAGTTATTTATTTCAGTTGTATTTCCAATATGGGACTATACAAATCACTTCTCTTTCTCTAATCCCGTGACGCACAAGCAGCCAAAGCTAGGCGAGCCCCATGCCACGTCAACGAGGAGGAGACAGCCGCTGCCTGCCTCACAAACGAGTGGGCCCCCACGGTGACGTCATCGCTGACGTCACCAGCATGCAAGCATCACCTGTGTTGTTATACAACCCGCCCGCTTTTATTTTATTTACCACTTTGCCATCACCTTATTTTATATATATATATATATATATATATATATATATATATATATATATATTGAAATTACGGGATGTTACATAGACCCCCTTCAGAATCAGCGTCCTCGCTGATCACGGGACATGTACAATCTAGTGCAGGATCTACTTTCTAGTTGATGTGGCGCAGTCCGTGAGCGTCACTCTCGTCTTTGGAATACTCGAGACCAATCCCATTCCGAGGATTATTTTGTGGTCCTTACGCCCATCGTCCCAGAATACTGGGGATTGTTTCACTCAGCCGATTATTCTGGAGTCCATAACTCATGGCTCTCACATACTTGGTGTCGAAAGTCGGCTCTGATACCATTTTTGTAACACCCCTGCCCCAACTCAGACAATTTATACAATTTATCAGACAAATTATTTATAGTATAGTACAACTGCCCTCCACAGACTGCCTCTCAAAAGGTGGTTAACTGAATTAGTGACTCTTGACCATAGGCTATATTATTTATTATTATTTAATTCTTGCTAATTCCCGATTTGAGACTAATCAACTCATACTCTCTCTTTTTTTAATCCCGTGCACAGGAGACGTGGGTCCCATGACAATGTCACACTCACAGAGACCCATGCTGATGTCAGCGACTACAATAGCACAACGCTGTTGTTTCACAAATCGTGGGCCCCCCAGTTTCCAATTATTTACATCTATGCCATCACTCTCTCTCTCTCTCTCTCTCTCTCTCTCTCTTATATATATATATATATATATATATATATATATATATATATATATGAGAAATGCTCCATTGAAAATGCAAATATTGTGAAAAACGTGAAAACAAGCCTAGGCCGTTGTTTCAACAACGGCCTAGGTTATAATGCATTATAACCTAGGCCGTTGTTTGTTTTCCACGTTTTCACAGACACTTGCATTTTCAACTGAGCATTTTCCTATGGGGTGTTACAATGTAACACCTCGCAAAATAGTAAATAACTATTTTGCATATTAATCCGTGCACATTTGAGAATTTGCACGTGATTATATATTTTTTATGATTATTATTTTTAATTGAGGAATTTTCAGATATATTATATATTCTGAATCCGATAAGATGTATTTGAGATATCTTCTCAATTAAATTTTGTATGTTATTCCAATTGTTTAAACGAAACAATCTTTTGAGAAATAATATTTTTATAAAATATATTCTTATGTTTTACAAATAGATATACTTTTTATTTGTATGTATATATATGTGGATGAATATATGTATATTTTGATCGGATTGTATATGATGTATATACATGAATACTTGTATGTATATGTATATGTATATATTTATATATATTTGTATGTATATATATTTAATTGAATTATGTTGAATTGGATTTTATGGCTGGAATGAGCTATGTATTGTATATATATGAATATATTGAAATGCATATATATTATATATGTATGTATATATGTGTATATAATTGTAGCGATGTAGAAGACTCACACCAAATCAAACTTCTCCTAAAATGCTTGATCTTGATGAGATCCTAAGGCCAAGATTCCCCAAAAGCATACAAACCCTTTTTCTCCTTGAAGCTTCTAGCAAATAAATCCCAATCTTTCATCCTCAACTCCCCCTCATTTCCCCCCCCCCCCCTCCAACTTGGCCAACCAAACCCACCCCCTCCCTCCACGGACAGCCGGCCACCTCCCCAAGCCCATCTCCACCCTCATCTCATCTCCATCTCATCTCATTTCTAAACCCAATTTCTTCCACTTCACCTTCTTCTACTTCTTCTTGGTTCAAAAGCAAAAGCAAGAAAATAAGAAAGAAAGAAAGAGAGGAAGTGAGTTTGATTGTCTTTTGTAGGTTGAAGAGGGAAGCACTAGGAAGAGATGGAGAAGAAGAATTGCAAAGGAGAAGGAGGAGCTAGCAATCGGAAGTTTGGAAGAATTCGACAATTAGATGTGGGTGTTCCCTAAGCTCTAGCTTATGAAAATTTGTTTTTATGTATTGTAAATGCTTGCTTGAATGCTTGTGAGTAGTAGAATTTTTATTATGTTGAGTTTGGCTTAATTTTGAAGTAGAGGTAGAAATTGCTAGTAGAACTTAAGACTTCGATGATGGTAGAGAATTTATAAAGTGGTTTAATGTTAGAATTTCGGCTTCAAACTTTTACTTGATGTTGATGATGATGTTAGGGGCTAGCTAGAATTATTTCGGAATTTTTGGATTTTATTTGAGGGGATAATGAAATTGGAAATCGAAAACACTAAAGAATTGAGAATATGTAGTTTGGGGTAAACAACGAGTCAAGTTCAAAAAGTCATAACTCAAGATCTATAAGGAATTCTAAGTTGAAACCTGAAATGGAAAGTTAGATGTATACGTTAACAACTTGTATTCCAAAATTTAGAATTCTTGGAATTTAATTGCTATTTTTAATATATTTGTTTATTCGACTGGTTCAGTGGGAAAGCTGCAGCTGATTAGATGAAAATGGGAACTTTGAAAATTTATATCTCTCAAATGGTATGAGATTATGGGATGAAACTTGAAATGTAAAGTTCTTGTATGTGTCTTCTAGTTGTGTGAAAAGTTTGAGAAATTCTGGAAGAGTTTTAATACTCCGTTTGATCGATCCAAACATCGCAGCGAGGAAGTTAGAACTGCAGTTATGTTCTGTTTGGGGATGAATTAGATCGAAGTTTGAAAATCCATATTACTTCTATTATTTTGAGTTAGAAGTAGAAATTTTGGATTATTGTGGTTGGATATGTCTACCTTGATTCTCCAAAGTTTGAGAATTATTGGACGAAGTTTCAGGGATCAAACAATTGTTCGTTTGTAGCAGATTGCTAAAGGTGAGTCTGCAGGATTGAACAGTGCACACCTGATAGAGATAAGAGTTTTGTAGCACTTTAACAGCTGAATCGGCGGAAGTGATCAGCTGGAGAGTTGTAGTATACACTCATATCTTTCCATAGAATCTAGGATCACGCGATTCCGATAAGTTGATGAATTGTTGTGGTTGTTGCAAGATGCAGCTAGAATTAATAGGTCTGCAGGTTGAGAAGTGAACACCCGATGGAAATAGAAGTTTTATAGTACTTAAATAGATGAATTTGAAAAAGTGATCAATTGGAGAGTTATAGTAGACATTCATAGCTTTCCATAGAAATTGGTATCATGAAATTTCGATGAGTGAGTGATTAGTTATGCTCGTTGCAAGTTGCATTAACTGTATTGATACCATTGAAGTCTGCATGTTGAGATTGTGCACATCTGATGAAAATAAGGGTTTTATAGCATTTTAATGACTGAAATTGAGGAAGCGACCAACTAGAGAGTTGTAGTGCACAGTCATACCTTTCTATAAAGGTCAGGATCTTGATATTCCAATAAGTGGGCCATGTGTTATGAATTTTTTAGGTTCAGCTACTGGGCAATTGTTGAACTGATTACTCTAGCTGATTGTTAAGGGATTTTTCTAATTGTTATGGACTGATTTTGAGATAGTCATCAACTAGAGAAGAGAAGTAGAAGATTATACCTTTCTATATAATCTGGAATCGTCAAATTTGAGTTAGTAGATGATTTGCTATGAGATTTTTCTACATACTGCAATATTATGATTGTGAGCTAAAATTGAGTTTTAAGATGTTTTAAGTATTTATCCCTTCTAAGCACTTCACATTGGACTTAGATGAGATTCTTGGTGCTTATAAAACATGATGGAACCATGATCGAGTTAGGGATATAGTTGTACGACTTGATTATCGTATGTTCAGCTTTTTAGCTCGTCTAAAATGTGTTGAAACCCTAGGTCGGGCAATGATTGGCTATTAGTAGTTTGTGTTTGTTTCACCTCATTTTTCGGGTATAAAGCACTTCCTTGGGCGTTGTTGTACTGCTCGCCGAGGATCACGGGCCGGGGATATGAGTCGAGAACCTACAGAGGTATTGGCAATTAGCATTGGTATCGTGTTGAGTCGGGTCAGGTCCTTCACTACCCGGACCCAGACCCGGTTCCCTACGGGTCGAAAAATTGGACCCGGACCCGGTCCTCATGGGTCGGACCGGGTCCGGGTCCGGGTCCGGTTCGGGGTTCGGGTCCTATTAAAATATTCCTACCCATTCGGGTAGGAGCGGGAGTGTGAGCGGCAAGCGGAGGCAGCGAGTGGAGGATTTAGAATAGAGGAAAGAAGAAAAAAGCATGAATTTTGAGTTTGGAAAAGGAAGATTTAGAATTAAGGAGGAAGGATGTGAGGGATGAGGATACAATATTTATTTTTATGTTGTTTTTTTGGGTTTTTTTTAACGGATCCGGGTCCAGTCGGGTCTTTTTTGAGCGGACCCGAACTCGGACACAAAATTACAACGTGTCCCATTTTAGGTTCCGGACCCGGACCCAGATAGGCCGGGTCGGATCCGAGTTTCAAATATTTTTACCAATGCTATTGGCAATCGAGGAATATTGATTTGCCGTATTGGTTTGTGTTGACAGGCTCGTTTGTCTCAATCGTTTAAATGTTGAACGAGATTGGGTGAATAGCATGTTTTGGTAACTAGATTGTATTTCTTTATTTTCGCTTGAGGGCCAAGTTGGTGTTAAGGGTGATACCCTATAATCCAATTTGTTCTAAGGGCCAGCACTAGGCGGTGACTACTAGGGTTGTCTCTTCCTGTCATAGAGATACATGCTGAGTTGCGTACCTCGCTTTGTTAATTCCTGAAGTGTTATAGTAAGAACGGGAAGGTTTCCTAGAGGTTCTATGTTGGTGATGAACGTGCCATAGGTGGAGTTCCCTATGAGTCTTCGTTGCCATTTGGTTGTACCTTGTAGTTCATCACGACTTTTGGTGAGATGCTCCAGACCCGGATTGGGGCACTACTACGTGTTTGTAGTAACGTGACTAAACCGAATAGCTGTAGGCCTCACTAGCCTTGTTGTATATGTTGGGAACATGATGAGTACAAAATAGAACGCAATGCATGGCGAGGGTTCGAAACCCTGAATCTGGAGAAGACAATTTGATTTGGAGCGTATGTAGTATGTGATGCATGCGTTTCCAAAGTCTTGCTGACATTAGATTAAGTGCATCTGTTTTTATGCATTAGACTTCAGGTCATGACATACATAGACACTAGGAAATTTGGATGCACATTTCCTTTCTTATCAAACTGATTGTGATTGTACAAGTTTAGAAATCGTTGTTTCTTATCAGCATTGCGTCATTATACGTACTGACGTGCCCACTCAATTTAGGTTATACACGGTCACTCAGTATACGCATGGCGTCAGTATTCTTTTCATTTGTTTTTCTTGCAAACACCCATTTAAAACCTACATAATTTATTTCTTTTGTAGTTTGTCCTGTAGGACCAAACACTCCACATTTTGTAAGGAAAACTAGTTCCGCTTGAATCACATCCTTCCATGTTGGCCAATCTGGTCTCTTTCGATATTCAAGGATGGTTCATGGTTCAGTGTTATCCTCATTTTCGTCACACTTTTAATCTCATCTGCTACTGCATATGAGAAAATGTCATCCATGAAAAATTCTTTTTGATTTCAAGTTACTCCTGAGTATGTATAAAACACAGATTTCTCATTATTGTTGGGTATCAGTACATCTTTCTCAGTCTCTTATGAAAACTGAGGCATATCTTTGACCGGGGCGATATGCTTTGTATTGGAGAAATTGAATCTTTGGTTCAAGACATCTTCAAGACCGTCATGAACTCTCTCTACAGGAGATGCTGCTTCAAAATCTGCTTCTTCAGGAACATTAGGGTGTGTTATGTTATTCAATCTCCTCTTTCGGGGAGCTGAATCTTAAGAACCTTTAGGTCTTCAACATTTTTGATGTAAAAATGTTTCATTTGCTGCTTTATTTAGTTCTTTTGGTATTTCTATTCTGGCAGGTACAATCATAGTTGACATATTTAAATAAGTCACTTTTGCAGCATCATTGAATGCATTGAGTAATTCATTTGCAATAGACTGCAAGCAAACAATTCTCATAATTTCTTGTTCACATTGGGGAGTTTTAGGATCAAGATGAGATAGAGATGGAGTATGCCACGATAATTCCCGACGTTATTCTGGAACGAGGTATTTATCTTCCTTTTTATCTCCCCCCGAAAATATTATCTCATCGAAGTGACAGTCCAAAAATATTGCAGTAAAGATATCTCTTGTCAATGGTTCTAAAATAATAATCGAAGGAGATTCAAAACCAACATAAATTCACAATCGACGTTGGGGATCCATTTTGGTTCTCTTAGGTGGAGGAATGAGGACATATATTGCACGACCAAAATTTCGAAGATGAAAAAGATTTGGTTGATGTCCAGACACTAACTGTGTGGGAGAGAACGCATGGTAAGATATTGGCCTTAACTTGATTTTTGATGCAGCATGAAGGATTGCATGACTGCAAACACTTACAGGAAACTTTGACTGCATCAGAAGAGGTCTAGTTATTAATTGGTGTAATACCCCGTATGAGGTGGGCCTTCATGGTGGGCGTCGTGGTGGGCTTAGTAATTAATTCATGGTTAGATGGGCCTATAGATTTGGTAGTGTGTGTATAGAGCCTATAGAAAGAATGAATTAATTACTGTGGAGCCATGATGTTCATGGTAGGTGGTGGTGACTTATTCTCACGTGGAAGGTGAGTTAGGATTGTGTATGTATATATTAGGAAGCTTATGACCAAGAGGCACCAACTAGTCCTGAGACCTTTTAAGAAGCAGTCTGTGGTGGGTAGTTGTTAGAATTTGTTTGAGCGGGGCCCGAGGCACTACACTTTTAGCTTCCACCAATAAAGTTTTGCATATCTAAGGTACCAATATAGTTCAGAATGGTTTCATACTATGTGATTAATAATTTAGTGCAAAATTTATCTTTAAACATGTTTCACAAATAATCAAGGTTTTATGCAATATGTTAAGTATTCTGGAATTTATTGCAAACTATACCGCTATGTGAAAACATGAATCAATAAAACAAGCAAAATTATATAATAGGGTCTTAATTGCATAATTGAACATAATCAATGTCACAAATGCTTATTGTTATGGAGGATTTGTGACTTTTCCTACTTATATGATTTAATCAATAATATTAGTGTTCTCCACTTTGGTGATATCCCACAAATATTATGATTAAATGAGTGCAAATGTGGATCAGTTATACTATATCTATATATAATGACTAATGCTCTTACATTACCACATCTATTTATAATAGTTCCTAAGCATAAATCACACGAGGATGAAGCAAACTTTGCTTCCTTCTCATAATAATTAGAATATATGATGGTCATCCACAATAATAACTAGTTTCTATTATTCAGAAAAGGCCAAGTCATAAGTATATATATACCAAAAATGAATCAGTACAAATATTTCAATTTAGATGATAAGCAAATATTTCAATTTAGATGGCTTGTTGTATATCCCAAATCAATTTAGATGATAAGCAAATATTTCAATTCTCAGTATTTGACCCAAAATACCGTTAGTACTTAGTAAGTTGGCCTTAAGCCCAAACAACAAACAATTTTAATAAAACCAAGAATACTTTGAGCCTCAAGGCCCAAAAAGAAATAATAATAAAATAAGAAATTTTACAAAATAAAAAAATAGAAAAATCAAAGAGATTAATGCTGGATTTGGATTCGGACTCTCAAACCCGAAACCTGATAACGTAACCCAATAATCTCATGGTTTGCTAAACTAAAATAAAATAGAATATTAGGCTGCACTTAGTCTTATTTGGGCTGAACCTTCAAGCCCAAAAATAAATATATGACATCAGAGATATGGATTGTGGGTTTGGGTTTTGAAACCCAACAAACTAAAACCTGACATGTTCATACCCTTTTCCCACCACCTTACTGTTCCCAAAACTCAATGTTTCTCTTAATTCATGTCCCATTACAAAGTGCAGTCCAACTTGTTTACTCAAACACTTGCACACTTCAAAACAAAACCCAGGAGCTAATGTCAAAATAAATTAATCATACAAAAAAAAAAGAAAAAAAAACACATAAAACCAAAAGAGTATCCACTAAAAATAATTGTACACACATAATGGAGGATGAACATTATTCACATTGATTCCCATATCATAATATCTCTGTGTACCAAACAAAATTAACTTTAAATATTTTTTAATAAAAAATCAAAATTTAAACTGGTCGCAAATAAAGGGATTATCAATTTCATAACAATTGACATTATAACATAAAAGCCAGCTATTCTATATGATGAAAATGACCTCCGTATGTGGCTCATTTTCCTCTCCTCTCCTCTCCTCTCCTCTCTACAAAAAGCAAAGATGGAAGATAAACACAACAATTAATATACAGACATTAATAATTGATGCATTCCACCTGCATTTGTCTCCTTAGTTACACATCCACATACTCCTTCCTTCCCTTCATACTCCCCTTCTGTCCTTCATTGACATACACTATATCAAGATTGTACATGATAGGTATCATAGTCAATGAGCACAAAAACACTAACACTGGCCCAAAAATCCATAGCAGCAAAGTGAGTGCAGCATAGAACAGTCTATTCCCCACACTATTGAGAAAAAAACCCTTTTCCAGTAAGTCACATACATACTCTGGGGTGAGGATTGACAAGAATGCCTCATCGTCGTCGTTATTGTTATTGTTGTTGTTGTCGATAGGGATGTTGATGAGGAAGTTGACTTGGTTGATGGATCGGATGGATAGGGAGTAGGAAAGGAAGGCGAAGAGGAAGACGACTAGGAGGGAGGTGTACTTAAGGGCCACCATGAAGTCTCCATGGGCTCCAAACACGGAGTCGTTGAGGGGTTTCTTCACGCTGTAGGTGCTACTGAGGATGGCAGCTAAGGCAGAGCAGAGGAGTATGGAGGTCGTTGCCATAAGTGTGGACCCCATTATGGCGTTCCGGATCGTCTGAACTGCCAAAACGTTTTTCTTGTCGTTGTCCTATGTACGTACAGAGAATTGACAGGGCCGCCGGGCAAAGTCAGGAATTTTTAATCAAATCAGAGGGCGGGAAATTAAGGACTAAAATAAATAATGTACATCAATATAAACTTACAAATAGTAATACGTATATACATTTTGGATAAAACATATGTCTAAGTTTGTTGGCCGATGGAATTGTTGGAGTAAACATGGATTTGAGCTAGAGATACACATACGATAAAAATTCAGAAAGAAGATAAAAAGGATCGTCTCTTATCTAGAATTTGTATCATCATTCGCTCCAATATCTCTTTAAACGTCAACAATGCTTTGAGATGCAATTAAGTTTCCATATACTTTGATGGATGACTGAAAAGTGCAGCAGATACTCACTATTGACGAGGTACGGGCCAATGTAATTAAACTTCTAAGTTGTAACCCACCTTAGCATGATTCTAATGACTTCCAGATTTGTTGTACACTAGAAAACATGAGCTATATATATGTAAAGAGCAAACCACTTTTTATTTTGAAAAAAACTACTAGGACATGCACTAGAGCTAAGGATAGCTTTATACTCAGCATACACTAAATTTGGAATATGAGTGTCTATTGTCCTATTGCACTGCTTTGAAGGATAAGCTAATGGATTTCTAATCCATCATCCGACAATTATTATTATTCTCCTAACGCGTATGTTGGCCTCGCTAGCTAGTGATTACAAACTATAATTGGAAATAACAAGATAAGAAAAGCCTACAGAAATTATTTGGTAGTGTTCTAGATGCAGTGTGATCATTCATAAGAGAGAAACACTAACATGACAGCTTTAGGCAGTTGTAGGGGTTTTGCTATGTTATTTCCCTCTCATTCATCATCAATTTGTTACGTTTAATTAAGGTTGGCAACAGGAAATGATAAACCCGTTTGTCTTCCGTTACCAATACCGTTACCAATACACATGTACATACGCAATATGAGATGGACACACCATAAATATTTCCTAAGTTTAACTTAATAAAACGTTTTGGTAGTTTGCACAATCCTGGAGGTGACTCTTGGAATTGGTAGTATTTGGGAGTGGAGTAGTGTGATTCAATCTTTTGCTACTTCAAGAGCTAGTATAGATCAATAGAATAAAAGCAAATGTTGAGATAGCAATTTTATAGTGCTTGCTACTTTAGAAAAACTGAAGTGTGACTTTTCAAATTTGATAACAAAAGCATATTCCATTTGTAGATATATAATTCTAACAGATCTAAAAGAAAATGACGCAGAAAAGAAATTATATGACCAAATAACTGAAAAACAAATTTGTTGTGCAAAAAGACAGAATTGTTTACAATCAAGCCATTCAAAACAGCTACAATTATTTAATGCTCTATAAAGCTAGTTTCATGTGGTAACTCATTCACATGTTTTCTTGAGTGTGCAAGAATGAAATTCTTAATTTCTATTTACCCCTAGTTTCATTAATGGAATCATAATGAAACAATGAAACATTATACATGACAAGTATTGACTTCAACAAATTAAATAAACAGTACCACTGAATTAGAATTCTTCAGCATCGATTTCAACTCATGAGGATGAATCTTAATTAGTAGCACATCTCTAATTTAAAATTTTCATTTTTTAAAAAAAATTAACAGGAAATAGTTTGAAGTAAAATGTAGCAATTATTTCTGATTACCAATGAAGTAATTTTTTCCTTTACAAAACAATACATAAAATAAAATGAAGTAATTCTTTCATTCTTTCCCTCCTATTTACATTAACATGAATTAATTTGAACTAAACACTATCAATTATTTCTCATGAACGAATGAAGGAAGAATTCCTCGTCTTTTACTCAGAAAAGATATATAGTTTTTCCTCTACATCAAATTTAATCAGTTAAAAGAATGTAATTTTATTAATAGAAAAATAAAGTATATTAGTTAAATTTGATACTTCTTCTTCTTCCCTAAGCAAGTGTCTTTTCTTTCATATATTATATACAAAGAAAGAGTAAACATGATATCCTACAATGCAATCACTATATTTTCTCAACTATTAAAGAACCAAGTCAGTTAAGTTTATAACATGATACACAAATAAAAGCATATATCTATATATATATTACCTTCATCATAGCAAGTACCCACTGGCGACGACCGGAGGAGTTGATCCCGAAGATGGTGCGGTGGGGCCGCGTCCGAACTGTATGCCAAAGCCATCCATGATATATTATAGGAAACAGAAGAGCTAAGGGAACTAACACTAGGTCTAAATAACACTTCCTCCACTCCATCTCTACTTCCCTCTCTCTGTATTATCTCCTCTCTTTCTCTCTCTCTCACGCACTCTCTCTCTCTCTCTCTCTCTCAATTGTGGAGGTAGGCTCCAAAAAAGTATTTATAGAACAAGTAGTGCAGTGCACATAGACGCTATTCAGGACAACTTAATGCAAGAAAATTAAAGCAAAAAAAAAAAAATCGGGCCTCAAAAAGGCAAAGGTGCCAATATGACTTCATCCTCATTAGACATGCAACAAACTTTGCCATAATAATTATTATAATAACGCATTTGGTCCTCCACTTAATTACATCATAGCTGATCTTTTCCACTAGGTTTTTCTTTTCAAAAAAAAAATCAACTTCATTAAATTTGTTTTAAATTAGACTTTGAGTATAAACTAGAATGTTGTAATAAGGGAATATTATTAGAATTAAAATTTTCACTTATAACTGATAATTATGGAAATGTAGTTTCATGTATAATTAATTATTACTCGGATTTTTATTTTTGATTCAATAATACCAGTATTATTGATTGTTTTTAATTTGTTAAACTTTTATTAATGAAATTCAGGAAGCTTCCACCACACTGTCAACTATTAAAAAAAAATCTATAATGCAACCTTAGGATATGCAAATTCTTTGCCCACATGTGTTTCATGATAGGAATAGAAATTGGTGGTGTGGCTCAGTCATTGTCGATCGAAGAACGGAAGAAACGGTTTATGTTAGATATTGTATTTAATCCTAGGGCTGTTCATACTTTGGTTAAAACCGATTACTGAACCGAACCGAAATTTACCAATTTGGTTCGGTTTTTTTGTTTTTGGTTCAGTTTTGATCCAAACCGAATTTTTTTTAGAGAGTTCGGTTCGGTTTTTGGTTGGCTTCTAAATAAACCGAACCGAACAAAAACCCGCACTTTTTTTGGACCAAAATAAATTATACCCCTAGGCTCCATCTCAAACTAAGCTGCTATGCAAGTGCACTTCAAAAGCTCCACCTCAAATCATAAAATTAGAAAAGTAAAGCAAAATAATCAACTCAAGGCTTCAAAAATTGATTAAGTCACCTTAGCTCCATTGGGAATAATTTCATGCAGCTCCTTTACACTTAGAATGATTAAGTCACCTTAGTCCAATACGAAGCATCACATTGCAGAATAGACCTTGGCATAATGGAAAAGAACTAAAGAAGTGTAGTACGCAATTGACAGGAGATGATAAAGTATGGGTTGTATGCTTTTCTGATAATGATGTTAGTGTTGATAAAAATGTTTTTTGGTCATATACAAGAATTCATTTAAGAAGATCGCTAGAGGACAATTTATCAGCTTGAAATAAGACAATTCAGGGTTTATTAACAAATATCCTGTGTATTAATAAAACATTTTAGCATATATGTGATGCCACATGCCTCTAGGATGTAGATTTAGCAAATGCACATTTTGACTCCGAATGTGATAAGAATTTGTTGTGAAATTTCAATCACAGTTAGACTTGGCTTATGGATCATTAAAGTATCTTAGCTTCCATCTAAAATTTTGGTTAGTTCGGTTATTAACCGAACCGAACCGATAAAATTCGGTTCGGTTCAAACCAAATTTTATCAGTTTCGGTTCGGATTTCGGTTTCAAATATACCAAACTGAAAATTTCGGTTCGGTTCAGTTATTTTCGGTTCGGTTCGGTTTCGCACCGATGAACAGCCCTATTTAATCCCATATCAGATATGTATCAGTTTAGTATTTTGGTTCTCTCCTATATATAGGAGTCATTGTACTCAGTTGTATTCATCCCAATAATCCAATCATATTTTCCAATCTTCTTGTTAACCTTATCATTGTATAAGAGCAAAATGTTTTGATCCGTACACCAAAATGAGTGTGAACAATGTTTGTGAAGAACTGGTAAATGTCGGGTATTGCAGAGCGTTGAAACACCCATGTGTATCTAGTATCTAGTAAAGTCGATGACTTTACTAGATACACATGGGTGTTTCAACGCTCTGAAATACCTCACATTTACCAATTCTTCACAATATGGTTCACACTCAGTTTGGTGTACACATCAAAATATTTCGCTCTGATGGTGCTCGTAAGTACACCTCCGCTGCTATGAGATCGATTCTCCAATCTCATGGTACACTCTTTCAGCAATTCTGCCCACACACACATGAGCAGTATGGTGTAGCTGAACGCAAGCACCATCATATTCTTGAGACGGCTCGCACTCTTCTACTCTCCTCTTCTGTTCCTTGTTCTTTCTGGGCTGAACCTATCATGACGTCTGTTAGCCTCATTAACATCACTTCCTCCTCTGTCCTATCTGGTACAATACCTTATGAGGCTTTATACACTCATAACCAGCCTATAATATGCTCCGTACTTTTGGATGCACCTATTATGTCCTTCTCCCTCCCATTGAGCGCACGAAACTCACCGCCCGATCCACTAAGTGCGTTCACCTCGGTCTCGGTCCTGAACATAAAGGATATCGTTGTTTTGATCCTGTGGCAGGTCATATTCGTATTTCCCGACATGTCACCTTTGTGAAAAACTCTCCCTATTATGTGACCTCTGATGAGGATGCTAGTTTTCTTGAATCCCCTGTTGTTGGGCCTTCTTCCCCGACCAGACCATCACACATTCCATTTGATCCCACTCCTTTAGCTCATTTCCCATCTCATACTGACGTTCCACCTATTCTTTCTCCTACAGAGACACCAGCTGCATCCCCACAGTATCATGCCCCCTCACTACCTACATCCCCATAACTGCATGCACACACACAACTTATCTCACCTCCCCACCCTGACCCTCCTCAACCGGTCCATCAGTCTGCATGTTCTACCTTGGGCATCCCACCAGCTTGTTACATACCTGATGCCACTGGTCCTTCTGATCAGTTTGGTTTTACTACCTTAGTCTTCTACTCACTACTGTTTCATGCGTATCTCACTGCCATACACTCTACACGCGAGCCTAGAACCTACCAGGAAGCTATTCAATATTCTGAGTGGTGGGAAGCTATTGCAGAGGAGTTCAGTGCCTTTGATCAGACTGGCACTTGGGATGTTGTTCCCCTACCTGTGGGCGTTCAGCCTGTTAGCTGCAAATGGATTTTTAAGGTAAAATATCGACCTGATGGCTCCATTGAGCGGCACAAGCCTCGTCTTGTTGCCAGAGGATTTACTCAGGAGCATGGTATTGATTATGATGAGACATTTGCCCCGGTTGCCCAGATGACTACAGTTCGTACTCTCCTTGCCGTTGCTGTCAATCGTCAGTGGCCGTTATATCAGATGGACGTGAAGAATGCTTTTCTCCATGGTACCTTATCTGAGGTTTTGTACATGCATCCTCCTCCTGGTCTTACCACTCCTCCTCGTCATGTTTGCCATTTGCGACGGGTTATATATGATCTGAAACAAGCCCCTCGAGCCTGGTTTGAGTGCTTTCGCAGTGTTATCACTGTAACGCCCCGAATTTTCAATATAATATCTCAGAAATACGTGGCACAATTCCCAACATCTACCTCAATGTAATAGTAAACATAGCCAAAACGCAGATAAAATTTTTAACTTTTATTACATCAATTCTTTACAAAACACAGCGGAAAATTAAACACCTTGAATTACAATTTCTTTCTTTTACAAAACATTCTTTTACAATTTACATAAGGCACACTATCATTCTACCACATGCATTCAAATCCCAATGCTATAGGTACCTACCTGTACAACATGAGGATAGAGATAACCCTAACTCCCAAAATTACAGGGGTTAGCCATAACGGTGTGAGTTACATCAAAAGAAATACAACATGAGTAAAACATAAAGAATAAAGTCATAAACAACATATGTCAACAGTAATAACAAATGGAATAAGGAATACCATTAAATTAAATATGAAAACATCAAGTGAAACTAGACTAAGTATCAAGTGTAGGAAAACAAAAATCAAATATGCATAAAACCAAGTCAAGAAAACACAAGTGCAGGATGATGACTCTCTAATGCATACTTGTCGGATTCTATGCATTCCATACTACATAGGCCCGGTGCAAGCCCTTATCGTTCTCCACTTTGTAGGGTTCAATCCCTCATTATGCAACTAATCCTACTACTGTGATAGAAACAAGATACAGAATACTCCGCGTATAGGCATCACAACTCTCGACGCGCAAGTATCATATAAGAATAGCTCTACCCCCAGGAAGAAATCACCTCCCTGACGGGTACCCCATGAATAGGTTTGTGAGACCCTCGACATGCTGATACACTAGTACATCGTGTGAATAGGCCCACCGACCCTCGACACGCAAATGCACCTGTATGCTCCGTGAATAGGCCTACAGACTCTCGATACGTGAACATACCAAATGTCATCTCGAGACAAAAAACACAGTCCTGGAACGTATCCGTTGGACTAGACCCCTAGAGCATATACTTACGTTTCCCAAGTTCTATCACATCTCCATTCGTGCCTGTCCTTAGCTTGAATATTATTAAAACACAAATCTCCCTCTCTTGAATTAGTGTATCCTGCCAGACTTAATTTCACAACAACAACCCCAAGACCCAACTGGTCATAATCCACAAAATATCATCTGCCAGTTCACAGGACTCCCACTAACTCCTAGAAATTCACAAAACGAATATCAACACCAAAACTTTCAATAAAACTCTTTATTTCATCATCAAAACGTTTTTGTCAAGAAAACTCATTAAATCCGCAAAAATCCAAACTCATTTAATACACTCGTAAATTCCAGAATTGAAATAAAAGATTAAATCCATTAAATAACTAAAAATCATATTTTAAAATCATAGAATATCACAAAACATCAATTTCTTCAAAAACCATATATATTTCACTTTATAAAGTCATAGAAATACAATTTAAATTCTATTATAATTAAAACATTACACTCTGTAAAATACTATAATCTGTAGAAAAAATATCATCTAAAACAGTAGATCAATAATCCATAATATCGAAGAAATAATCGTTCAAGAAAAACGAAGAAAACTCAACAAAAATAGTCAGCCAAACAGTTGCCAATCGACCGTCAAACCAGTTTAAAAAGCAACGGTCGACCGACATGCAAAAATTCCCAAATCAACTAATTGACAGTCGACTGTCAATCCATGTGTAAATTCTGGACACTCAATCGACAATTCAAAAATCGATAGCTTTAATATTCGTGCACCTTTTCACTGACACTTCGTTTATTCTTTGTAAAATCATAAATTTGTAAAAAAAATATCCTGAGGTAATCAAATACAACTTGTCTAACATACTGGAGTTTATAAAACAAATCAAAATCTCATCAAGATCATAAAAAAGCAAATTTTCATCAAAACTACTTCAAAACAGTAAAAGTGTATATATATATATATATATATATATATATATATATATATATATATATATAGGGAAAAAGGGGTATAAGCAACTTGCTCATTTAGTAAATAAGCAACTGATGATGTGGCATATATGTGATTGGATAATCTTTAAAAGGGTTAGTTGTCCAATGTATCACATGCATGCCACATAATCAATTGCTCATTTACTAAATGAGCAAGTTGCTCATATCCCTTTTACCCATATATATATATATATATATATATATATATATATATATATATGGAAAAAGGGGTATGAGCAATTTGCTCGTTTAGTAAATGAGCAAGTGATGAGGTGGCATGCATGTGATTGAAAAATTCTAAAAGTGGTTAGATACTCAATGTATCACTTGCATGCCACCTCATCAATTGCTCATTTATTAAATGAGCAAGTTGCAAATTTCCCCTTTTCCATATATATATATATATATATATATATATATATATATATATATATAGGGTGTTTAAGCATCAGTTAAAACATCAAGAAATCATCGTACATGTGTAGTATATTGTTCAAATCAATCTCAGCATCAAAACAATCAAGATCCACCTGAAAACTTCACAAAAATCACAAAAAAACCAATTTTGGCCATTCACCATCAGACCCGAAAATAATTACTCAACCCCCAACTTCAAAACTTGATTCTTTTGTTCCAAAACCCCTTTTGAACTTTGTTAAACACACACACCACCCCTTACATCAGTTTGTCCATGAATATATGCAATTATAACAACTATTCATCAAGTTTTATTCTTCAAAATTTTCAAACAATGGGTATACATATATATTCAACAGTAAAGGTTAAGTATTGTTACTTTTCGCAATAATCATCTTACAACTCATAATAAACATTCAAAACAATAAGATTTTGAAAGAAAACATCATACTCATGATTTCTATTAGGTTCTTTAACAATCTCAAGTCATCTATATGTAATTTTAATCATCAATAGCATAATTTTCAGGAAAAGATTCAATCTTTATTCATCCATCCTTCAATAATTCATTATATCATCATACAATCCCCTAACATGCTTTCTAATAGACAAATCATCACATACAACATGCATACAACAACAATAAATCAAACATATGTCACTCACCTTAATGAAGAATCAACTGAAATAATAAAGAGAATAAGAAAAGTCATTTCTTTCGCAAGAAAACCAAGAACCTCACTTCGAAACTCCAAGAAATCAATAATAAAGAAAACTCTTTGTGTAGTGCAGCAAAGAGACAGCTGCAATCTCTTTATATTAGGTTGGAAATTAGGTTAATTAGGGTTTTGAATAGGTTTTTCAAAATATCCATTTTGTGTCGATCCTCAAAAGAGGAGGGTTGGATCGATCAGGACAACTTGCTTGAGGAAGAGAAGGAGGATCGGAAATGTGAGATCGCGCTCAAGCAGGTATCTCCGTCCACTAACTCTTTTGGTTTATCTCAGTTTGCTTTTATTAATGCTGAGTGGCTCCATTTATTAGTTTGTTTCTTTTCCTATCAACTTATTCGCCCTATAAGGGTCACTCTCTCTACCTTTTTCGCCTGGGCGAAATTCTGTTGGGTTTCCCCTGATTTGAAGGCAAAGGTGGAAGTAAACATGGGCATATTGCCATCCAAAGTTTACTCCACTGATCCATCAATTACTAGCCAGAGGCACCGAGCCGTGTCTCAGCGTTTTAGCCCTTCAAAATTAAATCACTCTCTCTCTCAGCTCCCCCAATTATATAGCTGTAACAACCTTCTTCTGACTGCTCCTGCGAAGGAGCTTCAGTCCCCAATATTGGGACAAGATTCGCTTATTAAGTTCCCAAAACGCCTCATTAGATCCAGTGCCCGCCTTATGGCTAAAAAATCGGCACCCCCTTCTTCTCTCCAGTCACCTGGCTCTTTGCCTACAGCTTCTTGTCTTTCGGACCCTTACCCTAACCAACCACAACCCCTGATTGAGCACAAATTATTAGGCTCCATCTTCCATCTTCAATTTTACTCGCTTTCTGACTCTCATTTGACTTCCATCACCCAAGATTTGGGTTTTGTAGTCAACTCAGATAACTCCTCTCTACTCTTTTCCATTAGGCAACTAGAGCGTAACAGAGCTCGGGAGTTTCAACTCTTTGATGATTAGTCTCTCTTGGAACATCCGAGGTCTCAATTGCCTCGTTAAACAAAGAGCTATTTTCCATTTAATTTCCTCTTCTCACTGCGATCTTATTTCTATTCAAGAATCTAAGATTGACTCTCCTTCCCCTACCATCTTTCGCACGATAGGCAGATCCATCATCCCCAAATGGATCGTGCTAGATGCGATAGGGTCCAGGGGGGATCCTTTTAGGATTTAAAGAGCCGGTTTTCTCCCTCATTGCGGTCCAACGACTTCACTTTTTCCTCATTGTCCAACTGCACTGGACGGTGCGGAATTGCACCCTCACGGTGATCTCTGTTTATGGCCCTTCCTCCTCAGATAGTCACTCTCTCTTTTGGAACAAATTCCGTTCTTTTCACAATTTCACTAGCGACCTCTGTTTAATCTATGTGGACTTCAACGTCACCAGGTTCTCTACTGAAAGGTCGGCCCTTTCTCACTATGACCTTCACTCCAACAATTTTAATGATTGCATTTGATCGCTGCAATTAATTGATACCCCCCTCAACAGCAGATCTTTCACCTGGTCTAACCAATGTCAATCTCCGATGTTGGCCAAACTTGACCGTTTCCTAGTTTCCCATTCCTGGATTAACCAGTTTCACAACACTTTCTCTAAAGCACTACCCAATCCCGCCTCAGATCATGTTCCTATTGCCCTCTACTCTGATTTCCCTTTCACCCATCAGCACAACTTCCATTTCGAACAATTTTGGTTACAAGATCAAATTCTCATCAACCTTATTGTGGAATGTTTATCCTTAGTTACCGGCTCTACCGGACTGGGTGGCCTCCTCCTCAAACTTTATGCCATCAAACATGGTTGTAAGATTTGGCGTAATGATAGACAAAATAACACCACCTTCCTCAAAAACTTCCTCCTCTCCTCCATTGACTCTATTGATAGGATGGAGGAACAAGGTCCTTTATCAGACTCTCTTCGAACCGAACGTCTCTCGTGCAAGAGAGAATTTGCCGACACCTTTCTTCTAGACCATATTAAATGGGCTCAGAGAGCTAAATTTAGATGGTTAAAGGAGGGCGATGGTGATACAGCCTTTTTTCATAATTTTGCTTCCCACAGGCAACGATGTAATCGTATAGCCCTGATATCTGATAATGGTGTCGATCTCACTTCCGATAATGAGATCCATAAGACCTTCATCTCTTTCTATAAAAACCTTATTGGCTCGTACAAGCAGCGATCCATTAGCCTTGATTGGGCCCTTCTTTATGGCACCGAGTCTCTGGACCTCTCTTCCCCTTGAAGCTCCCTTTTCTTTGGAAGAAATTAAATTGGCGGAGTTTTCTTTAAAAAGCGATTCTGCGCCCGGCCCGGATGGTTTCCCCGCTTTCTTTTTCCAAAAGTTCTGGCACTGGCTTAAAGATGACCTGCTACATATGTTCTCAGAACTTCATCAAGGACTTTTCTCTTTTGACCGCATCAATTATGCGCACATCGTGCTTATCCCTAAGATCTCGGGAGCTCATTCGGTGTCGAATTTTAGGCCTATTAGTCTGATCAACACTTCATTCAAAATTATCATGAAAGTCTTTTCCATGAGACTCAGCGTGGTCATCTCCCCCCTCATTGATCCTGCCCAATCGGGCTTTATCAGGGATCGTTTCATCCTTGACAGCGTGGCTTCGGCCCAAGAGGTTATAACTCACTGTCACAACTCTAGCTCCGAAGGAGTACTGCTCAAACTCGACTTCCAAAAAGCATACGACAATGTAAGCTGGGACTTCCTGTTTGATATCCTCATTGATCGGGGGTTTGGTCCCAAATGGATTGCTTGGATAAAATCTAGTCTGTTCTCAGGTACCTCTTCCATTCTGATCAACGGATCTGAAGGTCACAAATTCAAAATTAAATGTGGCCTTCGCCAAGGAGATCCTCTCTCGTCCCTTCTATTCTCCCTTGTTACAGACGTTTTCAGTAAACTTCTTCGCAATGCTTGGGAAACGCAGGTCATCGAAGGCCTAGGAGCCTCTCGCCTATTCCAAGGCATCCTTAATCTGCAATATGCTGATGATACGATCATCTTCACCAAGCCAAATTCTCACTCTCTTCGTAACCTTAAACTTCTCCTCTATTGTTTTGAACTGGCCTCGGGCCTCTTGATCAATTTCCAAAAGTCCTCGGTTCTATGGCTGGGAGGGTCGCCCAATCGCCAGACCGAGATCTCCAATTTTTTTAGCTGCCCAATAGCTTCTTTCCCCACCACGTATTTGGGTATTCCTCTTAGATGGGGTAAACTTCATAAGTCAGATTGGTCTCCCATGGTGGATAAAATTGAATCCAGGCTCAACGTCTGGGTTGGAAAATTACTTTCCTGTGGAGGTAGACTTATCCTCCTTAACTCCGTCCTATCCTCTATCCCTCTCTATACGATGTCTTTGTATTATGTTCCATCTTGGGTCATCAAGAGGATAGACCAAATTAGAAGCAACTTTTTCTGGTCAGGCTCTTCAAACCACAAGCCAGGTTCTCACCTTAGTAACTGGCAACTGGTTTGCTCTTCCAAAGAGGTAGGGGGCTTAGGGATTTTGAACCTAAGGCACCAAAATATTGCCCTGTTAGGTAAATGGCTGTGGAGATTCTTAAAATCCAACCATTTACCTTGGATACAGAGTATCAACGAGAACTGCTTCTCCAATTGCCAATTATGGGACTTCCCCCTCAAGATCCGTCGCAATTCATCCCCTTTCTAGAAGGGTGTTTAGAAGGCAGCGGCTGCACTCCAATGCGGCATCAAGCATGTTTGTTTTGATGGATCCAAGACCAAGTTCTGGTCCGATCTGTGGATTGGTAATACCAAACTCGCTTCTACTTTCCCTGCTCTTTTCCGTCTAGCATCCAATCCCCAAGCCACGGTGGCAGATAGTTTCACTCTTTTTAACTCACATGGACATTGGTCTATCCCTTTCTCAGCCAGTCTTCTGACTACCTTAATTGATGACTTTAACACCCTAATTCATTCCCTTAACAATTTCGATTGGCACCCAAAAGAAGACTTCTCTTGGCGTTGGAATTCAACAAGGATTTACTCTGTTAAATCCTTTTATCAATTTCTCAACTTTAGAGGCACCCTCTCCCCTTTTGCCGACTTCATCTGGAAGATCTGTGCCCCTCTAAAAGTTAAAATTGTCGTTTGGCTGGATCTCAACAATAGATTACTTACAGTCGAAGTCCTTAACAAAAGAAATTTAGCATGGGGACAATTGTGTCCCCTCTGCTCCAGCAATTTCGAGGATGCAGATCACCTGTTTGTTGCTTGCGAATTCACGCGCTCTTTGTGGAAAATTAGTTCTATGGTGTGGGAATTGCCTTCCATCCCTTCCAACCTTACCTCATGTTGGTCGATTCTTCCTCCTAACAAAAAGTACCACAGTTCATGGATTCTTTCGGTTCAAATAATTATTTGGATCACGTGGATGGAAAGAAATAAGAGAGTATTCACTCATAAGGCGTCTCCTAGCCCTACCATTATCGAAGATTTTCTTTTTCTTTTCAACTTCTGGTCTTCTAAGTTAAATTTCGAAGCTAGAGAGTCTCTTTACCATGGCAGATTGGTCGAGGCTTTACTTTTTCTTCGTAATCTTAATGCTTTATAAACTTTGTGGCTGCGATGTTTTCATTTCACTTTTTTGGTCTTTGGCTGATGCTCTTGTTCATAATCTTTTATCCTCTGCGCATGTATGAAGTTGGCTGGGACTTTCTCTTTTGTTCTGATGTGCTGTCTAGCACATTTTGTCTCGTTTAGTTTGATCCGTGCAAGTTTAGCACTGGAGCTGTAACTATTTTGTTTCCCTTATCATATTTCATTATGTGGCTATGCTTAAGAGAGCCACCTTTGGTTCTTTACTAGTATTTATGATGTTTATGGTTCTGTTTCTCCTGTCTCATTGTATGTTTTTGAGTTTGTGCCCTCATTCTGAGGGACCTGATATCATAAGGGTTAGCTTGATTTTGTTTGGTTGTTGGTTTCGGTTGCGCTATTTGAGTTATGCTCATTCTGTCTGCTATGTGAGGCTTTGTTTTTAGCCTAATGTTTTCTGGGCAACTTTGGCTTCTGTGATGCTCGTTCGGGCTGTGAGTTGGCTTTAGTTTGGAATTGGCCTCATTGTTTTGATCCAACTGTTTCCCAGACTCCCGATGAGTTTCTTCTTGATGCTGATATTCTCTTCAGCGTTTCTTTTGTTGGCTATGTTTGAAGCGGAGTCTTTTTCTTTCTGATCTCCTGAGGTCTGCCCTGCATCTGGGGTTGGATGCTTACGGCATACAGTTTGGGGGGTTTGGCCGGGCCTTTTTTCCCAGCAATGGGCCTGGGTTTGCTTTCCCTGTTGGTTATTGTATGCGGAGTTTGTCCACACCGCTGATGGCTGGCATCTTGTCTGCCTTGTCTGCCGTTCGGGATGAAGTATCGTGGGTGGCTTGTACCTTGAGTGTGCCCCTTTCAGTATTGCTGTCTCGTTCCAGTTTTTAATTGGGATCGGACATTCCCTTGCGTCTCAGCCCCAGGACTCGTCTGCTGGCCCATTTGTGCTGCTGATTATTGCCTGTCTTTTTGGCCCTTGTTATTTTTTTAGTCGTTGTTTCTATTGGGCTCTTTTAGGTTGCTAATTGTTTTGTGTTCTGAGTCATTTGGTTTTACGGCTTGTAAAATCTTCTTGTAACTCGTTGGTTTTTAATTTATTTATTGTCTGGCTGGAGTCGTAAGACTCTATCCGTTTCATCAAAAAAAGAATACATCTTTACATATATAAATCCTTATACTTGGAAATTAGATAAACCAATTATATACAAAATTTAAAAAAAAAACAACTACTCCATACCTGGCCGGCACCACCTTCAAGTTCATAAAAACAAACTTTGTAATTTTGCCTCTAAGTGGCAATTTTGCAAAAAAATCATTCTTTAAGAAATTTGCGAAATAAATCAAATTTAATAAAATAAAAAGTAAACACTTTACCTCTAAGTTGGCTAGCCATCATGCAGTCATGCTCAGCCCAAAAATCTAAAAATCTGGAGTTTTCACTCCAAGTGGTAATTTTGCACAAAAGCCCATTCTTTGTAATATTTGCAAATAGGTCAAATAAATGTCATAAAAAACCAGAAAATTCACAAAAAATACCTAATAATAAATAATAGGTTTCCCCAAAATAGTTTCTGACTTTGAACTTCCCAAGAAAATATTTGCTTGTGTTTTGCACGTGTGAAAAGATAATTTTCAGAAAAATATTTATTAAATCACCAAAATCATTTTAATTCATTTATAAACCTCAAAAACATTATTTAAAAATCTAAGGTGTTACATCACTCCCTCCTTAGAATAGTTCTGTCCTCAGAACTACTAATAGGGACCAAACAATATAAGTAAAAATGCAACCACATAAATGGAATTATAGTTTAAGGAATACAATCACACAAGAGAATTTAATTTAACCAAAAGAAATACAATTTAATCAAAGGAATACAAGCATACAAAAAGCTCAGGAAAATCCTTCTGCATGCGATCCTCCGACTCCCAATTAGCCTCTGCTGCGCAACTCTGATAACTTGCCCTCAGAAACCTGCTGCAACATTCTCTGAATCTCTGCATCTGATTTACGAACTTCCACAATCTGCTCTCTCAAAGAAGGCTGCAGCCTCAACTGAGCCAAAGATGCTCCCAAACCTACAGTACCACCTCGATACCTGCCTGGTCAAGCTCTGCTGCCAACTCTTTCTGAGTATTGATCAAACTCGATAGACTGCTCTTCCGACTAAGCCCATTGGCCACCACATTCGCCTTGCCTGGATAGTACTTGATCTCAAGACGAATGTCTTCCAACACTTCCAACCACCTTCTCTGCCGAAGACTTAGATCCTTCTGCTGATAAATGTACTTCATGCTTTTGTGGTCGGTATACATGTTGACCTTCTCACCATATACATAATGCCTCCACTGCTTCAAGGCAAACATAATAGCTGCTAACTCCAGATCATACGTCGGATAATTCTTCTCATGAGAACGCAACTACCTCGAACCATAAGCAATAATCTTGCCTTCCTACATCAAGACACACCCCAAACCTCTGAGAGATGCATCGCTGAAAATATCATAATCCTTCCCAGCTTGTGGCAAAGCTAAGATAGGCGCAGTCGTCAACCTTTCCTTTAGCTCAAGGAAACTCGCCTCACACTCATCTGTCCAAGTGAATGCCACATTCTTCTGAGTTAACCTTGTCAAAGGAACTGCAATCTGTGCATTGTCCTGAATGAATCTCCTGTAGTACCCAGCCAAACCCAAGAAACTTCTGACTTCCTTCACTGTCGTTGGCCTGAGTCAATTCTTCACTGCTTCAACCTTTTGAGGATCAGTGGCCACTTTCTTCTTAGAAAGGATATGACCAAGAAAAGCTACCTCAAACTTCCAAAACTCATACTCGACAGCTTGACATACAAGTTATGCTCCTGTAACTTCTTCAATACCTCTGCCAAGTGCTTAGAGTGCTCTTCCTCCGACTTCGAATATACCGGAATATCATCAATAAAAACCACCATGAAGCAATCAATAAATGGCTGCAAAATCCGATTCATCATATCCATGAATACTGTCGGCACATTCGTCACTCCGAATGGCATTACCAAAAACTCATAAAGTCTATGACGAGTTTTGAAAGCTATTTTACTCACATCTTCATCCTTAACTCGAACTTGATGATACCTTGATCGCAGATCAATCTTCGAAAACACAGTTGCACCCCGAAGCCTATCAAATAGATCATCAATCAGTTAAAGCGGATACTTGTTCTGAATAGTCACCCTGTTCAACTCCCGATAGTCAATGCACATCCTCATTGACCCATCCTTCTTCTTTACTAACAACACTGGTTCTCCCTACGGTGAAGAACTCGGCCTGATGTATCCCTTACTTAGCAATTTCTCAATCTGCTTCTTAACTTCATATTGCTCTACAGGTGCCATCCTGTACGAAGCCTTAGAAATTAGAACACTCCCTGGCTGAACATTAATACAGAACTCCACATCTCGCTGCGGCGGCAATCCCAGTAAATGATCCAAAAATAATGGAGGAAAATCCCTGACAACCGGAATGATTCTGAGTTCATCTGGGATCATCAACTTAGATACAATAGCAGTCACTTTCGGGTCCTTCTTCTTCCCCTGAAAAGTCACTGCGGAACCTCTTGGTGCTTTCACTAACACATCTTTCTTCTTGCAATCAATTGTGGCATCATATATTGCCATCCAATCAATGCCCACGATCACATCCACACCCAAGACTTGCAATTCAAGGAGATCAATTCCAAATAATCTCCCACCGATCTCGATATCATAGCCCTCGTAATATTGATCAGCAATCAATTCCACCCTGATGGTGTTGCCACCGACAAGACTCTGCCTGGAAACACCTTAGGTTCCACACCTAAAACATTAGCAAAATTGGGCGACACAAATGTATGCGAATAACCAGTATCAAATAAAACTTTTGCTTTTATTCCATTAATCAAGAAAAATCTTATTACATGAAGAATGATACTCAAATCTCCAATTTATTCTTAAACAAAGTTTTACTTAATACATCGAATAAATAAATTTAAAATTCTTGCATACCCTGGATCACATCCTCTGAGTTACCCGCATCCTCCTTAGTTAATGCGAACACTTGTCCCTGCCTCTGAAATTTGCCTCCGCCTGCACGTTCCTTCTTCAACTGCGGACAGTTTGGTCTGAGATGCCCTTCACGACCACACTGATAACAAACCCGTGACTTAAGCGGCTTGGTGCATGCTAACTGATAGTGGCCTGCTTTTCCACAACTGAAAGAGGTCATGCCTTGAATAGCGGGTGCCTTCTGCTCTGGCCTACTGAACTTGCCCTGCTTCACTAGGAACCTCTTCCCACTCTGACCAACTGCTAGCCTTTTGTTCCTGTTCAAAGTCTCATATTTCTTCTAGAACTGATCCATATCTTCTTCTCTTATAGTTGCTCTCCTGACCAGCTTATCAAACCTTTTGATGCCCAACGGTATCATCCGCGACCTCAAATTCGGCCTTTAGCCCTGCTTGAATTTCTTGGCCTTCTTCGCTTCATCAACAATCAGCTCCGATGCATACCTTGACAACTGGGTAAACTTAGTCTCATATTCGCACACTGACATGCTGTCTTACTGCAGATTCAAGAATTCTGTTGTCTTCTTCTCCTGAATATCTAGAGGAAAGAAACGATCCCTGAATTCTTCCAGAAAAGCCTCCCAAGTCACCTGTTGTTCCCCAAAAGTCTTCTTCACTGACTGCCACCAAACGCCAGCATCATTCTCTAACTGCATTGTAGCCAATTTCACCTTATTGGCTGCTGGGGTTTCCAAGACTTTGAAGACCATATCCATCTGTCTAATCCAATCATCAGCTTCATTTGGATCAGACTGCCCCTTAAAACAGGCAGCTTCATCTGCTTGAAAGACTTAACCTGCTTAATTGGATCAGCATTAACAAATACTGGTGATATGGCTAAACATAGGATTAAATCGGGACCGTTCGAATCGGGCACGAATCTTAAAGCTCTCAGGGGTAAAATGGTAATTTCGCCTACTCACGGGTCCGGATGAGGAACTGGGTTTTTCTTCAAAGCCCAAAAGCCCAAAAACGGATCTGTCCTACTGGGTATGGGTAGCAACCCATTACGGACCAACCCAGATAGATAAAAGAGATTCAAATTCGTGATTATCTTTAAGAGGCGGTTTAAACCACCTCTTATCATGAAATGAGTCTAACCTCTCCATCTTATCCATAAATATTCGGAAGTAGAGATTTATCCTTATCTCGAAACTGGTTCCTAAGGCGACTATAAATACCCCTCTCCCCCCATCGTGACAAGGTAATCAATCTTTTTCTACCTAAAACTCTTTCTTAATCTTTGAGATTACTGAAAAGAGCGTCAGAGAGTTCGTCGCAGGGATCCATCCCAGTGTATCAAACTTTGTGCAGGTTCATGGCAGCAGCAAGAAACAAGTCAACATGTTGGTGAAGGTCAACAGGTCCGCTCTATTGTTTTCCTCAAGAATCCACAAATTCATCTGTTTGTTCCCACACAAAAAATCAGTAGCAACAGGTTGGCACTGTCTGTGGGAAATAGAAACAGCGATCCAGTCCTATTTCATTGGCCAAACTAGTTTCAAGCCATGCCTCCTAAGAAGGGAAAGACGACAGTCTCTAACCGCAGAGCCACTCCCGCTCCTTCTCCTCCTCCAGTCCAGGAGGTTCCCCTTCAACCCACTCAACAAGTCCAACAGCCTGGACAGCCTTTTCCTCAAGCCATCCAGCAACCGCAGCCTGGACGGCCCCTTCCTCAACTATAACACCCCGCAAAATTGGAAATGACAATTTTGCTCTCGTGTGTTATGCACGTGTATTTTTTAACGTATTTTCACTGCGTATTTTGATTACCGACCATTTATGCATTTCCCGTATTAATTTTATCATATTTTGAATCAACAAAAACATAATATTTCAATCTCTGTATTTTTACGTACTTTTTATGTGTTTTCGATACACGTATCAATTACATATTTTTTCATCACTAAGTGTGATATTTCTATGTGTATTGATTATTTATTTTACGTGTTCGAACTCATTTTATAAAATAAAAATTTATTTTTTCCTATTTTGATTAAAATGCATTTTTTGATTTTTGCACGTATGATGCACGTGCAAATTTTATTCTCTTACTCTCATTATCTATTTTTAGCATGCACAAGATTTTGATTAGTTTTCCTTTAACCCATGAACCCAAAAATGAAATCTAGCCCAATAGACAAATTAATTAGTTGGTTAAAGGAAGAGCCCACTAGATTAATTAAATTAGTAATTAAAAATAAGAGAGCCAATGGAACAAGCTCATTAAGAAAATCCTAATTCAAGTTGAGCTTGGACTAATACATGACAAGTTACAACCTTTGGTACACATTTGAACTATAAAAATGTATTTAATTTGTATGTGCATGTGTGCACATGCACTAGTTGATGTTTGGCTGGTTTTGACCATAGTTCTGGCCGGGTTTGGACTAAGGGGGAAGGGGAAGAGCTTGGAGTTTTGGGAGTTGAGATTGTGAAAGGTTGGGAGCATGAAGAGTTGGAGGTTTTAGGAGTTAAGAAAATGAAGGGTTGTAAGAATTAAAAGAGAGAGTTATTAGGTGGAGATTTTTGCATATTAGACCCTAACAATACCCTATAAATAGAACGTCATTTCCCACTTCTCTTTTGCACCAAAAACAAAATCAAAACAAGAGAAAGAAAAAGAGAAGGAAAAAGAAACAGAGTAGAGTGTTCTCACTTTTTTTGGTGGAGTTCTTGCTTTGGAGGCTTGCTAGGAGGAGAAGAACAAGGAATTGCTTGTGGATCTAGGAGCTAGAAGAAGTCTTTTTCATTAGTGGTTTTCATTCTTCAATTAAGGTGGGTGATCTCTTCCTTTCTAGAAGTAGAAATTGCATGCTAAATAGTTTAAAGGAGTAGTATAAGTTGAATGAGATATATGTAGAATCCATGCTAGCATAATATGCAATGATCTTGTTGAGACTTAGTGAACAATTGTTACCATGCTAATTTAAAAGGAGAGTTCAACTAAAGAATTAATCATATGAATCTTGTTAGAATGTTTGCAAAAAAAATTTTGTTTGTCATATGTGTGATTTTTCTTTTATGAGAACTTGTTGAAGAATGTTACATTTCGACATATACTTTAGAGACAATGAGGATTAAGAAAGAAAAAGAAAAGAGAAAAATAAATCTTTGTTATTGCCATGTCGACATATGTTAAAAATACAAATTTGTTTTGCATGAAAGAATTCTCTTGTGATGCTCATGGTCGATTAAGTAACATGTTTGGGTTTATTACAAAAATTTAACTAGTATAATGAAGTACATAAACTAGTTTTACTAAACATGATTTTAGTTTTGAGATTTGGGAAAAGATGAAAATTTGTATGCAAAAAGAAAGGAAAAATTATTTGAAAATGAAGATATATTTCTTAAAACAAGTTTGAACTCTTGATTTACTGTTTTTAATATTTATCTCAGTCCAAAAGAGAATTTTGTTTCAATATCCTAAAAGGATGAATTATTTTGATAAACGAGTTTTGGTAAAAGGAACTTAATTCAGAGTAGTGTACACAAAAGTATATTAGTATAACTCTTAAACAGAAAATACACTTAGACTTACTGGTTAGTCAGTGCATCACAGAACACTCTTGTAAGAAATCCTGGGTTTGAAACTTGATAGTTGCATTTATTTTAACCCTTTTTAATTTTGTCCCGAAACTGAAGGATCAGCATATGAGCCTTTCGGCACATGAAGTTGACGCCAGGTCCTTTTGGACCAAACGGCTAGCGGGTCTGGGCATGGGCTCTGTTGCTGTGGCTCGGTTGGTTCAGGGTTCGAAACCTGAGCTTTCCTTTTTATTTTTTTTGTTGGATTTTAAATACATTGAGATATTTTCATATGAATAAAAATCTTATCTTCTTACAAAAAAAATATTAGAGTTAACTATAAAATTTTCTTATACTTTGAGATGGAAATTGAATTAGTAAATAAACTTTAGACTCCAAAATGATTGTTGAAATTATGATTCTAATTTTTTTAAAGAGAAGAACAACACGTGACGAGTGATGAAATTCCACTGTATGTTGAGTAAGAAACAATTTGAATGTGAATTGAGTTATGAATTGTTTAATCTTGCAAAATAAAATTTTTTGGTGATGAATCTTTTGTCCAAGAAAGAAATTGCTTGTTCTATGTTTGAATTAAAAATGCATGAATAAGTACTAAGATGAAATATGGATAATTATTTAAGAATAAGTTGGAGACATAGACATGTTTATTGAAGGGTATGTGTACCCATGATTTCTTGTACATGAAAAAGTTGTGATTTTTAGTGAGACCTCGGGTACCGGCACCATTTGATTTGAAAAAGAGTTGAGATATATTTGAGATATGGTCGTGGAGCTATCTCGTATTTTTTTTGTTGATTAAGTCCAGTAGGTGTAACACCCCTGCCCCGAGCTCAGACAATTTATACAATTTTATAAGACAAATTAGATACTATGTAGTACAACTGCCCACCACAGGCTGCCTCTCAAAAGGTGGTTAACCGAATTGGTGACTCTTGATCCTTGGCAATTATATTTATATAGTATTTTATTCTTTGAAACTATCGATGTGGGACAATCTTCCCACACCTTTTTCCTTTCCATACCATGCACACCCCCGGGGAAATAATCCCCCTAGGTTGCCACGTCATCACACAAGAACAAGAACAAGAACAGCACATATGCTGTTCTTTTCTCAATCGGTGGGTCCCCCCACCTATCACACAAACCGGTTTTCAATCAATCCCATTTTCAAACCCATTTAATTCTTTATAAATCCCTCCCATAGAATAATTCTATAGGACCGAGCCTCAAATTCATTTATTATATATATTTCAAACCATATATACATTTCAGAAATACGGGGTATTACATACACCCCCCCTTCAGGAATCAGCGTCCTCGCTGATGAGCACGGGGCATGCACAATCTAGTGCAGGATCTACTTTCTAGCCGATGCAGAGTATTTCTGTGAGCGTCACTCTCGTCTTTGGAATTCTGGAGACCAATCCCACTCTGCGGATCATTCTGTGGATCTCTGTCCATCGTCTTTGGAATTCTGGAGACCAATCCCACTCTGCGAATCATTCTGTGGATCTCTGTCCATCGTCCCAGACTACTGGGGATTGTCTGTCTCTCTCCGCCGATCATCCTGGAGTCCATAACTCACTGCTCTCACACACTCGGTGTCGAAAGTCGGCTCTGATACCATTTGTAACACCCCTGTCCCGGGCTCGGACAATTTATACAATTTATAATACAAATTAGATACTATGTAGTACAACTGCCCACCACAGGCTGCCTCTCAAAAGGTGGTTAACCGAATTGGTGACTCTTGATCCTTGGCAATTATATTTATATAGTATTTTATTCTTTGAAACTATTGATGTGGGACAATCTTCCCACACCTTTTTCCTTTCCATACCGTGCACACCCCCGGGGAAATAATCCCCCTAGGTTGCCACGTCATCACACAAGAACAAGAACAGCACATATGCTGTTCTTTTCTCAATCGGTGGGTCCCCCCACCTATCACACAAACCGGTTTTCAATCAATCCCATTTTCAAACCCATTTAATTCTTTATAAATCCCTCCCATAGAATAATTCTATAGGACCGAGTCTCAAATTCATTTATTATATATATTTCAAACCATATATACATTTCAGAAATACGGGGTATTACAGTAGGAGGTAAAACTAATTTTAGAATTGGAAATTATTCATGTCTTGAACTAAAATAATTAGGCACATAAGTGAAGATGTAGTGAACTTGGGCAAACGTAAGTGGGTTGCTTCTATATAGTCGACGGTGGATCTCCGTGGTTATAAACCCAGTCGGCGGTGGATCTCCGTGACTGTGGTTGCTCCGTAGGAGATGGGCTTTATCCGGGACTTAGCGTAGTCGGGCGGATGGCTTGCCATACTTCTGTGTATATACATATACCGGGCTAGAAGGGCACTTACGGGATGATTCGTATGATGAGGAATCTGTTATAACAGTCAGCGGTGGATCTTCGTGGCTGGGATCCATATTCGTAGAATGATCTAAACCTTATTTCATTACTGGATAGTTTGTCATGGCGAGGGATCGAGCCCTTTATTATGGAGTACGTAGGTGCTTGCCCTCGGACCTATGTAGTATGGGATGCATAGAATCCAAACAAGTATGCATTAGTGTCATCCTAGTATAGAAATGCGTGCATTAGGCATTAAGGCATGATATACACTTACATGTTTAGCGTAGTCACGATTTAACACTTTATTGTTCATTCAACTCTTGTGATTTGTTAAAGTAATGAGATCGTTATATGTACGACATAGAGAGGATAGCCGAGTATAAAATTTTCGTCAGTTGTAAGTGACTGACGTGCCCACAGCTTAATATGCAGGTAATGGACTATTCATGAAGGAATAAAGATACTGTGATGCAATCGATGACTTATTTTTATAAAGTGTATAAGTTGTATTTTGTTTTTAATATTGTAATCTTTTATTCTTTCGCTGTGTAAACAAAGATGTAAATGAACTCTGATGTATTATTGAAAATTTTTAACTTCCTTGTAAAATTGTACGAAGTGAAGTAAAGATCTTGTGAAATCTCGAATTCGGTCTTATTTGGAATTCGGGGCGTTACATCAACAACCTCAGCCCCAGCAGGCTCCTCAAGGACCACAAGAGGCTGCCGCGGGACCCTCCTGCCGAAGTCAACAAGGGCAACCTCCTCATCGCAACCATGTGTCGATACACAACCCCTCGTCCGACTCCATGGCCTCGCACAGTCCCCCTACGCCGAAGGATCTCCGGCACATCATCGTCAACAGAAAGTATAGGGTAGATCTTAAGACCCGCTCAGCTGAGAGGCGGACCCATGACGGGATACCCCGCCGAGAACATCAAAGGGGTCCAGCGATCCGGTCCCCTAGAGCCTGATCCCCCCGCAGGCCAGATCACAGAAGGTCCAACTCTCCCAGGAGGCGAAGGGAGTCACCCCATCGAGAGCAGGAGGCCTCTGTTACGAGGGCAGAGTTCCAGCAATTTCAAGGGGCAGAGTCCTGAGGGCCCTCAATGTTGCTTCCGACCACAGCCAGCAGGTGCCCAGTCCTCAACTTGCCCCAAACCATAGGCGTCGTACTCCTAGTCCTCAACCTGCCCTGAGCTATCGTCATCGCACTCCCAGTCCCCTTCCGCGTGAGGACGAGTCTCGGGCCTCAGAGAGGCATGACCGGAGAGAAGATTCGATCTACCGCCGTCTCCACGAGATGGAGAGACGCCTTGGCCCACTGGACAGAGAAGAAGAGCAACGGGCGAGAAATTTCCGCTCCAGCAGGCCTCCATTCTCCCGGACCATAATGGAGGCACCGGTCCCAGATAACTTCAAGCCCCCTCATTTTGAATCATACAACGGGGAGTCCGACCGTGCTGACCACATCGAGAGTTTTAAAACTCTCATGATGATACACCAAGCATCGAATGCGCTTCTCTGTAAAACTTTTCCGACCACGCTGAAGGGGCCTGCAAGAGAGTGGTACTCGCAACTAGCCCCGACCTCCATCTTCTCCTTCGATCAGCTCGAAGGTCTCTTCTTGACTCACTTCGTAAGTAGCTGCCGGGCCGAAAAGGTGAGCACCTCTCTGCTATTGCTTCATTAAAGGAAGGGCGAGCGGCTAAGAGACTATGTCAAATGGTTCACTGCGGAGGCCAGATCCATTGACTCCTTGGACCAGTTCGTGCCCTCTACCGCCTTCCAATCCAATGTCACTAACGACGGCCTCAGAGCATTCCTTGCCAAGAAGCCTCCTTGGGATTTCTAAGAACTCCTGCTCAGGAGTGAGAAATACATCCGAGCGGAAGAAGCTCTCTCCCGTCCTGTTCTTGAGGGATCTTCCTCCGGGAACAAACGGAAGGGCATTGAAGAAGAATGAGCTAAGAAGCTCCAAACGGACAACGGAGGCCAGCGTTGTCCTCCTCCTCACTTCGAGAAGTTCACTCCGCTCAATGCGAGTGTCTCAGCCATCCTGATAGAGGTCGGGAAAAAGGGTCTTCTCCCACCACCTCCAAAGATGAACACTCTGGGTAAAAAGAGGAACAGAGATAAGTGGTGCCACTTCCATAGGGACCACAGCCACGACACGGATGATTGTCGGGTCCTAAAAGATGAGATCGATGCCCTTATTCAGAGAGGGCAACTTTCCAGGTTTGTAAGAAAGGACAGGGCAGATCCTCCTCTGTCCCCTAGGGAGGCTAATAAGCGAACCGAGCAGCACGTGGAGATCCCGAACTCCGAAGCAGAAGCCTTCCTACATTTCATACACGAAGGCCTAATGGGGGGAGATTTGAACTCCTCCCAAAAAGACTTCGTCCGTGAAGTAAATTTTGTGCAGAATCATCCTCCCCCCAAGGGCCTTGGGATCCCTGTCACTTTTTCTGATAGAGATTTGGAGGGCGTCCGATTGCCCCATTGTGACGCATTGGTAATAAACCTCAATATGGCCAACTTTGACGTGCGCCGGGTCCTAGGCGACAACGGCAGTTCGGTCAACATTCTCTTTCTAGAGGCCTTCCAGGGGCTCAAGCTGTCCAAGGATCGACTCAAACCCGCCAGCTACACTCTCCATGGGTTCACAGGGGTGCCAGTGACGATTGAGGTGTCATAACTCTTGACGTAACCACTGGCAAAACTCCCATCACCCGAACCGAGCCGATGGACTTCATGGTGGTGGACGTAAAGGCTGCTTACAACGTCATCCTGGGCTGACCAGGCCTAGCTTCTCTCCAGGCCATACCCTCGGCCTAGCACATGAAGATGCAATTCCCCCCACAGCGGGCGTGGGAGAAGTCAGAGGGAGCCAGGAGGCGGCCCACAAATGCTACATAACCATGGTGGGAGGACCGGTCCTCTCCCTTGAAGCTCTTGAACTCCCCCAAGGGAGCAGCCCACCTATATCGGAGCCGATCAATGAGCTGGAAGAGGTTGCCTTCTTAGAAGGAGAACCGACCCGAAAATTCCAGATTAGCAAAGTCCTTCCCCCTCCCGTTTGCTCTGATATTATCCAGTGTATAAGGGAAAATTGAGACCTCTTCTCCTGGACTGCGACTGGCATGCTGGGAATCTCCAAAGAGCTCCTCATGCATCACCTTAGTGTCGCTTCAGGGGCCAGACCTGTTCAGCAAAAGCAACGCAAATTCGCCCCCGAACGCCAGCAGGCTATCAAGGAGGAGGTTGAGAAACTCCTTAGGGCTCGGTTCATACAGGAGGTCAACTATCTGGAATGGCTGTCCAATGTCGTGATGGTCAAGAAAGCCAACGAGAGCTGGAGGATCTGCATTGACTTCACGGATCTAAACAAAGCCTGCCCCAAAGATCAATTCCCGCTCCCTTGCATTGACGCCCTGATTGATGCAACCTCGGGCCAAAAACTTTTAAGCTTCATGGATGCGTTCTCTGGGTACAATCAGATAAGAATATTCCCTCCCGACATTCCGAAGACCTCTTTCATCACCGACCAGGGTCTATATTGCTACCGGGTCATGCCCTTCGGGCTTAAGAATGCCGGTGCCACATATCAATGCCTTGTTAACAAGGTCTTCAAGGAACAGATTGGACGGAACAGGGAAGTCTATATAGACGACATGTTGGTGAAGAGCATCAGCAGATCAGATCATGTCTCTGATCTCCAAGAAGCTTTTAACGTGTTAAGGAGACATGATATGAGACTGAACCCGAACAAGTGTGCGTTCGGCATCTCATTCGGCAAATTTCTGGGGTTCATGGTCAGCCAAAAGGGCATAAAGGCCAACCCCGAGAAGATTCAGGCCATAATCAACATGGCTTCCCCCCTCCAGTGTTAAAGATGTGCAGAGACTCACCGCGCCTTGCGGCGATAGGGCATTTCCTCTCCAAATCCAGGGAAAAATGCTTCCCATTCTTCAAGGCCCTCGGGGGGGCTAAAGGCTTTGAGTGGGGGCAACAGCAACAAAATTCCTTTGATCAGCTCAAGGCCTACTTATTCAACCCACCACTCTTAAGAAAACCAAATCCCGGGGAAGTCATCTACTTATACCTCGCCGCTTCGGAGCAGACCCTCAGCGCTGTTTTAGTAAGAGAAGAAGACAAGACGCAGAGGCCTATCTACTATGTGAGTAAAGTCCTTAGGGATGCTGAACTCCATTATCCGAAGCTAGAGAAGATGGCCTATGCCTTGGTCATGGCAGCCCAAAAGCTCCCCTACTTCCAGTATCACTCGGTGGTCGTTCTTATCAATCAGCCGCTCAAACAAGTCCTCCACAAGCCCGAGACCTCAGGGCGCCTTATGAAGTGGTCTATCGAGCTAAGCCAGCATGATATCAGCTATCAGCACCGAACCTCTATCAAGGCTCAAGCCCTAGCAGAGTTCATAGTAGAGAGCAGAATTCCTGATGCCAGCAAAGCGATAGAGGAACCCCTGTTTGGATAGTGTATGTTGATGGGTCCTCTTGCGCCGGTGGGAGTGGAGCAGGAGTCATACTAACTGGTCCAGATGATTTCATCCTCCAATACTCACTCCGTATCAACTTTCAGGCATCCAACAACGAGGCTGAGTATGAAGCCCCTATAGCCGGCCCGTGCATGGCTCGCAGGGCCGGGGCCAAACGTGTTAAGATATTTAGCGACTCACAACTAGTGGTGAACTAGGTATCAGGGGAATACGAAGCACGAGACAGTCGCATGGACAAGTACTTGGCCAATGTCAAGGAACTGATGGTCTCTTTCGAGGATGCACAACTCCAGCGAATTTTCCGAGAAGAGAATGCACAGGCGGACACCCTCTCAAAGCTAGCTTCCTCTTCTCTCCAAGGGCTCGAACAAACTATCTTAATAGAAGTTCTACTGAGGCCCAACATTGAGGAAGAGGGCCTCAAGCCAATGGAGATGCTACCCTTGCAACTCGGGGGGAATTGGATGAGGCATCTGCTCGAGTTCCTCAGAAATGGGATCCTTCCCTTAGACCCTAAAGAGGCTCGAAAGATCCAAAACTGAGCTGAGCGATACACACTTATCGAGGGAGTCTTGTACAAATACTCCTACACCCAAGTAGATGGCAGACCCTACATGAGATGTCTTTCCCCCGATGAAGCCCAGTATGCTTTGAAAGAAGTACATGAAGGGGTGTGTGGCGCTCACTTAGGAGTAAGGTCCCTCACCCGCAAAATCTTGAATTATGGGTACTTCTGGCACACTCTCCTTCGCGACACCGAACAACATATTCACCAATGCGGTCCTTGTCAAAAAATTTCAACAATCCGCCTCCTACCGCAAGCCCAACTCTCCTCTCTATCCAGTCCAACCCCTTTTGCAATGTGGGGAATGGACATGCTTGGGTCTTTTCCTCCAGCATCGGGCCAGCTAAAGTTCCTTGTTGTGGGGATCGACTATTTCTCTAAATGAATCAAAGCTGAGCCCCTAGCAACGATCACAGAGAATAGAGTGCAGCGCTTCTTTTGGAAAAAAAATTGTCTGCAGATTCGGCTTGTCCCGAATCTTGATAACGGATAATGGAACTTAGTTTACGGGGGTGGCCTTCCGCACTTTTTGCACAGACCTGGGCATTCAGCAACGATTCTCTTCGGTCTCCCACCCCCAGTCCAACAATCAGGAAGAGAATGCCAATCAGCAAATTCTCTCCGGCCTGAAAAGAGACTGAGCAGGTCGGCTAAGGGGTTATGGGTAGAGCAGCGCCCCAATGTGGTCTGGAGCTATCGCACTACGAAAAGGACCCCCACGAGAGAATCCCCCTTCAACCCCACTTATGTTTCCGAAGCAGTTATCCTTCTAGAGGTGGGTCTACCATCCCCCGCTTGATTGCTTCCAACGAAGAGCATAATGCGAACGAGCTTCGCAGCAACTTGGACCTCATCGATGAGATCTGCGAGAGATCCTCCATTCGGCAAGAAATATATCGACGCAGGGTCGATCAATCCTACAATAAGAGAGTCCGCCTTACTAATCTTAAAGAAGGATATCTGGTGCTCAGAAAGCTATCAATTTCTTTTCCCAGCAAGAAAGGCAAGTTGGCACCCAATTGGGAAGGACCATATAGGATCTCCAAAGTTGTCCACCCTGGCCCTTATCAACTTGAAGACTCGGGGGGAAAGAGAGTGCCGAGGACATGGAACGCAAAACACTTGTTGAAATACCAAAAGGGTGTTTGAACACCGCTCCAAACAACTTCTCCTAGAGCGTTCTTCTTAAAGCATTTTAAAGCTTGTTTCTTTTCTTTATTAAGTGTAATAATGGCTCGCAACTCAGAACTTAGTTGTTTTAATAAAGAGCAGTTCTCTCTCAGAAAAAACTATTTTCTTAAAATTCTTTCACTGAGCACATACTCTCTAAACGACAAGTTCGGAGTCCAACACATGGTTCGATGCAACTTTTACTACTTACGAACGAGCGAGTATAAAGTAGCTCGCCATTCGGAAATTCTCCTACAACTGTTGATACTCTCTAAACTACAAGTTCGGAGTCCAACACTTGGTTTGATGCAACTTTTTCTACTTGCGAACGAGCGAGTACAAAGTAGCTCGTCATTCGGAATTGCTCCCACAACTGTTGATACTCTCTAAACGACAAGTTCGGAGTCCAACACTTGGTTTGATGCAACTTTTTCTACTTGCGAAAGAGCGAGTACAAAGTAGCTCGCCATTCGGAATTGCTCCTACAACTGTTGATACTCTCTAAATGACAAGTTCGGAGTCCAACACTTGGTTCGATGCAGCTTTTGCTACTTGCAAACGAGCGAGTACAAAGTAGCTCACCATTCGAAATTGGTCCCACAAATGTTGATACTCTTGCGAACATTAACGAAACACAAATTCTCACAAGAAGCTCGAGAAATGAGTATATTATTTCATCAAAATTTGAGGTACAAGTCTAATTCCAGACAAAAAACTCATATTATTTCATCAAGATTTGAGATGCAACTCATATGAAACAAAGACTACAAGATTACAAAATTCCGCCCTAGCCCCTCCTAGGGAACGGGATGCTCCTATTAAGCAATACACGGGGTCGGTGAGCACTATGTTGCTGTCGCCTCATTTTCGTAGAAGTCTGCAAACCGGCGAGCCGAGTAGCATCGTGGGCACCTAGGAGTCTAATAGTCGCCCCGACAGATGCTCCGCTCGATGAGCTGGCCACTCCGCTTTACGCATCCCCAGGATGTCAAAATACAAGGGGCGAACGAATCGCCAACTCGTGGAACGATCTTCCTTGGGCATACTCACCCCGAGGGTAGGAAGTGCTTCTGACGTTACTCCCCTCAGAAAGCTGTCGCAGACGAAGGTTCTCCGCCTCTAGCTCCACGATCTGCTCCTTCAGCGAGTCATCTGACACTTTGACCTTCAGGCGAGGCATTCGGCTCGAGCTGCCCCCACAAGAAGCCTCGGAGATAGTCCTCCGAAGGTGCACTGCCTCTAGACTCTTCTCGAGCACCACATTCCTCTCTCGGATCTCACCTTGAAGAAGGAGTGACGAAGAAATTTGAATCTCAAGCCTTGGCTGACAGCCATGGAGGGGCAGGACTCCTTGCCTTTGGGTTTCACTTCACGAGTTCTCTCCTCAAGGCGCCTTAGCTCAATGTCTCGACGAGCCAGGGTCGCTCTCAAATGATCCACCTCCCGTTCTGCTCTATAGAGTTACTCTTGAGACTGAGCTAGCCCTAGCTTGACGACGCCAGCTCAGAACGGAGACGTAGTGCTTCACCGACCTAAGAAGTCGAACAAAAAAAGCGTGAATTTATAAGTCCGAAGAACCAACATGACAATACTGCACGTAAACAAAGCTACTGAGACAGCTCGGAAGTAGAACAAACCCATAAAAGTTTCGAAGCCTCACAACACTTGTCAAAAAAAAAGAGGGGCGGGGGGGGGGGGGGGGAAAATATTTTCATTAAAATGGGGCGGAGAAGAAAAGTTTTTCATTAAAATTCAACGAGTACAAGAAGCGGTGGCCAGTCCGTAATTTGGTTATAGTACATAACATTCAAAACAAAAGTATGAAGTACAACAAGGTCAAGGGTGAATCTCTTTAGAGTGATCCCCAGTTGCCGAGGGCTCCGACCCTTGTGTGGCGGCGATGATCGCTAGGGGCGTGGCCTCCATGTCGGCCTCTACCTTTGCCTCGTCGACCCCTACCTCGACCACTTCAACCTCGTCATCTTCTTCATCTTCCTCGGAGGCGTCGTCGAACCTAGGGACAGGGTCGGGGAACAGGTGCCATCCGGTGCAGTCTACCTCCGGGTAGGCCTCCTTTACTTGCTCGATTGCGCAAGTATAGGCCTTCGCCATGTTGGCGGCAAGGTACCCTTTCGCCCTCTCCATCGCTTCGGCCTCAGCCTCCTTAGCCGCGGCGACCCTAGCGGCGGAAATAGAGTCCTCATTGTCCTTTGCCGCCAGCTCTTTCTGTTGGAGCAGCAGAGCGTTGTCAGCCTCGAGCTTCGCCAAAACATTCTCGAGATGCTCCAACCTTGAATCCTTCACCTCGGCTTCAAGCCTCGACTGCTCGAGGTCCTTGGCAATCTGAGCCTTTACTGCCCGAGCCCGGTTAGTCTCCTGCTTCAGATCATTCTCTAGTTCGGTCATCTTCTCCATCAGATGACCGAAGTGGCAAGTTATCTGTAAAAAGAAAAGCGGAGCACCATGACAAACTTGGAAAGAGTACTTTATAAAAGACAAAAACCACAAGTCATTACTAGACTTACCGACACCACTGTTCATGCGATCTCGAGCGCTTCGTCACCAATGCCGCGGCCTTGTCCTTTGGCGTGGCGAGGTGCCGAACGGCTTGCATGCAGGACGACGAGTCACCAAGAAACCTGTCGAGCTTGCGAACTTACCAGTCCGGGACAAAAATCTTCTTGTGCTCCTCGGTCAGAAAAATCTCGGCCTCGGCCGTCAACGGTGGGGCCTCCAAACCCAGGGCCGCTGCTAAGGGGAAGCCCCCAGTCTCAGCTGAAGCTGACGTCGCTGCGGGGATCGGCAGCCGCTGAACAACTGCGGCCTGCTCCACGGCAGCGGCGACATTCCTCACCCTCGGCGAGGATACCTTGGAGACCACCCACTTCCTCTTCCTCGGGGCCTTGCTGCCCAAGACCCCATGTTGCACCAGCATGTCCTAGAAGTCCATAGCTTCTGCAACAAAAAAAGGAGTTAAGCACAAGTAAAGCTAGAGTTAAAAGGAAGGGTAACACTAGGCTAAAAATAAACTGCATACTAGGGTTTATAATGCTGAGACCCCCCTGAAGAGCACCTCCTCGATCAGATCCCTCCAATCAAACTTTGGCCGATCGAGGAGCATCCGAACTATCTCGTCTTCTTCGGGGCTGAGCACCGGGCTCTCTTTCACCCTCTTCGAGACTTCTTTGACCCAAGTCGTCGGGATGACCCACAGCTCTCGACTCCGGACAAGGAAGTACTTGTCCCTCCAATGATTTATCGAATCGGGGTAGCTAACAAGCTTAGCGCCATGCCTCGGATCCAGGTAAAACTTGAACTCCAGATTCTGTTGTTGATGAACTTGGTATACAGTCCGCAGCACCCTCAACTTCGGCTTGAGCCCCGCCGCTTGGCAGTGAAGGATGAATCCGTTGATCAGCCTCCACACATTCCGCATGTACTAGACGGGGCTGATCCTAAACCATCGCAATACTTCGATGACAAAGGGATGAAGAGGGAGCCACGTACTGGCTATGAAGGCATTGATGGGCCAGAAGTACATGTCCACAGGCATCGGAGAATTGGCTCTCACCCCGGGCCTAGGCAACATCAGGTCATAATCTTTTGGGATCTAAAAAGATTCTCGAATCGACACCAGATCCACCTCATTAAGTATGGAGATCGTCTCGTAGACCTCCGAGGTCTCTCTGGCGGCATTCTCCTCGAGGCTCCGCCCCATGCCGTACATAATATGCTCGACCTATTCGTCCGGAAGGTCTCGAACCCTCTGAAGCCCGGTTAGCTCCCCTGGCAGTCTGTCGAACTCCCCCATCCTCTGCTGGCTCTCAACCACGGTCTCAACTACGACCGAAGAGGACCCTACCATGGCCTTGCCTTTGTTGATTGGAGGAACTTAGCTCGAGATCGGCTCATGGGCGAGAGTAGGGGAGGTCTCCCGCCTCGAAGGAATGCTAAACACTCTAAAAATAAACTAAGTATGAGATTACCTTGATTTGACAATGATGGCCGGAAAAGATCGACTGAAGAAGAAGATTCTCTCATGAAGCTCCAGTAAGAGAAAGAAATCACCTGAGTAAAAAACCAGAGAGTGAGCAAATGAGAAGGGGGTGGAGTTTTATAGAGAGGGGCACATTAACCGAGACTAAAAGGCCTTCAAAAGCGCAAAGGCCCGGCCCATTTACCGCAAAACGACAGAAAATATGGAAAACACAACAGAACTTTGACTGGTCAACGGTCAATGCTCCACGTGTCGCTCTCCTGGACTTCGGCAACCTGTGCCAAGCACTCTTGCCAAGCACTCTTGCTCCTGGACTTCGGTAACGTGTGCCGAGCACTCTTCCACCGACGTCCAAATGCGAGAAAATTCTTATGGACTTCGGCAACCTATGCCGAGCACTCTTGCCACCGACGTCAAAATGCGAAAAAATTTCTCCTGGACTTTGGCAATGTGTGCCGAGCACTCTTGCCACCGATGTCCAAATACGAGAAAAAATTCTCCAAGACTTCGGCAACGTGTGCCAAGCACTCTTGCCACCATTGTCCAAATGCGAGAAAAAATTCTCCCGGACTTCGGCAACGTGTGTCGAGCACTCTTACCACCGACGTCCAAATGCAAGAAAAAATTCTCCTGGACTTCGGCAATGTGTGTCGAGCACTCTTGCCACCGACGCCCAAATACGAGAAAAAATTCTCCTGGACTTCGACAACGTATGACGAGCACTCTTGCCACCGACGTCCAAATGCGAGAAAAAATTCTCCTAGACCTTGGCAATGTGTGCCGAGCACTTTTCCCACTGACGTCCAAATGTGAGAAAAAATTGTCCTGGACTTCGGCAACGTGTGCAGAGCACTTTTGCCACCGATGTCCAAATGTGGAAAAAAAATTCTCCCGGACTTCGGCAACGTGTGCTGAGCACTCTTGCCACCGGCATCCAAAAGCGAGAAAAAATTCTCCTAAACTTTGGCAACTGGTGCCGAGCACTCTTGCCACCGACGTCCAAATGCGAGAAAATGCGTTGACCGGTCAACAGTCAACGGTCAACGCACCACGTGTCGCTCTCCTGGACTTCGGCAACGTGTGCTGAGCACTTTTACCACCGACATCCAAATGCGAGAAAATGCATTGACTGGTCAACGGTCAACGGTCAACGCGCCATGTGTCGCTTTCCTGGACTTTGACAACAGGTGCCGAGTGCTATTGCCACCGAACCCCAAATGGCGAAAAAATGCTTACCTCCCAATGCGCGCTTATGATTAGAGCGCTCAGATTGTACCACGTCATCAGGCGGCATATCTACCGTTTGATCGCCCAGGAAATCGCGCCAGAGCTCTGATTAACGCTCTGGATCGCGTCACGTCGATAATTAGCTGATTAACCCTTTTTTTATTTATTAATTTGAATTAGTTATTTAAAAAATTGGGAAAATAATTAAAAATTCAAAAAATTAATTAAAAATTATAAAAAATAATTATAAATTCGGGAGAATATTTTGAGCCCCTGGAAAAATAATTATTGATTAGAATAATTAATTAGTGCTTTTTGAAACTAGATTGTTACTCCGCAAAATTAAATAAATAATTCGAAAAATAATAAAAAATCTAGAAAAATCACAAAAAATCCAAAAAAGTCTAAGAATAATTTTGGACATTTTGTTAGCTCAAAAAAATACCGTTACACCTCGAGCAAGATCCAAACTCCCTTAAAAACCTCGATAAAATCTCGTACGCCATTAAAATAGTAAAACTACTCCCCAAATGCTGTAAAACTCAGTTTTTAGGAGTGGGGGGCTCGTGATATGGCTAAACATAGGATTAAATTGGGACCGTTCGAACCGGGCATGAATCTTGAAGCTCTCAAGGGTAAAATGGTAATTTTGCCTACAAACAAGTCCGAATGTGGAACTGAGTCTTTCTTCAAAACCCAAAAGCCCAAAAACGGATCTGTCCTACTGGGTATGGGTAGCAACCCATTGCAGACCAATCCAGATGGATAAAGAGGGATTCAAATTCGTGATTATCTCTAAGAGCCGGTTTGAACCACCTCTTATCATGAAACGAGTCTAACCTCTCCATTTTATCCATAAATATCTGGAAGTAGAGATTTATTCTTATCTTGAAACTAGTTCCTAAGATGACTATGAATACCCCTCTCCCCCCACCGTGACAAGGTAATCAATCTTTTTCTACCTAAAGCTCTTTCTTAATCTTTGAGATTACTGACAAAAGCATCGGAGGGTTCGTTGCCGGTATCCATCCTGGTGTATCGAACTTTGTGTAGGTTCGTGGCAGCAGCAAGAAACAAGTCAACGCGTTGGTGAAGGTCAACAGGTTCACTCTATTGTTTTCCTCAAGAACCCAAAAATTCATATGTTTGCTCCCACACCAGAAATTGTTGATTCTTGATTTTGATAATTACAACACAATGCAAAGTTTGTTGTGCTATTTCTCATATATTGCAGGTTGTATCAAAGTTTATCATGTATGATACACAAAGGCCTCAAAGCAAATTGATCAAGTAAGTCACAATGTTCTAAAGCTGAAAAATGATCAAGCAAAGCTTCATATAAAGACAATGGCTAAAGCTTCACTCAAGACTCAAGACTCAAGTCAAGACCAAAACTTCAATATCTTATAGTTTGTGTGTCTTGTAAAATGTAATTTTTTCTCTTTGTTGAGTCTTAGATTGATGTACAGCCTTGTCACACACACACACACACACACACTCACACATAATTTTTATAATTGTGTGTCTTACCAAATCTAAATGTCAAAACAGCTTGAACTAGATCAGCTGTTGAGTACCAGTCGACTGCCGCTAAGGACCAGTCGACTGAATCTGTACAAAACTGTCTGATCTTCTTCAAATTCTGGCCAGTCGACTCATAACGGCAATCCAGTCAACTATTCAAGTCGTTTCGATAGTTTACTGATTTCAAAATGTGTATTTTCAAATTTAAAACTTTTATCCGTTATTATCTGTTGTTAAACAGTTGTAGGAACTATTTTTACAACGTCCAGTGATTCTACTCTATAAATAGAGCCTTTGAATCACCATGGAAGAGTTCCAAGCATTTTTGAGAAAAAGTTCAAGTATTGTGCTTTCAAGAAAGAAAAGTTTTCAAATTCACTAAGTCTTGGTTCTCTGTTTTCAGTCCAGCATAACATCGATTTCGTTTTGGACTGAATTCAGAAGTCGACCAAATAGCCACGTACAAAATCACAATCACAACAAGGCTATAGGTTGATTGTAAATAATTTTATTATTTTCTTTTCCTCTCGGTTGGAGAGTAGGGCTCTAGGGTGTAGAGTTAGGTTTTCACTCTTGGTGGAAGAGTGGATTGCTCTCTCTAGTGGTGAGAGAGGACTACGGGTTGGACAAGGTTGTTGTCTAATGCCGTAGGGTATTCTTATATTTTTTTTTCAAGAATAGTGGAAAATCTCAAGTGGGTTGCTTGGGGACTGGATGTAGGTTGGGAGAACCGAACCAGGATACATCGTGTGTACTCTGTGGTTGTATCTCTTTGAACTTGCATTTCATTTACTTGTTTTTTTAAGTTCTCTGTGAAACTTGTCTGGACAGTCGACTGCATCTCCTTTAAGTCAACTGGTCAGACTTGTACTACATACTCTCTGAAAACTTGTCTGTTAAGTCGACTGATCAGACTCGTCTTAAAATACTCTTCTTAACTGTCGCCCCAGTCGACTGATAGAAGAAAAGTTCAATTCCGCAATTATTTTTTATAAAATACTATTCACCCCTTCTCTAGTGTTTCTTGCCTTGCCTACAGGATCCAACACTTGGTATCAGAGCCTGGTTGAGTGCAATGGCAACTACTTCTAATGCAAATCAATACCATGAAGGCCAATCTACACAAAGACCACCCCTCTTCGATGGAACCAATTACAACTATTGGAAGTGTAGATGAAGATCTACCTTCAGTCCATCAACTATGAAATATAGAACATGACGGAGATCGAGTACACCGCTCCTACCATTCTATATGCTTAATGGAACGATGACATGAAGAACCAAACAATGAACAATGCAAAGGCAATGAACGCGCTATTTTGTGCCCTAAGGAGGAGTTCAACCGTGTGTCCAATGCAACAACCGCACATCAAATTTGGCACACACTCAAGGTAACTCATGAAGGAACAAATAAAGTAAAAGAATCTAAAATATCTGTTCTTGTTCATAGGTTTGAAATGTTCTGCATGAAGGAAAATGAGAATGTGTCCGAGATGATTACAAGGTTCACAGACATTACCAATTCACTTGTGGCACTTGGAAAGACGTACACTCAAGCCGAGATGGTGAAGAAGGTACTTCATGCACTAACCCCCGAATGGGTGAAGAAGACCACCGCCATAGAAGAGGCCAATGATTTAATACAACTTTCTCTTGAGAATCTTGTGGAAAATCTTATGGCTTATGAGGTACAACTTGAAGAGCGCAAGAAGGATGCCGAACCACAACAATCAAAGAAGAAGACATTAGCATTCAAAGCCATGTCGGACTCGGAGGATGAAGAAAAAGATGAGGAAGAGATTGCCATGTTCACGAGAAAGTTCAAAAAGTTCCTAAGAAAAGGTAAGTTTAATTCAAAATCTAAGGAATCTAATAAACCTCAAACTTGTTTCAGGTGTAACAAGAGAGGCCATATGAAGAAGGATTGCCCACTAGAGAATACAAAATCTAAGGGAAAGGCATCCAACTTCAAGAAGGACAAGTACACAAAGAACAAGTTCGTGAAGAACAAAAAGGCATACCAAGCAACTTGGGATGACAGCAATTCTTCGTCGGAAGAAGAAATTGATGAGACAAACGAGGTTGCAAACGTGTGTTTTATGGCGTCTCAAAATCAAGTAAGTAATGACTATGATTCTAATGATTTACTTGATGCTTTCAACGAAATTTTTCAAGAACTTAAAAAAGAAAAGATTAGAGTTAAGAACTTAGAGAAAGTTAATCAAACACTTTCTCAAGAGAATCTTAACCTTGATAAAGAAGTAAAATTCTTAAATTCTCGTCTTTCTAGTTTAGATATGGATCTTGAGTCTCTAAAGAAAAATTATGAAGAGATATCCAAGAATGTATCTAAATTTAATAAAGGAAAAGAGTATTTAAATGATGTTCTTCAAAATCAAGTGCAATCTAATCAAAAGTTTGGACTTGGTTTTAAAAAGTCCCTTGAAAAATCTCATTCTTCTAAGAACACTAGTGTAAATAAACTTGTATCTATTTCCATTGTTAAGAATAAACTTTATGAGTTTTTTGAAAAGCCTAAAACTGTAAGTTTTCATGATAAAGGCAAATCTAAAGTTCAGACAAGTCGACTGCACTCAGCAACCAGTCGCCTGTCCAGAGGTACCGAGTCTCATTCAACGAGACAAATACCTCAGATAAGTCGACATATACTACCTCCCAATCGACTGAATAATAGTAAAAGTCGACTGAAAGGTGCTGTAAAGTCGACTGGACAGAGCAAATATGTATGGGTTCCAGTCAACCTGAGTTTAAAAGATAAAATTGCTAATATTAATTCATATATGCTTACTATATGTAATTCTGCTAATTATATTTCTGCTTATGGTGAAAAATCAAACTCATCATGGGTTTGGTTTCCCACAAACTAATCTATTTTGGACCTAATGAAAATGGTACCATATTCACATTGAATATTTTATAGGTACCTAAGAGAGATCGTTGGATACTTGACAGCGGATGCTCAAAGCACATGACTGGGCATGCCAACCTCCTATCTTCCATACAGGACATTGATGGAGGAACAGTCACATTTGGTGACAACAATAAAGGAAAGGTCATAGGAATTAGTATGGTCAGTAAGCACACTACCCCCTTTATAGAAGATGTCTTATTAGTTAGTGGACTTAAGCATAACCTGTTAAGTATTAGCCAACTATGTGATAAGGGTTATAAAATCATGTTTGAAAAAGATGCATATTTAATTTATGATTCTACCATACAAAATATAATTTTTCAAGGTTTTAGGAAAAATAACATTTATGAATTGTGTTTAAGAGCATGAGTTTTCGAATGATTTTTGCTTAGTATCTTCTAATGATGATTCTTGGCTTTGGCATAGACGTTTTGGCTATGTGAATATGAAAAATCTCTCTAAATTGTCTAAGTACAACCTAGTTAAAGGGCTGCCAAGACTATCCTTTAAAAAGGATAAGTTATGTGATGCATGTCAACTAGGTAAACAAATTAAATCTACTTTTAAAACAAAAGAAGTAATTTCTACTAGTAGGCCGCTTGAATTAATTCACATGGATTTATTTGGCCCTACTAGAGTTGCTTCTTTAAATAAAAGTAGGTATGTATTTGTTACTGAATATAAAGAATGTATAAATGATTTTTGCATTGCAAAAAATATGCCAAATTTTTAAATGACTCCCCAAGCTTAGTTTAATGCCGAATCTTTGTTGAAATTTTTAGAACCTTTTAAAACCGCAACTTTCAAATTTTTAAAATCTTATGAATCTACTTCTAGTAGCATTTTTATTTCAATAGTTACTATGATGCAAACTTTCAAAGAAATGATCGATGATGCTTTTATTGGTCATATTGTGAAACCTACTTACACAAAAATTTTAAAGTATTTTAATCCTCCTCCTATGTTGTATTGTATTGCTACTGTGATGGATCATCATATCAAATTAGAAGGTACGAAGAGTTTGATTGAAATGTTTTTTACTTTACTTGGGGAAGATGAATCTGAAATTGATTGCGGAACATTTTTAGTTAAATTTGAATCGACATTAAATAACTTGTATGATTATTATGATAGAAGTTTTGCATCGAGTAGTACAACTTCTTTAGTTAGTTCTTCTTCTGTTACTTCTAAAGGTAAGGGTAAGCGTAAATTAGATGATGCTACATTTAATTTACTTGTACAAATACAATCAAAAAAAATCTAGGACTAATCAACCAAATGAATTACATTGGTATAATCAACAAGTTCCTGAAAGTTTTACTTCTTCACTAGATATTTTACAATGGTGGAAAGACCATGAACATACTTATAGTATTCTTAAATATATGGCTAAAGATCTACTAACTCTGCCTGTCTCTACAGTTGCTTCAGAAAGTGTATTTTCTACAAGTGGCAGGGTTCTACCCGATTACAGGAATTGCTTGAAGCCCCAATCGTTGGAGATGTTCGTCTGCACGGAAGACTGGCTGAAGGCCGAAGATAGGACTCAAGGAAAAGGGTTCGACACGTCTACAAGTGGAAGCAACTCGCCGGAAGAACAGCAACAACAACAATAGCAACCAAAATGAAGAATTGAAGACCAACAACAACAACAACAAATTGAATACCAACAAATTGAAGACAATTGTAAATGTATAAAAAAATTGTATAAAATCTTTGTTTGTTATAAAAAAATAGGATAATTGAAGAAAATTGAATTTGTATTAAAGAAATTTGTTATTGTATAAAACAAATTTGTAAAAAATCTTTATTTCTTATTACAAATTGGGAAACTTGTATAAGTTGAAATCATATTAATAATATATACTTTTTTTTGGCAATTTCACTCTTTGATTCTTATTATTATTATTACATTATTTTTATTATTATTAAAATTACACTTTTTTTAAAGTAAAAAAAATTAAATTTAGACTGGCCCAATCCGCGACCCGACCCTACCCGACCCGGGTGGACCCGAATGGGTTCACGGGTTGGGCAGGTCGACTTTTTGCATTTCCGACCCAGCCCGATTGCCACTAGGACCCGACCCGAACCCGTCCTAGTTGGGTTCCAACCCGGAGCTGTTAAAAATTAGTCTTCACAAAGGTATATCTCTACTATTCGTATTATCTAATAAGTACAAAATATATATGAAAGGATAAAAATGCATGCAGGGAGAGACACTGAAAAATAGCAGGGACTAAAAGTAGCGTGGAAAGAGTGGACAAGGAAAAATAGTAGGGTCATGTGCATTTTATTTGGGGTTGTTTCTCTTGTGGACAACCGTGGACTTACATATAAATCCTAACCACCTATATTAAGCTCCAAAGTTCTTCAGTTGTCCGTCTTAGAATACAAGTGCAAATTTTCTGAACCCTTCTATAACTTTCAAATTTTAGCTTTAGTGGCAGAGACTTTCACATGGTATCAGAGCAACCCAGATTCGAATCCCACGGCTACGCAATTTAAATACAGATTTAAAAAATAAAAAATAAGAAATACCGTTGTGTATTGTTCAGGTCTCGGCCCACAATTTGTTGGACATTTATCTCGTTTCTTTGGCCCATAAAAAAATGGCTCTCATCCTAAGAAGGCGTATTAGAATACAAGTACAAATTCCCTCAACCCTTTTATAACTTCGAAGTTTTAGCTTAGTAGCAGGGACTTTCATAGTTCGCTTAAATTCAACCAACTAATTCGAATACCACCCACATATTAACTTCAACAATGTCAACCATCCACATAAATTCAAAAATTAAATAAGTCACATGTATCACACATAATAATTCTATAAAGTTAATAATGTTACTAACACAAAAAAATAGATAGATGAATTCTCTTATTTTTTCTCCGTTTCATAGGCACCTTTTATAGGGTTACAAGGGATAACCAAATGTCTCAAAAGTTACAAAGTAATTAAGATAAAAATATAAATGTGGGAGAGGAGTTATAAAATCATGGGATGGTGGTCATCCACTAATAATTTTTGCAAAACTCCCTCTTGGATATCCACCACCCTCTCAAATGTTCAACATTCAATGATAGTTTCTCATTAAAACCTTGCTAAGGAAAACCCAGTAAAAAAATCCAGAGCAAAGGAATAAGAATACAACATTCTTCAGGATCACTGAATTAACATTGGATGCACACAATGTTGCCTCGTTAAAACCTTTACTAGAGAAAACCCAGTGGGATAAGACCTAGGTTAGGAAAAAGAGTACAACATGCATATATATCCTGGGTAACCTGCTTCAGGATACTTTATCTAATTAGTTACATCCCCTGATAAAAACAACCCCTTACATAGTTTGATGATACACATATTAATCTTGTATACAAGTTTCGGTAAGATTGCCTTTGGGCCGAGACTTAGTGAAAATGTAAGCTAAAGTTGTCACTAGAACGAGCTTGCTTAACTCCAATCTTGTTGTTCTTCTTAATCGTGAGTAAAGAAGAATTTTGGTGAAATGTGCTAAGTCCAATCTCCTTTGATGAAACCTTCTTGAATATATGCTATACATGTGGCATTGTCTTCGAAGATAATGCTCGGAACATCTGTAATAGAAGGTAACTGAAAAGAACTACGAATGTGCTGAAATAAAGATCTCAACTATACACATTCATGACTAGCTTCATGAAGAGCTAAAATTTCAGAGTGGAATTAGATGAAGTAGCTACTAAAGTTTGTTTAGTAGAACGCCAAGAAATAGCGGTATTACTACTAAGAAATACATAACCTGTTTGAGATTGACCCCTATGAGGATCATAGAGGTATCCTGAATCTGCATAACCTACAATCTTAGAACTTTTAGGATTATAAGAATGAAATAAACCAAAGTCAACATTTCCACGTAATATCTTAAAATATGCTTGATACCAGTCCAGTGCTTTTGAGTTGGTGCAAAGCTATATCTAAAAAGTAAATTCAGGTCTAATGCATTGTGCCAAGTACAGTAGGGCACCAATAACACTTCAGTATGATGCTTCAAGTTCCAATACATTTTTATTTTCCTCTTTAAGACAGTACGGGTCATTCTTTATGTCTAAAGATCGGACTACCATGGGAGTACTTAGCGGATGTGCCTTGTCCATACCAAATCATTTCAAAACATTATCAGTATAATTAGATTGATGGACTAATATCCCACTAGAATTTCTCTCGATCTGCATGGGAGACAAAATTTTGTTTTCCCAAGATCTTTCTTTTCAAATTCTTTCTTCAAGTAGTCAGCAATTTTCTCGAGCTCTTTTTAAGTCCCGATTAAATTTATATCATCCACATAAATTGCTCGTAACGCCCCGAATTCCAAATAAGACCGAATTCGAGATTCCACAGGATCTTTACACTTCACTTCGTACAATTTTACAAGGAAATTTAAACTTTTCATCATACATCCGAGTTCTTTACATTGTTTACACAGCAGAAGATAAGAATGAAGTACAACACTGAAAATGATATACAACTTGCACATCTTTAACAAGTAATTAATCAACAACATCGAAATCAACTTTATTCCTTCTTAAAAATCCAACTCCTGCATATAAGACTGTGGGCACGTCAGTTGATTACAACCGACGAAAAATGTTATACACGACCATCCTCTCTATGCCAGAAATATAATGATCTCAATACTTTAACAAACCACAAATTTGAATGCAAATAAAGTGTTAAATGTGACTATACTAAACATGTAAATGTATGCGATGCCTTAATGCCTAATGCAGATATTTTATACTAAGATGACACTAATGCATACTTGTTCAGATTCTATGCATCTCATACTACATAGGTCCGAGGGAAAGCACCTATGTACTCCATAATAAAGGGTTCGATCCCTCGCCATTACAAACTACCCAGTAATAAAACAAAGTTGAGACGTTCCACGAGTACGGATCCCAGTCCCGGAGAACCACCGCAGTAAATCCACCGCCCGACTGTTATACAGACTCTTGTCGTGCGAACCTCCCGCAAGTGCCCCTCTAACCCCGGTATACGTTTATACATTGGAGTACTGCAAACTATCCGTCTGACTATGCATAGTCCCGGATTTAAAATAAAAGCTCGTCTCCTACGAGGCAACCACAGTCCCGGGATACACCGTCCGACTGAGTCTATAGTCCCGGAGAACCACCGCAGTAAATCCACCACTCGACTATATAGAGGTGCCCCACTTACGTTTGCCTAGGGTTTACTACATCTTCACTTAGTGCCTAGTTCTTAAGTTCAAGATATGAATAATTTATTATACCTAGAGTTAGTTTTACCTCCTACCGGACTTAATTACAAATACCGAGATAGCTCCATGGCAAATCTCAAAAATATAACTCAATCTTTTATTTCAACAATGCCAGTACCCGAGGTCTCACTAACTCTAAGTTACAACCTTTCATGTACAAGAAACCATGGGTATTCATACCCTTCAATAATCATGTCTTAACTCAATGTATTCTTATCTTCAACTTATTTACAAATTTAATCAATGTCTTATCTTAGCATTACTCATGATTCATATATTCATTTACAATTCAAAATTTCTTTTCTTAGCATTACTCAATGTCTTATCTTAGCATTACTCATGAAAACAATATTTCTTTTCATGAACAATAGATTTATCTATCTTAAGTTTCAATAGCATTTCAACTCAAATAGTATGTCTCAATCTACATCAAGTATTCCTTAAATCAATTTAATGTATAATCTCATCAAGAGGAATCAATTCTCATGAATAATTTACTTTTCATCTAAAAATAAATGTCACATACTCAAATAAACAATTTTGAAATCCATAACTCATTTTTTTAATCTCAATTCCTCTTTTTAATATCTCAAATATACATGAAAAATTCTAAAACCATTTTTAATAAATTCTAATTTATTTTATAGGAATTCTAGAATTTTTTCTCCAAATTTTAATCACATTAGAAATCCCAAAAATATTAAAAACACAAAAATCAAAAAGAAGTGTGGCTATCAGGTTTCGAACCCAGCCAATCCGCCCAACACAGTAGCGCCCAAAGCCCACCCCACTAGCCGAAATGTCCAAGTGGACTTGGCTGTCGAATGCTCAAACGAAAACCCCCATATGCTAAAATTCGGGTTTTGGATTTAATTAAAAGAAATAAAAAGTGTCCAACAAGTTTTGAACCTAAGATCTCCTACAAGCACAGTAATGACTTATGATGCACCGACTAACCAATAAGTCCATGTGCAAATTCTGATGTGAAGTTATACTAGTAGGCTTTTGTTCAAGTGTACTGTTATTCAATTATTTTCACAAACTTGATTTTTCATTTGATCTAATCTTTCTAATTGATTATAATTCTCTCATTCATACTGAGTTTTCTAGAAACAGTAGATTACACATTTTTAATTGATATTCTAGACTTTATATCAAATTTCAAATATTTTTCTTTCATTAATGATCATGAATTGCATTCTTCTAATTTAATATAAAAAAAACAATATGTTTCTTTTCAACCACTTTATAAGATTTTATTTGTACCCAAATAAACTTCACTTCAATTTATTTTAACTACAAGAGAAGTCTCAACATACAAATTATATATTTCGACATGTACAAATTAACAAGCATACTAGTATGATTCATGGCATTAATTCTTTCATTTAATATTCTCCTTTCTAATTATCATGATGGCAATTAGTTACTTAATCACAACAAAATCACTTTCATTCATGGCATACTACATTAGCATGGATTATGTCTACATATATCACATCAAATTCAATCTATACTACTCATTTATCAATTTTAGCATGCATTTTCTACATTTAGAAAGCATAAGATCACATCAATTTGATCTACATTACTAATGTCATATTCTAGCCTGCTCAACCTATGAATTAGAAAGTATGAAGACCACCCACCTCTTATGAAGAATAAACAACCAAGATGAAGAGACAACTTCTAGCTCCTAGCTCCAACAAGCACTCCTAGTCCTTCTCTTCCTATCAAGAGCTCTCCAATGCACAAGAACACTCTCTTTCTCTCTTTCTTTTTCCTCTATCTATTTTTGTTTATTTTAAGTGTGAAATAAGAAGAAGGATGGGGGTGTATTTATTGTACAAAGTAAAGGTTTAAATTGCAAATTTCTCCACCTAATAATTTCTCACTTAACTCTCCATCTCTTCACTACTCTAATTCCCATAACCCCCAAATCTTCACTACTCCACCTCTTCAAAACCCTAACCCTCAACTCTTCACCTCCTAAACTCCCACCTCTTCATCTAACACGTGCACGTGTTGTGCACTAGTGCACACACATACACAAAATTTAATACAATTTCTATAGTTCTAAAATCTGTATTAAAAGTTGTTACATGTCATGTGTGAGTCCATGCACAACTTAAAAATAGATTTAATTAATGGGCTTATCTCGTGGGCTTTCTTTTTAATCAATTTAATTAGTTAGTCTAGTGAGCTTTCCTTTTTATTAATCTAATGTGCTAGAATCTATTTTTAGGTCCATAGGTTAAATGAAAGGCTAAATAAAAAGACTTATACATGCAAAAATATAAATGAGAGTAAGAAAAATAAACATGGAACAATTTAACACATGCAATGCACTTGCACACACTTCCTTCAATTAAATATTTTTATTTAAATTAAAACACATGTATAGAGTATATAAGATGCATATTAGTTTAATTTAAAAATTATAATTTTTCATGTACAAATAAAATAAATACACACTCAAAATTTTATTTTGAAAATGAGTACGCTCACATACGCGCACCGAAACACGTGTGTCGCACGTAAAATATCAAAAATGCGAAATCAACTTTATCAATGAAAAATTATTAAAATATAATCGAAAACAACATAAAAAAAATATATTTACTAATTTTATATATTTCACGACGAAATCACTACGTAGATAGAAAACACGTGTATTACCGCACAAAACTATTTTAATCAAAATAGGGGGAAATGAGTTTCCGTTTTATAAAAATGGATTTGAATACATAAAATAAATAATTTAAACACATAGAAAATATTACACATAGCGATGGGAACACATAATCGATACGTGCATCGAAAACACGTAAAAAGCACGTAAAAATTCTAAGATTGAAATATTATATTTCAGTTGACTCAAATAGGATATAATCAATACGGAAAATGCATGAAAACACATTATAAGTATTACCAGTACCGATACAAAATACATGTGCGTAATACACAAGGACAAAATTGTCATTTCCAATTTTGTGGGGCGTTACAATGCTACTCTTGCAAATCTATTTACAAAATTCTTTATAAAAACACACGGGCAAATATGATTGCTTATATCATTCCTTACATAAGTATTCACTAATATGATTGTACCACATTCTTCCAGATTGTTTTGAGCCGTACAACGAACATCTTAATTGAAGTGAGCATGTAGTATTTGAGTTTACTTGGGGAAAGTAAACCCTTCTAAAATTTCATATAAATGTGTGTCTAAATCCCCATATAAATAAGCAGTTACAACATCCTTGAGTCTGATATCTAAATTTTCAGAAACTGCTAAACTTATCAGATACTTAAAAGTTATTGCGTCCATGACAGGGGAGTACGTTTCCTCATAACTAATTCCAAGTTTTTGCAATAAACCTTGTGTCACAAGTCATGTTTCATATCTAGTAATTTCATTACTTTCATTTCTTTTTTTTTCCTTACAAATACCCATTTATAACCTACAAGGTTAATGTATTTTGGGGTTGGTATTATAGGTCCAAATACACTACGTTTATTGAGAGACTCTAATTCTGCCTTGATGACATCTTTCCATTTTAACCAATCTGCTCTTTGTTGACATTCATCTATAGTACGTGGTTCGGTATCATCATTAACATCATCCGTTGATACTTGCGTAGCTACATCATATGTAAATATGTCATCGATGATTGTATCTTTTCTGTCACACATCTCTCTTGAATTAGTGTAAAATATAGAGATCTCTTTATTATCAGTTACCTTTGTCTCTTCAGGGACTTCCAAAGTCTCATAAGGAACTTGAGTTTTTTTTAAGACAATAATTTCTTGTGGAGTTCTAAGAGAGAGTATATTTTTGCATAACATCTTCTTGAGTGAAATGATGAACCTCGTCAGAAGTGTTATTTGGTCACTCTTTTGGTGTGCTGTAGATTTATTTGCTGCCATATTTGAATTTTGTCCTACAGTGACAATAACAATGGTAGGTGAATTCATAGCTGACACATGTGACTTGGTCACTTTCACTGCATCATTAAATGCATTAGGTAATTTGTTTGAAATTTTATATAAGTGCAATATAATCTGTACTTGATTCTCACATTGTGAAGTATGTGGATCTAGATGTGACAGAGTGAATTTCACATTAATTCTCGTTGTTCTTCGTAAATGGATTGTTTTGCATAAACAATGTGTTCTTCATGAACTTTCTTATCTCCCCCTAACTGCGGAAATATTGTCTCATCAAAGTGACAATCTACAAAACGGGTAGTAAACACATCTCCTGTCATTGGTTCTAATAACGAATAGTAGAGGGCAAGTCAAAACCGACATAAATCCACAATCTCCTTTGAGGGCCCATTCTAGAATGTTGAGGTAGAATAGGAACTTGAACTGCACATCCAAATTTACGCAAATGTGATAAATTCGGAGAGAAAATTGTGGCTGTGGGTCTAAGTCTTATAAGCATTGATACAACAATACAACATGTCCCCAACCACTAACATGTAATCTAGGCTGCATTAGTAAAAATATGGCAATAAGTTGAAGACGCTTAATCACGGATTCAGCCAAGTCATTCTGTGTATGAACATGTGGAATGAGATGTTCAACATTAATCCCTAACGATGAACAATAATTATCAAAAACTTGATATGTGAATTCAACTGCATTATCAAGTCTTATAGACTTAATAGGCTAGTCAAAAAAATGAGCTCTAAGTTTAATGATTTGAGCAAGTAGACAAGAAAAAACTGTATTCCTAGTAGAAAATATGCAAACATTGGACCAACGAGTGGAGGCATCAATTAGAACCATGAAATATCTAAAAGGTTCACCAGGAGGATTTATAAGGCCACAAATATCACATTGCATCCTCTTGAGAAATGATGGCGATTCAGATGTAATTTTAAGAAAAGAAAGTTTGTTGATGAGTTTATACCTTATGAACAAGGGATACATAAGTACTCACTAAGTATAGTCAACTGATAGTTTGCTGAGTGATGTCCATATGAGTTATCTATTATTTTTCTTAACATAGTCATCACAGGATGTCCTAACCTATCATGCCAAAGAGTTAAGATCTTAGGGTCACTAATTTTTGGGCTTGATTTAAGTTTCTAGCTTGCCTTGAGCTTCTGGCTCATAACAAAGTGTGATTCAACATTCAAAATTCTTGTGCAGTATAGACCCGAGGAGAATGCACTTAACTTTTCTAGTGTGAGTTTCTGACTTCCAACACTAGTAATGATGCATAAGACTTCTTTATTATCTTCACTTATAGTTTCTATGTGGTACCCATTCATTCTGATGTCTTTGAAACTAAGCAAATTTCTCTAGGAATTGATGGAGAACAAAGTATGTTTAATGAATATATGGGTACCATTTGGTAATATTATGTAGGCTATTCCAGAACCTTCAATTATTTGTACAGGTCCAGCTATAATGGATACTTTGCATGAATTCAATACCAACTCTGAGAAAATTTATGATTTTTCCAGTATAGTATGTGTTGTGCCACTGTCTACCAGACATAGATTATCTTTAGTTTCATGTATTTCGTGATCCATACCTTTAAAATAAGACAAAAAATAATAAATTATTTAAGCAAACAAAATAAATTGACAATTCAAAGCAAAGATAATATCTTAACATGAAATGTGAAATAAAAATAAACAATTCACCAAAAACATCATTCATTACACCATAATGGAATTATTTTTAAAAAAAGCTGAATTCAATAAAACGATAAAAGCTGTTTTAGGTCCTCTAGACCCAACTCAGTGGTTCTCTCAATTTTGCTTCAAATGCTTCAGTGGTAATAGGCTGGCTGCCAGTATCTTCAAAGAAATCATCAAAATTCCAGTTTGTATATCTCATTGGTATATTTGCAACATGAACTTCCATAAGCTTTTACCATCCATCATATTTGTCTCCGTAGAATTGACAGAAGCCTTGTATTGATCTACCACATATTTTGGTGCACAACAGATACTTGACCAATGTCCACTTTTTCCACATCTACATCAAATATCGTTTGGATACTTAGCAGAATTGTTATGCACATTTTCATTCTTCTCAATATGGGGAGCAAAACTCTTATAATGGTTCTTGAATTTACATTAGTTGGACCTTTATAGCCTTCTCTATTGGAGTAATTATTATGTCCAGCTCTACTGGAGAAATTATTTCGTCCACGTTCCCTACCTCTCCTTATTTTTTTAACAAAGTTGACATTTGCTTCAGGAATTGTCATAGATCCGATTAGTCTTAAATTATGATTCTTAATAAAGACTTTGCTATTTTGTTCTGCAATAAGGAGACAAGTTATAAGTTCATAATACTTAGAAAATCGTCGCTCTCGATATTGCTGCTGCAGAAGCACACTCGATGCGTGAAAAATTCTTTCTAACATTTGCTCATCAGTAATAGTTTCACCACACAATCTCAAACGGAAAACAATATTAAATAGTGCAGAGTTGTATTTAGAAACCGTCTTATAATCTTGAAATCTCAGATTCAGCCAATCACTTTGAGCATTAGGTAATATGACAGTTTTCTGGTGATCATACCTATTCTTCTGGGATTTCCAAAGACCCAAGGGATCTTCCTCAGTCAAATATTCATTTTTCAAATCATTATGTATATGATAATGCAGAAAAATGAAAGTAGATGCTTTGTCCTCTTGGGACATCTTATTTCTTTTTCTGCAATAGTATCACCAAGTTTTTTTTTTATCGCAAATGGTTCTTAGCATCGAATGACCACGATAAATAATTTTCACCGTTAATCACAAAAGCCTTAAAATCGAGTTTAGCAATGTTCGACATCTTTTCAGTAACTGAAATAAAATATATAAAATTAGTAGGGTATACATGATCATAAGTAAAAAAATACAAATATAATTAAAAAAATTTGCTAATTAAGGTTAGAACTTCAAGTACATAACTCATAGATCTGAACTTCGGTTCATGATTCCAATACATAGCTCATTTATAGAACTTGAGGTTGTGTCAAGACATTAGGTTTTCTTTTAAAAATAATTAGATGAGAATATATCAATATAGAGAACTTCGAGTCCCAATCGAATTATAATGTTAAAACTTCGGGTTTGATTATATATATTATTTCTAGAATTTCAAATTCTAATATTAAAGTAATAAAATTTTGAGTTTTATTATATAAAACTTTGGATTTTATATATGAAATTGAAAGTATAGAACTTCAAGTTTTATACTTTGAGTTATATATAGGGTTGGCAAACGGGTCGACCGGTCCGGATCTGGTCGAACCCGTTCGGGTTGGAACCCAACTAGGGCGGGTTCGGGTCAAGTCCTAGTGGCAATCGGGCCAGGTCGGAAATGCAAAAAGTCGACCCGCCCAACCCGTGAACCCATTCGGGTCCAACCCGGGTCGGGTCGTAGGTTGGACCCGTCTAATTATATTTTTTTTTACTTTAAAAAATGTAATTTTAATAATAATAAAAAATGTAATAATAATAATAAGAATCAAAGAGTGAAATTTCCAAAAAAAAAGTATATATTATTAATATGATTTCAACTTGTACAAGTTTCCCAATTTGTAATAAGAAATAAAGATTTTCTACAAATTTATTTTATACAATAACTAATTTCTTTAATATAATTTCAATTTTCTTCAAATATCCTATTTTTTTATAACAAATAAAGATTTTGTACAATTTTTTATACATTTACAATTGTCTTCAATTTGTTGGTTTTCAATTTGTTGTTGTTGTTGTTGGTCTTCAATTTTTCATTTTGGTTGTTATTGTTGTTGTTCTTCTTCTTCCGGCGAGTTGCTTCCACTTGTAGACATGTCGAACCCTTTTTCTTGAGTCCTATCTTCGGCCTTCAGCTAGTCTTTCGTGCAGACGAGTATCTCCAACGATTGGGGCTTTAAGCGATGTCTGTAATCGGTTAGAACTCCGCCACTTGTAGAAAATGCACTTTCTGAAGCAACTATAGAGACAGGAGGAGTTAGTAGATCTTTACCCATATATTTAAGAATATTATAAGTATGTTCATGGTCTTTCCACCATTGTAAAATATCTAGTAAAGAAGTAAAACTTCCAGAATCTTGTTGATTATACCAATGTAATTCATTTGGTTGATTAGTCCTAGGTTTTTTTTGATTGAATTTGTGCAAGTAAATTAAATGTGGCATCATCTAATTTGCTCTTACCCTTACCTTTAGAAGTAGCAGACGAAGAACTAACTAAAGAAGTTATACTACTGGATGCAAAACTTCTATCATAATAATCATACAAGTTATTTAATGTCGATTTAAATTTAACTAAAAATGATCCGCAATCAATTTCAGATTCATCTTTCCCAAGTAAAGTAAGAAACATTTCAATCAAACTCTTCGGACCTTCTAATTTGATACATGGATCCATCACAGTAGCAATATAATACAACATAGGAGGAGGATTAAAATACTTCAAAATTTTGGTGTATGAAGATTTCACAATATGACCAATAAAAACATCATCGATCATTTCCTTGACAGTTTGCATCATAGTAACTATTGATATAAAAATGCTACTCGAAGTAGATTCATAAGATTTTGAAATTTTGAAAGTTGCGGTTTTAAAAGGTTCTAAAAATTTCAACAAATATTCGGCATAAAACCAAGCTTGGGGAGTCATTTCAAAATTTGGCATATTTTTTGCAATACAAAAATCATTTATACATTCTATATATTCAGTAACAACTTGTAGCAAATCAAAAGTAGAATTCCATCGGTGTTTAACATCCTTTAGAAATTTTCTAAAATGTACATTTTTAAGCCTACACCAAGCTTTCCATTCTTGGAATATGGTGCAATTTAATGCAATAAAATGTACACAATTTTTAATGTTAACTATATATGGTTCGGCTATTTTTAATGCATCTTGAACACATAAATTTAAAATATGGCATGCACATCTAACATAAAAATTATTGTCAGATGGAGGGTTTAATGCGGTTTTTAATATACTAATTGATGCATTGTTGTTAGATGCATTATCAAAACTTATATAGATAATTTTATCACGAATATGAAAAACATCACAAATTTCTAAAATACGATTTGCAATTTCAATACCACTATGGAGATAGGAGAACGCGACAAGTGATATGATCCTTTTTTGAATTATCCAATCACTGTCAATCCAATGACAAGTTATTCACATCATTGAAATATTGTTGCAACCTGTCCAACAATCGAAAGTGAAAGAAACTCTACAAGTTAAACTCCATAAAATGGCAATCAAAACTTCTCTCATTTTATTGTACATTTTAAAACAATCAGATTTGCAAGTATTCCTAGGAATTCTTTTAAAATGGGGGTTTAATGTGGTTTGATTAAAAGTTTCTAAGTCCCTTCAATCGGAATAAGAAAATGGTAACTCTTCCTTGATTACTAGTCGAGCCATTTTCCGACGAACAAGTTTGGGATCATAAGAATGGCTATCAACTACACTGGTCCTAGGGTGGATTTTTTGATGGCCGCGTAGGTCTACAAGAAGGGCTTTGTGTACATTTTGGATGTGTCATCTTATTGTACCCGTCCCCTTACCCCTCTTTCATTTGTATGGCTTCGAACATGTTTTACAAACTTTTATACCTACACCTGAATTTTCTTCGTCCGAAATATAATCATAAAATTTGTGCCAATCACTAGTTTTCTCTCTAGTTTTCCTACTACTACCCTGTTGCGTTGTTTCGGTTGCTTGTGTTTGTGGTTCTTCTTCTATGTCTATGTCTCCTACAAACTCATCGTGTGTACCAATGTATTGGGTCATAGGGTACTCTTCGGCGGGCTCATTTTGTGGGACAATTGGAGGCCTACGAGAAGTACCGGTGGAATCTTGTCCAGGCCGCTACCTCGTGATCTAGACATGTTGATATAGTAGTGTATGTGAAAAAATTAAATATAATCTATGCGAGATAAGTTTAAAAAAATCTAGAAAATAATAAGAGAGTTGTGAGAGAGAAGATCAAAAAATCAACAAACAAATATGATAAAAAAAATTATAACTACAAAAAAAAATCAAGACAATAAGAGGATTGTGAAATTTTGATATCGTACTTCGCGGATACTCGTATATAAAATAAGAGTGAAAATAAAAGTAGAAATAGAAGTAGAAGTTCGGATTCGTATATAGATAGAAAGAGAGCTTCTTTGTTGGAGCCTTGGAGGAGGTGAATACTTGAAGACGTAGTTGAATGTTGAATTCGATATGATCGGAATTTGTCGTTTGATCGTTTCTATGTTGCTAGCTTCTTTGTTCACAAAATTTGGAATGAATTGAGATTGAATTGAGTAGTAGTAGTCGAGAGAGTAAGAGAGTAAGGTGTGAAATTTTTAGTTTGGGTTTAAGGGGTATTTATTTGGGGAAAAAACAAAAAACAAAAAACAAAAAAAAAAACAAAAAAAAACAAAAAAACGGCTATAACAGCCGTTAGACTCGGGTTTCTGCCGTTGGACCCGCGGGTCGAACGGTCGACCCGCGCTGGTCGAACGTTTGACCTGTACGGATCTAACAGTTCGAAACCCGCGGGTCGTCCCACGGGTTGGCGAGCGGGTTTTACATTGTTCACCGGGTTCACGGGCTAGGTTCGACAGGTTCAAATCCGTTCTTCAACGACCCGAGTAGACCCGCTTATACTCGCGGGTTCGACCCGGACCCAAACCGACTTCTAACAGGTCAGGTTTGACGAGCAGGTCGCGGGCGGGTCGCGGGTCAGCCCGGCCCGATTGCCATCCCTAGTTATATACATAAAAGTAAAATATATAAAGGTTCTAAAATAAAATAATTGCAGAGCTTCTAGTCCGAATTATCAGACTACTTTATACTTGTCTGATTATCTCAGAATTTTAATATGATTCTTGAAACACATCAAATAACATTATATAAAATTTTTAGAATTTTTCAACGGTTGGATTTAATGCTATTTTTTTGTGTGTTGAGAAACGGCATTAAAACTAGTAAAAATCATAACAAATTTAATTTAAATCCAAATAGAATATATAATATATGAAAATTATCAAATAGAATTGATTTGATATTCATACGAAATGTTAATTAAAATAAAATGCCTATAATAATGACACGGATGTTATAATTTTCAATGAAAATTTAAAGAGAATAAGAAATTCATTTTTCACCAACCTATCGTTGGATCGATCATATTTTTCGATATATTATGCTCCAATTTGTGCTTTTGCTCTCAAAATTTGAAGTCGATCGGAATTCGAATAGGCACTCAACGAAGAGAGTCGAATTGATAATGTGTTACTAATAAAGAAATAGATAGATGAATTATCTTATTTTTTCTTCCCTTTCATAGGTAGAGTGCTTCACCTTGACCACAGGTCCCATAAGTTACAAAGTAATTTACATAAAGATACAAAGATGGGAGAGAAGTTACAAAATCAAGGAACGGTGATTATCTACAAAAAAAAATGATAGAAATATTATATAATCTGCCAGAACTAAAACATATCAGATGTTGAAAATTGGAACCCCTTATCATTATGATGCTAATCACACACACTTTCACTCTCACCCCCATACACGTACGTACATGTTTAATTGGGAATCAAAGTTGCAAGGGGGACACGAATTTCAGCATTTTGCTCACAAGCAATGAACCTCACCTCAAGATTGGCACTTATGACATACATAACTTTGATTAAGATTTCCACCTTCAATATACTTTAGAGAAAATAGAGAGAATGTAGATAAATAACGAAGAAGAGGAATCAAAAGAGGTTTAAGTGAGAAATTAGGGGGTGATGTTCGGATTAGCATTAATCAGAATAAGTGATGTTCCAGTGTGGCAATTATTTGCTTTAGTTTGTGCTGATAATGGGGAATGCAGGGCCCACCACTGTTGCAAAGCAGCTGGAAAACAAAACAAACAAACCTCCTTGATAATTCATTTTGTCAGTTTTTTTTGACGTGTAAATAATGAATTCTTTGATAACTACCTAATACTTGTGGGGTCTTAGCAGGCCGGCCCTGAGTTTAAGCAGCCCTCCGAAATGGGACATCATCCAAAATTTATTTTTTTTAAAAAATTATTAAAAAATATTCTGAAATTTCTTTTTCTACCATTTTTAAAAACCTATATACAAAGAAATAAATGAAAATTTAGAAATTTTAGAAGAAAAAAAATCTCCATAAAAATTTAAGTCCAACTAAAATAAACCGATCCAAGTACTAATTTTAAAAAAGAACAGCCCAAAAATTAAATTTGGAGGCCCAAAAAAAATACATATAAAATACGCATATATAAATACAATAATTTTTTTCTGGTGGGCTCTAAAATTGTGGGGACATGAGATGAGGCGGCCGCCTCGCCGGCCGCCTCGCCGGCCGCCGTTGGGGGCCGACCCTGGGTCTTAGTCTCAGTCTTGTACTCCCACTACTTAAGAATGTGAGGTACAGTTTAGACCATAAACTAGTACAATCACCAGGATTCAAACATCATATTCTGTTTTCGTAAGTATATAGATCATGCTGAAAGATATTCATCATACAAAATTCTCGCATTACACATCTAATGCTTTTTTTACCGTTGCTTGTTTGAATGTAAGAAGGTAGAAAAATACACGTTAAAATATTTGATATAAGACCCACCATCGTTGTTACTAAAATATAGGTATTTGGAAATAGGTAAATAGAAATGGAAGAGTTACGCTGCTATAGTCAAAGCCAAAATTTGGGTTAAAAATAAAATAAAATATACAGCCGGAAGAACATCCTCCGTCTAATAAAAAAATTAATCCAAAATTTAATAAACGGAAGATCATGTTCCGTTTGAGAATATTTTATAATAAAAAAATTTGAGAGCTTGGTCACAATTAATTTTAAAAAAAAGGAAAAAACTCTGACGGATGATGAACTTCTGTCTAAGGAGTTTATTTTTTAAAAAAAATTAAAACACCCAGACGGAAGATGAGCGGAAGATGAGGGTGTTTTAAACTTTTTTTCAGAAAAAAAAACCCACTCTGTTGATTTTTCCACTATTTAAAAAAACCCACTGTTTTAATTTTTGGGATTTCCAATCCCACTTTTAAAAAAAGGCCGAAAAAAAAAAAAAAGAGAGGGACGGAAGAAAATCGTTCATCTCTTTTATTTATTTTTTAAAAATAAAAAATAAAAGAAACGGATCTTCTTCCGTCTCTTTTTTTTTTCTTTCTTAAAATTAAAATAGAGAGACGGAACATCTTCTTCCGTCTCTCAATTTTTGACCATTCAAACTCGACAGACGGAAGAAGATCTTTTGTCTGTCTTATTATAATATTGAAAATAATTGAAAATTTTTTACAGACGAAGAAGATCTTTCGTCTTCTATATTTGGCAATTGCTATTTTGCTCTGCTATATATAGCAATCCACAGTTCACGATTTTGCTAAAAAATAGATTTTTGGCAAACAATAGTGGAAGAATTTTGGCTAAAATTTCCATATTTAGGTTTTTAGCAAACGATAATGGATGCTCTAAGAGCATCTGTAGTCGTTGGCTATATATCCAAAAAATGAATATTTTGGAAAAAAATTATCTGTAGTCATCGTCTATATACCCATATTTTGGGTTTGGAATGAACAGGAGACGGCCAAATTTTGGGGAGGATATGGCTTTTCCCATATTTTGGAAATCAGAAGATGATTTACCGTTTTATAGTCGGACGGTAAATGATATGTTGTCGGAGACAATTTTTTTATTTGGGAAACTGTCGGACGGGATATGATGTCCGGTCCGAATTATTTTTAAAAAAATTAGGGTGATCATCTTCCGTTTGGGAGAAATAAAATAAAATAAAATAAAACAAAACTGTGTCAGACGGCAGATGATCTGCCGTCCTTCAAGTTTTTTTTTTTAAATGATCAGACGGCATATGATATGCCGTCCTTCCCTATATTTTTTTTCTTTTTGCTTTTTACCGTGATTCTTCCTGTGGTATATCATATGTCGTTTGTTCCAAAAAAAATCATTTTATGAGTATTGACGATTGTAGCGCTATCACCTATTTGCTATTTCTATAATTGCCATATACCCAATTTTTAACAAAATGACTACAGATGCTCTGAGGGACTAGAGGGTTTTTGGCTGGCTTTAACGGTTTGGGAGGTTTTCCAAACTTCCCCAAAGGTACCCCCAATAAGAAGAATTTTTTCCCAAAATGACCTACTTTTTGAAAGTTTTTTCCAAACTGACCTACTTTTTAAAAAAAATTCCAAACTGACCTACTCGCTGTCTCAAAAAGCGAGTTTGGTAAAAATTCCACCGCTTTTTAAGATAGCGAGTGTGAGGCTTGAGTTTTTTTTTATTTCTCCCTGGCCAAGACTCGATGTCTCAAAAAGCGAGTGGGTTTTTCCCAAACTCGCTTTTTGAGACAGCGAGTGTCGTTTGAGGGTTTTTAATACCCAAAATAGATTTTTTATCTCTCCTTATCTCTATTCTTACTCTTTCTTATCTCCATTCTTACTCTCTCCTTAACTCCGAACCCCAAAAGTCCCGCCTCCCAAAATCGACCTCCTATCCACAAAATCTCTCCTTCTACTCTCAAAACCCTAAACTCATCTTCCGAAAGATCCATATTTTGAAATTTCGTTAAAGTTCTAGAGGATAGCAACTTCAACTCTTTTACCCATACCGAAATATCCATATTTTTTCCCCTAAACTCGCTTTCTCAGAAAGAGATGAGGTCTTTCTCAGAAAGCGAGTCTGGTTTAAACGTCCTCGCTTTCTGAGAATAACTGGTCTCTGGAAATTTCTTAACTCAACAGTCGCTTTCTCATAAAGCTATTGGATTTTGCCTACAGTCGCTTTCTGAAAAAGCGAGTGTAGGCAAAACCACAACGCTTTCTGAGAAACCGACCGTGGATTTGAGAAATATCCAGAGAGCAAGTAGATTTCATCTAACTCACTTTCTCAGAAAGCAAGTAGATTTAGCCTACAATCGACAATAGGAGATCGACAAAATGGATTAAGATTTCGGGGTTAGAAGAGAAAGAGGGAGATAGAGAGTTGAAAGAGAGAGTGAGATCGAAACAGCGAGCCTGGGATATTAAAAACCCCCCAAACGACACTCGCTGTCTCAAAAAGCGAGTTTGGGAAAAACTCATTTGCTTTTTAAGACAACGAGTCTTGGCCAGAGAGAAATCAAAAATATCCAAACTTCACACTCATTGTCTCAACAAGCAGTGGAATTTTTACCAAACTCGCTTTTTGAGACAACGAGTAAGGCAGTTTGGAAATTTTTTTTAAAAAGTAGGTCAGTTTGGAAAAACCTTTCAAAAAGTGGGTCATTTTGGGGAAAAATTCCAATAAGAAGCCATCACATAATTAGCACATTTTTTTACAGTTATTTGCGACACAAAAAAACATTGCTCTTCCATTTGTTTGTCTCTTCTCTGCAGTCCTTCGTCCAAATAAATAACCCCCTAGAGAAGACAAAAGATCAGCCAGGGTGACCAACTAAAAGCCATTTTCGCAGTAATAAAAACTTGGTCTATTGGTCATTGCTATATTTTTACTCACTTAGGTTGCATAGGTATTTAAAGTTTTAAACACCTTAGATAATGATCATGGATCTAAATTGCTCACAGATATTACGATATGGTTTCTAATAAACCAATGATCCAGCCACTGAACAAAAACTCCAAAGCTCTAGTGAGGAATGAAGGGTTTATATATTTCTAATCTCATCAACAGGTTGAACTTTTGCGACCTCAGTGAGCGCTACACTGTACTATAATTTAGCTTTCATGTTGGATATTTGCCTTGATTTATTATAACTCTTTTATGCATGCAAACTCATCATGTCGTTGGCCAACTTTTTCTGGTTTATAGTGGAGAGGGTTGGGTTCCTTTTTTTTGCGTGCAACACTAGTCTATACAAAAAGTTTGCACACATTGCCACTTTCTATGATAAGCTGACCTGACCAAAATGTTAAATCCTTTCATTTGACTCATAATAAGGACTCATATACAACAAGTCATGAAATAAAAATGTTAAATCCTTTTATCAAGAAAGTAAGTCATAAAATGGAAGGGTGAAAGGGAAAGATGGAGTCAAAATTGAGAATCCTAACAAAATCTTTGACACTCTACACCTATCATAATTATCCAATTAAAGGGAAAATTAGGGTCAAAAGTAAAAAAGAAAAAGAAAAAAAAGTATCCTGCAGTCTTTTTTTTTTGTCACCATCACCTAAAAGAAGTCTGCACTATTTTTATTTTTTTGGTCAGCATCACCTAAAAGAAGCAGAAGAGGAAAATTTGTATGAGATAAGGCCATTCAAGAATCACTACCACCAACTGGTCTATTTTGGGTGCATTGTCTGGTTTGTGGGGGCTTACAGTGATGGCACTATTAAAACTTGGACTAATATTTTTCAAAGAGTTGGAGGGTTTTCACTGCAGTGCAATGTAATGTACGTGTTAAGAAATAATTTTGAAGTTTGTAATTGGAAAAAATATTTAAAAGAAAAAACTACAATTTATACGTGCAATGCACATTTTTATAAGTAA